>CM053626.1:251210576-251277665 GCA_028646595.1 Phalanger gymnotis
CGGTGGCCGAACTGCAAACTCCCTGTCCCCAGCAGCTTTTCCCACTAACCTTCTCTGTTGCCTTGGTGTTTGGGGGTTGAGTGGTCTGGTAAATGCCACAGCTCACTGATTCAGGGTGCTATGGCATTCTCCACCAGGCTCCTGGTCTGGTTGGCGCTGCTCCGCTCCCCTTCACTCCCCTCCACTCCCAGCTCCGTGCAGGATAGACCTTACCCAGAGACCATCCAGGCTGTCCTGGGCTAGAGCTCTGCTTCCCTATGCTATTTTGTGGGTTCTGCAGTTCTAGAATTGGTTCAGAGCCATTTTTATAGGTTTTTGGAGGAACTTGGAGGGGAGCTCATGCTAGTCCCTGCTTTCCAGCCTCCATCTTGGCTCCACCCCTGTGAACCTTGATTCTTAAGGGGAAACAGGACCGTAAAGGGGTCCTGGAAACTCAGGGCACAGGTTGGCTGGGGATGGAAAATTGCCTGAGGAGACAGAGAACTTCAGCCTCTCACTTCCTCCCAGAAACACTAGTGATGAGGCACTAGCTGAGCAAGAGCATAGTGGAGACCCTGGGGTACTGAGACCTTGCCTAACCCCTGTTTCCTGGGAGCAGCTGTGCCAGATGACCAAGGAGAAAAGGGATCACACCTTGACAGGAAGCATGCCCCTTGAAATGTCACACCTGGGGGCAAAGTACTAGCTTTCCTACCCTAAATGCAGTTTGAGATGGGTATAGCTCATGTACCAAGGTTTTCAGAATGTTGGTGGAAGATACAGAGCATATAATGAAAGAAGTTGGGATTATGATGGGGTTAGGTATAAATATACAGCATCTGATGTTTATTAGTGAGAATAAGGATGCAAAGAGAAAAAAAGAAGGAAGTCACTGGAAACCGTATTTAAGACTAGAGGTTTTGTTTCGCCTAAGTTTGGGAAGAGAAGAAGCTGAAGTGAGGTCAGGACCAGAGGGCCAGATTTTTCTCGGTAAAGCAAGAGTTTTGAGGATCTCTGGAGGAAAGGAAAAGAGGGAGATGTTGAGGACCTCCCCACCCCCTGCAACACATAGACCACAGTGGCAAGGGGCAGCAACATTTGAGTCTCCTTCTTCAATTCAGGGCACCAAAGAAGACTATGAGAGGTGAATTCTAAATGGACAAGTGGAGAGATAATATGAATGTTTGTTATCATCATCATCATCATCATTATTTGCAGACATTCACTCCAGTAACTGGCACACAGAGAGAAAAATAGACAGGAGGAACTGGTGATCTTACCTCTCCTTGCCCTATTTCAGTTGGCTGCAACCAGAACGCGTTTCTTTTTCCTGCCTCCAAGTCCAGTGCTCTTTAATTTTTGAAATAAGCTTTCTATGATAACTTGTTTTTTACATCATCGTAGTTTTCTCCAGTATTCTTTCTATCCCCTTTAACAGAGAACTATTGAATATAACAATATTCTTAAAGACAAAAGAAGGAAAAGGAAAAAATCAGCACAACTGATCAATACATTGAAAAAGTCCCCAAACATGTTCAGCCTGTGAGCTTCCACATGCATGAAAGGGTAAAGTGAGAATGTTCTCTCAGATCTCTTCATTCGAGTCATACTTGATCCTCATAATTTTGTTATTTACTTTTGATTTTGGGGGTTAGTGGTTCTTTCCAGATACATTGTTGTGGTTACTGTGTGTATCATTTTCTTGGCTCTGCTTACTTCACTCTGCATCAGTTCCTGTAGATCTTTTCATACTTCTTTGTATTTATCACATTCATCATTTCCTACAGTACAGTAATACTCCATTACATTCCTGTATGACAAATTGTTTAGCCATTCTCCAGTCACTGGCACTCATTTCCAATTGTCTTTTTTTTCATTCTGCTAAAGACTGCATTTGACAGACCTAATCATTTCTCATCAACACTTGTCTTTTTTTCTCATAAGACCCTGTTCTTATGTTTCCTGATGTTCCTTTGTTCATGGCATAAAAATGTAGGACACCTTTGAGAGCCACAAAGAAGAGAGTGACCTTTCCTATTGCAGGGCTGGAATCTCAATACTGCCAGTGTCTTGTTAGAGGTTTTTCCTCTCTAATTGGGAGCATCAGCATGAGTCATTTTATAACTATATTTCCAATGGCAGAATTCCTACGAATGCAGGTCATTATTTTTTAAAACTTACTTCACAGACATGAGCCCAATAGTGATCAAGAGTTATATTCAAAAGACCTTTTGAAAATAGCTGAGGGTAATTACATTTTGCATTAAGGCATTTGGCAGGAATCCATTAACTCAAGATCAAATACATCTGAACAGGTAGCAGGGCAGCTAATGGAAGGCTGTCTTTCCATGAACCTGCCATTTAAAAAGCAAGGCTGGAGAGAGGAACTTCTGGGAGCCTAGATGGTGGAGTAAGCAGTAAATTGCTGTAGCTCTCCCACATTCACCTCCATACAACCACAAAATAGGGCCCCAGAAGAAATCCTGAAACAGCAGAGCCAGTGGAAATATGGGGTGGAGCAGTCTTTTAGCTTGGGGGACTTGGAGGATCATCGAGAAAGGGGAGCACAATTCAGGAAAAGAAATGTCTCAGCAAGCCAGCAGCAAGCCGCACCTCACCAAACCAGGGAGAGAACCCCAGTATGGTGGAACAGGCAAATGCCAACACCAGGCCCCGCGTGTACCTCAGCATAGCCAGGGGAAGCTGCAGACTCGAGCTCCAAGAACCACCATGTACTTTAGTGTAGCCCCAGGAAATGCAGAAGAACCCCACAAGGCCTCAGCACATGCCAGACGCCACCACTAGGACCCCAGGTCAGCACCAGGTAAGCTGCCAGACCCCTATAGCCTCCAGCAGTACCAACCAACCCCCACCCCATCCTTGCAGGGCAGCACCAGACATGCAGGTGCCCTGTCAGCTTCAGGGCAACATCAGTACAGCACCAGATAAGCAGCCAGGTCCTGCAGACACTAGCACAAGAAGCCGGACACAGTGCCCCTTCCACCCTGGGAGCAGAGCTCACATTTAAAAGAAAGGAAAAAGGCCAAAAAAGGGGGAGAGGGGATGAGCAGAAAACAACAAAAAAAGAATCTTACCATAGAAAGTTATTATAGTAACAGGGAAGACCAAGGCACAAACTTAGAAGAAGATGACAATGTCAGAACTCCAATGGGCAAAATCTCTTAAGTAAAATGGGCAGTCATCTCAAGCCCAGAAAGAACTTCATGGAAGAGCTCAAAAAGGAGCTTAAAAATCATATAAGAGAGGTAGAAGAAAAATTGGGAAAAGAAATGAGAATGATGCAAGTGAATTATGAAAAAAAGAGTCAACAGCTTGGAAAATTGCTTAAAAAGTAGAACTGGCCCAATGGAAAAGGAGATACAAAAATTCATGGAAAAAAACAACTCCTTAAAGAGTACAGCTGGCCAAATGGAAAAGAAAGTACAAAAGCTAATTGAAGAAAACAACACCTTAAAAGTTAGAATTGGGCAAGTAGAAGCTAATGACTCTGTGAGACATCATGAATCATGCAAACAAATTCAAAAGAATGAAAAAAGTGGAAGATAATATAAAATACCTCATGGGAAAAACGATTGACCTGGAGAATAAATCCAGGAGAGACAATATTAGACACATTGAACTACCTGAAAGCCATAATCAAAAGGAGAACCTAGACAGCATCTTTCAAGAAATTATCAAGAAAAACTGCCCTGATGTCCTAGAACCAGAGGGCAAAATAGTCATTGAAAGAATCCATTGATCACCTCAGGAAAGAGATCCCAAAATAAAAAACCCCGAGGAATATTATAGCCAAATTTCAGAACTATCAGGTCAAGGAAAAAATACTGCCAAGTGGACAGAAAGAAACAATTCCAATACTGGGAAGTCACAATCAGGATCACATAGGACTTAACAGTTGCAACATTAAAGCATCAGAGGTTATGGAACATGATATTCTGGAGGACAAAGGAGCTAGGACTACAAACAAGAATCACCCAGCAAAATTAAGCATAATACATCAAGAGAAAAAAATGGTCATTCAACAAAACAGAAGCATTTCAAGCCTTCATAAGGAGACCAGAACTAAACCAAAAACTTGATCTCCAATGTCAAGACCCAAGAGAAGCATAAATAGGTAAAAAAGGAAAACAGAAGAGATTCAATGGAGCTAAACTGTTTACATCCCTTCACAGAAAGATGATACTTGCAACTCTTAAAAATTGTATCACTAACAGTATAGATAGAAGGAATAAACATAGAAGGCAAGGGTATAAGGTGAATTGGAGGGAATGACATAAAAATAAGGGATGAAAAAGAAG
Source organism: Phalanger gymnotis (assembly GCA_028646595.1). Classification (NCBI taxonomy): domain Eukaryota; kingdom Metazoa; phylum Chordata; class Mammalia; order Diprotodontia; family Phalangeridae; genus Phalanger; species Phalanger gymnotis. The sequence goes on from CM053626.1 coordinate 251,214,875, forward strand.
AGTAAAATGGATGCAGAAGGAAGGGAGAGGTAGAATGGAGTAAATTATGCCACATGAAGAGGTGAAAAAAAACCTATTACAGAGGTGGGGAAGATGGGAGAGGGTGCAATGAGCATTGCTTGAAACTTACTCTCATCAGTATTGGCTCAAAGAGGGAATGAAATACACAATCAGATGACTATAGATATCTAACTTACCTGACAGGGAAGTAGGGAGGGGAGGAGATTAAATAAAGGAAGGCTAGGGACTAACAGAAGGGAGGGCTGGTCGGGGGAGGTGGTAGACAGAAGCAAAACATTGGTAATGTGGGAAAGGGTGAAAGGAGGGAGAAGAAAAACAGGAGAAACAATAGGCTAGAGAGCAATATACAGGTAGTAATCAGAATGGCGAATGTGAATGAGATTTACTCTCCCTTAAAATGGAAGCGGACAGCAGAGTGGATCAAAACCCAGAATACTACAATGTGTTGTTTGCAAGAAACACACTTGAAGCAGAGAAACACACATAGAATAGAGGAAAACCTGGAAAGACTTGTATGAACTGATGCAAAGTAAAATGAGCAGAACCAGGAAAACATTGTACACAGTATCAGGAACAACATGTAATGATCAACTATGAAGGACTCAGCTTTTCTCAGCAACACAATGATCCAAGATAAGCACAAAGGACTCAAGAAGGAAAATGTTATTGACATCCAGATAAAGAACGGATGGATTCTGAATGCATAAGGAAGCATATTTCGTTCTTGTGTGTATGTGCGTTTTTTTGCTTTTGATCTATTTTTTCTTCCACAACTGTGAGGAGCATGGAAATATGTTTTATATGATGGAATATGTATAAACTATATCAAACTGCCTACCGCTTTTAGAAAAAGGGAGGGGAGGAAGGGAGGGAGAAAAATTTAGAACTCAAAATCTTGTAAAAATGAATTCTAAAAATTTTCTTGATATGTAATTGTGGGGAAAATACTATTTAAAGAATTTTTTTTAAAATAATAAAAATAAAAAGCACGACTCAGGAATGTCCTAAACAGAGCCCCAGCATAGTAAACAAGCATGACAAACTACTTGCTAAGGTGCTCGATAGCAAAAGCAATAGAGAATTAAGGACCTCAGTTTTAGTAAATGAGGCAAGGAGAATGTTCTTGTGGTATTCAGAGGTTATGCTATATTTATGTTTCTATGAGAGCCGAGTAATAACAACATGTGCATATTCATGTGTGAGTGCAGGCTAATCTCCCTAAATGAATAAAATGAAAGAGGACTAAAAGTTACTTAGCAAGGAGAATGAAGTATTCCATGAAAGAATGGAAAAGTCCTTCCAGAGAAAAATAAAGATGGAAAGATTTTCGCTACCAGGTAATCTTACCCAGTAATTGGGTCCTCCATTGTGTAGGAATCTATATAACTTTAGAACGTAAGCTCCTTGAGGGTAGAAACTGTTTTTTGCCTTTCTTTGTATCTCCAGCACTTGGCAGAATGACTGGCACATCATAAACATCCAATAAATGCTTTTTGGTTGATTGATAAGACAATGAACCTTTGAGAAGAGACGGGCTGAACCGCTTTAAATACTAAACCAAATGAAAACATCCATGTTCATCTCCAGTGCATAGCCCTAGTTAAACTTCGCTACCACATATTGTGAATGATTTATTATCATGACTCCAACAAAGATGCAGGCGTGGATGACTATTTGCCTTTTTCCTCATTCCAACCTGCCCCATTCATACTAAATCACAGTAAGAGCAAATGATGAAGCCATAGCAGTCTGATAAATGCTTGTTGAATAGAGTTGGATTAATGAACACTCTCAACAGGGTGTGGAGTCACTAGGAAATGCCTGATAAATGCAAAAGTTTCCTTAGTGATTCTCAGAAGCATTCACTTGAGGGCAAACATTTTCCAATCATCATCTCCTGCTAAATTCTGTTTTTCTGTTGTGAAATAAAGGTCAGTTATTAAAATAACAACTATTTTCCTAGGGATATATTGTATCAGCATGTAACAACAGAAAGTTTGTTGAGGAGACAATTTACCCTCAATGAGTAAGGATTGTGCAAAGAACTAAAAGATAGGGGTGGAGGAGAGGACAGAGGGTCAAAAGTACCCAGCAGGGGCATGGCTTCAAAGTCCAGAGGTCCAAAGGAGAAAAAGGAGGGATGGAAGACTGGCTGGCGCAGGGCCTTGCACAAAATGGGGAGTAAGTTACTTAACCTCCCAGACTCTGTTTCCTTATCTGTAAAAAGGGGATAATAATAAATAGCACCTCACATGGCTGTTGTGAGGATTAAAGGAGACAATTTAAAGTGCTTTGCAATATAAATGTTATCATTATATTAAGTATATATTTTATATGACTTATTATAATTATTATATATGGATATAACACAGCTGGTTAAATATTTCCTTCCTTATGTCAAGTGTCTTACTGATAGCAATAGGAAATCTATCCTTTGTAAATAGTTTCCTGGTCAAAGGAAGAGGAAAATATAATACAATAGTAATAATAATGATAATGTTTAATGATAGTAATAAAGATATCTGCTTATGTTTAAAATTTACCAAATACTCTGCATACACTCCTCAGATGATTTATTTATTTGCTTATTACATCTTGAATTCCAAGTTCTCTCCTTCCTTCCCTCCATCTCAACCCCTCGTTAGAGAAGGCCATCATTTCGAGAAACACTCCAAATCTGGCATTTGCAATTCTTTTACTCTTTTACACATCTCTTATAATAGAGCATAAAAGCTTTGAAGGTCCAAGCTTCCTTTGGCCCTTCAGTGAATTTTTTTAATTAACAATTCCAAATCAGACCTACATTACATCTATATCAAGAAATCCCCTTAGAAACTCTGCTTACCAAGCTTTGTGATGAATTATCCAGGGAGGAGAGTGATTAACATTGGGTGAAAATCACTATGGAATAAAAAGCACTTTGCTAAATTCTTAGGCAAGACTACCACTGTTTGCTTTTTTTCTGAAAGAAGGAAAGAATCGAGTGCCAACCACCTCCCATTCAAGATCAAATGTTTATCTTGAATACCATCGAGAAAAAAGGAAGACCTCAAAAAAACAAAACCTGAGGGGGCTTAAATTAACAGACTCTACTCTTTCATCATAAAAACTAGGAAACCAGGCCACCTTGGTGGTTGGGGGCAAATATTTGGAGTCCTCCAGAGGTATGATCCCTTTCTTGACCACCCGGGCCATCAGTCTCAGAAGTGTGTAAAGATACCCAAGAACAAAGGCTACACTAAAGGATTGGCGTTTGCCTTGTCTTTTTTCCTCGTCAGGCCTACTGAGGACTAATAATAAACAGCAACCTAATCCATAAGCATTACTATTGGCAAGGTATTTATATTGTCTTTGTTATGGTTTTAAAACCTAAATGCATTTTTTTCAATGAACAAAAATCTAACCATTTCTTCCCCCATCCCCATTTAAAACAAACAAAAAAAAGTCATTACAACAAATTTGCATAGTCAACAAAATAAATTCCAACATTGGCCATGACCAAAAAAATTGTCTTAATCTGTACCCTGAGTCCATCACTTCTATGTCAGGAGGGGATAACATGTCTTTGATGACCTGGCAAATTTACTGACTCGGTGTGTGTGTGTGTGTGTGTGTGTGTGTGTGTCTGTCTGTCTGTCTGTCTGTCTGTCTCTGTCTCTATCTCTCTCTCTTTCTACGCCTCCCTCCCCGCCCCCCGCCATCAAAGCAGTATTAGGATGGAGCAAGGAGAGGACAAGAGAACACGCCCATCCCAAGTGAATGCTGCCCATGAAATCCAGGGGGATAAATCTAAAGAAGAGTAGTCAGGCCCCAATACCTATGTGTCCCTGCTTTGTCCCTGACAAAGTTGAGAAATTGGCCAGAATCCTTGGTCTCCAGTTTTAAACTAAGAATCGCCCCAGCCTGCTCATAAAAGGCTTAATAAAAAGAATGAGGTAGAAAGAAAATTTGTGCATTCATGAAATTAGTCCCATTCTCATTTTCCATTCTAGTTCATTTCCCAGATTTCAGGACTTAAAGGAATCGTTCACAAAAGAATCAGCCAGGCAGCAATGGACCTTTATTAGGGAGCATTTTGATTCACAGGAGGGAGGGCTTAAGACCTAACTATAATGCTCAGTAATTTGCTCCCAGGGGTGGGAGCAGGGAAAACAAAAAAGATGGCTATAGCCAAGGAAGCTGTTAGATCTTCAAGGCAGTCAGGTGAAGAAAGGTCCTTGGAGCGTGGGGGAAGGTGGGGGTCTCAGATTTAGCGCCCCCCTTTTCAAGTTCCCTGTCATTCCTTCTGGTGGATATGACATATAGGTGAAGGGCATAGGTTTTTCCAGAGAGGGAGTGTGTTCTTATTTAAGTATTTTCAGTTGGTTTCCTATTTCTGATGTCACAGGTAGGGCGAGTCTAAGGATTGTCTGAAGGAGAATGTGTAGAGTATAAAGGTGTGATTTGATGTTGTCAGTAAAGGGCAGGGTAGGGGTGCCAAGCAGGAAGAGGGACGGTCTCAGAAAGGGAGTCAACAACTGCTAGAGAGGTTTAGGTTGTTAATGTTTATTTTTATTGCTACCTAAGCTTGGTAGTCCTACCATCAAACATTTAGGGAGAGAGGGAGGGAAAGAGGGAGGGAGGGGGAGGGGGGCATGGGGAGGGACGGGGAGGGAGAGGAGGGGGAGAGAGAGGAAGAGGGAGAGAGAGAGAGAGAGAGAGAGAGAGAGAGAGAGAGAGAGAGAGAGGAAAGGGAAAGAGCAAAAGAGAGAGGGAGAAGGAGAGAAAGGGAGAAACAGAGAGAGAGATGGCAGGAGGGAGGGAGAGAGAGACAGAGACAGAGAGCGAGAGCGAGAGCGAGAGCGAGAGCGAGAGCGAGAGAGAGAGAGAGAGAGAGAGAGAGAGAGAGAGAGAAAGGGAGCGAGTACATAGGCACATTTATTAAATGCTATGTAACAAACACTGTCTTAAGTCCTGGGGATACAAAATGAGCAAGACAATCTCTGCCCTCAAAGAGCTTAACCTCCAATGGGAGAAGACAATACCAAGAAAGATAGTGGACACAATGCTAGAGAAGATAGGAGGGGATAGGATGAAGTGTGCATGTAGAGGAGTGGACCATGATAAGATGACAGGCTACCTTTTCTTCTGTAACAAGAGTGAAAGAAAAGATAAAGAGGATGTCTGACTAATATGAGATAAGGAAGAAGATAGTGGAGGTGGAGTTCTTGAAGAACAGACTCTTTTTTTCCAGGGTGGTACTAGGTGAGATCCTCATAGGAAAGGGGAAGAGGATGCAGTGGGAGGAGGGGAGGATTGAGGAGATATGAGAATGTTCAGAACAGCTGCTGTGGAGAGTGGGATAGTGAATTTATTAAGGTACAAAATGGTTTTCTTGTTGAAATGAGGGTCAGGTTGATATTAAATAATAAATGTGTAGTGAACACAATCAGCATAGTTTTGTGATTTCCTCCCATTCCATTGAGAAGCATGTAGATGGGAAGCAGGGAGGCCATTGGTGGGAGTAATACGGGATTGGAGTTTGTGGTATGATTGGTGATAGACAAGGGGATATGGGATACTAAGAATAGATAATAGTGTGGAGGTGAGTTACTTCACCGAGGTATCCAGCTAGGAATAAGAAAATGTAGTCAGTGCACAGGTGATGACCTGTAAAGAATAGAATCGTGCGGGAAAAGAGGTCATGATGGAGATGAAGAACAGGCTTAAGGATCATAAGGCATAAGGACAGATGGAAAGATAAATGATCATTGTCAAATAAAGAAATTTTAGAACATGGAAGTAGAACACTTATGGGTGATGTCAAGATCAAGTGTATGCCTATGTGTAGCTGAATTGGAGTGGAGAATTAGATCATGGGAAATAAGCAATAATAATAATAATAAGGATGATAATAATCATGATAGCATTTGTAAAGTGCTTTAAGGTTCACAGATTGCTTTACATATTTAATTCGTTTACATTTAGCTCATTACAACAACCCTGTGAGCTAGGTGAAGAGCTGTGAAGTTAGAATATTTGAGAGAGCATCAATATGTTCGTTAAGTATGCCAGTATGACAGCGCGGGTTGGAGGAGAGAGAAAGACTGTGAGACAATGAACTCATTGAGGAAGAAAGGAAAGTATCCTGAGGGTCAATCGATACTGACTATCAGGATCTGGATTGGGTAATAAGTTTGGGTATCATGAACCTCTAAGGAAGATGAGCTGCTGATTAATAGTGGTGAAAGAAGGGTCTAGAAGTAACCATAGGGAGCAAGGAGCATTTTGACTTCCTTGCCATGACCACTGAGTTAGGGGTGTGAGAGAAGGTGTTGCCAGTACTGGGAAGGGTGGCCAGAGAAGCAGTGTCATTAGAAAGTATTTAGGTCTCAGCACCAAAAGATGGAAGGAATGAGAAAGGAAGAGGTTTGAGATGAAAGTGAGTTTATTGTGAATTATGTGCTGTAGACCATAAATACTATAGAAGTTCAACAAAGAAGGAGATCATTAAGGGTTGCTTTCATCTTTCAACTTGAAGTGTAGGGGTGGGGGATGGGTCAGTAATGAAGGCTAAACCCCTCTTCCATGCCCAACAGTTAAAATTCAACCTTCCCACCCACTCGGGTAACACAGTGGATAGTGGGCTGGACCTGGGGTCACAAAGATCTGAATTTAGACCCTGCCTCTGACACTTACTAGCTGTGTGGCATGCGTGTCACTTAACCTGTCTGCCTCAGTTTCCTCATCTATAAATTGGGAATGATAATAGCATTTACTTCCAAGGTTGTTGTGAGGATAAAATGAGATAATATTCATAAAGTGCTTGTAAAGTTAAGACGGTTTATACATGCTAGGTATTATTTTTCCCCTCAATTCATGATTCCCACCATGTAGCAAAGCTTTTATAGGGTAACAAAGGAAGAGAGAAAGAGTTCATTTATTTTATCAGCAGCCCCTACCCAATCTGGTGCCAGCTCAAACTTAAAATTTCATTAAAGAATATTTAGAGACTTGGTTCTTTGAATATGGTCCCACCTTTATAAAATGCTATTAGCAGTAGCACCCCAGGAGAGCTTCTGCCTGCTTTGTTACTTTAATTCATGAAAATGAATATTTTAATTTAGAACATGAGCAAGTCGATACATGGAGTTGGCTCACAAGTGAATTAATCAGTACAGGTGCGTATGGTAGGTGGTAACCCAGTGGAAGTGATAGAAGTGGAATGTTTAGAGAAACAAAGGACTTTTACACAGAGTGAACTGCAAAAACACATCCAAAACATTCTCCTTATGCCTCCTCTTCAATTTTAAATTGCTTGGGCAACTCCCTATGATCTCAGCTCCACATGTTTCTCTGGGATGTATTCCATTGAAACCATATCCAAAATAAAGCTTTCTGTTTAAAATGGAAATAACACATGCTATTTTTATAGAAATATTGTTAGGTCTTCACAGGAGGTATCTGTAGTGTTCAAGTGAATGAGGCTCTGTTGCTAAAGCACCAAGCTGTTTTTATTTCTTCAGAACAGGCTCAGCCCATTTGCCTGGCACTTGGTCATTCTCTTCACAGTAGCAGCAAGGGAGGGAGCTGTTTGTACACATGCTTCTTTTATTAAAGCATCAGGCATGAGGAAGAAACTCCTTGCTTAGAAAGCAGAATATGATGGTGAGAGGACAAGGATGGTCTCTGAAGTCCTGAAGGTGAATTAGGATTGCTGATCTGACCAAAGAGCCTCTGGCTTTAGGAGAAAATGTCTGTAGTTTCATTACACAGTTTGTGGTTCTGGGAAAGCCTTATTAAAATGTTGTGAATCTAGAAGGGATTCTATTTATAAAGTATGTTTACTGGTTAACTCTGCTAGTTATGATTTGTGTGGCCTTGAATAAATCACTTAGCCACTCTGTGCCTCAGTTTCCTTATTTGTAAAATGGGGATACTATTAGTACCTCACTGTCAGTGTTGTTGTCAGGATAAAATGAGCTCATATTTGTAAGGCACTTTGTAAACCTTAAAGCACTATGTAAATGCTGGCTATTATTAAATATTATTATATGTAACCTAAATATTAAACACCTGTTGGAGTCTTTTTTCCCAAGGAGCTCACAAGTCAAGAAACATTTAATAAACATTGACTATGTGCCAGGCACTGTGCTAAGCACTAGGAGTACAAATATAAACCGAAAGACAAGATTTAAAAAAAAAGCTGAAAAATGGTGGGAGGTACCCGAGTTGGGAGCATCAAAAGGTCCGGAGAGTTAGGAGTGGAGCCTGGAGAGGATGAAGATGTGGCTGGCCTGGGCATTTTCCTTAAAATGGAGGTTCTGGAAGGAATCAGCCAATCAGAGGGAGGGGTCACAGGGGCAGAAAATATTTTAAGTGTAAGACATCTACCCAAGAGTAGAGTGAACTTCCAGAGTGAGAAGGCATTTTCTGTGGAGTAGAGAAAGTCCAGAGCCAGGAGTAGAGCCTCCAGGGGATAAAGATAAAGCTGGTGGGTCCCCAAGGGTGGAGAGTATCACCAGAGTAGGATGTGGTAAAAATCATAAGAGAAATAAACATAAAGTGATGTTAGAGTCCAGAAAAAAGAGAGCTCACTTCTGGCTGGGATGATCATAGAAGGCTTCATGGAGAATAGTGTGGCGAGGGAAAAGAATTTTAATCTGGCAAATCATAGGGATGGTGAGTTGATTCATGGGGCAGTTAATTAATGTATTTTTTTCAGGAGCAATGATAGCATTGATTTGACTATTGTAACCAAAGCAAGAATTAGAGGAGGCCACATGAAGAAGCAGTAGAACTGATGGCAAGATAGGAAAGTAGACTGACAAATGGAAGTGTAAATCAACAAAACCTGGCAGCTGATTGGATATGAAAGGTGAGTGAAAAGGAGAATGACAGAAACTTTGATCCTGAGTAATGGAAAAGAGTAGTGTCATTAACAAAAGTAGGAAAATCAAGATAAGAAACTGATTTGTAAATATAAGAAAAGAAAGTGATCAGCACTAGAGGCCAGCACTGGTTCACTAGTAACAATATGGTATAACAAAAAATGAGAATTGAGTTTGTAGTGAAAAGAATAGTATTATTAACAGAAGCAAGGAAGTCAAGATAAGAAACTGATCTATAAACATAAGAAAAGAAAGTAGTGATCACTAGAAGCCAGCACTGGTTCACTAGTAACAATATGGTATAATAAAATGAGCATTGAGTTTGTAGTCAGAGAACCTAAGTCTGAATCCTGGCTCTGCTACCTACTTATGACTTTGGGTCTTAGTTTCCTCATTGTAAAATAGTGATAGAGAGTTGGAAAGATCAGCATCATGGACCCCTTTGGCAATCTGCTAAAGGCTATGGTTCTCCTTTCAGAATAATTCTTTTTAAATTCATGATTGAAATATTAAATTTCAATTAGAAGTTTGTGAAAACAAAGATGTGATTTTTTTTCCATCCAAGTTCAAAGACTCTGAAATCTGTTCACAGACCAGAGTCCATGGAGCCCAAGTTAAGAACCCTTGGACTAGATCATTTCTAAAGTCCTTTCCACCTTTAAATACAAGGAGCCCAAGTCATGCCAGATTAACCCCATTCCTTTGTTGATAGGGTTACTAGACTGACAATTCAGGGAAATACTATAGACATAGTATATAGAAATTTCAACAAGGTACTTGGTAAGTGATATCTTTGTGGATGGAAAGAAGGGGAAGAGGAGGGAAATATATAGTGCCTGCTATGGGCCAGGCACTGTACCAATCACTTTATAGACTCCTTAGCCTACTATTCAAATGCATCTGGATCCAAACTTCTTTTCTGCATCTCTCTCTCTCTCTCTCTTCCTCTCTCTCTTCCTCTCTCTCTCTCTCTCTCTCTTCCTCTCTCTCTCCCTCTCTCTCTCTCTCTCTCTCTCTCTCTCTCTCTCTCTCTCCCCACCCCATCTCTGTCTAATCCCCTACACAAATCCTCCATTGCAAATAATCTGATTTATTCACCATGCCCCAAAATACATCTTGTGGTTTCCCACCCCTGTACTTTTGCTCAAACCATTCTACTTAACCATAATGCCCTCACACTACTCTCCAACTATACAAATGCTTCCAGTCTTTGATAACCCGGCTTAAATCCTTTCTTCTACATAAAACTTTCACTGACCACTTGACCCTAAAATGATTTCTCTCTATCCTGAATGATTATAGCATGTGATGTTTTTCCCCTTGTGGAATCAAAGAATGTCAGAGCCAGAAGGGACCTTTGAGATCTCGTCCTATCTACCCATTATGCAGGTGAAGAAACTGAGTTCCAGGCAAGTGAAGTGATTTGCCCAAGGTCACACAACCAGCAAGTAGCAGTGCTGGAACTCCGAACCTAGATTTTTAATTCTCTAGCCAATATTCATTCTATTAGACAGCACTTGCTGGTTACTATTCTCTTGAATTTTTATTTAAATCTTGTATTGTCATAACTTTTCAAGTCTTCTTCTTATCTCCCCAATGTAGCTTATAAACTGTTGGAGAGAGCTTGCCTTGTGTTTTTCTTCATATCCCTCACAATGCCTCCCATAATGCTTAGCACATAGTAGGTGTCCAGCAAATACTTATTGTTTGGTTTCCAGCACTCTTTGCCTTGCTATTTCAAAGTTCAGTATTAGTTTTCCAGAAGTAATAAACTAAGGTAGGAATTTGGCCCAGCTTTCTTTCACTTTCCCTACCCCACCCTGATGAGTTGGTGCTCAGTAAAAGCTGTATGCGTGATTAACTACTGATTACCTAACAATGAACAATAAACATGTCTACAAAATTTTCCTAAGAATTTACTATTTACCAAGAGTCACAATGTGAGTTTAAATGCCAAATGGCTCCAGTCCAAGTAACCTGCCAATTAAAGTGTGAATTTCTATGGGCAGTATAGTCAAGGCAGAACATTCCCTGTTAAGACAGCTACATTTTCTGCATGCTCCTCAAAGAACATGCATTTTAGATTGTAAGCTCCCCAAGGGCAGAGATTGTCTTTTGCCTCTTTTTTTTATCCCCAATGCTTATAGCTCAGTACTTGGCACATAGTAGGCACTTCTTAAGTGCTTATTGAATTGAATTAAATTGATTCATTCTCATTTCACACAGTGATTTCTGTAATGTCATAGAATAGGAAGAGCAAGGCACTTGGAAAGTCAGGACACCTGGTTTCTTCCCAACTTTCGAGCTTTTCCCCTTTTATCAGATTACTTAACCTCTGATTCTTATTTTCCTAATCTATACCACTGGGGAAGTTACTTTTATGTAAGAGATGCCCTTCTGATATAAAGGTCTCAGGTTCACTTTGGGGGTATATACCTTCTCTGCCTCATTACCTTCAACCAGGTTGAACTTGGTTGAAGTTCTCCCAAGTGGAACCACTAATTCTCCCCGCAGATACTCAGGCCCCCAATGTAAAGCCTTTTAATGGACATAGAAAAGATTGAATTCAAATGCATAGAGTCATCTCTCATCCGCCCTCCTAAAAGGCGTGCAACAGCCAGTCAATCAATCTAATAAGCTAAGTGCCAGGCTCTGGGCTAGGTGCCAGAGACACAAAGACAAAAATCAAATAATCGCTGCCCTCAAAGATCTTACATTCTGGTGAGAGGAGACAACATATAGGGAGAAACAAAACAAAGAATACACAAATAAGATATAAATAATAACAAGATGTGAATAAAATGCAACAACAATAATAATATATAAAATAAATCTGGGGGAGCAGGTGGGGGGCAATAGCGACTAAGAGAAAAGGAGCAGCTCAGGAAAAGTTTAATCTCCATCTATAAGCCAGGGAATCTAAGACTTCACAGGTTTAAAGGGAAAAAGCTAGAAGGTCAGGAGGAACCAGATGTCTTGCCTCTCCTTTACAAGAGAACATATTTTCATAACCTTACGTTTAATCCCACTAGTTATCATTGCTAGTACAAAAGCATGAAGAGAAGTCATAGGTGGAGTGTCTGAGGACTGGCAAAAGCAGCTTGGCTGGATTTGAATGTACGTAAGGGGGAGTAACGTGTAACATGTCTGGAAGATAGAATGAGGTCAAATTGTGAAGAAATGTAAATGGCAAACAGATGATTTAAAAAATATCTTATCCTATCAGTAATAGGGAGCCACTGGAGTTTATTGATTAGGAGAATGACACAATTAGACCTGAGCTTTAGGAAAATCAGTTTGACAGCCATGTGGAAGATGGATTATTATGGAGGCAAGGAGACCAGATAGGAGGCTACTTCAAAAGCCTCTAGGACAGAGTTGATGAGGGTATGAAGTAGGGTGGTAGCTATGTATGTGTGTGTGTATGTGTGTAAAGGGCATATACTAGTCATATTGTGGAGGTAGAAACAACAAGATTTAGTAGCTGATTGGATATGAGGTGAGTGGGAATAAGAAGTTGAGGATGACCTATATTCTCCATGGCTTTTGGTTCTGCCCTAGATGGACCTCTAGCTAAGGTCAAGGCTGGGATTTGCTCTTTCACACTGATGTTTTCCTCTGGGATCTCTTTATCCACATTGTGTTGTTTCCCCCTCAGCACCTCTTGCTTAGCTCCCAGCACTACCATCTGCTATAGCATCATCTCCTGTATCTCTGCTTGCATCGCCACGGTAGTTCTGTCTTCTATGGCTCAGGTTCCCCAGCATTGCCCTACAGAGCTTCACACTGAAGGAGTCTGATAGGAGGTACAGTGGATAGAGAGTGCCGAACCTGGAGTTAGGATGACCCGTATGGTCCTGGGCAAGTTGCTTAACCTCTGTCTGCTTCAGTTTCTTCTTCTTCTGTAGTTAGTCAATAAACACACTTCAGCAGCTACTATGTGATAGGCACATGGCGACACAAAGAAAGGTAAAAAATAGGCCTTGCTTCCAAAAAGCTCACAGTCTAAAAGAGGAGACAACATGCAAACAATTATGTACAGATAAGTTACATGGAGGATAATTCAGAGATAATCAATAGAGGGAAATCTGTAAAGTGGGGATAATGTTGTTAGGATAAAATGAGATAATATTTGCAAAGTGCCTTACATAGCTATATAAATATTAGCTATTGTGATCATAATTGTGATGATAATAAAAATTATTATTATTGTATTAATAATGTAACTATATAATTATATGTAGGTAAATATAGCCATATAACTGTAATTCCACTCCTTTGATGATTTGTCCCAGTTGTCCAGAAGGTGGGGCTCATAACTTTCCCCAGGGGACCTATAGGCACTGGTCCAGGGTGGGGAACCTGTGGCCTTGAGGTCACATGTGGCCCTCTAGGTCCTTGGGTGTGGCCTTTTGACTGAGTCCAAGTTTTACAGAACAAATCCTTTTGGGAATTTGTTCTGTGAAATTTGGATTCAGTCAAAGGGCCATCCTTGAGGACCTAGAGGGCCACATGTGACTTTGAGGCCATAGGTTCCTCACCCCTGCACTGGTCCATATAAAGTGACTCTTCTTGAACCTGTGCCTTGTTCAATTATGTTTACAGCTTAAAAGTACATCCTAGAACCAAAGTCAAAGACAGAGTTTTATCTGTTGCTTTGAAAATCTGTTTTATGCTAGGTCTCATATCTCTTGATCTTTCATATCAAAGTTCTCTCAGCATGTTTCAGAAATGTTCTCTCCATGCAATTTTCATGTAACAGCGTTATAGTGAGTCAGTATTATTCTCCACTGTCCAGCATCTGGCCAGTGCATTGCCCTCTCGTGTCAATAACCCTTCTGCATTACCCCCAACCACTAGATTTCAGAGTTCGAATGAACATTCTTGCTCTCCTCCTGTGTTCTCCCTCTGTCCCCCATCATCCAACAGGGTGCCTGGGGGCACTTAACTTAGATCACTTCAGGGTTCATTTAGTAGGATGAAAAAGATAAGGAGAGAGGAAGAATGAATGCTCCCTCCAGGAAAGCTCATTCATTGTCTAAGCCTCCCTGACTGCTGCATTTAGACAACCCATGTGGATGTACACATAGCCTATATTGGCAGCACCCACCTTATATGTAAACATACACAAATGAGCCGTTATTTGTCCCTGTGGGGAACTCCCAGAGTTGGAGTTGCCGCTGCTGACATAAAGGACAATTGGTCTGTGACTTAATAGATCAATTTTAGGTGTTGTCTGGACTCATTGAGATGAAGAGGCTTGTTAGGGTAACATAGCCAGTAACGGTCGGGGTAGCATTTGAACCTTGGTCTTTCTAACTCTTTCTAGCACTACCACTTTTGTTGTTGTTGTTGTAAGGGTTGAAGAGTCCATTGAATTAATCAATTAATCAATTAATCGAGCAAAGTAATTTCCTTGCTTGGATGAAGACCCTTGAAAATTAAGTCAACCAATTAATGAGAAATATGAACAAGATGTAAACAAAGCCTAGATTCCTGTATTGAACCAATTGATCAATCAGTCAAAGGCATTTCATCTAGGCTGGAAAGGAGGTATGAGGAAGCTTGGTCACAACCTGTGGGCTTTTACAGAACCAACCCTCTAGTTCTTATTCTGGCATTATTAGAGTTTCTGACAGCTCAGGGAACTGGAAGCCCCACTGAAAGGGACTTACTGCTGGGGATGGGCGTGGGGATGAAGGGAAGAAGAGGGGCCAAAGAATCACCTATGTCCTAAGCCTTCTCCTCTCCCCTTTAACGAGAGGAGGACTTTGCAGCCTTTGAAAGGTTGGAAAATGTATATTTCTCATCGGTGCCCCGGAAACTTCCCTGGAACAATAGTGATTGAGGCAGTGTCCACGTCAGAAACCAGGGACAAACTAGACACAGAGGAAAGGCAGCTTCAGAAATCTAGAGTCCAATGAAGAGGGGATCTTCCTTCTAAGGGGACACCATACTTAAAGGGAACCTCTTGTGAGCTCCAGCAAAAGGAGTTGTGATACCCTCTTTGCCACATGTGCCCCTGGGCTCTGTATGTAGAAAGACTGTATCACAGACTTTTGTTGGGGGGGAGGAGGAGATTGATTTTGTGTGTGTGTGTGTGTGTGTGTGTGTATGTGTGTGTGTGTGTGTGTGTGTGTGTGTGTTGCCAGCTGTTCTTACCATGTCATTTTAGTAAATAAATACTTTTCCCCCTAAAAGTTAATTGTCTGGCTGACATATAGTAACTAATAACTTTTACATAGAATAGATTACATGTATTTTCAGGGAAAAGTTAGTTCTCTGCCTAGCATATGATTTTTTGGCCTCAGTAAAATAAGGGGCCCTGAGTATTGGTCTTAAAAAAACAAACAAACCAAAAAAGCAACAACTTTTTCCATCAGTTGCATTCATCAATTTCATTTCATTTTATAGAATGGGAGTGTGTGGCAGGTATGCCAGTTAATATAGTAATGATGCCCAACAATGAACTTCAGGCTCATTGGAAAGACCAGGCCACTTTAT
Organism: Phalanger gymnotis; assembly: GCA_028646595.1. Classification (NCBI taxonomy): domain Eukaryota; kingdom Metazoa; phylum Chordata; class Mammalia; order Diprotodontia; family Phalangeridae; genus Phalanger; species Phalanger gymnotis. The sequence continues at coordinate 251,230,270 of CM053626.1, forward strand.
TTTGGATTAAGGACTTTCAATGTCAGCATTTTTCTTTTCTTTTGTTGTTGTTCTTGATTTTTTTTGTTTGGAGGGGGGAAGGCATTTGGGGTTAAGTGACTTGCCCAAGGTCACACAGCTAGTAAGTGTGTCAAGTGCCTGAGGCTGGATTTGAACTCAGGTCCTCCTGACTCCAGGGCTGGTGCTCTATTATCTGTGCCACCTAGCTGCCCCTGTTGTTGATTTTTAAAAGACAGTAAATAAACAGATGGAAAAATAAAACATGTAAAAGTATCAGCATCCTCATTTTCTGAGATACCATTCTTGTCACTAAGCTAGGTGCTCCCTAGCCCCCTCACAACAGGCAGAGATGAATGTGCATGTAATCTCACACACATGTAATCAAAGAAACAACATGGTCCGGTGGAAGGAGTACCCTTCTTGGAGTCAATCACAGGACTAAGTTTGAATCCTGACTGTCTTGGACAAGTCACTTGATTCTTTTCAACAGGATGGAGACAATAATATTGGAACTTCCTACCTTAGAGGGTTGTGCGAATCAAATGATTTAGGTCCATAAAACACCACAAACATGTGAATACATACATGCCCATGGCTTCATTTCTCTGGTCCCCAGGAGAACAGTGGTGAGTTAGAGACTCCTATTCTAAACCTGAATCGAAAAACTTGCACTAGCCATTCTTCTAAAGTAAATCAGTGTACATATATAACCTATATCAAATTGCTTACTGTTTTAAGAAGAGGGGAGGGAAGGGAAGGAGAGAGAAAAGTCTGGAACTCAAAATTTTGTAAAAATGAGTGTTAAGAATTGTCTTTACAGATAGTTGGGAAAAAACAATATAAAAATAAAGTTAAAAGAGAACAAAGAAAAAAATTAAATAAATCAGTTAATTTTTGGAGAAACCACCTCTACCCAGCTATCTTTGTATGCTGACAGTCTCCGTTTATAACTCCAGCATAGCTTTCAAATCCCTCTCTTAACTGTCTCTTTTCACCGCCATCGCCCTAGTACATGCAGATCTACATTACTGGCCACCTGGTCTATGACAATAGCCTCCTAACCAGTCCTCCCACATCCAATCCATATTTCATAAAGCTATAATCCTAATCTTCCTAATGCATAGATGCAATCATACCATGCTTTTGGTCATAAATCTGAAGTGGATCCTTATTACCAATGGAATACAATTCTCAATTCTTACCTGCTGTTCAAAGCTCTCTAATGCCACCCTCTCTTTCTCATCTTATTTCATAATACTCCCACCCTTCTTCCTCTCATTTCTATGCCTTTGTTCATGTTGTTCCTTAAACTTAGAATGCCCTTCCTTCCCTTCTCCTTGAAACTTCTGCCCATTCCTTTTAAACCCAGTTTAAATTCCATCTTCTCAAGGAAAACTTTCCTGGTGCTCTGCTGACAATTGCCTTTCTCCTGAGACCTCACATAGTACTTTGCATTTCTCCTCTGTAATGAATTTATCAAGTTTTATTTTGTATTATAGTCGTATGTATTTTGCCTTATCCATTTCACACTCCAAACCTGCTTTCACCCTCAGGTCCCTGGCAAAAACTAGTCTCACTGAACTTCTGCATTTGTACTTGGTGTTGTTCGGTCATTCTGTATGATACCTTGGACTATAGGATTTATCACCCATTATATGCCAAAGTCTGTCCAAGCTCATGTTCATTGCTTCCATGACACTCTCTATCCACCTCATCCTCTGCCGTCCTCTTTTCCTTTTGCCTTCAATCTTTTCCAACATCATAGTCTTTTCCAGTGAGTTCCATCTTCTTATTATGGAACCAAAGTATTTAAGCTTCAGTATTTGGCCTTCCAGTGAATAGCCTGCATTAATTTCTTTAAATATTAACTGATTTGATCTCCTTGTATTTGTACTATCACCTAGCATACTGTTCGAATAGGTGCCTTATAAAAATAAGTGTTTGTTGATTGAAGTCATAGAAGACCCAAATTTTTTTTTGCATCAGCTCTTACTTATGAGGTACGTATTGGGGAAAGGCACCTACTTAAGCTGAATTCCATAGAGCTTTGTAGCTTACAACTCCTGTAGTATTTCCTCTGTGTGCTTTTCCCTGGAGATTATCGCAGTGAGTTTTAAATTGTATCTAATAGACCTTATTACCTTTTCAAAAAGCCTCTGAATAGGAGTAGTGATACCTCTAATTTTTTTTTATACTCACAATTTTAGAAAGGTACAAACATTCCAGTCAGTGGGGGTGAGGAGGGATGGCTGAGTTATTGTCTGGGATTTTATATGAATATACTCAGTAATACCTCATTGAGAAGAGCATGGATATCTCTTTTAGGAGGCAAGCCTGGATACTTGTGGACCCATTTACACCTCATTGAACATGATACAGATGATTTAATTTGCAAGGCCATTTGCTAGATTGAGCCATACCTTCATATCTTCCTACTAGGGCCTACCCATGAGCAGAAAAACCTGTTAAAGCAAGTAAGTTGGACAGGCAAACAGAGAGACCAGGAACAGGGATAAGACTGGACTTGGGTTCTGGGTGGCATGGGGTGGATACAATGTAACAGAACTAACCCTGGAATGGATTAGATGAACGAGGTAGGTGGTAAAACCAGTGCATCTAAATAGCTTCTACTACGGCTGCTGGGGAAGCTGGATAGAGCGCCAGTCCTGGAATCAGCAAGACCTGAGTTCAGATGCAACCTTGGACACTTACCATCTGGGTGATCCTGGGCAAGTCGCTTAACCCTGTTTGCCTCAGTTTCCTCATCCGTCAAATGCACTGGAGAAGGAAAGGGCGAACCACTCCAGTTTCTCTGCCAAGAAGGTCCCAGATGGAGTCGCAAAGAGTCAGACCCTACTCGAGTGGCTCAACAACGACAACAAACAGGTAATTGCTAAAGGCATCTCTGGAGAGGGGGTATTGGAACATGCCTAGTTCATGAATCTGGGAAAAGATGGAGCCCTAAGATTCAAGGAATGGCAGCAGAGGGGCCCAGGGACAAGCAGAAATAGAGACATATTGTGATCTCATGTACTCCAGCCATGTAGTCCAAGAGGTGGCATCAGGAAGGCAACAAGCATTAATTCAGCGCTTACGTGCCAGGCACTGTGCTAAGCAATGGGGCTACAGATACAAACAAAAAAAAACAACAGCCCCTGTCTCAAGAAGCTCACATTCTAAAGGGAAACACAGACCATAAAAAGGAGGTGAAAAGAGGGCTGGGGAAGATAGTTACACTGGGACATGCTGGTGAAGTCTGTAGAGTCAGAAGCACTGCTGTGAGGGGAACGAAGCATGGCCAGCCTGGGTCCATCTCCCAAACCACGAGCCTGGGAACTCTTATCTAATACCTGAGAAACAGGTCGTTATGGCCACGGATCCTGGGAAACTGAGGTTGTTATGGCCATAGATGCTGAAAAACTGAACTCTAGGAAATAATACCAAAAATCCACTTTACACGCACTAAAATCTACCTTACTTACACTAAAATTCACCTTACTTACAATCCCTAAGCTGGAGGAGCGGTCAGGGACGGAGTCGAGATGTAGAGGAGCAAACCTAGTTCTCCACGACTACTGTGAGTTATTTGGTGGAGTCAGTGTGGTGTAGTGGTCCTCAGTTTGTTGTTGTTGAGTTGTTTTAGTCATGTCCCTTCATGACTCATGGCCCCATTTGGGGTTTTCTTGGCTGAGATACTGGAGTGTTTTGCCATTTCCTTCTCTAGCTCATTTTACAGATGAGGAAACTGAAGCAAACAGGGCAAAGTGACTTGCCCAGGATCCCACAGCTAGTTTCTGAGGCTGCAGGTCTTCCTGACTCCAGGCCTATTCACATGCCATCTAGCTATCTGGTCCTCAGTTTACTGTTCTGTAAAATGATAGAGTTAGACTATAAGGTCTCGGAGATCTCTTCCAACTCTAGACCTGTAATCTATAACAGGGGGTGGAAGGAAAGAAGAGATTGCCCAACAGCCCAAGTTCCTATGAAAATTAGTAGATTGTTTGGTTGAAAGTCCCTGTGTAGATTTTGTAGTACATGCAGACATTCTGTAACTGGTTTTGGTTTGCCAACTATGTAGTGAAGTCTATTTGACTGTGGATCTAGAACTAGGGAGGAAAGTGCGGTGTGCTCAAAAGGCACTAACCAGAAAATCAAAGTCAAAGGACTTGATCTTGTTATTTTCCTTCCTAGTGGTGTCTGAGGAACAAGATACGATGTAAGGCTCTAGGTGAGGAGAGGCCTCAGGCCTCTCTATCTGAGGTCCATTATGTGGATGATGAATAGGCATCTGGTTTTTGCTTTTTTATCCTTACTATTTCCTATTTTTGGTGAATGAAGTTGGAGCTAACTATGACTTTCTGAGCTTTGCAAGGTCAGGGGAGTGAGCCAGCAGATATCTGGGATCTAGAGTCCATGCTAGAGTTTGCTGGAAGCCAGATAGTATGGTGCGAAGTTATCAAACAATTTGCCTGACCCAGCCTAGCTGTATCAGAGAAGACTTCTTCCACTAGCCATGTGATATTTGGAAGTGAATTTCAATGTGAACTTTGGAAGTCAACTTGAGAGCGTGTAGAAACTGCATGGAATCTAAGCCTGCTCTGCCTAGGTGGCATAGGGGAGAACGTGCTCAAGGTGTTGGGGAAAATGTTTATAACTTCTGTTCTTACTATATCTTTTCAGTAAAAACCCCTCTGTAAAAGCTAATTGATGTTAATAGGTTAAAAGAAACTAAATGCTAATCACTGGTGGTTAACAGTGGGGTAGACAAACCAGAATGGAGGTTCGAACTGTTAGCATTAGTGGAAGACTTTCCCAACTCCTCAGGGGTACCACTAGAACCCTGTGGGAAAATGTAGCCCATCTTACTTTGGGAGAGTGAGTCCAAAGTATTGCTATACTATAATTCTAGGATGGTGCAGGTATGCTGGGAAGAGAATGGCCTCCCTACCAAGTCCTAGTTAATTTCCCTTCCAAGTGATTATAAATAATTCATTTAAAGCTCATTTCCATTTCAGAAGAGTCCAATACTATCTTCTATTAAGGTTTGAAAAATGCTTTACAAATATTATCTCATAAAAACCCTTGGATGTAGGTGCTATTATTATCCCCATTTTACAGGTGAGGAAACTGAGTCAGAGGTTAAGTGACATGCCCAGGGTCACATAGGACATTTCTAAGGCAGGATTTAAAGTTAGTTATTCCTAACTCTAGGCCCATTGCTCTATCCCCTGTTTCACCTGGCTACTTGTATTACTAGGGTAGAGATCTGTGCAGGTCCCTGGGATGAATGAGGGATTTCTTAGAATATGAAGGTTGATTCAGCAACTCCAAGTTGTACTTCTTTGGAAGAAGTGGAGTGAGGGTGGAGTTCAAACCAGTGAATGGTGCTATTAGTCTGGAGGGCTGTATGAGTCCCTAGGGTAAAGTGGGAGAAGGAAAGAGAATTTTAGTATATTGATTATAGCCTCCTCTGAGTGAGGCCTTTGTGGTTTTTGTAATTTTTTCCTCTGTAGATTAAAATAAGAGCTATCTTGGATATAGTATGGTTAACTTTTGTGTTTGTATAAGTCCTGGGGTCCTTTTACCTATATTTACAGACATATTTGGAATTTCTGGCAATAATTCTGGCTGGGAGCAAATGAGCTAAGTTCAGAAGCTACATGGAAAGCCCAGGAGCAAAATGAAGGGGAAGTTCTTTCCCGTCCTCATCAAGACGTATCCCAGTCTATGTAACCCAGAGCCTGAGATTCTAGGACATGGGTTACAAATTTATGAAAATTTACATGAGAATCAGTAGTGCCATGTCTACCTTTCCCATTTCAGAATTAGTCAGTGCTCCAGGGAGAATCGTATCCTTTTCTTACGTCTTCTTCTTAAGGCTGTATCCTTTAAATACACTCCAAGGACTGACCCATCCCTTTTACAGCTGCTTGCTGTTTTGAACTGGGGTTTTTTTTTCACTACTCATATTTTTCCAACAGCATGACAAGAAGTCACTGAAAGAGTTAATTTGTTGTTGTCTATAGTCCTCTTGTAATGTCAAAGTTAGGGCAAATATACAGTTTATTATATAAGGATAGGTGATTTAGATGAAATACTCTGATATCAAAGTACTAACTTCAAGGCTTTTCATAGGCTTTTCCCTGTGTGAATGAATCTGCTCTGATACAGCCCACACCCTACATTCTGGTGAAGCAAGCCTTCTTCCTGTTCTTTGCTTCCATTATCCCTCTTCATCACTTCTGAGTATTTGTTGTCCTCCCTCTTCCCATCTTCCAAGCAGTGGTCGTTCCTCATGCATCAGTGTCCAAGACCAGAAACTTCATGGGTAAGGGAACTCCTCCTCCATCTCCCCACCCAATGCTGATTGTAAAACATCTGTTACTCACAGTTTTAGTGAGTTGCCTGAACCTCAAGGAGCTTAAGGGACTTGTCTGTGGCTACACAGTGAACAGAGGCAGAATTTTAACCTAAGGTCTCCCAAACTCCAAATCCAGGACTCTATGACTATGCAACGTTCATCGCCTCTCCTTCTTTCCTTTCTTTGCATTAAACCTCAATACCTTTTTATGGGGAGTTATGAAAATGTGGGTCATCTACACCCTCTAGTTATCATCTTATGTCTCTCTTCTGGCTTGTAGTTAAATTTCTTGAAGACCGTGGTCTATAATTGGTGCCACCATTTGCTTTCTCTCACTTTCTTCTTAAGTCTTTGTAGTCTGGCTAGTTTCCAGGAAACTCTTTCTTTCTGTCTCTCTGGGTCTCTGACTCTCCATCTCTCTCTGTCTCTCTGTCTTTTCTTTCTTTCTTTCTTTCTTTTCTTTCTTTCTTTCTTTCTTTCTTTCTTTCTTTCTTTCTTTCTTTCTTTCTTTCTTTCTTTCTTTCTTTCTTTCTCTATCTTGCCTTCTATCTTTCTGTTTCTCTTTGACTCTCTGACCCTCTTTCTCTGTCTCTTTCTCTCTCTGTCTATCTCACCCTCTATCTCTCTCTGTTTCTCTCTGACTCTCTGTCTCTATGTCCATGCCTCTCCCTCTGTCTGACCATGTCTCTCTCTTTGTCTGTCTGTCTCTCCCTATCTCACCCCAAATTAAAATGTAGTGGCCTTATGGCCCAATCCCACTTCTGGCACCTGTTCCTCAATCTGGGTTAGTTTGTCCCTCCTTGGTAGACTCATGGCTCTCTGCTCTCAGTGGCTTACCATATTGGTACCAGACAATACAGATAATACTAAATTGGCTTTGGACTGACTGCAGTTCAGAACTCCTGAGCTCAAGAGAAGATAAGCCTCAGCCTACTCAGTAGCAAGGATTACAGGAATGTACTGCCACACTCAGCCCAATCACCTCTTAATTGTCATATCTATAGTCTTTAACACAGTTGATCACCCTCTTCTGGATGTGCTCCTCTCTAGCTTTTCAGAACACTGCTCTCTTCTGGTTTTCCTACTACCTCTTTCATGGCTCCTTCTCAGTCACCTTTGCTATATCTTCATCCAGGTCTTGACCATTAATCTTTGATGTCCCCCCAAATATCCATCATGGGTCCTGTTCTCCTCTCTTCTATACTATTTCACTTGGTGATCTCATCTGCTTCTGTGTATTCAATCATCTAGAGATGATTCTGAAATCTACTTTTACAGCCCTAACATTTCTCCTCACCTTCTCTCTTTCATCTTTAACTGCCCATTAGACATCTTGAATTGAATGTCCCATAAGCCTCTTAGCATATTCAAAACCATGAACTTATCATTCCCCTGGAACCTTCTCCTCTTCTCAATTAAAGTTAAGAAAATGCTACTGTCAAGGTACTGTCACCTTCCAGTCCCTGAGGCTCCTAATCTAGTGGTCATACCTGATTCCTCACTCTCTCTCATTTCACAGATTCAATCAGTTGACAAGTCTTGTTTCTCCCTTCATGACATTCTCTCATATGTATTTTCCTTCTCTTCTGTGACATTGCCACCACTCTCATGGACTATTGCAATAGCCTGCCGGTTGGTCTCCATGGCTCAAGCCTCTACTCATTCCAGTCTATCTTCCACTCAGATGTCAAGCTGATTTTGCTAAAACACAGGTCTAATTATGTGACCCTCCTATTCAATAAGCACCAGTGGCTTCCTAACAATAGCTCCAGGATCAAATGTAAAATCCTCTTTTTTGGCTTTTTGAAGCCCTTCAAAATCTATTCCCTTCTTACCTTTCTAGTCCTCTTACACCTTACTCCTTTCCAGGTACTCTGATATCAACTGACCTTAATCTCCTTAACATTACTCAAACTAGGTGCTACATCATTCGAGTAAGCATTTTCTCTGGCTATCTCATGCCTTCTCATCAATGCCTTCTGGCTTTCCTGGATTCCTTCAGTCCCAGCTAAAATCCCATCTCCTACAGGAAGCCATTCCTAATCACCCTTAAATCAAATACCTTCTCTCAGTGATTATTTCCAACTTAACCTGTATAGAGCTTGTTTGTTCTTTTAGCTGATTGCATGTGGCCTTCTATATTAGACAGTGAGCTCCTTGAGATCAGGAACTGTCTTTTGCCTTTCTTTGTATCCCCAGAACTTAGCACAGTGCCTGGCACATGCTAAGGGATTAATAAATGCTTCTTGACTTGACTTAACATGGTCCATCTCTGAAAATGTTTGTAATTTATTAAACATCATAATAGTTTTTAAAGTGACTTAGGATAACAAGAAAGCATTTCTATACATAGTCTTACTTTGGTACAAATACAAGTTCACCATTAAAATAACAAACATCCCTCTAGTGTGTAAATTCTTCATGAATGAATGAATGGGATGAGATTCAAGCCTGGGAGATCCCATGATTATTTCAAGTTCAGGTTGCCAGGAATATCTTTTCCTCTGTGGAAGTCTTTGTAACCATGCAAACATGATATTGCTATGGTGAGGGCTATTGTCTCTTGAAACAGAATAAGCCTCGGAGGTCTGCTGGGAACTGGGGCCACATTGGACTTCAGAGTACATTGGAGTCTGTAGAAATCAACCAGAAACAACATTGAGGACACAATGTATATTTGTATATAGACACACACATATATGATTGGTTTCTAGCATCAATAAAACAACTTTAGTATCTCTTTCCTGTTATATTATCTGCTCATTCTTTCGATGTGGGATGTATGTGGGATGTATGCTTTTCAATATATATTTTGGAAAGCAAAGTATATTTTGATACTGCATGGAATTACAGCAAAGAAAATATATCTAGTAAGAAGTGCCAAGTTATGTTTTTTTTGGCAGAAGGAAAGGCTTACTTAAAGTAGAAATTTGGAAGAGCTGGATAAACAAATATACATGTAGGGGTTGAGTGTAATTACAAGTTAATTAAGATTTTGAGGTCTAAAGGTGGAAATGATTATTGGTTGTAAAGAATAATAACTGACACTGAAACCTGGAGGGGACTTGAAAGCTATCTAGTTTACCTTCTTCATCCACGAATTGGCCCTGAGATTGTGGCTTGTCTAAAGTCGTATTACAGGAATGTATGCTGGAGCCAGCTGAAAAGAGCACATGAGAACTGACTGATAAATTTTTAGGGTGAGCATTTATACCATAGAAATTGGCAAATGCTACAGATTGGAGCTTGAATTATTGTTTGATTGATTGTTTAGACTTAAGAAAGTGACAGAGAAACGTTATTAATGCAGATTAAATTTAAAAGCGGATTGATGATCAGAGAGTCAGTTTTTAAGCATTTGACAACACACTCTTGGGTATGGCAAACACAAGTCAGAGAATCAGACAATTATAAAGCTGGCAAAGGCCTTAGAGATTGTCTACTCCCGTCCCTGTCCACCTGCTACCCCACCCCCCACCAGGATTTTACAGATGAGAAACCTAAGGCACAGAGAGATTAAATTACTTGCCCAAGTTCACCCAGTTAGTGGCAAAGCAGAACATTTCTGTGCTTCGTTTACTGTCGATATCAAATGGCAATAATTACCACCCTACCTACCTCACAGGCTTGTTTCAGAATTAGATGGGAATGTGTGAAACATTTGTGAAAGTAAACCTTACCTCTTCATCTTCCTCCCTCTTGAATCATTCCTCATATATTGCTTTTTACTCTTGGTTAATGTCTCACAGGTGTATATCTTAAGCTCCCACCTAGATAGTAAGCTTAGGGCATCTAAGTGGCACAGTGGATAGAGAGCCAGACCTGGAGTCAGACTCATCTTCATGAGTTCAAATCCAGCCTCAGACACTTACTAGCTGTGTGACCCTGGGCAAGTCCCTTAACTCTCTTTGCCTCAGTTTCCTCATCTGTCAAATGAGCTGGAGAAGGAAATGGCAAATCACTCCAGTATCTCGGCAGAGAAAACCCCAAATGGGGTCATGAAGAGTCAGACAAGATTGAAACAACTGAACAACAAAAAAGATAGCAAGCTGCAGGAGGGAAGGAATCCTGTCTTACACATCTCTGTATTCCCCAGAGTGCCGAGCACACAGGCCCATGCACAAATTTAGAGCTGGAAGGAATCTCAGAGACCATCTGGTCCAAATCCCTCATTTTGTAGATGAAACAGAGGCCTAGAGAATTTGTGAGTTAGCTGAGGTTGCGCGGCTCAATAATTATTTACTGAATGATGATAGATCCAAAAAATGAAAACACTTTTCAAATGTAAAGGATTCTCACTAGAACAGGAGGGTCATTTCCTCAGTGACAGAAAAGGAAGGAAGCAGAGGAGAGATAAGTGCAGGGAAATTAGGAACAGCCGTGTACATCTAGACCTTAGTAATGGAGCCTAAGAAGAGAGAGCCAGAAAAATCTCTCATCTCGCATACCTTGAAGTATCCTGTTTTTCCCTTTATTCATATTGGTTCTCTAGCTTTTCCTCAGCTCCCTTGCCAGCCTATAGCATACTCTTCCAGCCTCCCTCTTCATTACTGGAAGGGACAAGAATTAAAATGCTATGGTAGCCTCTCAGAGTTTAAGCACCGCTCCATAAGGATATCTTCCATTTCGTTTGTTTTATTATATCAGAGTCACTAAGAGATTAGAAAGTCCCTAATCCTATTGCTACATCTTCCTGGCAGGGATGGTGTACTGGGCAGCCCTTCCAAATAAGGGGGTGGTTCTCAGTCCCTAGCTGGTTCCCTGTCCTCTATAACGAGTGGAAAGCTACAAGCCACGTTCCTAAGGGAGCACTTGAACCCTGCGTCCCGCAGCTTCTCTGCTTCCACACGGCACTGGCCACCAAGGATACCTGGCACTGAAAAACAGTCATAGATTTAAGTGGCAAACCCTCCAGGAAAAGATTGTTTATACCATCCTCAGCCATCTCCTCCACTCCCGCCTCTTTGCTCAGTCTCCTTTTCAAGATATGCTTGGTGGAGGTTACTGGCAAACCCAATCAGTCTGAAAGAGGAGCTCTTACATGGAGATGTTCTCAGTAGGTGAAACAATCGATTAATTCATAGGATTCTATTATTTGTGCCTATTTGTAATCAGATACCTACACGTACTCCCATAGCCCTGAGAACTTTCCCCTTCTTCAGACCCATTTCAGTCCACACTTCCTCACAAATGTAGAATTATGACCAGAATTGTTATCTCTCTGGTACAGGATGTTCAGAACAGCTTATGAGAGCAAAGAATGAAAATACACTTCTTTTAAACCTGTATAACAGATTACACATGATGAGAGAGTTGTCACTCATTCTTAACTTGCTGCACACTCTCAGCTGACCCCCACAAAAATTAAAAAACTTCTCCTCCCTATTTACGTCAATGTGCATTTGGAAAGCAATGTATTGACTCTCTGTTATCGTAACATTTCCATTTGGATGTTAACACTGTAGACCCAGATAGATGTTCACATTCACTGACCATGTTGCCATAAGATCAGACCTTTTGTGGCAGCGTCGGTGAGTTCTCTCTAATGCAAACATGGTGGGAAGGATAAGAGACCGTGACAGAGATGGACTTTGCACAGAATAGAATGGTGCTCCAAGCTGTGACATAGGTGGGGGAAGAGAATGAGCCCCATTTCCTTACCCAGACCCGGACTTGACCCAGGGTACTGAAACCTTTCTATCTTCTAGGTCTGCCTTCCCAAGTCCCTTCATGATGCCTAGCCTGCCCTAGGCCTGGGGATGAGAATGGGATCAGGGTAGAAAGAGCTAAGGAGGAATTAGCAGAGACTCAGTGGCCTGGTATAATGGAAGGAACACTGGCTCTGGAATCAGAGGACCTGGGTGAAAATCCTGCCTTTGACACCTTTCTTCTTCCCCCATCCTGGCCTGTCTGTGTAACACAACAGATCCAGATTCCATCCTCCTGTCTCACAACCAGAGACAAGAGCTGCAGGAAACCCTTTACCCTCAACCTTCCTATCAATGTTCTCTTTCTCTTTTGCCTTCCTTCCTAGACATTGACTCCCTGTCCCCTACTCTACAGGAAGGAACTCAGAGTCTCCATTGCATTCTAACCCTATAGTTACTCCCTGGTTCTTAAGGGTGGTAGGCTAGACCGCTATACAAACCTACTCTTCCCTCCAACGCCTTGCTAAATGGACATGGCTACTCTTGGATAGTCAGGGAATCAATTACAATCATTCCTGTAAAATGAAGGACTACTGGGCTTTACCATCTGACCTTTTACTACATATACCCTCTATATCCCTAGGTACTGACATCTGATTTGCCTGTAGACCCTGAGGATGCCTGGAACTTGTGCTCTGCCCTTTAGCTGCACTCTTAGGACTAGCAAGGCCTTTGATCAACCCTCCAGGTGCACATACACACACATATACATAGATGTGTATGTATATATACATATATCTAGTCTTTCCCAACATGTATGTATATAGTTTCTCCATGTATATACATAAACACACACACACATATATATATATAGACACAATACATATATGTCAATATGTGTGTATATGTAGTGTCTCCCAATTAGACTGTGAGCTCCTTGAGACCAGGGACTGTCTTAATTTTCTATTTGTATCCTTAGTGCTTATCACAAATGGTTTGTTGTTATTATTTAGTTGCTTTTCAGTCACGTCTGACTCATTGTGACCCCATTTGGGGTTTTCTTGCCAAAGATACTGCAGTAGTTTGCCATTTCCTACTCCAGTTCATTTTGCAGATAAGGAAACTGACACAGGGTTAAGTGACTTGCCCAAGGTCACATGGCTAGTAAGAGTCTGAGGAAGGATTTGAACTCAGAAAGATGAGTCTTCCTGACTCCAGACCTGGTGCTCTATGAACTACGGAACCACCTAGAGGACCAGCAAATGTTTAATGAATGCTTTTATTCATTCATTCATGCTTACTTCCTGTGTGACCTTGGACAAATCACTTTCCTGGACTTCAGTTCCCTTGTCTGTAAAATGATGGTGTTTGACTAGATGGCTTCTGTGGTTCATTCCAGCTCTTAATCCGTGATCCAGTGAATGTGTACATCCCGCCCCCTCTCCCCTGCCCCACCCCCAACCTCTTTCTGAATTGTAAAATGTTGGTCGTGGTCATAAGGCTTGCACTACAGACCCTGGAGGCTGGTTGGGAAGAAAGTGCTTTGCAAACGCGATTGTGATGCATCATACCTTCAGCTGGTGCTCAAAGTTCTACCACAGCTTCAGGGAACAGGACCAGTAGAAAAGACAGGGAATATGCAGATTACTAGGGAAGGATTGCCCAGGTTCATAAATGAGATTAAGGTCTTCTCACCTATTTACTTGAGAATTGAGGAACTGAATGGTGACTCAGTATTACACAGCTGGTTAGCACTCTGGATTTTGACTTTGGGTTCTATGTCCTGACACTGTCTTTCTTAATGATCCTAGGTCCAAACTTTGGACTGAATGGCCATTGCCTCAGACGAGACCTGGGAAAGACCTTAGCTCACCAAGGCCAAGGTCCCCACCGCATCTAGGGCCATCTCCAGTCATCCTGATCTATATCTTGCCACTGGACCCAGATGACTCTGGGGGAGCGAGTCAGACTGGTGACCTTACACAGCCCTCCCTCACTTAAACCCAATTCACCTGCAAGTTGTGGCATCACCTTCGTGGTGTCATGGTCTTCTTCAGGAACGAAGGACAAACAAACAAGGCCCAAACTAACGTCTCTGTGAGACATCTCTTCCAGGCTGCCTTATCCTTTGATGGTTTGGGGGTAGTTTTTGTGCCTGAATTGTAATAGTAGATGCTCAACAAATATTTGTTTCTTGGATAAAAACAGATAAGTGATTAGATAGTATGCAGGCAGATAGTTGTTTTCAGAGTGTTCAGAAAGAGTCCTAAATAATCTCACCCCACAGAAGCCAGAAGCTGGCACAAAAGTGACTGGTTCTCACCACCCATTGTGAGAGCATGAGGGTGGGTCTGGTGACCTTTTATTCAGCCTTGTGCAAACATCAGACAATACTCTCATTTAGAAGTGTGGAAGGGGAGGGAGAGGAGGTGGGCTGCAGGATATTTCGTGTTATTTAATCTCACCTACTGCATTTTCTTCTTTTTCATTACTTCATATTACTATAATTAATTATTCTGTTAAGTATAGAATGCTCTAGGACATAGGAATAGAAGATTGCCTCCATGCCAATGGAAGATTATGATGGGTTTGTTAGAAAGAATAGTGACCTAGATACTTGAAAGAGCTGTGCTTTCAATGATGAGTGCTCCTTCTACCATCTTTGATAGCATCTTATTTACAACTTACTACTTGGCATTTGAGAGAAGTCAACCTGATTATAAGTGTCTCTAATCTTAGCTAGGTTATTGATGAGTTAGGGGGATGTCTACCCCAAGCACATGAAGACTTCTCCTGGCCAAATGGGCAGATGAGAACAGTTTGTTCCAATGGCCATGAAGGTAGCTGAAACATGTGCTGTGGAGGAGCTTGGAGCTTGCTCAGATGTTGAGGACACCAAGGTCATCTACTGCTTCTCGGACCATTGCCAGTTATCCTGACTTTTGTCTTGCCATTGGACTTTGATGACTCTGGAGGAAAGAGTGAGACTGACAACTTTGTGCAGCTCTGCCTTACTTAAATCTAATTCATGAGCAAGTCAAGACATCGCCCCATGATGTCACTGGTCCTCCTTGAAAACAAAAGATGAACATAACAACAACATCTAGGCTAGTTCTACTGAACCACAAATGCTTCCAGGTGTCCCCAGTGCTGATCAGAAAAAGTATCTAATTGAGAATTTATCTCTATTGTATATAAGATTTCTAGAATTTACTAAATCTCTCTTCCTGCCTCAGAGCAGGATTGTGATCGGTCCAGAATTTCCCTGATACAAATTCTGCCCCAGTTTCCTTGACAGCTCCACATTTCTTGACTAAACTTCCCTGTTTGAGAAGCATAAAAAGTCCCAATGTCTGTAGTCTGGCCTCTCAGACTTGGGTGCCTTAGGCCATGGGAGTTGCCATACCGCAATAACTTACTGACCAGACTTGTTTCCAAATGGAGACAAGAGAGGCCATGTCCAGAAAAGCTGTATATTCACTGTATATCCTTGGTGTGTTAGGGCAAAGTAAACCTCTGTTGTTAAATATTCAGTGACTTGCCAGTGTCTCCTCTCATCCCAATGCTGAATTTGAACTAAAAGGGCTTACGGGCATTAGAATAAGACTAGAACAAGCACTTAATGCTAAGGCTTCCATTTAGAAACATATCTCTCAGTTGGGCAGCCAAAAACGTTGAGAGAAAGTGTCTTAACAACCATATCTTTTTTCTATTGAAATATAAACAAAGTTTAAAATGCAAAAGAAACAACCTATTTCTCTACTCTTTAAAGACCTACAGGAAAAAAAAAATTTCTTTAGTGACTCATTCCCATTGCTTCATAATCAATTATATCTGGCCACTGGACCCAGATGGCTCTGGAGGAGGAAGTGAAACTGGTGACTTTGCGCAGCCCTCCCTCACTCAAATCCAGTTCACTTGCCGGTCATGGCATCACCTCCCTGAGGTCATGGCCCTCTTTGAGAAGGAAGGACAGACAGCACTTCAAGCGGCATGGGAAAACACTCTGAGTTCTAGAAAGGATTGGAATGAGAAGCTGAGTGGAGAAATTAAAACACATTTAAGACCTTTTTACATGCAGGTCACTGAGGGTGAAGGGTGATGTGAGGAATGATGGAAGATAATTCGTCTACCTCTATAAAAGCGAATATAAAAGATCTTGGAGAATGAGAGTACTGACAATATTTTTTGGTGGGGGATGGTAATCAGGGAAGACTTTTCAAAGGCTGTGCCACTTTAGCAGAGATCTGAGGGAAGACAAGGATTTGAGAGGCAGGTTGGAGGAGGGAATACTTTCAAGGTTTGGGAGACTACTTGGCCACATGCAGAGAGTCAGGAGATGGAAAGTTATCAATATTTGGAGAACAGCTGGTAGTCTAGTTTGGCCATAACACAGAGACTATGAAGAGGAGAAATATAAAGTCAGACTGGAACAGTTACTAGGAGATACATTAGAGAGAGTCTTAATGGCCCAGCTGAGGAATCTATACTGTTTTAGAGGCAAGAGGGCAGGCACTGAATGACTTTGAATAGGGAAGTGACATGGTTAGATCTATTCTTTAGAACTTATAAACTTAATTATATCAATAAAAATAACCAGTAATAATACTAGCTCTGGTCAATTCCAAAAGACTCATGAAATAAAACACTGTCCACAGATAGAGAACTGATGGATTGAATGCAAAATGAAGCATATTTTTTTCTCCTTCCTTCCTCCCTTTTTTCCTTTCTTCCCTCCTTCCTCCCTTTTTTCTTCCTTTCTTTTTTCTTTCTTTCCTTTCTTCCTTCCTTCTTTCCTTCCTTTCTTCCTTCCTTCCTTCCTTCCTTCCTTCCTTCCTTCCTTCCTTCCTTCCTTCCTTCCTTCCTTCCTTTTCTTCTTCCCTCCTTCCTTCCTCCTTTTTTTCTTCCTTTCTTTTTTCTTTCCTTCCTTTCTTCCTTCCTTTCCTTTTTTTGGCTTTCTTTTTTGGAATGTGGTTAATATGAAAATGCGTTTGCATGACTCCATATGTGTAATAGGTATTGTATTTCTTGCTTTTTCAAGGGTGAGGTAGGGGTGGAAAGAGGAAGAGAATTTTGAACCGAAAATAAAAATAAAATTTAAAAAGTAAAACAATAAATAAATAATAGGTAGTATTTATATAGTACCTACTATGTATGGCACTGTGCTAAGCACTTTATGAATATTATCTCATTCAATCCTCACAACAACCCTGGGCTGGAGGTGCGATTATAATCCTCATTTTACAGATGAGAAGACTGAGACAGAGTTTAGGCAACTTGCCCCAGGTCACATAGCTAGGAAGTGTCTGAAGTCACATTTGAATTCAGGTCTTCCCAACTCCAGGCCTAGCCCTCCATCCCCTGAACCACTCAGCTGCCTATAAGCATGCAAAACATGGGATGAAATACTCCAAAGACAGAACTAAATGAATTAAGAAACATCAGAAAACAAAATCAGATGTTTTGGTTCTACTTTTCTTTTCTGGCCTGCCTGAAGTCATACCTCCTTTGGTAATGTTTCCTTTTTTTTTTCATTAGTACTTGTTTTAAAAACCCTGGGGCACTGTCAAGTCCTTTCATGATGCCCCTCTTCATTTCTGATAATACTTTCCATATTTCTGGTAATACAAAAGTACATCTGATACCATATCTAGCCAAGGGGAAAAAAAGAGGGCCTGCTTTTCAATTAAGAATTTGGCTGCTTTGTTTTTTTAATCCTGGGTTCCTCCCTTTCTCTGTAAGTAGGTGTTCCCTGGCAACAATATGATCTTATAAGTAAGTCACTAACAAAAGCATTCTTCTTGGAAAAAGTAAATCAACTAAGTCTTATCTGTCTGAATATGCCCAGAGAGACAAGTGATAATTCTCTATTCAGTTTTTGGTACTGGCCTTCTTAGTACTGTTTACCTGAGATAGCTTTAATTTCTCTTCATTGGGTGACTTAGAAAGGGAGAAAGCTTTCTATATTCATGCCAGCAGAATCATACAAATAGTTCAGATAATCTTCAGTCACCAAACATTTTTTAAGTATTTATGATGTGCCAGGCCTTGATGATACAAAAAAAGGCAAAAATGTAATCCCTTCCCTCAAAGAGCTCACATTCTGGGAGCAGGTGGAGGGGGCGGTGTATCTTGTATGGACTTAAGTAATTTCAAATCTTGTTAATGTCAGAAGGAGGGCATTAACAGGGGAGACCCAGAAAGGCCTCTCAAGGAAGGTGGGATTTGATCTTGGTCTTGACGGAAGCTAAGAAGGAAGCGTTTGCCTAGCCTAGACAGAACAGGAACATTGACACTGGGGCTGAAAGATCTATGTTTGCTCTGCTACCTTTTTTCAGTCTCCGGGGAAATTAGGAGCCAATAGCAATTATGGACAACCCAGTACCTGCAGAGGACTGTGCTGAATGTTGTAGGGAGCAGGAAAGGGGGAAAATACTTCTGTTAAACAAGCATTTATGGTGTGTCTACTATAGGCAGAGCACTATGCTAGGAAATGAGGGAGGTAATAATGATATATAAAACATGGGCCTTGCCTCCATGAAGTTTATAATCTTACAGTTTAAGGAAGTCAGTTGGTTCAATCTTTCTAGACATCAGTATGGAATGATGAAGACCCAGAGGTCCTACTACTATGCATATCCCTCATGGGTTTGCAAGATAGAAGCAAAGCTCTGGTATATACCAAAATGTTTATAGTGACACTCTTTGTGGAAACAGAGAATTGGCATTGAAGTGGGGTATGGCTGGAAAACTGTGTTATATGGATATAACGGCATGTTATTGTTATGTATGGGTAAAATGGTGTATATGTTGGTGGATGCAGTCACTAGTTCCCCACTCCCTTTTCTGTTTTATTTTTTATTATCTGAGGGGGAGAAGGGGAGAAATCTCAAGTCAGGTCAAGTCAGTAAGCACTTAATAAGCAATGACTATTATACCACTAAGCAATGACACAAAATCAAGCAGAAAGAAAGACAGACCATGTCCTCATTACATTCTGATGATTGGAAGATGGCACATAAAAAGAAGCTGAAAAGGAGGGTGGTGGTAGGGGTGGCATGGAGGCATAGTAGAGAAAGTTCTAGAGAGAGTCAGGAGTAAAGCCTGAAGAGGAATGAGGTCACAGTTGGCCTCTGCCTCCTTCAAATGGAGGTTCTGATAGGAGCTAGCCTATCAGAATGAGATGTGGAAGGGATAGGGGTATTTACAACATGAAAAGTAGTCCAGGGCTGGAGTGAACTTTCAGAGTGAAGAAGTTTCTAAGACTTGGCTGACAAGGGCCTGTGGAGAGTCATGGATGCGGCCTAGAGAGGAATGAAAACTTATAAATAAAAGTGATATAAAACCAAAAGATAATAATATAATGTTTTAAAAAGGAATTTTAAATAATTGTGGAAGGAAAACAACATGAGTAGTTGGTGCCCTTAGGCACTGGCCATGGAGTTCCATACCTCGCTATACACCCCAGGAGGCATGTGTCGATAGTATCTTTTTTTGGTTTTAGATTCTCTAGTAGTTACCCGGAATAATGAGGTGGCGGCCACTTTGGGTAAGGTGACTTTGCAAATGGATGTGGTATTATATATTGGACTGTGCTAACCATTTGTCAGGAGGGCCAGTTGGTTGGAAGCTACCGTGTCAGGAGACCAAATTATTTACACTTAACCCAGAGCCTTAGTCTGGACATGTTTGTTTCATCTGATTACCCAAAACAGCCCCAGAGGACTCTTTGTTTTATACATAGCAATCAATCAGATACTCCATATAAATAGTTGGTTCTCTGTTTTCTGTATTCATGGAAGGGGCAGTGGTTGAAGCATCAGTGTCACAAGCAGTGAAAAACAGATAATCCAAAAAGCAATGAAATGCGTTCAATCGCTCCACTTACCTCTCTACCCAATCCTCAACAGATTTTCCCTCCCAAATAGCTGTGAATAGTATAGAAGACATTCAAGCTTTGTGTAAGAGTTGGAATAGGTGACTTTTGAAGCCCCTTCTAACTTTGAGACTTTATGATTCTATTATTACATTTTTCTCTAGTTGCTGTGAAAATGATTTCTGTTCCTAGAGGTTGAGTAGAAAAAGAATCATAAAATCATAGACCCAGACTTGGAAGAGACTCAAAGACCATCTACATCATACCCACCCCGCCCTCATTTTACAGAAACTGAAGCCCAGGAAAGTGAAATCACTTGCCCAGGATAACACAGGTAGTGTCAGAGGTTGAATTCAAACCCAGGTCCTCAGGCTCCAGAGGCTGGAAGGAATGTGAGATTCTTGGGTATTAAACATAGCTCTGTCATCCATTGGCTTTCATGTGTATGGGCAAGGGTGAGTACCTTTCTAGGCCTTGGCTTCCTCCTCAGTAAGTAGTGGAGGTAGGATTGGATCATCTATAAGGGCCCTTTGGCCTCCAGCATTCACTATCTACTGCAGAGGCATCAAAATCAGACCTTCCCCCAGGGCAAAACTCCAGCGTGCTTCCTGAACCAGATTAAAATGTAACTGAGAAATGTTTAACAAAATAAAAATATGTGACACTATAGATAATGTGAATTTGTGGTTTTCTAAGTCAATAGGCAGCCAGCCGGAATCAGTTTTTATCTGAGTTTGACATTGCTGGGTATCAAGTGAATTTTAATCTGCTTGCTACCCAGCTCTCTGATTCTTATAGAATGAAAAGAAGAGATGTAATAAATACACAAATATTTTTAAAAGACTCGATTTGGAGAAAATGACTGTAGTCTTGGAGTCAGGGTTCCTGAGTTCTTTAGCCATATTTTGCCTTATATCATCATTTAAAGCTAGAAGAAACTTCAGAGTCCATCTAGTCTAACTCCATTTCTTTTAACATAAGGAGGTAGAAGTCTTAGAAGAAGGTTAAATGACTTGTCTAAGGTCACACAGGTAGGAAGCGGCAGTGGCAGGATTTTAACCTAGGACCTCTGCCTCCAGAACTCTTGCATATTCTTTCCATTACCACCCTGCTTTACTGTTTGTATGATCTTGGGTTTCACTTCTCTGTGCCTCAGTTTCCCAAAAAGATATGAAGCATTTTGAGTTCTTTGTTAGAAAAATATATCTCTTGGTTAAAGCTTTGCTTCAATGCATGTAAATAGCAGGTTTCTCTTCCATTTGGGCAGAGGACAATGAAGAGGAGGCCTTGGCTGCCTGTGGGTTTTAATGAACTTCTTGGAACTTATTACTGTATATCTAGTTGCTAGGTAATACTCATTCTGGCTCCTGAGATGGTCAGCCCTTTGGGAACTGTCTAAAAAAGGCTAGACTTCTGAATCCCCTTTTCACAAAGGCCAGAGCCATCCCAATTGCCTATTTGATCGTCCATTTAACCATCATCACCTTTTTGATCACTGACCTCCTGTTGTATTAAAAACATTAAAAAAAAATGCTAACCTACCTCTTTGCCTGGTATGTCTTCCTTTGGGGAATACTATATTCTTTTAAATACAGTAACTCCCAGGGATCATTGAACAGGCTCCTTCCAAAGGGAGGCCTGGCTGATTAGGAGGCACTTTGTAGGCGAGATATATTTATTTCTACTTTCCCACTTGCACTCTCACTTTGGGGATTATATACAGTAATGCTTGGTGCAATCCCCATAGCGAATGTACAAAATTGTGCTCCTCACCCCGCTGGTGACCTTAGCCCTTGGGATCCCAGAAGGGTTGCTCAGCAGCAGCCAGAGTGGAAGATTTAAGGAGATGAGGAGTTAATGGATCCCAAATCGGCGCCAACCAGAAGCTGATACAAACAGCGAGAGATGCACAAAGCATTGCCTTCAGTATGCATGGCTCCCTAGGAACAGTAGCCCACATGAAATCTCACTGGACCATCCATCCCAGGGGCCAGTGTTGACAGGACAATTTGAAAAGTCCTCATGTTGTCCTGCTTAATGGCTTATGATCAGACTGATCATAAGATGAAGCTTGTATCAAGGCAGGTGTGGTAGAAAGTACATGGGATTTGGAGTCTGAGAACATGGGTTCAAATCTGAACTCTGTTATTGCCTGTATGGCATTGGTCAGATCATTTCCCCCTCCCTGCTCCTTGTTTTTTTCATCTGTAAAATGAAAGCGTTTGACTAGATAATCTCTTAAGTCTCTTTTAACTTTAAATCCTATTATCTTCTACCTAGGGCTGAACTGAGGCTTGGAGAATCTCAGGAGTTATTCAAACAAATAACACTGGAGGGGCATGGTAGGGAGCATATGTCTTCCAGGAATGAATGAATGGGTGGATGAAAGAGTGAATGAAGGAATCAATGGTTGAAAAATCATTTTAAAGCACTTATTATATGCCAAGCAGAAAATGTAGGAAGTTATTAAATGGGAATTGGTTGGTTTGGGGTGGAGAGAGTCATGCTATAAGCATGAGGCTGTATCAGTCTCTGCACCTAGCTTATCTGCATTATGATGTAGGAGAAAGAAAGAAACTGACCCAGAACCCAGGTTTCTAGAAGCAAGATGGAAGTCCCTCACCTCAACTCCATTTAGTCTCAAAATGCCCAGGCCCTGGGGGGCTTCACTAGTGGTCCATTGCTTTCTTTTCAAGCAGGGAGGAGCCTACAAATAAATGTTGAAAAAATTTAATTATGTTAAGCAAAGCTCTGATTTATGGATACTTCAGATTAATGCAAAATATTTTAAAACAGAAATAGCATTTCTCCTTCACCCTGGATATAAAAGACTACACCCAAAGGCACTAATGCTGAAGTAAGTTGTTTTTGTTATTTGGCAAACCAGATAAAGTGCATAGGGATTAATGAGCTCTATGGCTAAAACCCAGAGACTGTTTTGTTTTATTTAGGATGGTTTCATAGAACAAACTTCTCAAAATCCAAAATAGAAGGCTGGAAAAAGAAGAAACTCCATGTGGTGGAGGGTGGGGAAGTTTCAGGGGGGGATACCCAAACCCTTACCATCTTGTGCTTAAGAAGTCTTGATGGAAAGAGAATAAAAAGAAAAGTATATGATTACAAGTGCCTCTCAAGCACATTCCTGGCAAAGAACCACATTCTTCCCTCCCACGGACATCCTTAACCATTTTCCCTCCAATGAGAACCTTCTGTTGCCTTCTTGGGAAAGCCCAGATTTAAAGGAGGAGCCCCTGGGATAGTGGAATGCAGTTTTTGTTTAGTTAGAAACAGCCATGCCAGTTCTAGGTCAGGGAATTTATAGTGGCCCTACCAATTTGGGCTCTGACCCCTGAGTTCCTGATGCCAATGTGTTTCCAGAGCTTGTTGTTCTACGCATGAGTTTGTTCTATATTATAGAAAATTAGAACCCTGAGTCAGCTATAAGAGTGTGAGACTTAGAGCCAGGAAGATTTGAGTTCAAATTCAACCTCAGATACTTACTAGCTGTATGACCCTAGGCAAGTCACTTAACTTCTCTGTGTTTCAGTTTCCTCATCTATAAAATGGGGCTAATGGTAGCAGTTACTTCCCAGGATTGTTGTGAAGAGCAAATGAGTTTACATATGAAAAGCATTTTGCAAACCTTAAAGCACTGTATAAATGCCGTTGTTGTCGGTGTGGTAGTAATAGCGTTAATATTATTAGTGTTGGGTGGTAGAGCCACTTTCTGTTCCTTCCCTTGGTCTTTCTAGCTGTGAGACAGGAAAGCATCCTAAGCCAGTCTCCCTGCTTACATACAACCGATAACCTCAAATCACTCCTCTGTGCCTTTCTAGAGAAAATAAAACCTGAGCCATAGAGACAATGAGACATTTAACATTCCCTTATGCTGGTCCTAATAGCTGGATATTACTGGGTTTGGGAACTGAGGAGCTAGAAATGTACAGAACTAGCCTTTCCCGTGAAAATCTGTAACAAATTTTCCTGGACTGGATGCATTCACGGCTTTTCCCCTGTCCCAGGACAAATATCCTGGGCTATTTTCATGATTGGGGGGGATTTCAGAAGCCAACTTGCCCATGAACAAAAAGAATCCCCACTATAACATAGTTGACAATAGTCATCCAGCCTCTGCTTGGAGACCTCCAAGGATGGAAAAGCCATCTCCTCCCAAAAGGCAGCTAGGTGGTGCAGTGGGTAGAGTGCTGGGCATGGAGGTGGAAAAACCTGAGTTCACATATGGCCTCAGATACTTACTAGTTGTGTGATTCTGGGCAAGTCATTTAACCTCTGCCTCAGTTTTCCCATCTATAAAATGGGGATAATACTAGCATCTACATCCCATCGTTGTTGTGAGGATCAAATGAGATGATAATGGCAAAGTACCTGGCACATAGTAAGCACTATAAAAGTGCTAGAGGTGGCTTATTCCACTTTCTCATTGTTAGGAAGAGACATCAAGCTTAAATTCGTTTCGTCAAAAGTCAACGTCGCTGATTCCTTTGTATGTCTTCTACTGTAAATGTCCCCTTGTAACTTTGGAGGTAACGAAGACATTCTTACCTCTTATCAAAGCTCTAATACAGCTTCAGAGGATTATCCACTTAGAGCTGGAAGGGACCTTAGCCTTTTGGTCTCCATGGTTGATGCAGAAGAAAGAGGAGGGTGCTTGTGTCAGACACATGTTGAGGCATAGACTTCGAGGGAGAAAAAGAAAAGGAATGGGAAGAAACAGTGGCAGCTGAGTTGCATCTGTCTTCTCCCTTCCCCTCCATCTTGGATTAGATTTTATGACATTTGGTTTTGGGAGCATTCCAGCAGCACCTCATTTCAGTTTTAAAGTTAGAAGGAGAGCTAGGGGGATGAGCAGACCTTGAGGTAAAGCTCTAAGACAGCTTCCCGGCAGAGTGGAGATCTTGCGAGACCACTATATTGAGCTCTCCCATGAAGCTTCAACCCTGAGAATCACTGAAGACTCTCCAGTGCTTTCTAAAGTTGTACAATAGCTACCAATATTCACCTCCTGTTTCATAGGAAGAGTGGAGGTTTATGATAAGACATTGGATTCTGGATTAGCCACACTAAAAAGGAGAGACAGACTCCAGTCTGAAAGAAGTGTCTGCTTTGGGAGGAGGCGGATATAGACGTGAATGAAATATGTAGATTTTATTGGGGCTAGGGACTGGGCCTGTGATTTCCTTTGTAGACAGAACTCCCAGATGGCAAAGCTTCCTCTACCAATACAAGTCCCTACTTTCTCTACAACTTATAGTGTTAAGGCGTTGTCTAGAGCACCTAGAGGTTAAGTGACTTTAGCTCAGGGTGAAAAAGGGAATATGCATCAAAGGCAGGCAGGACTTGATCTCAGTTTTCCTGGCTCCAAGGTCAACTTTCCAATCAGTATTTCATGGTGTCATCTTCCAAAGAGTAAATATTCCATGTAATTATTTTTGCTTTTACCATTCATTAGTTTAAGTTGAATCAAGTTAAAATGTGAATTTAAAATCCTGACCTGAAGTAAAGGTAGATAAATGAGACAGTGCAAAAGGAAGGAAAAGGAGAAATATCAGGTAGTGGAAGGGGATGAGCCCCAAAGTTGAGTGAATCATGTTCTTAGATAATGGAATCCAGTATGCAACCATTACAAAACAGGCTGGAGGGTGGGGGTGGGGGCCTGTTGATTGACAGCCATATGCCCTGGGGTCTGAATTGTTGACAGGATCCAAACTGCTACCCTTGGTTACGTGGCACCTTAGTGGTTACACCTGTTTATATTGTCACATCAAAATACCCTTGGCTAAGCAACAGAGCAGAGGGCCATGATTGGATGAAGCTGGGGGGAATATTTCTGCAACCCCAGCTGAACATCTCTTTATACTCAGGAGAACAAATATAAATTTAGACTTTGTTCTGTGCCCTGGGGTGTGTGTGTGTGTGTGTGTGTGTGTGTGTGTGTGAAAAGAATGTGTTTTTCACATGAGTTTTATATCTACGCATATGAGTTCTTCTGTGCTTTTCCCATTGACTTGGAAAATGGATCTTTGCCATTTCTTTCTCATCTAGAGCAAGAGGAGGGTGGCCAGAGCCCCAGTCTACAAAGTGCTTTCATCTATTCAGAAGAAAGAGTCATGACCAAAGTATGAGGTTGAACATTTCAACTTCCACAAACATTAAGTGTGGTGGTCACTAGGAAAAATACAAAGGTTAGATTTAGGCATTATCCTTGCCCTCTTGGTGCTCATTATAGACACAAATAATTATAATACAAATGACAACACGATAAGTGAAAAGGAGAGGGGCAGACCAAATGTTTTTCAAAGTCTGGTGGGGTGGGGGAAGGATTGTCACTTACTGGAGGGATCCATGGACACCTCATGGAAAAAAATGGCATTTGAACTGGGCCTAAATATGGGTAGAATTTCAACAGGTGGAGATAGGGGGAAGGGCATTCCAGGCATAGAACAGTATGAACAAATGACCAGAGAAGGACCAGTGTGGGGCATACATGGAGGTTGGAAAGTCTTCCAGCTTGGCCTGCATGTATATCCAATTAGAGGAAGGCCCACCCAATGAGATAAGACCAGAAAGGTAGAATGTAGCCAGATTGTGGACAGTTTTCAATGCTACCACAGTAGAATTTGGTCCTCTTCTGGGAACAGAGATAGGAAAGTTCCACTGCACTCTGTCTGCATCAGACTGCATCTGGCATATTGTGCCTTGTTCTGGGCTTCATGGCTTAAGAAAGATTGATTAGTTTTATATTTTTCAAAAGAGAGCAAGAAAGATGAAGATCCTTGAGACCATGTCAAAGTCTGTTAAGTTGATTTTGGGTCTGTTAAGCCTGAGAAGAGAAAAGTCATGAGGGATAGCAGGGTCATCATAGCTATCTTCAAATATGTGAAAGGATATCATGTGAAGGAGAGAAGGGACTTGTTCCATTTAATCTCTAGGAGCAAAACCAGGAGTAATAGATAGAAGCTGCAGAGAGGCAAATTAGTTTCCATGTCAGGAAAAACTCCTAACAATCAGAGCTGTCCAAAAGTAGAACAGGTGGGTTCCCCCTTCTTTCAGATCCTTAAGCAGAAGCCAGACAACCATTTGTCAGGTATGTTATAGTGAAGATTCTTCTCAGTATGGGTTTGACTATCTATGTCCCCTAAGCTCCCTTCTAACAATTAGATTTTGTGATTTTGTCTATTTAATGGGCAATGTGGAACCCTTTGGGCAGCTAGGTGGCACAGTAGTTAGAATTCAGGGCCTGGAGTTAGGAGGACCTGAGTTCAAATCCAGCCTCAGATACTTACTAGCTGTGTAACCCTGGGCAAGTCACATAACCCTGTTTGCCTCAGTTTCTTCATCTGCCAAATCAGTCAGAGAAGGATATGGCAAACCACTCTAGTATCTTTGCCAAGAAAACCCCAAATAGGGTCATGGAGAGTCATACACAATTGAAATGACTCAACAATAATGAGGAGCCCTTTTAGGAGGTTGAGCAGAGGAATGATCTTATCAGTTCTATGCATACACTAGTACCTTAAGGCCTTATAATTTTATCATTTTGTTTCTCCCCTCCACTGACACAGATCACAACACTTCCCAAACAAACTTTGAGAGGAAAAAAACCAAAAAACTTATGCTTTGAGAGTAGCTGTGGCCAAAATATTCAGCACCCTGTGGACAATCTAGAGATGAACTTTCAAAACTTAACTAGACTGACCCTCAGAAAACATACAGGCCTTTATAGGCCTCTACTCATCCATAAGATCTGGTCAGGAAAAAAAAGTAATCAGAGGAGCTGAAGAAAAGCTTAGCAGCAAGAGACTGTTGATGAGGGAAGGCTGGTTGGGTTTTTGATGTAGTCCACTGGTATGCTTGCCTCCCAAGTAGGAGGGGCAGTGGGTGGCTGGAGCAGTCTACAGCTGCTGCTCATCTGGAAGAAGAAAGGGTGTGTGGGGAGATCAGACCCACCCTCTCTTAAAAGCAGGTTCCCTTAACAGGAAGCAGAGTGCTCACAATTAAACATAATGCACCAGCTTAACTCCTTCAAACCCTGTTCTTTTGATCTGCCTCATATTTGTTTTTTCTGACTCTCCCTTTGGCCTCAGACACATGACACAATATTCTATGTTGTGGTTTGTCCTTTGTTTTCGAAGAGAACCATGACATCAGAGGCAGTGAGAAGGAAGTAGTAAAAAAAAGTAAGGTTTTGCAAAGCACTTCATATGTTATCTCATTTGATTCTAACGACAACTGATGATGATGATAACAGCGTATGTATTGCATTTACTATGTGCCAGGCACTGTGGGTACTATTATTATTCCCATTTTACAGATCAGGAAATTGAGACTGAGAGAAGTTAGACTTACCCAGAGGCATACAGCCCAAGTAGAGATTCAAACTCAGGTCTTCTTGACTGCAAACCTGGCACCTTTTACTGTGCCATGCTGACTCCCTCAGTCCTTCTAGTCCATTAAGATACTGCCCAATCTACTGTTAAAGTTCTTGGAAATATTTGTTAGTACCTGATGCCTTCACTTCAGGGTTGTGCCAGTAAATGTTTAATAACTATCTAGCCAAAAAAAAATGTACATGGGATAGACTTTTAAGTTTAATTTGAAACATCAACATTTTCTCTGCCACTTGCTTAAGTCTAGACCAGGGGTGGGGAACCTGCTGCCTGGAGGTTGTACTTGAGGACCTAGAGGGTCATATATGGCCTTGAGGCCACAGGTTCCCCACCCCTGATCTAGACAATCAACAAAACAGGAAATCAAACCTTTACCAACTTTTGAGGGGTAAGTGATCACACTGAAAATTTAATAATCAGTTCCTTCAAGACACTATGAGCTAGCTCTAGCTCATGCTCCTCTTCCTCACTATCCACTGCCTCCATGGCCCCTTGCAGTTGACCTTCCACCTCTACCAATCTTCTGAAATTGCTTTAAAGTTACCAATGACACTGTAGCCTCTTGGACAGAGAAATGACCTAGTCAGACCTATGACTTAGGAATAGCAATCTGGCAACTGCTATGTGAAGGACAGGTTGGAGTGGAGAGAGATGGGAGTCAAGGAGACCAATTGGAGATCTATTGTAGTAGTACCAGTAGAGGTAATGAGGGTGTGAATTAAGGTAGGTAAAGAAAAAGGAGCAGAGATGAAATACAATCAACACGGCTTGGCAATGGATTAGATATGTGAAGTGAGGGAGAATGAGTAGCTGAGAATGAATGTGAGGTTGGAAAATAGCATGACTAGCAGGATGGCGGTGCCCTTGACAGAAAGAAGGTGGGGAAAAGTGTGGTTTCAGAAGAAGGAATTATTTCGTTTTTGCATAGGTTAAGTTTGAGATGTCTACAAAATATCCATTTAAAAATGCCCAGTGGGCAGGTGATGATGCAGGACCAGAGCACAGGATAGAAAGCAGGACTGGATATGTGGATCTGGGACTCATTCGTATAAAGATAATTGAACCCATGGGAGTTGATGGGATCATCAAGAAAGAAAGTGGAGAGAAAGCACAGGAGAGAACTTAGGACAGTGCCCTGAGAATACTTCACACAAAGGGAACAGGAGATGGGGGATGATCTAGCAAAGGAGACTAAAAAGCGTTAGTTAGACAAGTAGGAGGAGGGCCAGGAGTGACCAGTGGTGGTCTAGTGACTTTGGCTTCTTTGCTGTTGCTCATACACAGTACTCCATCTCCCAACCTGGTGCCTCTTCCCTGGCTGTCCTCGAAGCCTAGAATACTCTCCATCCTCATCTCTGCCTTTTGGCTTCCCTGGCTTCCTTCAGGACACAGATCAAATCCTACCTTCGGCCAGAAGCCTTTCCCAGTCCCCCTCAATGCCTTCACTCTGGGATTTCTTCCAACTTACCCTTCTTATATCTCTTGTGTAACATAGTTGTTGCATGGTGTCTTCCCCATTAGAATGTGATTTCCTTCAGGCAAGGGCTGTTTTTTCTTTCTTTATATCCTCGGAGTTTAGCACAGTGCCCGGCACATAGCAAATACTTAATAAATACTTGTTGTTAACTTAAGCAGTGCCAGGAAAACCCAAAGAGGAAGGAGAATGTCTTTAAAGGGGTGGTTGACAGTGTCAAAAAGCTAAGAGAAGTCAAGAAGATGGAGACGGAAAATTTTAAGGTAAAGAGATTGTTGCTAACCTTGGAGACAGCAGTTTCAGTTGAATATTGAGGATGAAAGCCAGATGACAAGGGACTGAAGTGAATGGTAGTTGAGGAAATGGAAGCAATGAGTACAGACAATTTTAGGTAGGAATTCATCAGTGAAAGGGAGATGACATAGAGAATATTAGCTGGAAGGGATGGAAGGGTCAGGTGAAGTTGTTTTTTTTTTTTTTAAGAGAATAGAGATTTGGGCATGTTTGTAGGTAATATGGAAGGAACCAATGGAGAAAGAGAGATTGAGGAGATTACTTTGGTGGTCTCATTTACTCACAGGTGGTCTCATTTACTCAGTTTCTGCTCCTATTTTCAGAGTTCCAGCTCTGTGCATATGATAGCTTAATTTATACCTCTAGTCTTGATCTCTCTTCAGAGTTTCAGAATTGTGTCTCCAAACTCCTACTGGACAGCTATACCTGGATGTCCCATTAATATCTCAAACTCAACCTGTCCAAAATCAAACTCATTACCTGTTCCTCTTTCTGATGTCATTATTTCTGTGGCACTTCCATTCACCCTATCTCCTAAGACTTTAAAGCTGGACCTATCTTTGCCTCTTTCCTCTTTCTCACAGCATTTTAAAGTGTTAGGAACTAAACATGTTACTTCCTGGGGGTGGTGGTGGGATGGGGTAGGGGGCAGGGATACGCATTTTTAAAAGAAAACTACTGAAAAGAGGGCAATGGTTAACTTCATTTTTAGTTTCAGATTTTTCTTATTTTAGTTGCATACTAGTGACAGAGATATTTAGAAGGAAGGCTTTCCATTCTCAAAGCAATTTACCATGAGTAAAGCCAGCTTTGAGCAAAAATACTAAGAGGGGTAGAGTATTTTTTTAAAGTTTATTTTAAGAGGGAGAAGTTTCTAGGCACAAGTTCAGCCATTGTAACTAAGTTGCAAGGCAGCTAGGCTTAGAAAGGTGAAAAAGAACTCAGCCCCACCCCCCACACCCCATCCTCAAGGAGCTCTCACCTATAGAAAGGGGAAAAGCACGTATATGAATAACTATGCCACAAGTTAAAACGTAACAAATACACAAAGGAGTTTAAACAAAAAGGCAAGTGAGATTTGAAGAGGAGGATTGATTTCTAGCTTGTTCTAATTAGAGAATGTTTCCCAGAACGGGTGCTTCTGAGCTTAATCTTAAACAAGGGGAAGAATTCCTGTAGGTAGAGATGTGGAAGGGGTCCATGAAAAGCATAAGGAATAGTGTAGATGTGGGGGAGGACAGACTGAGATTGAGGAATGACTACCAATGGGACCCTCTTTGGCTAGAACATAGTGTAGGAAGAACTTAAAATAAGACTGGCAAGTTGAGTAGGAATCAGATTGTAGAGGGCCTCGATATCAAGAACACCTTGGACTTTATTCAGTAGGCAATGGGAAATATTGGAAGTCTTTAGAAGAAGAACGATGTATATAGATCTCTGCATCAGGAAGGTTATTTTGGAGAGAATGAGGATGATATTGGAAGGAGAGAATGGACTCAGGGCATCTAATTAAGAGGTATCACAACAAGGAGAGTCTGCAGTAGGAACAAATGCTAGAGATATTGCTGAAGTAGAATCAGCAGGGCTTAGCAATTATTGAATATGGGGGTTGATGGAGAGGGAAAAACAACTCTAGGTATTTGAACCTGGGGGTATGAAGATGCCATCAATGGAAGTAGAGAATTTAGGGTGAGGGGCGGGTCTTAGAAGAAAGATAATGAATTTATTTTTGGACATTTTAAATTTGAGATATCAGCCGGGCATCCAGGTAGTGGGCCTCTCAAACATGGACTTAGAATAATAGGAAAGAGTCTCAGACCAATCACTACATCAGAAATTCAGGACATTCAGAGTTCTTTTTCACCTTTCTAAGCCTATCTGCCTTCCTCTTAGTAGACCATTGACAAGTGATGATTGGATCGAATTGATCAATATTCCCGTCTCTAAAGTAATCCTAGATTGCTAGATGGCTGAACTTGAGTCTAGAAACTTCTCCCTCTTAAAATAGACCTTTTAAAAAAATTCTCCACCCCTTCTAGTACTTTTGGAGTAATTCAGCTATTACTCATCTGTTATGTTCAAGGACCAGAAATTAATAGCCTCATTATTCTCAGATTTGTCCTTCATGGAAAGCTGACACTCTCCTAAATGTAGTTCCAGCCCATGAGATGGCCATGGGAGGAAGAGGTTATACAGAACACTTATTACAGCACTGAAAAAAATGCCTCTTTAAATGAAATTGCCCTAGAAGACTCAAACCATGGAGAAACGCCCTTCCTGGGTCCCTTAGGCTTATTTGGGTCTGATTCTTATTCTGCAGATTGCCACTTCTGTCCAAAGTCAGCAGAACTGTGGCTGGCCGATAATACACCTGTAGTAATGTACTTCTTGCTCCTTAAATATTCAGACTTGATGATATGCTAGTAATGGTGGTGTAATTACTAATTATGCATTTCACTTACTTCCAAATCCACAGCCTCATGTGTTACTATGTAGATGGTTTCCCCTCCCTACGCCCCTTTCCCCTACCTGGGGGGAACGTGTTTGGGCTTTCCTGAGCACCTTTGGTGAAACGTCTTAACCACCAAGAGGACATGGACATTTTGGATTAAATCTCAAATGTAGTCTTCTGGGCCATAACTCTTCCAATAGAACAAATAGTGCTACGGCTTCTGTTGGCAATTTAAAATTTTCCTCTCTTCAAATATTTCTCTACATCCCATCCACAAAAGAAGTAGGCTATTCCTGTTATTGCTGTGGAAACTCTGGAAGATAAATATTGATATTAAGTATGAGCTAAGGAAAAGTGAGTGAGTAGCCTTCCAAATGTGGTGATCCTGGGGTAAAAAAAGGCCTGGGTTCAAATTCAGCCTTAGGCTCTTACCAACCATGAGACCTTGAGCAAGTTTTTTAGCCTTTCTCCCTCAGTGCTTTCATCTGTAAAATGGAGGTAATAATAGCACCTACCTCTCAGGGTTGTTGAGAGGATCGAACAACATAATAATTGTAAAGTCCTTCTTGGCACAGTGCCTGGCACATAGTAGGCACTATATAAATGTTTGTTAGTATCGTGAATATGATTATGATCATAGAGCACCAAGTTCAGATGCCAAGAGAAGAATGGGCCCAAAGAGTCATTGTCTAAAAAATGGTGAGATGGTAAGGTTGAGGGAAGTAGGAAGTGTGTGCCAAGAGATGAGTATGATCTAGTCAGATTGAGTTACTTTATTTCAATAATATGAACTGT
Organism: Phalanger gymnotis; assembly: GCA_028646595.1. Taxonomy (NCBI): domain Eukaryota; kingdom Metazoa; phylum Chordata; class Mammalia; order Diprotodontia; family Phalangeridae; genus Phalanger; species Phalanger gymnotis. Next base: position 251,263,578 of record CM053626.1, read on the forward strand.
TATTCCTTTATGCCACTTCTCATTCCCCTTCCCTTCCCGTTCCTGTCTTCTTCTTGGTGACCACTTAAGTATTCTTCCCAGTTCCAGCAGGGCACATGAGGGTTCGCTACTACTGAGGGTGGTGATGTGAGATGGACACAGCAATTGTCCACATACCCACCTTCATGTATGTGCTTGTAGATATATTGCCAATGGCTTCAGAGGACTCTATGACTTCTAGTGGGTCCTCTTCATGCACTCGCAGTTCTTGCAGTGTTAGAACACTGGATGTCCTATTTCTAGACTGTCCACCAATAGTATCAGTGGATTAATTAATTGGTCCTTGCCTCTCTCAAATCATCAGATCTTAGATAGAGAGCTGGAAGGAATGTTGGGAATCATCAATGTCTCGTAACACAGTTACAGGAACTGAAGCCTAGGGCACTTAAGTGATTTGCCCAGGGTCACTCAGCTAGCAAGTGTCTGAGGTGGGATTTGAATTTGTGTTTTTCTGACTCTTAAGGAAGCACTTCATTCATAATAGCACCGTCTCTATTATCTAATCTATTATGTATACAATTCTGGTGACCTCATAAAGTGCACTCTCAAGTAGGACAAAGAAAGAATTTATGAACTCTGAGTACAGATTGAAGTATATTTTGTTCACCTTTTTCTTGCCTTTTTTTTGCAACATGGCTAATATAGAAATATGTTTTGCATGGTTTCACATGTAGAATCGATAACATATTATTTGCCTTTCAATGGGTGGGGCAGGGACCAGAAGGAAAGAGAGAATGTGGGACTTAAAATTTAAAAAAAAAGAATGTTGAAAATAAAAATAATTTTTAAAACCCTTACCATTTCTAGAAAAATATTTCAGGGAATTAACTCTTGCTGGTGGAACTTAATCTTTTGTGGTGTGTACATATGTTGGATTCCCTCCTTTCTACTCATACACTCGCCATGCTACATCGGGCCCACATCACCTCTCACTTAGACTATTGTAATGGCCTCCCAATTAGTTTCCTTGTCTTACATCCCTCTTTTCTCCTATCCATCCTCTGCTCAATTACAAGTGATGTTTCCTAAAGCATAAATTTGACCATGTCACTTCCCTACTCAATGAACTCCAGTAGTTCCCTAATATTTCTCTGGGATCAAATATAAATTCTTCCATTTGGTACTTAAAAACCTTAATAATCTGGATCCAACGTAATTTTCCAGGATTATTATACATTTCTCTCCTTCAGGTTTTCCTCAGATAACATTTTATTTTGTATCTGTAACTTTAAACAGGCCATTCTCTCTTTTCCCTTATGCCTGGGATGTACCATTCCATCCTTGAAGTCCTTAGAAGCCTTCAAAGCTCAATTCAAATGTCACATCCTTTATATGGATTTCCTTGATCCCCTCAGTGACTGATGCCCCTTACCCTCAAATTATTATATTTATTTGTGTATAATTATATATGTACCTGTTGCCTCCTCTTTTAGAATGTAAGACCAGTAAAGGCAGGGACAATTTCATTTTCGCCTTTGTATCCCCAGTACTTAGCACAGGGCCTGGTACATAATTCATATTTGTTGAATGATTAATTGATTCATTTATTCATTGTTCTCTAGATCTAATATAAACTCTAAAGAAGTTACTTAAATCTGAAAATTCAAATTGTTGACCTTATCGTATGAGCCATGATGAAGCAACTATGTAAACATTCTTTTAAACATTTCAAAATATTTTTACTCGCCCTAAGAGAAAAAACAAAATATAATTCAAATACACCATGACATACTGATTAAGAAGGTCATCTTGAACATCATTTATCAGATGGTCTAGAGTCACAATTGTATTAGCTAATCCAAAGGGCATAACCAGATAGTCAGTGTCCAAACACTGACTAAAAGGCAGTCTTCCATTCAACCCCAGTTAATTCTAAGGTTATTTGTTCCTTTCAGTTTCAACTTGCTATACAGCAGGGAGTTTTAACTTTTTTGTGTTGTAGACCCCTTTGGCAGTCTGGTGAAGGGTATAAACCCCTTCTTATAAAAAGGTTTTAAGTGCATAAAACAAAATGCAAAGGATCAGAAAGGAAACCATATTAAAACAAATATGTGATTTTCCCCCTATTCAGTTTCATAGACCCTTTGAAATCTTTCCCCAACTGAGGATCTATAGATTGAAGGTTAAGAAGCTCTACTATCAAGCAATCTAGGTTCCATGAACTGTCTCTAAATCATCTAAGATCTATAGGAATAAGTAGCATTTTTGAAAAAAAATATAGATTTAACAAATAACAAATAAAGTGAATGTATTTCCACATTCAAAGTAGAACAGAAAAAACAGCATACATAAAATCACACATCTCTCTTATGTACAGCTTTCTTTTCCTTTTAAGTATTTCATAAATTCAGCATATGTAATTTTCAAAGCTACTTATCTGTTTTTCCTTTTGTTCCCCCTCCCCCACTTTGATTCTCCTCTGTGCACTTAAAAAAAAGCTTCGATGATCCTTTTTTCTTTCTTTCTTTCCTTCTTTCCATCTTTCCTTCTTTCCTTCTTTCTTTCTTTCTTTTTTCTTTCTTTCTTTCTTTCTTTCTTTCTTTCTTTCTTTCTTTCTTTCTTTCTTTCTTTCTTTCTTTCTTTCTTTCTTTCTTCCTTCCTTCCTTCCTTCCTTCCTTCCTTCCTTCCTTCCTTTCTTTCGGCAACTCTATTGCTAGTTTTCCTCTCTTGAATTTTCTCCACACTCCACTTTTTTATGTGAAAAAAGTCTTGTAACAAATATGCATGGTAAAGAAACAAATTCAGTGTTTGGCTGTGTCCAGAAATGTATATTTCATTCTGCACCTTGAGTACCTCATCTCTTTGTCAGGTGGGTAGCATGATTCATCACTGGTTGTCAGAATTTCTGGTCAAGTATTTTCAAAATTGTTTTACTTTACAATGTTGTTTTCACTGTATAAATTGTTCTTTGGGTTCTGCTAACTTCATTCTACATCAGTTCATATTGGTTTTCCCAGGTTTTTTCTGAAACCAGCCCTATTGTAATATTACATTATACTATATGCACCAGAGTATTTTCAGCCATTCCTCAATTGATAATTTCCAGTTCTTTTTTATAACAAGAAGAGCTCATATGAACATTCCTTACTGGGTTCCTTTCTTCTCTCTGATCTTTTTTGGGGTATAGGCCTAGTTGTAGTATTACTGGGTCAAAGGGTATGCAGTTTAATGACTTTGGGGTCATAGTTCCAAATTGCTTTCCAGAATAGTTGGACCAGTTCAGAACTATATCAACAATGCTTCAGTGTGCCTGTTTTCCCAAAGCCCCTCCAACAATTGTCATTCTCCTTTTTTTGTCATCCTTGCTAATGTGATGGGTATGATGTGGAATCTCAGAGTTGTTTCAATTTGCATCTTTCTAATTATTAGTGATTTGGAACATATTTGGATATAACCATTTATACCTTTTATTACTTTGAGAACTGTCTATTCATATCCTTTTACCATTTATCTACAGGGGAAGAGATCTTGTTTTCATATATTTCAATAAATTCCTTTTAAGTACTGAATAACAGACTATAGAGAATAGAGAAACTTGCTGCAAAGAATTTCTTTCCCAGTTAACCATTCTCCTTTCATTTTAACTGCATTGGTTTAATTCGTGCAAAACCTTTCTAATTTTAGGTAATTGAAATTGTCCATTTTATTATCTATGATCTCCTCAGTTACTTGTTTGGTATGAATTCCTTCCATGTCTGCAGCTGTAAGATATATTTCCTTCCTTACTCTCCAATTTGCTTCTTATGAAACATTTTATATTTAAGTTGTGTAACTATTTGGATCTTGTTTTGGGGTATAGTGTATGGTTTGAGATGTTGATTTAAACCCAATTTATGCCAGACAACTTTCCAATTTTCCCAGTAGCTTTTTTTTTGTCAAATAGTAAACACTTTCTAACCCAGTAATTGGTAACATTTGTTTGTAACATTTGTTACAAAAAAAATTGTAACATTAAGTTACTATATTCATAGGCTCCTGTATGTTATATACCTAATCTGTTCCACTGATTGACTTTTGTTTTTTTAACCAGTACCAAATGTTTTGATGAACACTACTTTGTAGTATAATTTGAGATCTAGTAGTACCAGCTCCCCTTCCTTCCCATTTTTTCCATTATTCTCTTTGAGATTCTTGACCTTTTGTGCCTTCAGAGGAATTTTGTTATTTTTTCTAGTTCTATATAGTAATCTTTTAGTAATTTGAGTGATATTGTTACTGAACAAGCAAGTTAATTTAGCTATTATTGTCACGTTTTTATATTGACATGTCCCAACCATGAACTATTAGTATCCTTCTAATTATAGCTGTCTTTATGGTTGTGGTTTGTCTTTTGTTTTCAAAGAGGACGATGACATTAGGGAGATGATAACATGACTTGCAATTGACTTTGATTTGAGTGAAGCAGGGCTGTGCAAAGTCACCAGCCTCACTTTCTCCACCAGAGCCATCTGGGCCTAGTGGCCAGATATCCATCAAGACGACTGGAGATGGCCCAGGATGCAATGGAAGACCTTGGCCCTTTTAAGCTAAGGTCTTTTCAGGTTCTCATTTTGAGTAAGGCAATGCCCATTCAGTGAATAGGCCTCTTTGAGAAGTAAGTCAAGGGATGGCCTCTTTAACTAAAAAAAAAATCAAAATGGGAGGAGGAAGACCCTCAGAGTTGCTGGACAAAAGAGAAATAGACTATTTTCTTTCACTCTGAGCCAAGAAAGCCCAAAAAATAGCCATTAAGTGGGTCTCGGGCAAGGACCTATTGTCCAATCTATGAGATCCAGAGTGAATTGGGTTTAAGGCTTGGTCTTTGAGAAAGAAATGTAGCCAGTAAATCCCAAGTTAACCAGGCAGCTTTGGGCCATCAAAATTTACCTTCCTTTGGGCAGAACACCCTCAGGTAAGGGGAGAGGAGAGGGGAAGGGAGGAGAGGATCTGTCTTTATTTCTATAAAGAGTACTCATATAGTTCTTATGTGTACCTTGATAGAAAGCCTGCCAAATATTTTCTATATTTTGTAGTTATTTTGAATGGGATGTCTCTGTATTTCTTCCTGCTGGGTTTTGTAGGTAACACATAGAAAAAGTGATGATTTGTATGGGTTTATATTATACCTGTAACTTTGCCTAATTGTTTCAATTAACTTTAATGGACTCTTTAGGATTCTCTAGGTAGATCACCATGTCATCAGATAAAAGTAATAATAGTGTTTCCTCTTTGTCTGTGATTATTCCCTCAATTTATTTTTCTTGCCTTATTTCCGTGGCTAGAATTTCTAGCTCTATATTAAATAGTTATAGTGATAACAAACAGCTTCACTTTAACCCTGATCTTATTGGAAACATCTTTAGTACTTCACCATTACCTATAATGCTAGCTCTTGGTTTTGGGCATTATTTACAATGTTAAATAAAAGTCTACTTATTCATTGGCTCTTAGTATTTTTATGTAAATGGGGGCTTTATTTTGTCAAAAGCAGTTTTATTTTTAGCATTTATTGATACCATCATATGATTTTGATTGCTGTTATTGTATGTTCTGTTATGTTCATCTTTTTCCTAATATTGAACAAATATTGTATTCCTGGTATAAATCCAATTTGTTCATAATGTACAATCCTTTTGAGATGTTGGTGTAGTTTTTTCCTAATGTTTTATTTATAATTTTTCAATATCATTAGGGCTATTGATTCATTACATTCTTCTATGTTTTGTCTTAAACTGGTATAAGTATCAAGAATATATTTGTATCAAGAAATGAATTTAGTAAGCTATCTTCTTTTCCTGTTATTGCAAATAATTTATACCAGTGGTGTAACTTTACTAAGGCTTTTGGGACATGTATAAACTTCCTTTTCAGGATTACTTTAGCTACATTCAAAAGTTTTCTTATGTTATCTCATTGTTATCATATTCTCTGGCAAAATTCTCTATTGTTTTCATGACTTGTTTTTTTGGCCAATAATTCTTTAAGATTATGTTATTTAGTCAAAAATTAATTTTTAATAATGTCTTCAAACTCTCATTGTTGAATATAACTTTTATTTCATTATGAACATTAAAGGAGGTATTTAATATTTTTGATTTTTAATCATATGTTTGTAATGATTTTATGTTCTGATGCAAATTTACATAAAGGTGCCATACACAACTTATATACATACATATAGACACACACACACACACACATATTTTATTTCCATTCAATAATCATTAGGTAACTGTCATATCCAACTTTTAAAATCTCCTTTTTAGGCACTTAACTTCTTACTCGTTTGTCTTTTTGTTAGATTTGTCTAGGTCTAAGAGAGATACATCAAAGTATACAACTTATTAGAGTTTTACTATTTCTCACTAGAAATTTAATTTTCCTTTAAGTATTTAGTTATGATTCCATTAGATGCATATATTAAGTACTAATATTAATTTGTTATATTTGGTGCCCTTAAACATAATGTAGTTTCCATATCCATCTCTTTTAATTATGTCTGTTTTTGATGTTACCTTGTCTGAGATCATGATTGTTACTCCTGCTTTTAAAAAATTCATTGAAGCATAATATATTTTGTTCTGGCTTGTTTTTTAACTTTTTTCTATTTCGGGTGTGTTTATTATAAACAGTATATTGTTAGATTATGCTTTCTTATCCATTCTGCCATACTCTTGTGCTTTATGGATGAATGCACCTAATGCATATTCATAGTTATGGGTGTTGTGTATTCCCTCGAATTCTCTCATTGTTTTTCTACTCTTTGCCTCCAGAAGACATTGATTTGAGACATTAGAAGTCAAAATCCAACCCCCTCATTCTACAGATAAGTAAATGGAGGCACAGAAAAGCCAAGTGGAAAGAAGAGTGTGCTCCATAGATCTATGTACATGAAGACTCCAGACTTACTCTGCCAGACCCCCAGTCATACTGACAGGGCAGGTAGTTAATTGGGTATTTTATTTGTTCTCTCAGGGCATTAGAGGCAGTCCTGAGAGGTTGAGGAGTATTTTCCTAATGCTTTGGTTCACTAGCCCCAACTGGTATGCTTCTGTCCATGATTATCAATTGATATCAATTAGTCATCCAGACTTAATTAGCTTTTAGAAAGAGTATTTATTAAGGTGATATAGTAAGAACAATTGATACCAAACACCCCCTTGCCCCAAATCAGTGGCAAAATCTTCCATAAGTATATGTAGAATCCAGGGGAAAGTGGGCTCTAGCCTGGATTGCACATATGGCAAAGGGGGGTGGTGGTGGTGGTAATTCAGAGCTTCTAGAAGCCGTTTGTTCAATTTGTCAAATATTCATGAACATCCCAGGCATGATATGTGGCTTTTCTGCTGGGCACCTTGTATAGTCCTGAAGCTGTCTTTTTCAGTGTGTCTAGTTTGCTCATGGCCTGCCACTGCTGTCTCCAGGATGCTGCTGCGATGCTGATGAGAAGTCTGATCCCCTGAACTTCATAAAGGACTCCTCTGACAAAAGGAGACATGCCCTCACTCCACCCTAAGTTATTTTTTTCTCAGGGGTTTGTCTGGAGACTTAAATCATTAAGTTGTGAAATGCTCAAATGGTCAATTCCAAACTAGCTTACTGCTTTATACAAGCCCCACAGGTGTGACTGATTCCTTGCACGACCAAACCCAACTTACCTCTTGTGCAGTATCAGTCAAATAGGCCTTTGTTAAACACTACCTATCTGTTAGGCACCAGAAATACAAAGAAAGGCAAAAATATAGGCCCCTAGCTTCAAGTTGCTCATGACCTAATGGAGGACAACATACAACTATGTCCACATAACATATAAACAGAGTAGATGGAAAGTAGGCAGCTGTTGGTGCCATAGTGCATAAAGGCTGGGCCTGGAGTCAAGAAGAGTCATCTGAGCTTAAATTCGGCTTGCTGTCTATGTGACCCTAGGCAGTCATTAAACCCTGTTTGCCTGAGTTTCTCATCTGTAAAATGATCTAGAGAAGGAAATGGCAGACTACTCCAGGATCTTTGCCAAGAAAACCCCAAATTGGGAAATGAAAAGTAGGACAGGACTGAAAATGACTGAATAAAAGATGGATGGTCTGTGGGATGAAAGACCCTCACCGATTAAATTTATAAGAAGGAACCATCTCAGGGCGGGGACAGAAATAAATTTTATTCAATTCTCAAGAATAGGTCATCCTCTGCCAGAACAGATCTAGCAAGGGAGGTGCTTTACAAGAGGCAAAGCACCAATAATTATACCTAACACAAGAGAATTCCTGCCCACCTCTGACCTTTCTCATCATTAGCTGGGAGGCGGGCTTACAATCTGAGCATGAAAGCTAGTCAAAGAACAGAGAAATCGAGGCACAGAAACTCCAATTCGCATTCCCTTAGTTAATGATTACAACTGAGGTGACATTTATAAATCTAAAGAAGGAAAATAGGATAAGGGGAGGGGGAGACCCTCTACATTCTTTTACAGTAATTTTACAGTAAAGGAAAGAAGGTCACAGTGACCCTATTCTTACTGAGCAAATCTTTAAACCAGAACCATAAGAAAGAACAAAAAGTTTCAGGGTAAACTTTCCCAGAGGCTGAGCCATCAGACTCTCATGGCCTCAGAGTTTTTCACTTCCCTATTTCCCTATTTCTTGATTTTTAAACATTTCTTAGTATAGATATAGATATAGATATTTATACATATCTCCCCTATAAAGTCTTCACATTTTATTTACCTCACACAGATGGTAATCTCAGAGAAAAGGCACTAGCATGGGGTGAGGGGAAAGTGAGCAGGAGGAGGGGAAGAAAGGCAAAAAGGCTTCTTACATTTGTAGAAGGTGGTCTTTAAACTGAGTCTTGAAGGAAGTAGAGAGAGGGGAAAGTATTCCAAGCATTAGGGACAGTCAGTGAAGAGGCATAGAGTTGGGAGATGAATTGTGCTGTGGAAGGACCAGCAAGAATGCCAAGAATGCCAATGTCATTGGATCATAGAATATGTGGAGGGGAGAAAAATATAAGGAGACTGGAAAAAGTAGGAAGGAGCCAAGTCACGAAGGGCTTTAAATGCTGAATAGGAAATATTTTCTATTTGATCCTGTAGATAATAGGGAGTTGCTGCAATTTATTGAGCAGGGAGTGACATAGTCAGATCCATGGTTAGACTAATCAGGTGGCTATTGCAATAGTCTAGGTGTGAAGTGATGAGACCTTGCTAGGGTGCTAGCTATTTGAATGGAGAGAAGAGGATATATATACAAGGGATATAGTGAAGATAGAAATGAAAAGACTTGACAACAGATTATGTATGGAGTGAGTGTGAGAGAGCCATTGAGTGGTTTTCAAAGACCTTTAAATTAATCAAGGACTTTTTCCACATTTAGTCTAAAGCCTATAATTGCTTGACTGAATAAAGAAGTATTCTCACCTGGTTAAGGTGTCAGACCATAGCATCTTGATACCTCAAGTGGAATGGGCTGATTTGCTTCATTAACTCAGTCAATCCTTACATATAACTGGTGAGTTTTACTTTGGCTCCACTGACCCTTTTATTTCCCCTTCACCCAGTTGCCAATCACAGGTTCTCTTACTCTTTCATCATTCCTTTTATTCCCTGCTGCCCTTTAAAACTGGAGTTTGCTTTTCATATGATTAAGCACTCCCTGATCAGGCCATATTTGAACTCAGATCTTCCTGACTCCAGCCCCAGTGCTCTATCCACTGTGCCGCCTACCTGCCCATATACTCATAGGGCCTATATCTTTCACAGAATTAATGTGTAAATTCATCTCTATAGAAGGTACACTAGATAGGATGTCTATGAAACAATCATCATTACAATATAGTGGCAATCAGTCACTGTTCTAAGTTAAAGAAAGTCTTGAAAGTCTGGGTATTTATGAGGTATCCTTTCTACTCACCTGAAGAATGGTGGTGATCATAGATGAGATAGAAGACTTAAAGACATTGTGGGTATGCACAGGAGGTCCACCCTTGGTCAAGCCCCATGATGGCTGGGACTCCATTCAGTGATAAAATTAGATTGCCTAAGCCATTCAACTACTCCAAGACCCACCTGTCCCATGTGAGCTATACATCATGCCAGGATAACGGGCTCAAAGCATGTCAATCGCCCTCCCGATAGTTCACCTTCTATTATAACTACCCTCTCTTGTACTAGCTTTCATCACTCCCCATTTCTTCACTTGTAGTTGAGACATAGAAATACCCTATATCCCTAGAATGGATCAGCAGTTCATACCGACATCATGGCTAGGGGTAGTATGATGGGTAGCTGCTGACTAAGTTCCATGACCAGGAAAAATATGGCTCCAAGAGCAGCTCAACTATATTGTGACATAATTTAAGGAGGAAAAATGACCATTGTCACTGGTATTTATTATACTGTCTGCCATCATGGAAACTTTCTGTAGATTCAGTTGTTCATGGAAAGTGAGTCATATCCAGGTAATCCTCTGGGGTTTGACAAGGAATGACTGCTTGCTTAGTGTTTTTTTCTATCTCTCCTATGCATATTTTCTTCCCCTTCAATGTATTTGTGTACCATGGCTATGCTCAGTACCTCTCTGGTATCTAGATGATTAGTCTTCCAGTTTCTAGGAATTTGCAGCTGTAGCAATTAATTAATATCTGTGATTAGAAAACCTTTCTGAGACTGTTTAGTGAGTATCTTTAAAAATGAGAACTATAAGAAATTCAGACCCCATCAGTCTTGGGGCATATTTGAGAGCTCCAGATCTACACTTTGGCTCCTTACTTGGACCCAAGCTATCTTAACCTGAAGTGATTGTAGTAGATAACTTCTTTTAATCCCACTTCTGTTATGATACTTGGTAGGCTGTATTCCCCTAAATGGAAGTTCCCATCTCAGCCTTTGCTTCCCAATATTTTAAAGGGAAATCCCATCTGGGAGGTGTCTTAGCTACATCTTTATGTTAGAGGCCCCCACAACAGAGGCAAAGACTCCAATGATTTTCTAGTCTAGGACACTAGGTATTTGTCCTAAAGATACAAAGAGTCAGGGCTCTGATGGTCCCTCAACTACTTCTTCTTTAGGCTTCTGAATCTGAGTTTACCCCTTTCTCTTCTCAGTTACTGACCTATTCAAACTCAGACTCTTACTAGCTCTATGACTCTGAGCAAGTCACTTAACTTCTATCTATCTCAGTTTCCTCATTTGTAAAATGGTGATAATAATAGCACTTACCTCCCAGGGCTTTTTTGAGGAAAAATGAGATAATATTCGTTAAGTATTTTGTATACCTTAAAGCACTATAGAAATATTATTATTATAATTATGCCAGTCAGATCTTCAAGAACCCAAAACTCACTAATAGTTTAATTTCTCACTTAAACTTTTCCTAAACATTTCAACCAATACTCTCTCTTCTCAATCCCAAATAGCACTTAATTGTGAAAGTATATTAAATATATGCTTTTAGTGACCAGCACAGTTTATTCCCAACACTATGGTTATTGCTTCATGCTTCTGATAGAGATACCGGTGCATTGCCAATCAATCAAACAAATGACAAGCTTTTATTTGTTAAGTGCAATTAGATGCCATGTACTGTGTTAAGTGCTGAAGACACAAAGGTAAGAATAAAACAATCCCTGCCCTCAGGGAGCTTAAATTCTATCAGAAGAGATTACACACACACACACACACACTCACACACACACGTATACATACATACTCACATATACACAGACATGTATATACATATACACATACATATATGTACACACACACAAGTTATATGCAAACCAAGAATTTCAGCTGTTTATAATCTCCCAGCAATAGGCTCCTTTCTTTTAACTGGGAAACTAACTGCTTAATCAAGTAGTTCCTCCTAATCTTTTTACTACAAATATCCTTCCTCCCCCATTCTCTTCCTGATCTGTAGTGAAACTGTGAGGAGGCTATGTTTTGAATACAAGTTTTAAGTGATCAAGAAAGGGCTGTGGGAACCAATGTGCTGCTTTTAAAATATGGGCAGGGATGCAACAGTAGTAGGCAGGAGTGGAGTGCCTATAGCTCATTGCTGTAACCTAACCTCACTGCCTGAAACTCATGCAGCTGTTCCCTGAGCTGCAGCAATATTAATCAAACCTTCTAGAGTGACAGAAGGCAGTATTTTTCATCATGCCAGTGGAATGTTTATGGCCAGAACTCTTAAATAAGCCCTTAGAGTGAGTAGGCAGAGGGGAAGAAAGTTAGAAAGTTAGCCATATTAGAAATGCAGCCTGGACTGTATCTGAAAAGCTTTACCATCACAGATTCATTTTTCAAAATAAATTAACTCCCCACCAAGTATAGTTCTAACAAACAAGATAAATTAAGGGAACAAGATGCAGGCACAACAAACTTGCTGTCCCAGCTGGTGGCTCATGGATTGTGGTAACAAAGATTTTGCACGGAAAAATATCCATGTAAATGCAGCAGGAATTATATAAAATTCTCTCCCTGGTGTGCAGTCAGTGACAAGAGGAATCCACTCTTTCCATTTTCTAGGTGCTTTTGGAAATAAGCCCAGGTTATTTGAATACTTCATCCCTTCCCCAGCTGCTGAAGAAGAACCAAGTAGGTTGAGTGGAGAGACAGAGATAGAGAGCACGAGAATATGTTCTCCTCCTGATCCAATAGGAAGTACTAATATGAGCAGGAGTCATATTTCCCAGTGGTGGGTGAAAGATAAAATGACTAAGGGAACAAAGGTTTGAGCTTCTAAGCATATCGATTTATTAAGCAACACGCCCATTGCACAACAAATTGGTTCCAGGCTCCTCAGCTTTGGTTTCTCAGAAATGCAGGGCTGGGTTCAAAGAATATAATAAAGTTTTCCTACAGTTTCCCCTATTTGGGACTCAAAGTCCAATACTTCTAAACTAGTGGAAACACAATTATAGAAGCAGATAGCTAGGTTAAGGTTTAAAATAAAATGATTCAGTGGAGGTATCTCCTTCTTGACTCATTTTATCAAGAGCTTGATAGAACCCTTTTTTTAGAATTCTTTTTTAAGAAGGGACTTTTTCCAAGCATCTCGTAATCAGTGATTTAAAACTAAGTGTCCATTTGTGGGGGGCAGAGCCAAGATGGCAGCTGGAAAGCAGGGACTTGCATGAGCTCCCCCACCCAGGTCCTCCAAACACCTATAAAAATGGCTCTGAGTAAATTCTAGAACTTCAGAACCCACAAAATAGCAGAGGGAAGTAGGGCTCCAGCCCAGGACAGCCTGGATGGTCACTGGGTAAGGTCTATCACACGGAGCTGGGAGTGGAGCTGGGAGTGGAGCTGCTCCTGGACCAACCAGACTGGGAGCCAGGTGGAACGGGCCCTAGCTTCCTGAATCAGTGAGCTGTGGCAGTTACCAGACTTCTCAACCCACAAACACCAAAGACAGCAGAGAAGGTTAGTGGGAAAAACTGCAGGGGACAGAGTGAAAGGAGTTACAGTTCGGCCACCGCCCAGGGAGAAGTGGAGAAGGTGCAGCTACAGAAGTACTGCTGCAGTTGCTTCTGGCCCCAGGCCCACCATGTAGAGGAATTAAGTGGCGGATCTGAGCAGGAGTGCAGAGCCACTTTAGATCTGAGTCCAGTTCGGGTTGGTGGTTCTTGGGGGAGGAGTAGTGCTGGTGTGGCAGAGCTTGCTGTGTAGAAAAAGCTCTGAAAACAACAGCGCAACCCCTCAAGCTTGGGACAAAGTACTCTATACTCTACAAGCAGTCATATCCCAACGAAAACTCAAGGGGCAAGTGAGTTGGCTGGGAACATGGCCAGGCAGCAAAAACAGTCTCAGATTCAGACTCAGACTTTCGAATCTTTCTTTGGTGACAAAGAAGACCAAAACATACAGCCAGAAGAAGTCAACAAAGTCAAAGAGCCTACGTCAAAAGCCTCCAAAAAAACCACGAACTGGTCTCAGGCCATGGAAGAGCTCAAAAAGGATTTGGAAAAGCAAGTTAGAGAAGTAGAGGAAAAATTGGAAAGAGAAATGAGAAGGATGAGAGAAAACCATGAAAAACAAGTCAATGACTTGCTAAAGGAGACCTGAAAAATATATTG
>CM053626.1:251278165-251298213 GCA_028646595.1 Phalanger gymnotis
GGAGCAAAATACAGTTAGTCTTTCACAACATGAGTATTGTGGAAGGGTTTTACATAATGTACTCATGTGGCCTATATTGCATTGCTTGCCTTCTTAGGGAGGGTGGGTGGGGATGGAAGAAGGAGAGAATTTGGAACTCAAAGTTTTAAAAAATAGGTGTTCAAAAAAATTTTTTGCATGCAACTAGGGAATAAGATATACAGGAAATGAGGCATAGAAATCTATCTTGCCCTACAAGAAAGTAAGGGGAAAGGGAATGGGGGGAGTGGGGTGACAGAAGGGAGGGCTGACTGGGGAATGGGGCAACCAGAATATATGCCATCTTGGAGTGGGGGGGAGGGTAGAAATGGGGAGAAAATTTGTAATTTGAACTCTTGTGAAAATCAATGCTGAAAACTAAAAATATTAAATAAATAAATAAATAATCTAAAACTAAGTGTCAGGGTCTGTAAGTCAGGAGGCTTAGACTTGCACCAGAAAACAAGTGTACTACACAGTACAGGGAGATTTTCCAAACATTGAAGGAATATGTCTGGCCACAAAAGTTTAATACCACAAAAAGTTAAAAAAAAAAAGATAATCCCATTCCTTCAGTGTCATAAAAGTTGAACAGACTTAATTACATGAAGTCATAATCTCCTAAGGAAATGCCCCCTAAAGAAACAAATCTAGATCAACAGACTCTATAAGCAAAAAGTCAGGTTACAGATTAAAACATATTTAATCAATTTATTTTATCTTGGATGTTAGTTGACCCATGTAGTTCTCTAATCCTTGGAAATGTTCCCTTGGAAATTCTGGAATAGGCCTCATTCCCAAGGCAGATGTGGTAGGGTATTCCTCTTAAATTTGCTTTTCCAGTAACAAGTGCAGATGGTGCAAACCAGTTGAAACCTTATGGAAAAACTTTATACTTGTGCTTTTGTGATTGTTCTTCATAGAAATATTTGAATTCACACATATATTCAAATATATATATGTACATATATATTTGTGTAAGTGTGTGTTTTTAGAGAAAACAATCTAACAAGTTGCTTTTCTCATAGTTACATATACTCCTCAATTAAAATGAAAACTTTTACATTTTTGTCACACCACATTTTTTGTCCTAATTTTCCTATTCCCCAGGAAAGAATGAGACACTTTAAAACCTAATCTTATACATGAATATGTAACCATTAGTGACCACAAATTCAGAATAGTAAAATTAAAAACAGTAAGATCTTCCATACTTGCATCCCATTAGAGTAACTCAGAAATGTTGACTACTGCAACAACAGGATTCATCATATTTACAAACTTTTGCATTTCATCTGCCCTTGTTATAGAGATTTGCTATAAAAAGAAAAAGGAAGGACATAGTTATAACAATATCAAACCTGTCCCTTAAAAGACACAGGCTAACCTAACATAAGCATAACAAGATAAAGCTTCCTTAAGTTTGATTCCAGATAAGAGTCATAGTCTGTTTTGGAACAGCCAATCATATAGCATAGTTATACATTATTCGTAGGGTACTATAACCACGTCCATAATTAGCCAGGTGGGAAAATTTCCTTTTCAGAAGGAATGAAGAAGATACTGTGTGAAGAGGATTCCACCATCACATTTGCAATTTCATCATCCCAACCTTCCCAGGCACCCACATTCACTTATAGCAGTCCTCAGATCACACTCCTTTTGAGCAGCAGATAGAATTTCCCTTAAATGATGTATTATTGGCTTAAAGATAATTCAGACAATCATACCTGAAATCAAAACTCAGAACAGTACCAAACCAATAATCCCAAGGGATTTTTTTTCTCAGATCTTAGTGCTAGGTATAACTATTATTCTTAGGTCGTTTCAATAATAGTTAACAATAAACACACAAAAACCTCATCTTATTCATCCTTTTTAGTTCAAATTCATCTTGAAGCAGAAATGACTCCCTAGAAATTAAGAAAAATAATTCTATTCTGTGATTACCCAAATACAGTGAATTCATGATAGTTCACTCAAAACCCAGAAAAACACACTGGCCAATGTAAGCCTTGAGGCTGACACATATCCATATCTGAAGGTACCGAATGTTAATCTCTAAGGCTAAAATAAAATCTTAAAATCTGGGATCTGTCAATACTAAGTTGGCAACAATACACACTATCCCAGGTGATAATTTTGATGATTTTCACAAGCCACGGTTAAAAAATCCATTAGATAAAAATCACTCTTTATAAAATAAACTTGTAAGTCCTTTTACTTCAGCTGTGAGAGGGCCTGGTTTTTCATTAAAGCATTTCATTATTTTAGAACTTCACGACATTCTTTCAGCAACTTCTTTCACAGAGTTAATAAGATTTATGACCTTCCCAAAAGAACTTTATAGATATTTGCAAAGTCTGTAGTACTTTCCCAAACTCTAAGTAATTCCTATGATTCATTTTAAGCAAAAAATCCAATTAAATTCCTGAAAGCTTTTAAAAAACTTAATGACAATAGTCTCAATAAAAAGAGAAATTAATTTTCCAGTGATGCAATTGTAATACCTCTGCATATCAATTTTCAAATTATAGCATTTCTTATACAATGATTTCCCCAAAATCATAATATAAGAAAAATTAGAAGCCTAACAATAACACAAACAATGTATGGATTTTAAAACCTATCACAAAACTTTTGGCCAGTCATGTAACATCAATTCAGTTGAATGCTTGGCCAAATCATCTTACATATTAAATCGTTTCATCAATCTATCAATTTGTCATTCAAAAGACCAGTATAGGGTACTTACACTTTTAATTTTTACTCATACTGTTTCTAAGCATATCACTTTAAAGCCAAATATTAAGTATATTTTCCATTAAAATCTGATCTACCTATACAGGGTCAAACATCACAATTATTAGGAGAACATACCTTACTTTAAATGGGGCCACATTATAATTTACTTTCAGGACAAAATGAAATCAAATTTGAATTTATAATCGCAAATGTTATTAGTAAAAAATCTCAATTTTCTCAAGGGTCATTAGCTTCTAGGACCTCAAATTATAAATCCTACTGCTCTCACTTAGTTCACCTCCAAGGATTCGTGATGGCAATCTCATGTCCTCATTTTCTCTTAAAATGTTCTAGTATTTACAAAAATCTTCACACCATAATTTGGAAATTTATAGCAAAGATATTACATTTCAGTTACAAATTTAAACTCTCAGTTTATAATGCCATAAATTTCTACAAACTGAGAAAAAGTTTGTTTTTCTTTGCTTATCTGTTTTTCATCTCTGCAGCCCCAACCTGACCAGGGTTGAAATAACAGAGAGAAAAGTATCTTGCAGTTTTTTCTTCTTCCTAAAACCTTTCTCTTCCTGAAAGTCTGAAGTGGAAGTAAGTCCCTCTTATTGGGATGGAGAGTTTATCATCAGATTACAGAAAGCCAGGAGAACTGTTTCAAGTATAAAACTTCATTTAGCTTCCCAAGCATTCTAACTCCCTTTCTGTAGGTTTTTACATAGCAGTCTTTATGGCTGGTTGTGTTTTTCCCCTTAGAAATCTTCCAAGGTGGCAGAAGCTACAAACAACACTAGACATGACACAAGATTTCCTTAGAAGCTCATAGGAAGGGCGGGGGGTGGGGGGGAAGGGGAGCGGGGAGAGAGGGGTGGGGCGGAGAGAGAGGTTCTTTATCAATGGGGTAAAAGCATTCAGCCTACAAATGCTCAACCCTGAACAATATTTTTTTTTGACTGGTACACATAGAAGCTTGAAGGCAGGCATGTTTTTTCATCATTGAACCCGAGCAACCTAGTAAAGTGCCTTTAACATATAATGAGTATATAGTTATGTATAGAAGGTGTTCCCATTATATGGCAGGAATGGTCATTGTCATTGGTCCTCCCCTTTTCTTTCTCTTTTTCCTCAGAGAAAGTAGGCAATGCTACAGGGGCCCTGAGGATTGTGCCCATCATACACACTCTAGGCAGGTCTATGAGTGAGTGATTATTAAGAGTTAGTTGAATTCAAGTCAAGTAGAAGATAGAAAATCCAAGCTCTCAAGGGACTGGTATCTCTAGAACTGAGGGACAAGATTTGTAGACTCTCATATTTGCCTATCTCACCCCTCCTACCTGTTTTGTGGGCAAAACAACTTTCACTTTATGGGTGGCTGCTCTGACCTATTCTGATCCCTAGCAGTAAATAATGAGGTTCTATGCATATGTAAGTGATTGCTATTAGTAACCTGGGAAATGTAGGCACTTTTTTCTTTTACAATTATCGTAGGACTTTTTAAAGATAGGTCCATGAAATAAACTCAGAAAGAAACAGCACCATTATCTTACTCCCTCAACCCGAATGCCACCCCCTCCCCCCGCCCCGCCACCAAAAAAACCCTCTACCTTCTGTTAAGTGAGTTCTTTACAATAAAAATACATAGAACATAGGGATTGGACTGATGGGAAACTCCAGAGGGGAAAAACTCTTTATGCCAGAGGTCAATGACCAAATAAAGCCAGACTTGTGCTTTTGTGTGGCCCTGGGAGCTATCTTTATTTGTTTAAATTTTGTATTTTTTAAATATTTATTTATTTAAATATGAAATCTAAAACCACTCCTAGCTCAGTGCTGCATTTGGCCCGTAGACTATAGTTTGCTAACACCTACTCTATACCAATTTGAATTGACACCTTTTCTCCGAATTACTGTCTTAGGGAACACTGAGGGATGGGTTATTTGCTCAAGGACACACAGCCAGTATGTGTCAGAAGCAGTATTTGAACTCGAATCCTCCTGATTTTGAGGATGGTTCCCTATCCTGTATGCCACACTGACTCTCTGAAAATAAATAAATGAATAAACAAAAATAAAAATCTTTGCAAAAGTTAAATTAATTTCCTGGTCAGGCTTTAAACACAAGTATGTCTGCCTGTATTATCCCAGGAATTTCCTTAATTGTCCAGATTATTCCTTGGTTACACTGTTTTCATTTCCCTGAGAAGCCCTAGGGAAAAAAAAAAGCAGAAAAACAATATCATGCAGTATTATTGCATTTAGAAGTGTAAAGGAGTACGTGCTTTGCCACAACATGCCCCCTAGTGAGAATAACAGGTATAGAACATATTCCTAGTACAGCTATCTGATGTGGTTGGATGTGCAGGACAACCTACAGAGCTCAGCCATCAGTATGTAGCTCTTGGGCAGGCACTGTAAATGGACAGTAAGCTGATCCTGGAATGGATCAAGAGAAAGAAAGTGAGTTGAATTACCTTTGGAAAGTTACAAAATTCTTTTAATAATACCAATCTTCTCCCTGTAGCAATAGCCTGTTCACCTCTTATTCCCATCACCGTCTGGTGATGCTACACAGTTTTAAGTCATATAACACTATAGTTGCTGAACAATAGAAAATAAGAATTGCCTGAAGAATAATGGACAGGTGCAAAAAGTCTTCAGCACATTCCACACAAGGAATTATGAGCAGGAGAATTATATAAAGCATGTCATCAAGGAAATGTATGCTTGGTAAAGGATGGTCACATAGTAAGAGCAATGAATAACTGACAGTCCATATACTCCATTAATAACTTTGAAATGTCATGAGAGTTTGAGGAAGGTTCTAGCAAAATGCTTTTAAAATATGATTTCATTTTGTCCTCCCAATAACCCTGAGATCTAAGTAGTATTAGTATCCATATTTTATAGTTGAGGAAACTAAGGAAGACATAGGTTAAGTTACTTGCCCAGGATCACATGGCTACAATTTGAACACAGGTGTTTTTGACTCTAGATCTGGCATTCTATCCTATCTAGCATTCCACATTGTCTCGTATGTATTTTCTATATTCTTATATCAGTCAAATGCCTTTCTCTAAGACCATCTTCTTAGCTACTCACTTCCTAAATCTGAAGCCCTTTCTTCTGAAGCCCTTTCCATTGGTCAGCAGGAGTAAAAACATCACCTTTTCTTCTCAGGTCTTCAGTTGCTTGTCTGAGACTTCATAATCCTTAGTAATGCTTTCTGGATTCCTTCCAGGAATATCATCTGTTACCATGTGAGTAACTAGAAGTAGCTAGTCATCCAATGCGACAAGACCTGGGGAACCTTTGTCATGTCCTAGAAAAATGTTTAGGGATGCAGCATGCCTCTTTATTGTTATGGAGCTGGTGGCACAGTAGGCAGAGTGCTGGGCCTGGAGTCAGGAGGATCTGAACTCAGATCTGGTCTCAAACATTCATTATTTGCATGACCCTGGGCAAGTCATTTAACCTTAATCTGCCTCAGTTTTCTCAACTGTAAAATGGAGATGATGATAATACCTTGAAGGGTTGTTGTGAACATAAAATGAGATATTTGTAAAGATTGCTTAACACAGTTCCTGGCACATAGTAGGCACCATATAAATGCCCTGCTCTTCCATTTCAATGGTTGCCTCCATAGCACTCACCTGGGAGTCACTAATCAGTACTACTTATCTCTTCTTCTTTCACCTGAAGGTACCTGTGAAATCACACCATCTAAGCCTCTCACAATAAGCCTATCTTTCCAGGCTTATTATACATATAGTGCCTTATAGTGCCTGTCACCCAAAATTAATCAGTCAATAAGCATTTATTAATTTCCTGCTATGTTCTAGACACTGCACTATGTACATATTTACATGTTGTTTTCCCCAATATAATGGAAGCTCCTTGAGGACAGGGCTTGTTTCAATGTTGTATTTGTATCATCTGGTACATAGCAGGTACTTAATAAATACTTATTGGTTGATTGGAGGGCAGGCAGCTGCTTCTTCCTCCTTAGCTCCAAGTGTTAAGTGGATCTTCTCCCTTTTTTCCTCTACATGACATTCTTCTACCTGCCAGCCTCCTAACATGTAAGGATTCCTCTCTAATTCTTGGAATTCTTTCTCTTCTTTATTTTTACATGGAAGTCCTTCTTTGTTAAGGATTGGATTCTAGTGAGTAAAGGGGAGAGAGAGTCTTCAAGACCCTTTGTCTTTTCGGCAGAACTGTATTTGGACCAAAAATAAAAATTACACGACCATGGCAGAAAAGACAAACATCAAGCATTCTCTGCAGAATACTGCGAAATCCTACCCACTTTTCATACTTCCTGCAAGTATGGAAGCACGATCATCAGCCTTTTGTTGTTCTTTCTTTAAAAAGTTTTAAAAAGTTTTTTTTATTAATTTTTAAAATTAATTAAATTTTTAAATTTATGGAATAAAGCAATATAGTACAATAATAATATAGTACAATAAAAAAGATGATTGCAAATCCACTATGAACAACTTGTATTCCTTTTAAATATACAACAAAGTTACCATGTAAACTTCCTTCCCCCCACCTCTTTTTTTCTTCTTGTTCTTCATACTAGTATTTCTTGTGGCCAACTCCCTCACCCAAGAGTTCTTTCAGAAAACCCTGGATAGGATCAAATTGCTTCCCTACAATTGGAAGCCTAAAGCAGTATTTAGCAGCAGAGTGAAATTCTAAGTGACTTTCTCTAGCCTACCTCTTCCTTAGTATACAACGAACAAGAGCCAGTTATAAGTCAATATATCATGTCACTTCTAGAGCCACACAGCCCTTGTGATTTTACTAATGTAATGAACCCAAATGAGGAGACTAGCCCAAGGTCACACGGTCAGCATGTCTGAAGCAGCATTTGAATCCAGGTCTTCCTAGTTTCGCAGCCAGCATTCTATGTACTATGTTACACTATACCCTCTAAATGACTTTGAAGAACAGGCTTATTTCTCTAGGGTTTGAGGAGGGTCCTCCCATCCTATAATAGAGGAGAGTTTAATGACAGTAAATGCAATCTGATTTTCTAATGGTTTTATTTTAGTAGCCAGCTATGCTGCTCAGTCTATGAGACTGGAGTATTACAGGTCAAATTATCATCAATTTCTCATTTTCAACAGCATAAAATACATTAGCACACTCTCCTAGTACAGCCATTTATCCCTATGAATGAGTACCTACAGAACACCTTCAATCATCAGTGTGGGTTTGTGGATCTTTTTCTATTTTGTGGAGAGCATGATGGTGGTGATGTCTCTGTTTAGTATCCCTTTTTTTGCTGATCTCTAGTTCCAACATCTCAATCTCCAGGGATAGTTTATGTATCTCCAGGGCCAGTTTCACATCCTGGGCATTTGGGAGGCACTGCATAAGCTTGTAACCTGCTGAAACTTTCTCACAGCCTTCAGGGAATTCCTAAAAATCAGCAACAAATAGATGATTTCAGAAAGGCTTCCACTTGGGCGAAAGGGTGAGACTCTTTTAAGGTCTGTGCCAAGACTTTCCCTGTCCCGAAGAGCAGGAAAGACCAGGAGTTACTTTGGATCCAAGTAGCATTTCTTTTGAGGATTAAACCAAGACACATCAATGGATAGTCATAACTGAAGAAGATATTGGCAAGACTGCAAGCTGGATCCAAGGACAAGAGCGAGGGGGGAGAAGAGGAAAGGGAAAACTAGTGCTAGTAGTTGTACCAACCAACCAAAATTGAGGCAGAGGCCACTCCACCTCTTAGAGAGAAGCACATAAAGCTTGGAGTCAAGACCAGCTAGGTCATTCTTCCTGAGATTCTGAGTTTTCAATTTTGTATATTGTAAAAGGAGTGCTGAGATTTGAGCTAGCAGATTCATAGCACAAAAATCATCAGCTTGATAAAACCAGGAATTCAGATTTAGTCTGCTTCACCTAGTTTTTGTTTGATTTGAAAAGTTCTTCTACTAGCATTTATTCTCTCCCTCCCAGTTCCCCCACAAAAAAACCTGAACAATTAAAAAGAATAAGAAAATGTAACAAATGTTCATGGTCCAGCAAAACATATTCCTACTTTGGCTCCAAATGTATGCCTCATTATTCATTTTACTTCTATCACCTCTTTGGCAGGAGGTAGGTCATATGCTTCATTTGCAGTCCTCTGGAAGCATGGTTTTCCATTGCATTGATAAGCATTCTAAAGTCTTTCATGTTATTTTTATTTATAATGTCATTATAAAATCATTCTCTTAGTTCTGCTCACTTCACTCTGCATCAGTTCATAAAGGTCTTCTAATTTCCTCTGAAGCTCTCCATTTTGTCATTTTTTTTATACCAAAATAAAATTTCATTACCTTCATATACCGTGATTTGTTTAATCCATTCCCCAACAAGAGGGCAACCCCTTAGTTCCAGTTTGGGGTTACTAAAAAAAGCTGCCATTAATATTTTTGTACATATGGGTCTTTTCCCTCTTTCTTTGATTTTTTGGGGGTATAAGCCTAGTGGTGGTATTCTAGCTTTTATTCTTGCCCCAACTTCACTTGCATGCTAATAAGAAAGGATTTTCAGAGCAGGTTGATCTTTAGCCACTCTTTCTAAATAGCTCCCAAGAGGGTGGTGTTCCAGAATCCCTCAAGCAGGTTTTGGGGATTGTAGTAGCAATTTAGATTTGAAGATCTTTCCCACCCATTGATAGGCCATGTGACCTGCTTACATCACAAGAAGCCTACGTCACATGTAGTGGGAGAGCAGTTATGGCTGCTAATGGCCACCCTCATGATGGTTAGAAGCCTAAGTCACATGTGGTGGGAGGAGCTTCCTGACAGGAAAAGGAAGTTATGTCATAGGAAATGCAGAGAGAGAGAGAGAGAGAGAGAGAGAGAGAGAGAGAGAGAGAGAGAGAAGTTATGGCTGCTAATGACCATCATGATAGTTATTGCTGAACAGGCTGACTTAGCTGTACTGTGAGTTTGTGTTTGGGAAGACCCCAACAGGGGATTGGAGAGGTTTTGGGATGGTGAGGCTCCATGCTGTGATATGGTGTTTTAAGTTCCTTGCTGTTATGATGAAGTGGGTTAACTGGCTGTGGGAGCTGAACATTTGGTTATAGGATATGGTTTTCTGGTGTTTGAATAAATGTTATACTTCTTTTACCTTCTATATGGAGAGTCTGTCATACTTTGCAATACAGAACTACATAGACATATTCATGATTATCGTTGATGTTGTGTTTATTGCCTTACTCATACAGGGACACAGGTTTACAACCAGGAATTTAGCAAGAGTTAACAAGGAATTTTCTAAGCCCCCAAGATGGGTAGTTGTCTGGACCATAATAGACCTTGAGCTAACACAAGACAAAAGGAATTGGAAGAATAGATCTAGTCTTAGTTTAGGGTGTTATAAAGGCTTTTGTTGTCTCATGGACTGGTTGTGGTAAAGTATCACTGCGCTCTGGGAAAGGCTTTCTAGCTACCATATTAAAAAAAAAAAACAAACCAAAAAACTTCACCCATTCCCAACTCAATAAGATGCTTCAAAGATGAAAAAAGTAATTCCTATGACTTCAAACGTCTCAGAAATTAATGTCAATAGATGTATCACTTTTTAGATAAAATCGATATACCTTCCTTGGTATGGGCTTTATATAGCTACTTCTTCTGGGGGTATTTCACACTTTAGACCCTGCCCTTTGTCCTATATTTCACTGAGGGGTCATATGGGCAAAAAGTTAACCACACAGGTATTGCTTACCCATTCACACTTGGGCACCTCTGGAAACCAGGATTTGTTCTCTGAGCAAGTGATGATTTGAGGCCCAACCAAATAATAGCCAGGGGAACACTGGACTTCAGCATTTTCATTGCTGTAGTACTGAATTTTCTCTGAAGACAGTTTTCCATTTGATATCTCTGGTTTTGGACAAAGGGCTATAACAAAAACACCATCATTGAGTAGTTTATAGTGCTCAGATGGAACGAATGATAAGGTAAAGTAATGAAAGTGAAAAGAAATATGATGCCTAAAGTATCTTTGAAGACTAGGGGTTTTCCTATCTCACCTCGCTTCATCAGCTTGACTTTTAAACAACCTTTGGCAGCTTCCTTCCCTGTCCTTTCTCTTATTTTCCTCTCATTAAATGGGAACTAATCTACCTACTAGATAGGGTTCTCTGATAACAACTAACAAAAACAAATAAAGATATGTGTGTGTACATATGTATATACACATATAGTTTTATATTTATATTTAATATATCATGTAATATATATTATAATATATTAAATATATTACATGTTATGTGCAAACCCTATGTAGCATCTGAATCTCTCTTGGCTCTATACTTTGCAGAATAGTTTTGACCCAAATGGCCACTCTTAAATTTAACCTGCAAACATTTATTATCTTTTACTACCTAATAAAGGATGAAGCCTAAAAAAGTAATATGCATTACACATGATATTATATAGCATATCGTATAGTAGTGGCCCTCCATGTAACTTTGAGGCAAATATCTGATACTTCTTAGAAATTTGATATTAAACCAGGAGTTCCCTTGTCTACCTGCTCCTGCCAGTACCTTTACCAATCCTGTCC
The DNA here is from genome assembly GCA_028646595.1 of Phalanger gymnotis. Taxonomy (NCBI): domain Eukaryota; kingdom Metazoa; phylum Chordata; class Mammalia; order Diprotodontia; family Phalangeridae; genus Phalanger; species Phalanger gymnotis. Next base: position 251,289,521 of record CM053626.1, read on the forward strand.
CATCCCTGAAGGACACTGGGAGAGGCAAAGTGCTAAGTGTAATCATGTGGAGGTGAAGAAACTTTGTTGAAAGATCCTTCTTGGTTTCTCCTTCTCATTAAGCAAGGCTGGAATTACCTTGACAGTGAGGGAAAGGATGTGACCACTCTGAATTCTTGCAGGTAATTTTTGCCTTCCCAATCAGGACATATCCATCGTTGCATGTATAATCCACATGAACCTCCTTAGTATACCATGTAGAATATGTTTTTGTATAGTTCCCATTTGCAATGGCTTTAGGTGAAGTGCAAACTAGGATGACAAGAAAGTGAGAAAAGGAAGACTGAGATTAATGATCAATTAAGAAAACTTATGGATTTTTCTACTCATCATTGACAAGAATAAGAGCTAGAGGATGTAGGAAAGGTCTTCATCCTTTCCATCCAGCGAGGTATCCAATAGGATCACTTGGCATGACTCCTTATTGCAGTATACTCCTGCATCAGTCCCAGATTAAGGCTACAGAAGGACTAGGATTCATTAGGGAAGTCTTTCTGGATTCGCTCAGATGTTAGTATTCTCTTCTTCCTTGGTTTACATGTATCCTCCCAGTGGAATACAAACTTTTTGAAGGCAGGGCTGTTCATTATTGCTGCTGCAATACCACAGTGTCTTGAACATTGGTGGAGAGGTGGGAGAGGACTAGGAAGCCTATCTGACCCTGTGGTTTCTGTTGAGGAAACTCTTTCTACCCATCAGCAACTCATCTGTAAGTTAGGGTCTTAGTTGCCTGGCACACCAGAAGATTAAGTAACTTGCCTGTGGTCATACTACTAGTATGTACCATGGGTGGGACTTTAACCCAGACCTTTCTGGCTCTATCCACAATGCTAGTAATTGCCATTTAGGGGTCTATAAATCCCTTGGGAGTTTGTGACAATGGTCCAAGGGATTTGAACTAAAATTCTTCAATGGTGCTTTAAGCATATTACGAGTATATTTAAGTATATTAAAAGTATCTTTAAATATATTAAAAGTGTATTTAAGTATATTAAATTAGTACCTTAAATTAATATAATAAATATAAGAATTATATAAGAATAAATATAACAATTTAATACAGTTAATAAATATAAAAATTGCAAATTAAAAATATAAGAATCACATACATCAAAAACCCCTGCACCAAACCATAGTGCCTCTTATCTTGCACATAATAGGTTCATCATAAATACTTGCATACACTCTTCCTTTTTTCCTCACCCCAATGACTTTTATAACACTTGTTTTTAAACTTCATAAGGTCACTGAAACCTTTCTACTTTCCAGCAAGGCACAGGACTTTAGGATGCCTAAGCTTAAAAGGCCTGAAATCTTAAGATTTTCATTTAGAAGAAGGGTTAAATCAGTTCTGCTTGTCCCCTAAACGTTGAATCAAAGCGAAGGGTGGGAGTTACTGATGGGCAAATTTAGGCTTGGTGCCAGCAAAATCTTCCCAAAATTCAAGTTGCCCAAGGGTGGAATTAGATGTTTCAAAAGGGGGTGGGATACCCCTCCTATGAGGTCTTCATGTGAGGCTGGGTGTCAGCTGTTTCGTAATGAATATGCCCTTCAGGGATGGGATAGATTGGATGCTGCTCTGCTCCCTTCCAGCTCTCAAAATGTCATTCTTTGATGCTGAGTGACAAATGATAGGAACATATTTCTAGAGCTGGAAAGGACTTTAGAGGCTCTTTAGTCTACCTATCCCTATGTTACAGATTATGAAATTGAAGCCCAGAGAAGTTCAGTGACTTTCCCACAGTCACACAAGTAGTATCAGGCACAGGACTGTGATGCTACACAGAACTTACCCTTGGTAGACATTAATATTGAACCTAAGAACATTTAAGAAGACTTTGAGTAAATTTGAACATAATGCATACATTCTAGGTATATATTCCTATCGTACAAGAATGCATTTTTACTGTAATTCTTTGGAATGGAGCTCTTGGAAAAAAATGCTGATGCAAACCAATGGTTCACATGCCCAATTAAAGAACATTATATGTGTGTGGCTGGTAAGTGAGTGGGGTGGTGGTATAGGGTGAAAACATCACATAGCCTTACATGAGGTATTTTAGTAACATTGGGGCTAGATAATTGTAGCATCTTAAATACCAAGTGAAATGCTAAAGATTTCTTCCTCGGTTCTGTGGGAAATACTTCCCTAAATCATAAATGTAGTGGAAATCAAAGACATTTAAAGCCCTCAGCAATCCAGGAGAATTTCCATTGGCCTGTCTCTGATTTAGTCAAATCAGTAGCAGAATAGCAGGCCTGAAGGTCAGAAGATCTGGGTTTGAATTCCACTACTACCACTTCCTATGTAATATGACCCTCCACTTGAAGCTTAGCTTGCATTTTATTTATATACCTCTCTTATCTACTCACATACATGTGACTGTTGCCTCTCCTAATAGAATGCTAGCTCCTTGAGGGCAGGGACTGTTGAGCTTTTGTATTTTTATTCCTGATGCCTAGCACAGTACCAATTAAGAAGTGGATGCAATCATCTGTATGAGGGGCAATGAAAGCCTGAAGTAAGCTGTGTAAATATAAACTAGATGAATGGAGAAAAGTGATAGATATAAAAAATGTTGGGAAGGGAAAAAATCACAAGGTTTGGCAGATGACTGGATGTGCTGATTCAGGGAGAGTGAGGCATACTGAATGACATCAAACTACATGGCACAGTCAATAGCACACTGGACCTGGAGTCAGGAAGACCTGAGTCCAAATCTAGCCTCAGACACTTACTTTCTGTGCAACTGGGACAAGCCATTTAACCTCTATCTGTCTCAGTTTCCTCAATGGTAAAAGAGGGATAATAATAGCATCCATCCCTCCCAGGATTGTTATGAGGATCAAATGAGATAAGATTTGGAAAGTACTTAGCACATAATAGGTGCTTAATAATTCATTATTTCCTTCCTTTCTGTTACAAACCTGGGAGACTGGAAAAAACCTTCAATAGAAATAGGGACATTAGGAAGAGAGGTGAGTTTGGTGAAAAGATAATGAGTTCTGTTTTGAATATATAAAGTTTAAAATGTCTCCAAGATTTGAAATGAATAACAGGGAATTAGTTTTGCATAATTATATATATATATATATGTATATATATATATTTATTATAAGCTTCCCCCTCCCCCTTTTTCCAGTGTGTTTGGAAAGGCATTGGGGTGGGAGGGAGGGCAATGCAGAGGAAAGAAATGCTTATTGATTAGAAAAATATAGTATTTAACTAAACATGTACTATAGTGTTCAATAGTCAGTTGGTGATGAGGGACTGAAGCTCAGGGGAACGACTGTAGCTGGATATATGAATGGGAATCAACAGCATAGAGATGGTAATTAACCCACGGGCTCTGATGATGTTACCAAAAGAAAAGATGTAGAGAGAGACTAGAAGGTCTAGGTCAGAGCCTTGGGAACAGCCAGTTAAAGCATATGATCTGATGAAGAACCAGAAAGAAGACAGAGAAAGAGTGGTCAGGCAGGTAGGGGACCAAAGGGAGAAAGTAGATCAGGAAAGCCTAGAGAAGACAGAGTATCCAGGAGGAGAGGGTGCCCAGCTGTCCCAAATGCAGCAGATAGATCAACAAGGATGAGGACTGAAAAGAGACAATCAGATTTATTTATTAAGAAATCAATGGTAACTTTGGAGAGAACAATTTCAGTTGGCTAAAGTAGGCAGAAACTAGATTGCAAGAGTTGTGAAGTGCAAGAAAAGAAAGTGAGGGCAGGAAGTGTAGACAACCTAGTGGTCTGAGAAGTGGAGGAAATATATAGAATGATAGGTATTTTTTTTTAAGGGAAGAAGAAATCTTGTGCATTTTGAAGGCATTAAGAAAGGAACCAGTAGATTAGGAAAGGTTGAAGATTAGAGAGTGGGGTGGGCAGGAATGTTGAAGTTGTGTTCTTCTGGAGAAGATGAGAGGGAATGGAATCAAGGAAACATGCATCAGGGTTGGCTTGGCAAGAAGAAAGGCCACCTCATTGTCAAAGACTGGGGTAGAGGAGGGTAAAGTTGGGGATTATGTAAAGGGGTTTTGAATTGAAAATGGAAGAAGAGAGAGCTCACACTGGATATTCTTAATTTTCTTGGTAAAGTGACAAGGTCTTCAACTGAGAAAAAGCAGAAGTAGCAGCCTGAAGAAAGAAGATTGAGACAGGTTTCTGTAAGGAGGGAGATAGGGAATCAAAAGATTGCCTGGCTACAGCATGAGCCCAGTTGAAATTGGATAACATGAGTTTATAATTTATCCAGTCAGCACAGGAGCGTGATTTTCTCTAACTTTGTTCAGCTATCACATGAGGTGTGGAGTCAGACAATGGGAATAACTTAGGGTTGAAGTTTGGCAAGGAATGAATGGCAATAGGATGAATGGTCAAGTGATTCAAGAATGTAAGATGGTGTCGTGTTGAATTGGCCAACTACAGAGTCAAGGTTGGACAGGGAGGAAAGCAAAATCAGAACAAGGGTAATGCCTGAAAAAATACTGAGAGGTAGAGGGTTTGAAGGTCTCGGGGATGACAAAGAATGGCTGTAGGAGAGACGGAATTACAGAAGGTTATGCTAAGATAGAAGATAACAAGTGATCTGAAGACCTTCAATGATGGAGAACACATTACCTTCCAAAACAGCTCATCCCAGTTTTGGACATTTAAATTGTTAGGAAGTTTTTCTTCATATCCAGCCAAAATTTGCCTTTCAGAAAATTCCAACTATTGTTCCTGTTTCTGCCAAGAGGAATAAACCCAGTTCTTCCATGTAACAAACATTTTTTTTCAAATACTTGAAAGCAGCCCTTGAAATCTTTTCTTTTCCAGTATAAAGACTCACTCCCAACCTTTAATAAATGTTCTATGTCAAGCAAACTCTTTTCCTTACCAAGAAGCATTTTTTCTTTTCCTATGTAGAAAAAGTGTTTCAATGTTACCCTGACCATGAGGAAATTAATAAAATCTAAAAAAATGTGACTGAGCTAGCAATGCCTTGTGACTTAGAAATCAATTGTAGTTACCATCTTTTTCTTCATCTTCACACATGGATATTTCAGGTCTCCATATGCCATTTTCTTGGCATTTACTCTGTCCTCGGTTACCTTTACAATTGTATGAAAAAAAGCTCCCTGCTGGATATCGGCAGTCATTGTTGAACTGTAGGATTTTTCCATCCATCACTGGTGTTGGGCAACAAATTTCTGAGAAAGAAAAATATTTGTCAAAATTAAGAAGGCAACTAAATTTAAATTAGAAAGTAATGAAATTGTTGTAAGGATAGTCCAAGGGCTGAGGGTCTGGTTTCCACTTTACAAAAGAAAAAACAAACAAACCAAAAAAAAAAACCCACCACCTACATTTCCAAGAGATTGAAGGCCAAAGAATTAAGTGCTATGACATTTGGATTCTTTTCCAAGTCTGCCTTTGATTTGCTGAAGGATTCTAAGGCAAGCATGCCCATCTATTTTCACTTTTTAATGGAAGTCCCAGTAACAAAGTGCTATATTAAATGTGTGTCAGAGTTGAAATCATTTTATTCATTAGCCAAATTAGCCAAAAAAGATAGCTTTGATTTCATCTGCCTCTTTGTAGGTGCTGTAAAGACTAAATCATTACAAAGTCATATTTTTCCTGTTTATTTGTGTAACCTGAGTTTCCGGCCAAGGCTGGAGCATTTTACATAAGACCCTGAATTGGTGGGGAGGAATGATGACTTGTTCCTGTGTGCCTTTCTGAAGTCGATGTGAAAATTTCAGAGGCTTTCTTCATTCCAGCTTTGAGAGGACACGTGTGGTTCCAGAGTCTCTTGGACATCGACTTAAGACATTTGTAGAGAGCCAGACTTTGGAAGGCCTACATGTAGGCAAAGACTTCTACATGTCAAACCTAACTCTCACAACTCTAAATGTTAATGGATTAAACCATCCAACAGAACCAACAAAGAGTGACAGGTTGAAAAAGAAATCAAAACACCATAATTGATTGCTTACATGAAATTCACATAAAAACTGCTATTAGTTAAAAAAAAATAGGGTGGTAGGTCAATGGAAGAGACTATACAAGGGAGAATCAGAAACAATAGAATTCAATTATCCAGGGTTTGGGAAACTGGAAAAGATAAATTACTAAGAAAATGCTACTTGATAAATAATTGGAGAAATATTGTCATAATTGGATCATGTGTATATAATAAATATGATATGATAAAAAGTCTAATTTATTAACATACTTAGTAATGTACTAGTTAAAATGCCAAAAAATTGCTATATTTACCTAGAATAAAACAATAGCAAAAATCATCTGAAGGAACAAAAAATCAAGAATCTGAAGAGGAATAATAAAAAAATAGGAAGGCGTTTAGTAGTCCCAGATTTCAAACTATACTAAAAATCAGTAATTATCAAAACCATTTGGTACAAGTTAAAAAATAAATTAAAAAAGTCTATCAGTAGAAAGGATTAGGTACAAAATATCCATAAGCAAAGGAACATAGTACTATAGTGTTAAATTTAAAGACTGGGGCCTTATGATTTGGCAAGAACTATGAGGAAAATGGAATACATTGCACCAGAAATTATATTTAGATCAACCTTTCATATTATATACCACAACAAGCACCAAATGAATAGATTTTTTTACAACTATGAACAGGGGAAGAATTTGTTATCAAATAAGGGGTAGGGAAAATCACAAAAGAAAATGACCAATTAAAGCTTATAGCAAATTTAAAAGTTTTGATTCAAACAGAACCAGTGTACTTAAAATGAAAAAGGAAAGAGTTAACTGAGAAAATGTCTTTGTTGCAAGCTTCTCTGATAAAGGTCTGGTAAGACAAGATGAAAAAGGAAATCATTTCAATATATGTAAGACCAGAGCTGTTTTCTTGATGTAATCAGGCAGTTCTCATAAAAAGAAGCCAAATGATTGAGTTATATTTGCATATACATATACATATATGTGTGTGTAAATATATATGTATGAGAGAGAGTACTAAACCAGTGATAGAGAAATGCAAATTAAAATAACTCTGAGATTTTATTTTATGCCTGTCAGATTGGTAAATACGATTAAAAAATGACAATTGTTGGAGGGGCAATGGGAGGATAGGCATACTGCTATTTCGTGGTTAATAGAGCTATGAATTAATTGGTCTAGCCATTCTGGAAAGAAATTGGAAACACTTTGGGAAAAAACCATTCTCTTTGATTCAGCAATGTCACTATTATGTGTGTGTATACCAAAAGATATCAAATAAAGAGAAAAAGGATCCATCTTTACAAAAATATTTATTGCAGCATTTTGTGTTGTGTTGTGCAAAGAATTGAAATGAACGGGCACCCACCAAAAAGGGAATAGCTGAAAAAAAATTGTGGTATGTGAGAAATAATGAAATGATGAAAGGGAAAGTCTTGTATGTAAGTGATGTTTTCTTCTTTCAGCTTACGTTCATACATTCTCTATATAACTCATGTATGTATTTAGATATTTTCATGTTTCTCCCCCTTATTCTCCCTTTGAGAGCAGAGACTGTAAAAAGGTACCCACTACCTGACACAGAGTTGGGAGACTTGAGGTAAAGATTGAAATACACATTTTAAGATCACCAATTTGTGTCTTTTTTTTTGTTTGACTAGAATTATTTGTTACAAGGGTTTTTTTTTTTTTTAGATTTGTGGCGGAATTAGGGAGGGAAAAAGGCATGTCATAGAGATCCTTCAGGAGGATCATTGTAACGTTTTTTAAAGTGTAATTAAAAAAGATAGATAATATATTCCAAGAAGCATGTTATCTTGCAGCCAACTTGGTGACAAGACTTTTTCAGCTTAGCAAGGATAGGGCTTGTACAGCAGACAAAAATCGCTATGCCTAAATAGAAATGGAAAGGATTCGCCCCTCACCTTCTGAAAGAGATCCAAAAATTGAAGACTCCTAATAATATTATAGATAAATTCCATTTATCTGTGCACCTCTCTGTTCCTTTACTGTGGGAGCTGCTAAATTTTGTATGATCATGACTGTGTCTCTATGGTATTTGAATGGTTTCTTTCTGGATGCTTGTAAGCAGTTGGGTATAGAAATCTATTTTACCCAACAGGGAAGTAAGAGAGGAAGGGACCAAGAGCAAGGAAGGAGCGATAGGAGGGAGGGCAGATTGAAGGAAGCAGTGGTTAGAAGCAAAACAAACTTTTGAGAAAGTATAAGGTAAAAAGAAAGAGATGGGGATCAAGGAAAGGTGAACAGAAGGCAATAAGATAGAGGGAAATACACAGTAATCACAACTGTGAATGTGAATGGGCAAGTAGATGCTAATAACTCAATGAGACTTCAAGAAACAATAAAACAAAGTCAAAAGAATGAAAAAGTAGAAGAAAATATACCTCATTGGAAAAACAACTAACGTGGAAAAGACATCAAGGAAAGATAATTTAAGAATTATTGGACTATCCAAAAGCCATGACCAAAAAAAGACCCTACACATCATATTTTAAGAAATTATCAAGAAAAACTTCCCCAATGTCTTACATTCAGAGGGCAAAATGGAAATGGAATGTACCAATCACTTCTTGAAAGAGATCCCAAAATAAAAATTCCCAGGAATATTATAACCAAATTCCAGAGCTTCCAGGTCAAGGAGAAAAATATTGCAAATGGCCAGGAAAAAAAAA
>CM053626.1:251298713-251325274 GCA_028646595.1 Phalanger gymnotis
AGTACAGAGATACAGAAATTCCATTTAAAATAACTGGGAACAGTATAAAATACTTATGAATCTACATGCCAAGACAAACCCAGGAACTAAATGAACACAGTTACAAAACACTGCACATAAAAGATGGACCTAAACAATTGGAGAAATATTTATTGCTCATGAATAGGCTGAGTGAAAATAATAAAAATGACAATTCTACCTAAGTTGATTTATTCAGTGCCATATCAATCAAACTACTTAGGAATTATTTTATACAGCTAGATAAAGTAATTTGTAAAATTCATCTGGAAGAACAACAATGTCAAGGGAATCAATGAAAAAATGTGAAGGAAGGCAGCCTAGTAGTACCAGGTTTAAAAATATTACAAATAGTAATCATCAAAACAATCTCGTCTGAATAAGAAACTGAGTGATAGATCACTGGAATAGATTAGGTATGCACTAAGTAGTAGTAAATGACTATGGTAATCTAGTATTTGATAAACTAAAGATCCAACTTTGGTGACAAAGACTTACTATTTGATAAAAACTGCTGGTAAAACTGGGAAGCAGTCTGGCAGAAACTAGGCATAAATCAACATCTCCTACCACACACCAAGATAAGGTCGAAATGAGTTTATGATTTAGACGTAAAAGGTAATATTAAAAGCAAATTAGGGGAGCATGAAAATTTTTACCTGTTAGATATATGGATAAGGGAAGAGTTGGTGACTAAATAAGAGATAAACAGAATTACAAGAAGTAAAATGGATAATTTTGATTACATGAAATTAAAGAGATTTTGCTTAAACAAAACTAATGCAGCCAAAATTAGAAGGAAAGCAGGAAACTGAGAAAAAAAATTACAGCAGGATTCTCTGATAAAGGCATCATTTCCCAAATATATTGGAAACTAAGCCAATTTTATGAAAATAAAATCCATTACCCAATTGATAAATTGTGAAAGTTTACGGAGGCAGTTTTCAGAATCGAAGCTATTGTTAATCATTTTTAAAATGTCTAAATCACTAATAATTAGAGAAATTAAAATTAAAACAACTCTGTGGTACCACTTTACTCCTATTAGATTGGCTAACATGGCAGAAAAGGAAAATGATAAATGCTGGAGGGGATGTGGAAAAACTGGTACGTTAATACATGTTGGTAGATTTGTGAACTGGCCCAACCATTCTGAAGAAAAAATTGTAATTATGTCCAAAGGGCTATAATACTGAGCATATTCTTTGACCCAACAATATCACAACTAGTATCCCAAAGAAATCAAAGGAAAAGGAAAAGGACTTTTATGCACAAAAATATTTATAGCAGCTCTTTTTGTGGTGGCAAGGAATTGGAAATTGAGGGAATGCTACCAATTGAGGAGTAAATGGTGGTATACAATTGTGAAGGAATACTATTGTGCTATAAGAAATGATAAACAGGATGGTTTCAGAAAAACCTGGGAAGATCTATTTGAACTGAAGTAAAGTGAAGTGAGCAGAGCCAGGGGACCATTGTACATAGTAACAGCAATATTATAATGATTATTGACTGTGAAAGACTGAACAACACAATAATCCATGACAGTTCCAAAGGACTCACGATGAAAAATGTTATCCACCTCCACAGAGAGACCTGATCAACTTTGAGTGCAGATTGTTGTTTTATTTTTTACTTCTCTTGCTTTTTTTGGTGCAGTATGGTTAATACAGGATTATGGTTTGCATGAAAAAAGAGAGAGAAGTTAGGGTTTGACAAGTATATCTGAGAGTCATTTGGATAGAGATGATAATTTTAACCATGTGAGCTGGTGAAATCACCAAGGGAAATATTATAAAGGAAGAAGAGAAGAGGGCTCAGAGTAGAGTCCTGGAGGGCAAATATGTTATATTTAAATGTAACTAACTTCCTTTGTAAAAAACAAACAAACAGATCAAAGTCCAACTCAGACATTTGCTTACTGAGTGATTATGGCGAAGTAACTTAAAAGTTTTTTGAGGCACAGTTTCCTCATCTGTAAAATATAGATAATATCACAATTCATAGAGCTGTTGTGAGGGTCAAATGAAATAAAATATATAAAGCATTTCAAAAATCTTTTAAAAAATCACCTTGCCCAAACCTGAAGTCTTTTCAGTTTCATAGAAGCTAAGACTGTTACGGACTATCAAAAAAGAATTTGAGTTCCTTAAAGTACTTAAAGTACTATTTCTTTAATTCTTAACAAAATTATAATTCAGACTTCACATTAACAAAACAATGGCTTTTTCAAAGTTATTCTGAATTAGTAAAATTTAATTATATTTACTGTTGAAAAACTGACTTCTCAATGGGCTAGTGAGGGCCACCCCTTTGCAAAGAAAATACCTCTATTTACATAGAAATGTTATCAAAGTCCATTCATTGCAGTCTGGACCTCTGTTTTCTTATGTACAAAAGTAGAAGATTGGGCTATATCACAGGATCATATAGCTAGAGCTGGAAGGGACTGGAGAGGATATCTAGTCTGACCCTATTATTTTACAGATGATAAACCTTTCATCCTGGAAGGTGACACAGGCCAGTCAGAGATGGGATTTGAACTAGATCCTCTAACTTCAGGGGCAATGCTCTTTCCCCTGTACCAGGCTGCCTTCTTCTAATAGCTCTTTCAGATGACCTCTAACATCCCTTCTAACTTTAACATTCTAAGACTCTAAAAAATTAATGCAATTCTAAAACAAAAGAGTATTCCCAAATATACTTTTGGTAGAGTTAGTTACATCTTTGATGAACTGGTTTCCTAAATACTGGGTTTCACAGATGAAAATGTAGATATTAAAGATACTTACTTTCACAAAATCCTTCATTCATATGCCAGCTAAAATCTTCCTGGCAGGTAGCAGTAAGTCGTGTATCTGGAATGGCTTTATATCCATGCTTACATGCAAATGTTAATATACTGCCGACTGGGAACACACTCTCACCTCGAATATGGGTTAGAAGATAAGCATTTTCAATGAGTGGTCGTTCAATGCAAGCATCTGATCATAAGAAAAGCATTGGAAACAGCTGTTACTGAGGCCAACCGTGACCACATAGCAGTCTGTCATTTTGAGGGATGGCATGGTGGAAACCAACTTACGCGATCATCTAAGATACCACTGAAATTGTCAGAAATTCTCTTCGAGGTAATTGGGAAAGAAAAATTTGGACACAGGGAACTATCGAGGGACTGAAAGATGTCTCTGTGGGATAAAATATGCCCTTATCAAAACCTGCAAAGAGGTAGGTGGGAACCCTGGAGATTAATACAGAAACATCTCCACCAGTGAACTGGTGGAGATATACCACTGTATATGTATATGTATATGTATACTACATATACATATCTGCATTCTCTCTCTCTCTCTCTCCCTCCCTCCCTCACTCTCTCTCTCTAGAGTGTGTGTGTGTATATATATAGTGTGTCTGTATATGTGCATGTGTATGGGTATATGTGTGTGTGTGTGTGTATATATATATTTATGTATACATATATATATATATATATATACACATATGGCAATACTACATGGTATGTACACCTATTGGCAGAATGTTCAGATTGAAAAGAAGAATGGTTTCTGGTCATTGAAAGAACTAGACAGGAGAGCCTAGCTTTCTTTTTAAGCTAGAGGGTATAGTACACAAAGCACTCTACATACTTGGAGTCAGGAAGACCTGAGTTCAAATCCTGCCTCATACACTCACTATGTGACCCTGGGCAAGTCACTTAGTCTTTTTGTGCCTCAGTTTCCTCATTGGTGAAACAGATATAATAATAGCACCTACCTCCCAGGATTGTTGTGAAAATCAAATGAGATAACATATGTAAAGGGCTTGTAAACAATTGAGTGTTATATAAATACTAGCTGTTATTATTATGTTATTATATTCTTAACAACAACAATAATAAATCCATCTAAAATAACTTATCTTTGAATGACCTAATATTCAAGTGAGGGATTTGACCTACCAGTTACCCTGCAGTAAAGAAAACCGATAAAAGTTTCTGGGTATATGAGATTAACTTTGGAGTGCTTCCTAATTAGATGGTGAGAGTGGACAAAAGGTGTCTGCCTAGTCACCAACCATGATTGCCACTAGTAACTTCATCTTTTACCCTTCAGATAAAGTTACTTGGCAAGAACAAAATATCCTTTGATCATCTGCAATTGAAGCTTTGGTTTTCAGTTTCTTTCAGCCTTTCCTGATGATGTCATGTTTGTATAACGAATAACTCCAAGCACTATGACCACATCACCGAAATCATCATTTCCAAAATATAACTATTGAGCTCCAACTTCCTACATTTTGGGTGGCAGCTTCTTTGGTTGGATTGGGGGCAAAAAAATGATATAAAGCAAAATAAAAGGGTCTACTATATGGTTACAGTGGATAGAATGTTGGAAGTGGAGCCAGAAAGTCCTGAGTTCCAATCCAGTGTCAGACATTTGCTAGTTGCATGACTCTGGGCAAATTACTTAACCTTTCTCAGCCTTAGCTTCCTCATCCATAAAATAGGGATCATAAAAGCATCTGCCTTTTAGGGTAGCTGTGAAAATCAAAGACGTGTATATGTGTGTATCACCTTGTAAAACTTAAAGCACTATTAAGTACTAATAAGAATAATAATAATTTGCTATGTTTGCAGCTCCTTGCCCTAAGCCACTCTATAAACAGAGCTAATTTGTTTCTTTTACAGCAGGGGGAAATGGAGCTCTTTAAGAATCAGCCATCTAGTATTCTGATGATTGGAATAAAACAAAACTGTACTGTGACAAAGTATATGTTAGCACCAGCTCCTTTATTGTTCCCATGCCAGCATTTCTGGGTAGGCTTAGAATGTGTCCATACTCACTGATCACGCAAGTGGGTGTATCAGGATGCCATTGATTGTCAGCTCCACAGCGAATCACATTGGTGCCATTTAGAATGTAACCCTTATTGCACTCGAGCAAAATAGTGTCTTTGTATGTGTAGGTGGGTCCAAGACCAAAGGTGAATTTCCCATTAGGAATTTGTGGCTGCTTACAGGTAACCACTAAAGAAAGAAAACAAGAGACATGTTCAACTCAAATTACATGGTGTAACAACACAAATGTATTAGCAAAGACATGATTGGAAGTCCCTAATGTTTCATGCAGGTACACCTTAGAAAGTTTCCTACTTGGTACAATGGGGGTGTTGAACTAGAGCAGAGGTTCTTAAATATTTTTATGTCATGGACCCCTTTGGCAATCTAGTGAAGCTTATGGACTCCTAAAATGATATTTTGAAATGCATGAAATAAAATACATAGAAAAACAAAGGAAGGCAATTCTATTGAAATATAATTATTGAAATATATTTAAAAAAATAAATTCATTGCTCCAGGTTAGGAATGTCTGAAGTTTATGATTTCTAAGGTCCTTTCCGACTTTACAATTCCATGGTTCATGAGGCACAGTAAAAATATTTTATGACTTCAGATATTTGCCTAGTACCAAGCTCCAAGAAACTCAGAACAAAAGAATAAGTACACTTGCTCCATCATTCTGAACACAATGCCAGAACAGTCATACTTGGTCAAGATTCTTTCTGATTCTTACATAAAAGAGGCCAGAAAAAGCTTTTACAGTGGAGGGGAAGGCGAGGGAAGGTGACAGAGAATTTTACTGTCATCGGATTTGGCTTAAGGAGGGTATAACATACCCACTTAATTGGGTGTGGAAATCTGTCTCACCCTACAGAAAAGTAGGGGGGGAAGGGATAAGGGGGGGAATGATAGAAGGGAGGGCAGATTGGGTGATGGGGTAATCAGAAGCAATCTTTTTTGAGGAGGGACAGGGTCAAAAGAGAGAACAGAATAAATGGGGGTGGGGTGGGGAGCAGTTTAGGATAGTTTAGTCTTTCACAATATGACTATTATGGAAATATTTTGCATGACTATGATGGGGTACAGTCTCTAGGAACCCCTTGAACCCACCTTGAATCTTGCCACTTGATTTGCCTTTTCATGCCTAAATAACCTAGACTAGCCCTCCCTGGTCCAATTACCTCTTGGCTTGCCTCTGGCTGCTTCCCACCCTTGATCTTCTCAAAATATCTATACCCAAATCTGTTACTTTTAACCTAGCCTAGCTCTCCACTGTCTGTCATCTCCTATCTTCTATAACACCCTTAATCTCATTCCTGGAGTCTAACCTCACCCTAGTCCCCCAGTCACCCCAGTCCCATCAAGATCCTCCCTAAACCCTTCCTCCCATCACCCCAAGACTACTTGGATGACCCTAGATCTCTCTTACAATCTTTCTGTGTATAAGATCCATCTTGCCTGTATGAAGGCACTCAGATTCAATCCAGCTCAGCTTTTTCAATCTAGTCCACTAGCATTAGTCACAAATGCTCATATTCCTTAAGAGTCTCACTAATGAATGGGGGGAGGGTAGAAATGGGGCAAAAATTTGTAACTCAGAATCTTGTGGAAATCAATGTTGAAAACTAAAAAATTAAATAAAAATGATAAAAATTTTTTTTAAAAAGAGTCTAGCTAATGGTGAGATTTCTTAAGAGTCTGGCCAATAAAGCAAATCTTTAATAAACTTTGTTTTTTTCTTTGGCTGTAAGAAGGCTTGGGTGGAATTCATTTGGCAGGATCTGGCGTGTTGGTATTTTGGGGTCCTGAGCACCCCTAAACCCCCAAACCTAACCTCAACAACTACACATGCATAACCTATATTGAATTGCTTGCTTTCTCAATGAGAGTGAGTGGGGAGGGAGAGAGGGAGAGAATTTGCAACTCAAAGTTTTAAAAAGGAATGTTAAAAATGGTTTTTATGTGCAACTGGGAAATAAGATATACAGGCAATGGGGTATAGAAATCTATCTTAACCTACAGGAAAATAGAAGTGGAAGGGGATTAGAGAAGGGGGGGGAGGTAATAGAAGGGAAGGCAGATTGGGGGAAGGGGTAATCAGAATGCCTCCTGGGGTTGGGGGAGGGGAGAGATGGGAAGAAAATTTGGAACTCAAAATCTTGTGGAAGTGAACGTTAAAACTAAAAATAAATTAATTTTTTAAAATGAAAAAAAAGATTATTTTTAATTATAAATGAGAAAATTGAGGTGGAGCAGGGGAGGAATTGACTATGTCCCATAGAATCCAAAAGAGTGATTTTGTGGTAGTTAACAGCTAAAAAGGGAATAATCTTCTAGACTAGCAAGAATATGTAATCTAGACTTCAAAAAGGTTGAAGGTCATAAGGGCCAAAAACAAAGACTTGTAAAGGGGAAAAACTTTTCAGATGTAAGGAAATACTCCATCTATTCCTTAGAGGGGGTCAAAAGCTAGAACAGCCCATTGCAAATGAAGAGGCCAGTGAGACCATCAACTTGTACCAGGATGGAGACCTTTTGTTACCTTTGTCCTCAGCCAGTTTTCTACCCATGACCCAATAGGCATCTAGGAATTGCAACTTAACTGAAGTTAAAAGTGGGGTCCACAACCCAGTAATGCCACCTCTGAACCAGAAAGAAGGGTTGAACAGTAAAGGCTAGACCCCTATCTCCTCTTGCCTGGAGGTGACAAACTTCAGAGTCTTTCTCTGAGGGAGTGCAAGAAAAGTTTCTGTCAATCTTAGCCTAAGAGGTGTTGCCTTTGCTAAAAAGAGCATTGTAACGCTCAGCTATGCCAGACTAGAGCTACCCATCTGAGTCCAGAGAATTCAGAGTGTCAATCTGTCTAGCAGATGTACTAAGCTCTTGAAAGAGCCCTGTGATGAAGTGAGCTTCTTGGCACAGTCTGGAAGCAGCTACAAAAATAACCTGCCTGGCCCAGTCCAGAAACAGCAGCCCAGTAACAGCCCAGCTCTGTAAGGAACTAGCTTTACAACTGAGTGAGCTTCTTACACCAGCCTAGCACCAGGTCAACCACCGAGCGGAGAGATGTTATGCCCTATGAGAACAGAAGCCAGATCAGCTGAGTAGTGGAACCACCCATCCATCTCTGATACCCTTCAGCAGATTTGTGAGGACCCACCACAGAATGAAAGGGCATCAAGGCACTGCAGGTCCAGAATAGTGAATTACCTTAGACCTTTGGCTTCTCTGTATGAGTGACTTGGTATCACTGCATTATAAATTCATACCCAGTCTTGATAAGGTGCTTGGGTGCTTGTGCTTGGACCCTAATTCTAACATTTCTCCTTAGCCTCTGCTTGGGTGCCTGTGCCTGGACCCCAGTTCCAAAATCACATCCAGTTCTAAAATCACATCTTTCCCTAGCTTCAAAACATTGGCCCTTGCAGTTCCTCTCCAGTTCAAGGGCAGCATGCCTTAGCAGAACAGTTATCTCTCCTCCTGATACTGGGGCCAGCTTCACATATAGAATTTATTGGTCCAATTCCCTGTGTACATGCTAATTGGCTGTGCAATGGTACGTAATGATATTTACTACTCACTGACCTTCCTGATATGTATCCTAGACATAGTCAAATGTATACTCCCTTACATTCATCTTGACATTTGATGTCAACAAGACATTTGATGAGAGCCAGCTGGATATTCCCAGTCAGCCCTGACTGTTAGTTGACTTAGTGATGTTTCACAGTCAAAACCACACCTCCAGGTCATGCCCCCTCGGGCTATTTCCCAGTGAACTCTGGGTAAGATACCTACACAATAGATACAGAAAGTGCATTTTCCTTTAAGAATTAGCCACCCCTTAACCATTCTTCAATCCCACCCCAAAACACCTAATTGACGTTTTAGCCCTAGATCTCTTATAAAAACTTTTCTGTACCTGTGTAAGGTTGCAGGTTCCTTAAGAACTCTTGCCCACTGTAAAGCATAGTAAATCTTTGCCACCTTGATTTAAAGAATGCTTGAGATCATGAATTCATTCCAGATGGCCCTAACCCTCTCCAGTACTTGAGTCCTTGAGGGATACCTGTCTGGGAATGACCCTGTCTGGGAACTCCAGTCTTGGGGTTCCTGGACCTTGTCTCCCTCAACAATCTAGCCCAACATGGACTTTATGTGTAGTTGTGGGAAAGTATGTCCCAATTTTGAGGGGAAATGCTATGAAACACTATTATTGCTATAGCATTTGGGGCATATACCTTTGCTAAAAACTAACTGATCTGCTGGTTGATAATGACAATCCTTTCAGATTATTTGAACCCCAATAAGATCCAAAGCCTGAACTAATCATCCAAACTGCTTTGCTCTATTCTAAAAATGCTCCTTTCTGTGTCAGCAACTTCAAAGACCAGAGAAGACTGACAAGGGGCATCTTCCCTGTTGGTGACAGGAAGTCTGCCACCAGAACAGCGGGATTTCTCTTATCTTGATATTCTAGGGATGTTTGCATCTTGGGATCATAATCTCTAAATGACACTACCTTGTCAATTGTCTCGTTCAGCTAAGAAACTTCCTTTCTTATGATATGGAGATCATAAAATTGAGTAACACAGACATGCTGAGTTGGGACTAGAAATGTATTTAAACCTTCTCATTCCTTTGTTCAGACAGTCAGAACTTATGCTCTGGCTCCTTGTATGTACAAGCTAGCTTTGCTAACTTTAAGTGAATAAACGTTACGAATTTATATATCACCTAGCTTGTTTGCCTCCTTTAACCAAACTTTCAGGTCAACAA
Source organism: Phalanger gymnotis (assembly GCA_028646595.1). Classification (NCBI taxonomy): domain Eukaryota; kingdom Metazoa; phylum Chordata; class Mammalia; order Diprotodontia; family Phalangeridae; genus Phalanger; species Phalanger gymnotis. The sequence goes on from CM053626.1 coordinate 251,308,351, forward strand.
TAGTTATAAGGAAAGTCAGCCAGGAGACGCTCATGAGCTCTAACATTAGGTTACCCCAGGATCCTCAGGTGATTCAACATACCAGTGCCAGTGCACACTGTGGTCACGAGCCCAGAGAGAGTGCTACACAGATATTAGTGGCACAATATGTGCCAGCCCTCTTGTGGATCCCTTCAGCCTTTAAGCTTCTTGAAGGCAGGAAAACTTTTATTTCTCACTTTATCCCACTGACCCCCTTAGGTCTTGGTCTAGAATTAGGCAATCTGCTGATGCTCAATTAATATTAAATGGCTACAAAATTACTACACTGAAGTGAATTGCTGGTACCCACTCTTCAAACTTCTCTCTTCCACTTAAAAAAATAAAACTTTAAACATATTGCTGTTCCTTTAGACTTGATCACTTACTTTTGCATGTAGGGGGCTGTGGGCTCCATATACCAATGGTCCCATTGACCACAGTACAGGAAAGAGAGGCCTCGCCTATAAGTGAGAAGGGAGTGTTGCATCTGTAGGTCACAGAAGAGCCAAAGCTGTAGATGTCCTCTTCTCTGCTGCTGTGCTTCCCATTGCTGATGTGTGGTGGTGGGGAACAGAGGATAACTGGACACAAGCAGGGAGAAAGACAGAGTCAGGGAAGGCATTTATTGTTGCCTTGTGTTGGTAAGCAAAATGGGCTCCTTAGCACTTAGTTCAACAAGTGCCCTTGAAGAGTTTGGCTTTTGTTTGCTTTGAGTAATTCAGTGTATTTCATTGAGTCTTAGTAAGTGCTAAGCCCCAGGCCCAAACCCCTATTAGGTGTTAACCTAACCTATGTGGGTGTGGATTGGTAACTAAGGTGGGCCCCAAGGTGGGGCTAACTCAGGGGAGGGCCTAGTTTTACATGTGAGTTTGAGTGATAGGTTTGGGACATCAGAGGCTCTTAGAGCATGTGGGTTTAAGTCGCTTCTTTGTGACGATTCTAGGTCGCATGTGTGACTCAGGGTTGGCCTTGTCTTTTTTGGAGCTCTTACCACAGCAGTGGTGGCGTGTGTGACTCTGGGACAGCCCTTGTTCTGAGCTCCCAGGCTGAACCTAGATGTTGGTAACTATGAATTGTATTGGGTCTGTCTGTTTGGAATTTGTTGAGGGCTCTCACTAGTGTCAGTGCTGATGCAGAGACTCTGGGCAGCTGTAGCTAAGGAGCCCTGCAGCTCGTAAACCTGGATATTGAGACTTTGTTGAACTCTGGTGATCATGTATTGGGATTTGAATCAGACAAGGTCTGTCTGTTGATGTTTGTAATTTGTTTGTATTCATTCTGAGGTTCAGGGTGCTGGCTTTTTCCCCTGAACTAAGTGAATGATATTTGTATGCTAAATTAAAGTAAGCTTGTCAACCCCTTGTCAACCCCTAGCTTTCCTTAGTTAAGCAGATCAAAAGAACCTGTGCTTGTGCAGCGTACTGGTAGTGCTCTTGTTGTTGGGCTTTCACTCCCACAATAGCTGCTAGCCAGATTGTTGAAACATACCTCTGTATCCCATTTCCTCCACTTCTCAACTGGCTCTCTGGACTGTTCCATTTTTCCACCTGCTGTCTTGAGCCCCTTAGGATAACTCTGCTCTTAGGCTTGCTGTAATGATGAGTCTCTGGGATTGCCCTTTTTTAATGGAGCTATTGAATGGGAGGACAACAGGGTGCAGTGGACAGAGGGCAAGGCCTAAAGTCAGGAAGACTCATCTTCCTGAGTTCGAATCTGGCCTCAGATGCTTACTAGCTGTGTGACCCCAGGGAAAGTCACTTAGCCCTGTTTGCCTCAGTTTCCTCATCAGTCAAATGAACTGGAGAAGGCAATGGCAAACTTCTCCAGTGTCTCTGCCAAGAAAACCCCAAATGGCATCACGAAGACTTGGATGTGACTGAAATGACTCAATAACAACAACAAACAACAACAAAATTGAATGAGATGATATTTGTAAAGCACTAAGCACAGTGCCTGGCACATAGGTACTTAGTAAATGTTTCCTCCCTTCTCTTCAGCCATGCTGTTCCCTTCACTCCCAGTTCAATTCACGCTCTAGATTGTTCTACTTCCTCAGCAGCTGACTCATTCTCTTCAATGAATGACTGATTCTCTCTTCCCTATGAAATCTTCCCCATCCTCCTTTCCAGCTCCTCTTATACTTTTGTCTTTTGCTATTAGAATGTAAACTCCTTGAGAGCAGTCAATATCATTTAAAAAAACTGCATACCCACTGCTTAATAAATGTTTTATCTATCTATCATCTATCTATCTATCATCTAACATTTATCTGTATGTTTATTATTTATGTATATCTATCATTTATCTCTATATATTTATCTATCATTTATCTATATTTATCCATCATCTATCTATCATCTATTCATATGTCTTTATCTGTATCTATCTCATCTATCCATCTATCTCTTTTATCTAATCTATGTCTATCTATTGTATATCTATTTATCTATCATCTGTCTATCTGTCTAAAATCTATTCATGTATCTATCTAATCTCTCTCTATGATTCCTATTAACTAAGTCTAGAAAGATGGGTTAGATTCAGATTGTGAAGGGCTTTAAATGCCAAAAAAAGGAATTCGTATTTGATCTTAGAGTCAACAGAGAACCACTGAAGCTTCTTGAGAAGAATGATGTGGTCACATCTGAGCCTTAAGAATGTCTTTTTGGCTTCTGTGTGGATAGAGGGGAGAGATCAAACAGGAAGCTATTGCAACTACTCGAGCAGTGAGAGCTTGGATTGGGGTGGTAACTATCCAAATAGAGAAAAGGGAATTGGTGTGACAGGCTGTGGAGAAACAATTGAGAAGACTTGGCAACCAATTGAAAATGTGGAGTGAGGGGAAGGGAAGAGTTGGGAATGACTCATGAAAATACAAGGTCTTTTATGACAACAAGGTTCATGAGCCAGTTAGGAAAGAGCTTGACTTACTTTCACATTCTGGGAGAGGATCACTCCAGTTAACTCCTGAACCAAAAATCTCACACTGACTTGTCGATGATCCAATTAACTTGTATCTGAATGAGTAGAGTCAAAAGCATCAGTGAAACCCTTCCTGCCGTAAGCACAATTCAGCCATAAGAGGTACCTTAGCCACTTCTCTTTGGCATATTGCCCCACTAGAGACTAGCAGCAACTTTGCCTAACTTGACTATAGTTCATCGGTGCAAATGAGATAGGTTCCCTGCAGGGCTTCCTAAACTGTGAGTCGAGATCCCATAAGGGGTCTAGAGAAACGGCTCCTTCCTGAACAAAGGAGGACCATGGTTGTAGCTGTGGTTCCCTCCATCCTTTCCTTAGCTCCTCACGCTTCTGTAACCTGAGATCACTTCCTATTTAGTATAAAAAGAAACAGATGGTAAATAGGGTCTTTCTGTCCTTGGGATTAGGCCAATTCAGGAGTGTCAGACTAGTGACTGTTGTTCCTTTGAATGAGCTAACATGCTGAATATTTTGCTTCTGCTTATCTTTGAATGCTGATTTTTGCTTATTTCCCCTCTCAACTTGAAGACTTCCTGGATTCTAGATCTCCAGTTTGCTTTTAACTGTGCTTAAACATTTACTCCTGCCACATGCCTTGACTTCTTGTTTGCTACTCATCTTGTAATTAGACATTCATATCCACTGGGTCATTCTTCCACCTCAGAGCTCCATACCACCAGCCTAGTCTTTCTATCACCATTTTCCCTGGAATAAACATTGTTAGTGTAACTAGCAATCATGATATCATCAAGATTAGTATTATTTGTTTATAGTTTATATCTGATCTACTTCCAAAAAAGATTTGGGGTTGTGCGTAAAGTTAAAATGCAACAAAAAATGACAACAATCAATGAAAGGAGCAGAGTTGTAGATGTACTTGGTCCTGGAGAGGTCAGCTTTTAGGGTTTTGTTACCAATAACAGAATTTAGAACTGAAAGGCATCTTAGAAATCATATCATTCTGCCTCCTCATTTTACAGATGAGGAAATTGAGGCTCAGAGAGTTATTGAAGCTTTTTGAGAAGTGACACTGTCATATATGAGGAAGCTGAAGTGACTTTCTAAGAACTATCCAAGTAATAAATTGTAAAATCAGAATTTGAAGCCACTTCTGACCAATATGTATTAGCCCTGAGTTTTCTAATACCAGAGGCACAAAGGGAAAAGTTAAATTTTCTACTTGTACTTCATTGAGTTTTCTACTTCTCAGCGTATAATAAAAGAAAAAATACGGAATTATAGAATTTGAGATTTGGAAGGGACCACAGCTGGCCACCTGACACACCAGAATGAGGCCACTAGATTAAAATACAATTGGGAAATGCTTAACAGGATAAATAAAAATACAACACAACATAGATAATGTTAATTTGTGGTTTTCCAAAACAATATTCAATTCCATTTGAGTTTCACACCACTGACAAGGACAGCCTATTTCTCATATTATAAATGAGAAACTGAGGCCCAGAGAGGTAAAGTCTGTTGTCCAAGGTCACACCAGCAAGAAGTAGCAGAGCTGGGATTCAAATCCATGTCCTTTGACTCCAAATCTGGTGCTCTTTCCACTTCCCCCATAACCTCCCTTGTCTGTATTTGGTAAATTTCCATAGTACATAAAACAAAATCAAAATGTGAAGCTAATAAATATAGGTTTTTGGTGAGAATGAAAATGAAAAGTTCCATGTCCCCACCTGCAACTCTCGCATATACTGTCTCCCTGTGCTCAGAATACATTGTCTCTTCACCTCTGATTCTTGGAACTCTGCTACCTTCAAGGACTAACTTAGCTATCACCTCTTTCAAAATATCTTTCTCAATTTCTCTAATTTAGTGCTCTTCTCCCCCCAATCACTGAGTATTTATTTTGTATACATCTTATTTACTCATCTGTGAATGTGTCTGTCCCTAGTAGAATATAAGACCCTTGAGGACAGGCACTGTGCCACTTTTGTATTTGCATCCTTAGCACCAAGCCCAGTGCCATTGGTACAAAATAGTGGCTTAATAAATGCTTACTGACCGATTAACGAATTATACCTTCACATTCAAACTGCTAGAATGGTTCCAGTAAAATGTTCCTAGGTGTTCCCAAGTCTACATATTAAGCCCTACTTTTTAATGGAAGAATTTTTTTCTGGAAATTAAACTGAAGTTTAATTTGTCTTGTTCAGCTTGGAGCTCTGTTCTATAGCCCAAAGAAAAGTGTTGGATTTCAGGGTACCTGACACTCACCCATCCAAGCAGCTAAATTCTATTTTGGAACCAAATTCAAGATTTGTCTTAACAATCACTCTCCCATTGTTCAGTTCTCCTGGGTGATGGCATCGTTTCTCTAGGAGGAAAATAAAGCAGGAGTTAAAGTTTTTAATTGCTGCAAACGTATTACAGTTTTTTTTTTTTTAAAAAAAAAGCATCAGGGAAGAAGTCAAGATTTTATCTTCAAATTCTGCTTTCAGAAAGACCTAGAGGAGCAAAAGCTTCAAATGAACTCTCAATTCTTCTACTCATTGTCTCTGTAGATTCTTCTTTGGGAAAAACAAAAGGAAAAAAATCTTTGATCCAAAATGGCAACAGACTTCTGAAATTGCTGCTAGTTGTTGAATCATATAATTTCTTCAAATCTTAAGATCACTGGCCCAAGTTATATCTGTGAATAAAGCTGGCTAGTTCAGTTAGTGTACCCAGCTGGTGAAGTCAAAGTCATGGCTTGAGGATCTTTCTGTGGTGGCAAAGAACTGGAAATGGAGAGAATGCCCATCAATTGGGGAATGGCTGAATAGGTTGTTGTATATGATTGTGATGGAATACTACTGGGCTGTAAGAAACGGTAAGCTGGTTGATTTTAGAAAAACATGAAAAGATTTACATGCAATAATGCAGCATGAAATGAACAGAACCATGAGAACACTCTTCGGATTAACAACAATATTGTTGGAAAAGTAACTGTGAATGACTAAGCTCTTCTGAGTAATATGAACATTCAAATTGACAATAATGGATTTATGAAGAGAAATGCTATCCACCTTCAGAGAAAGAACTGATACATGGAAGTATGTATCATATGCTTCCACATATATATCTATATGAAAAGTTGTTTTCTTTAATGCAGGCTTGGGAAGGAGGGAGACAACTCAAAATATAACAAAAAGATAAGTAAAATAAATGTTTTTTTAAAACCACATTATTCTGAGAAGGGGTCTGTAAATTTCACCAGACTTCCAAGTTGGTCCATGACACCAAAAAGAAAAGATTTAAAAGGCTTATAAAAATTCTTTACATCCAGGTCAGTTCAATTCAATTAAACTATAATACTCCAATAAAAAAAAAGTCATAGATTAGAGTCCTACATGAGCCAGCTGGTATTACTCTGTTCCATAATATAATGATAACCATTCATATAACATCTTAGGGTACGAAAAGAGATTTACACACATTATGTCATTTGAGCATCACAACCAACTTGTAATATAGCTACTATTACAAAATCCATTTTATAAATGAGGTCAGAGATAGGTTTTGAACCCAGGGCTTCTGATTCCATATCCAACTCTGTATCCAATGCTGCTTCATGCTGTTCCATTTATGTACGCAACATCCCTAACCCAAGACAGCCCCATTCATTCATATCCTTGTTTACCAAGGAATCCGGGAGAAATAGTGTAGATGGATCAGCATAAAGATACCACTAATATTGGGAAACACCATCCCAATGTAAGGCCTATTGACAGAGAGTCAACATCATTATCTTTGTACAAAGATGACATATTATCAGTGAGTCACCTTTAAAAGGTGCCTGACTATCTTCTGGTTACTAGACTTCTCTTTAATACACAGGCATTAGCTATACCAGATCTCAAACTGTATTACAAAGCAATAATCATCAAAACAATCTGGTACTCGTTAAGAAATAGAATGATGAATTGTGGAATAGATTAGGTACACAATGCACAGTGGTAAATGACCATAGTAATCTAATGTTTGATAAACCCAAAGATCCAAAATTTTGATACGAGAACTCACTGTTTGACAGAAACTGCTGGAAAAACTAGGAAGCAGTTTGGCATAAACTAGGCATAAACTGACATCTCACACCATATACCAAGATAAAGTCAAAATGGGTATGTGATTTAGACATACAGGGTGATACCATAAGCAAATCAAAGGAGCATGGAATAATTTATCTGTCAGATCTATGGATGAGAGAAGAATTTATGACCAAATAAGAGATAGAGAGCATTTGGAGATGCAAAATGGATATTTTTGGTTACATAATTAAAAAGGTTTTGCACAAACAAAACCAATAAAGCCAATATTATAAGTAAGCAGAAAATTGGGGGAAAATTTTTGTAGAAAGCTTCACTGATAAAGGCCTTATTTCTCAAATATATGGATAACTGAGTCAAATTTATAATACAAATCATTCCCCAATTGATAAATGGTCACTATAGTCATACAAAAAAGTGCTCCAAATCACTGTTGATTAGAGAATTGCAAATGAAAACGACTCTGAGGCACCCCCTCATACCTATCAGATTGTCTAACTTGACAGAAAAATAAAGTGATAAATGTTGGAGGGGATGTGGCAAAATTGGATTACTAATGCATTGCTGGTGGAGTTTTGAACTGATACAACCATTTAGGAAAACAATTTGGAACTATGACCGAAAGGCTACAAAACCGTGCATATCTTTTGACCTAGCAATACCACTACTAGGTCTGAATCTCAAAGAGATTTTTTAAAAAAGAAAAAAGACCTATATGTACAAAAATGTTTATAACAGCTCTTTTTGTGGTGGCAAAAAATTAGAAATTGAAGGGATGCCCATCAATTGGGGAATGGCTGAACAAGTTGTGGTATATGATTGTGATGGAATATTATTACGCTAAAAGAAATTATGAGGAGGATGCTTTCAAAAAAACCTGGAAAGATTTACATGAACTGATGCAAAGTGAAATGAGCAGAACTAGGAGAACATCATACACAGAAGTATTGTAATAATGATCAACTGTGAATGATTTAGCTATTCTCAGCAATGCAGTGATTTAAGACAATTCTGACATACCTATGATGAAAAATGCTATCCTCCTCCAGAGAAAGGACTGATGGAATCTGAACACAGATAGAGGCATACTGGTTTTTTTACTTTATTTTTCTTGGGTTTTTTGTCTGTGTTTTCTTTCACAACATGACTAATATGGAAATATTTTTTGCATGACTGTACATGTATAACTTTTATCAAGTTGCTTGCTTCTCAAGAATGGGGAAAAGGGAGGGTGGAAGAGAATTTTGAACTCAAAGTTGTTCAATAAAAAATAAAGTTAAAATTGTTTTTACATGTAATTGGGAAAAAATAAAATATTAAAATTCAAAAAAGAAAAAAGAACAACCATAAGTTTTTTTAATAAAAAGAAAAACTACTTGAAAAAAATAAAATACTGATATATCTCACCTTAATTGTAGATTCATAGAGCTTTGTTTTTATTATGGGACCTTAGAGATCATGTAATCTGATCTCTTCAGTTTATAGAGGGGGAAATATAAACCCAGAAAGATGAAGGGATATGTACAATGTTACACAACAAACTAGGTCAGAGATTAGAGTACAAGTCCTATAACTTATGGAATTTTAGGAATGTTAGAGATTATCTAATTGAAACCCCAGCTGGATGTTGGAATTCCTTGCAACATCCTCAACTAGGAATCAAATAATGTCTGCTTACATGGTTTCAATAATGTAAACTCACTAACTCAAAAAACAGTTTATTCCATGGTTGGACAGATGTAATATTTAGGAACTTCTTCCTAAATTTACCTCTTGGTCCCAGTTTTACCTTCTAAAAGCATGCAAAAATATCTGATCCTTCCATATGAAAATCCTTCAAATATTTGGAGACAGCTGGCCATGCCCAATAGAGAGGGCCTTGAAAAATAAACTAAAATATGAATCAAAGAGTAACTTGTGTATTGAAATAAGTTATTAATGAATTATTTTGTAGTTTAAAAAAAACACTTCTTTCACAATACAATTCATTTCCCCATGATTTTTCCATTTTGTATTTTCATATATTGACTTTTTCAGAAGCGGAATGCACATGTACTTTGACACAATAACTGACTCAGTAGTTCCCTAAGGATCCAAACATTCTTATAATTTTCAAAAGTGCCTCACAGTCAAGGAGGCACACAGACATTCAGAAAATCTCTAAATAAGAACAAAGTACAGAAACCAAAAACCAAATGTTAGGTACTTACTGACACAGAATGGAGCGGTGGGTTGCCAGGAATTTTTTACACAGGTAAGTGCAGTCTTGGAGACACTTCGGGTGTAGCCTGGGCGGCAGGTATATATCACTTGTGTTCCCTCTGAGAAGGTAGTTTGGTTTGCTGTTTTCAAAGGCAATTCTGGGAAAGCATAGGCAAGTTTGGGCGGGGGCTCACAAAAACCTGGCCATCGAAACAAATGAGATACAGAAATTAAAACCTGGGTATGGCTCATCATCCTAGGGGCTAAATAGCATATTATTCAAGGGCAGGGGTCACGTCTTTGTGTCCACTGATTCCCATAAAGCACAATACAGTGCTTTGAAAACAATGAACGTAGTACATACACGAGAATAAAAAATGTGGGTTGATGACAAAAAGCATAAAAATCTCATTTTTGCTTCCTTGTTTATGTGACAACTTAATTTTAAAAATAAGGAAGATTAGACCTGAGTTTTAGTAACCCCTCATATTGCCTACCTTGCCAACACTGCTCAAGTTAACACAACCAATTGTGTCTTCCTTATCTCTGTAGAGACAATTCACGGGTTATAGAACCAGACCACAATCTTGCATCACTCCCATCAGATGCCTCCTTAGCATCTATTCACATGCTGCTGAGAGGAGCCAGGGAAATCCTCAACTAGGCTAACAAGCACCACTACAAATGTTGTCATCTACCGCAACTGAGCCTTCATTGTAACAAAGCAAATGTTCTACTCATCCCTTTTTGATTTGATTTTGCAATTTCTGTAGCTTTTCTTCTAAACCTTCTAATTTTTCCTCAAGCCTCCCAAGGAGCCATCTCTCCACCCTTTCAACTGAGGACTTTACTTCGTATTTCACCAAAAAAAAAAAATTGACTCTATTTAGTAAGAACTTCCTCTTCCTCCTCCTAACCTCACTTTATTCAGGCATCTTTTCCCAGTTATTTCCTTTTTCACTCTCATCTCAAATTTAAAAAAAAATCCTTTTTCCTTACCAAGGCAAACCTCTCTATTTTTACCCTTGGATCCTATTTCCTCTCATCTTCTTGAATAGATTGCGCCCCCTGCATCCCTACTTTTTCTCTAAACTTCAGTCTCTCTCAATCTACTGACTTGTTGTCCACCGTCTTTTTTAAAAAAAAAAAACAAACACTCTCTTGTCCTTAAAAAAAGCCTCCTTTGATTTGACCATCTCTGTTAGCTGTGGTTCTATATCTCTCCTCCCCTTTGTGGCTAAACTACTTGAGAAGACTAACTACATTAAGCTACTCCCTCTCGTCTTTCTCTTTTCTAAACACTACTCTAAACACTACGGTCTAGCTTCCCACCTCATCTTTAAGCTGAAACTGCTTTCTTCGAAGTCATTAAATTGAATGGCATTTTCTTGATCTTCATTCTTCTTAGCATCTCTGTAGCCCACTAACCTTGGGGATCACCCAAGGCTCTATGTTGGGCCTTCTTTTCTTCTCCGACCATACAATCTTGCTTAGCAATCTCATTAGCTCCCGTAGGTTTACACAGATGATTCTCAGATCTATATATCTTGAGGTTTAGTTTTTCATTACAACTACCTTTTGAAATCTTGAGTTGGATATCCCACATGTATCTAAGCTCAAAATGTTGAAAAAAAAGACTCATTGAATCCGCTTGACCCCAACCCTCCTTTCTTAACAACTTTCCTGTTACTGGCAAGGGTACCACCATCCTCCCAGTCACTCAGGCATGTGAGTGCCCTCTCTTTTTCTCCTCTCTTTTAAAATATTAAGAAATTATCCTAGTTTAAAGCCTTTGGACTAATCTTAAAGAGAAATCTCCTCAGTCTTTCTTTTTAATGATCAGTTCTGAAATAAAATGTTAACCAAACTTTACCTTTATAATTTTGTCATGTAACTATGTTTTCTCTCATGAAATTTTTTCTATAGTTTAGGAATGATGCAACTGTAACTCTAAAATGTCAAGGGTTAGAGAAAGAGAGAGATTTTCAGAGTCATGTGGAAATTCTGTCCATCTTCAGTCTGCTCCTGTCTATAAGGAGAAATACTTAGGCTAAAATAATCAAAATCACCTGTTGGTTTTTCATATTTAAATATTTCCCTTGTTTTCTATTCACTCCCTGCCTCCCACCCTTTGTGGGAATTTAGAGAGTATAGATGTTTCCATCCTGGCTTCACTTCTGCTCCTCCCCTCTTTGCCACCATCTCCTTCCCCTCCAGCAAAGGTGAGAGCCTCATCTAGGAAAACACTTCCTCCCTATCAGTGGCATACTCTTGACGAGCCCTATCCATCCCAACTTGCCCCAAGTACAAAAATTCCTAGTTAAATCCCTGATTTTAGTCCTGGATAACTCCAGGGATTAGACTGGTCCTGGGTACTCCCTGAGAGTTTAGGAAGAAGGGTATAGAAAAGAGTCATTTATAACACTAATGTAAATTTTCTTCTATCTCAGATACTCAAGTGTACTGTCCAACAAATTTTGGCAATACTAGAGAGAGATTTTTGCAGATACCTCTTCCTCCTTTGATTATGATTATAATGGTGGTGAAGATGGGAAGTGGGTTATACTGACACATTCAAATGAATGATGTTTATCTGACCTTTTGTTCCATTCTCCCATCACTTACCATGCACCCTGGCCAGCAGAGCAAAAGACAAGATGATTTGAAATAGAGTTGGACCACATCCTTTCCATTTCTCCCTCCTATGTGCCATCTCCTTTATAACCCTTGGGAAGGTTGTGATCAAGTGTTTCTTCCAAGTTTTTCTGGTAAAGTAAATAGGAAATTGGCCTCTTGATACAGGCAAACAAAACAAAACAAAACAAACTAGATTAGTTATAGAATAGAAAATAAATTTCTCATGTCATGTACCAGCCTTAAATATCAATTCATTTAAATAATTTGCAGTTTTGAAAATTCGCTTTCCCCATAGAAATGGAAACAATGGCATTTTCTTGGTAATATTTTGTTCCTGCTTCAGAACTTTTTCATGGACAGTAATTCTTCAAGGTATTTAAGGAAATTCCTTCTTTCAAGGAAATTCATCAGAGATTAATTTTTAATCCCTAGGTGGAGAAAAGTATTCACAATGTCCTAAGCAGAATGTATGGACAAAGAATAGAACCTGTTACCTAAGGGATAGCTATTTCATTAGACTTGGGTTTCCCACCTATCTCTTATGTTAGATAATAATGATAGCATCAGGACTAGACCTAGGATTTTGCTCATGCAGGAAACTTCTACATGAATAAACTCTCACCACCAATGCATGCCTCTGCCACTTATACTCCTAGAGAGCTGCCTAGAGTACTGAGAGGTTAAGTGATTTGCTGAGTCACACAGCCAGTATGTGTCAGAACAGGACTTGAACCCAGGTCTTCTTGAGTCTAAGACCAGCTCTCTATCAACCACACCATGCTGTCTTTCCAGATAGTAATGAGAGCTGACATTTTTCTAGAGTTGTGGGGGGGGTAGTGTTTCCAAATGCTTTACTTACGTTATCTCATTTGGTCTTCACAACCACCCTAGGAGATGGAGAGTGACTTTATTATTTCCCCTTATCATACAGATGAGGTAACTGAGACTTAGAGAGGTAAAATTACTTGCCCAAGGACACAAAGCTAATAAAAGTCAGAGCTAAAACCCAAACTTGGGTCTTCTGACTTCCAGTCCATGATGCCACCTAATAGAGCTAGATCTTAGGAAAGTGCTTCATAACTACTAAAATGTTTTGCAAATGTGAGCTATAACCAACAACATAGTCATCATTTCCTATCTAATTTTATGCCTATTTCCTGTTCAACCTTATACTTAATAACACTCCAGTTCAGATGGTCTCCTCAGTGCCCCTTCCCACCAAAGTTGCATGCTCACTTCTGCCTCAGTGCCTTTGCCAGTACAGTTTCCTTCCCCTAGACTATACTTTTGCCTGCTACCCATCTATAAGCAGAATTTTTAAATGATTGCTATTACATATCCTTTGGCCCAGCAATACTTCTACAAGGCCTATTACCTAAAATATCGAAGAAAGAAGAAAAAACCCATATGTACAAAAATATGTGTAACAGCTATTTTGTCCCAATAAAAATAGGAAACTAAAGAGGCAACTATCGGTTTGTGAATGGCTGACAAAATTATGGTATACGAATATAAATGAATATTATTGTCCCATAAGAAATGATGAAAGGGATGGTTTCAGAAAAACCAGGGATAACTTGTAAAATGAGCAGAACGTGGAGAACTCTTTCTACGATAACAACATTGCAAAGTAAAACAACTTTGTAAGACTTGAGAATTCTATGTAATGGGTTCAAGTCCCAATTCTGACTGTGAGACCACCACACTGGATGTTTGACCATAGGCAAGTTGCCCCAGGTAGCTCTCAAAGACTTCTAAATTGAAAAGCAGATGATGCTCTGCATTAGTAGAGGGAGTTTTCTTACTGGGAGTTCCCTATACCAATGAAATCACAGGTTCAACCAAAAACAACCCAAAACACAGGTAAAACTAATTAGATTAGTTTGTCGTGGCATTCCCCCAGAGGCTGGAAGTCCAGTGGGTGGTTCTTTGACATTTCTGTAGGTCATCTGGTGGTCACAATTGGAGTTTAGATGTGTTGTAGAAAGTAGTACAAGGAAGGTTTGTGCTGCAAGTCCCAATCCTGACTCTTGGTTCTTAGGTCTAAATAGTACAGGCTATTTCTAGTGCCATTTTCCAAGGATTATCTCCAACTCACACTTCATGCATGAGGCATTTCCTGATAGCTTAATCTGGAAAAAGAGAGTCTTAGAGATTTAATATCTATTTTAAAGTATTCGAAAAGTTGTTATGTAGAAATGGACTGCTAGGTGGTACAGCAGATCAAGTGCCAGGCCTAGAGTAAAGAAGACTCATCTTCCTGAGTTCAGGTCTGGCCTCAGATACTTACTAGCTGTGTGACCCTGAGTAAGTCACTTAACCCTGTTTGTCACAGTTACATCATCTATAAAATGAGCTGGAGAAGGAAATGACAAACCACTCTAGCATTCTACCAAGAAAACCTCAAATGGGGTCATGAAGACTAGGACGCTACTGAAAACAATTAAATATGTAGAATTAGATTTATCTTGTGGGGCTCCATTGGGCATAACCATGCTGGGAATCTTGACCTTGGAGTCAAACCTGCCCAGACTTTTTCCTTGGAAAATTGGGACTATCATGGAAAGATTGAGATAGCTAGTCATTCCACCCAATCTCCTAAAAAAAAAAAGACTCCAGAAGCAATAGGAAAATTGACCAAGTTAGTACAGTGCTTTGTGTTGTCAACCAGACTAATCTAGTGTGGTGGGCAAAGTAAGTAGTGTTTCACATGGTATGGCTTGATGATCATAGGCAAAGCTTCCCATTAGTCCATCACCCGGCTAGCTATAATTTATGATATATTCTGTGCCTGGCACCAGTTCTCAACTCTGGCAATATAAAGTAAAAGCAAAAATGGTCCTTTCCCTCAAGGATCTTACAATCTACTGGGGGAAATGATATACACCCAAATAGGCCCATACAAAAAACATACAGAGTAGATGGAAGATAACCTTTAAGAGGAAGTCATTAGCACCTGGGGGGTCTGGAAATGGCCACCCACAGAAGGTAGGGTTTGGCTGAGTCTTGAAGAGTTGGAGATGAGAAGGGAGAGCATTTAGGGCGTGGATGCCAGCCAGTCCAAAGTTGAAATGAAAGGAGATGAAGAGCACTGTGTGAGAAGTAGCAAGGGGACTAATATGACTAGACTGAAGTATACAGGGGGGAGTAATGGGACCATAGATTCAGAGCTGGATGGGACCTCAGAGTCCATCAGGTCTAGCTCCTTTATTTTACAGATGAGAAAACTAAAGCCCAAATTGGAGAATTAGCTGGCTTAAGGTCTCAGGTAGCAAGTGGGAGAACTGGATTTGAACCCAAGTACCCCGATACCATCTTGCCCCAACAGACTCCCACTTTAAATTCCCTTCTTTTTGATGATATCACCAATTCTTTCAGTCACATAAAGCATAAAAACTTTGACTCATATCTATCATTCACCTTCCATATCTGTCCATTCTTTCTTTGCAAATGTGTCTTAGATTTAGCCCTTCCTTTCATTTCCCACTTAGAATGACCTATGCCAAACTACCAACCCTTAAAATGTAGATGGCTGCACCAGCCTAACTAGCTTCACCAAATCTCCAATCTTCTTTATTTTCTAATCCTTCCAGCTCACTCTTGCTACATTTGCCTTCCTAAAATACTATTTTCATTTTGTCACTCCTCAGCTCAGAAACCTTTCAAGGCTCCCTAAATTCTAAGATACAACGTCTAAATCCATCCACCTGGGTTTAACAATATGATTCCATAACTTAGTCCCATTCTTACCTAGTGATCAGATTTTTCTCTACTCCCCAACATCTGCCCTCAGTCCCAATTAGACAGGATTCCTTATGATTCCCTGAAACAGTGTGATGTAGCAAAAAGAGCATTGTCATTGAAATAAGTGGCCGGGATTCTAGTCTCCATTCTGTCAACAAATTACCTTGGATTAGTCACTTCTTCCGTGAAGCTTTCCCTGACTGCTCTAGACTTCATGAGTCCTCTTTGCCCTGAAATACTAGAATATTAAATTAGCTTACATTTATATTATGCCTTACAGATACAAATATTTTCCTCTCAACAACCCTGTGAGTACAAGCATTATCTCCGTTTAATAGAGGAGAAGACAGATTTAAAGAGATTAAGTGATTTACCTATCTAGTAAGTGTTAGAGCTAGGATTTGAACCTTGTTCTCTCCTGACTTTTGGTCCAATGTTCTTTCCACTGCTCCCACTCAGCACCTTACCTTACCACTTTTATTACTCTATTATTATTACTGTAGTTAGAATGTAAAACCCTTTTGCATTTGTATACTTCCTAACACATTGCCCCATTCATAGTAGGAGCTCAACAAATGCCTGTTGATCTGATCAGCACGATGGCCAATCACTATCCCAGAAGACCCAAGATGAAACATTCTATGCCACCTTCTTACAGAAGGGTGATAAACTCAGTGTGTTGCTTTAGATATGTTTTTGGACACAGTCAATAAATTTATTTTGTTTGACTGTGCAAAGGTTTTTGTTTTTCCTTTTTCTGGAGGAATGTGGAAATGTTGAGGATGGAGGGAGATGAGGTCCAGGAACCCCAAGACTGGAGTTCTCAGATGAGGTCATTGAGAGAGAGTACCCCTCAAAGACCGAAGTACTGGAGAGGGTCAGGGCCATCTGGAATGAATTCATGATTTCAATCATTCTTTAAGTCAAGGTGGCAAAGATTTACTATGCTTTACAGTGGGCAAGAGTTCTTAAGGAACCTGCAACCTTACAAGGGTGCAGGGAAAGTTTATTCCTAGGAGATTTCTTTTTGGGATCTATTTGAGGATGCAGTTGGTGGATTCTTTCAATTTCTGTTTTGCCCTGTGGTTCTAGAATATCAGGGCAGTTCTCCTTGATAATTTCTTGAAAGATGATATCTAGGCTCCTTTTTTGATCATGGCTTTTGGACTACCTGTCCAATAATTTTTAAATTATCTCTCCTAGATCTACACTCCAGGTCAGTGGTTTTTCCAATGAGATATTTCACATTGTCTTCCATTTTTTTCATTCCTTTGGTTCTGTTTGAAAATATCTTG
>CM053626.1:251325774-251352218 GCA_028646595.1 Phalanger gymnotis
TGCCTGGCCATGTTCCCAGCCAACTCACTTGACCCTTGAGTTTTTCAGCAGGGTATGACTGCTTGTAGAATACAGAGTTCTATGTTCCAAGCTTGGGGGAACGTGCCAGTTCTGCCACACCAGCACTCCTCCTTCCCCAAGAACCCCTGGACTTAGATCTTCAGCAGGCTCTGCACTCCTGCTCTGATCCACCACTTAATTCCTCCCACCAGTTGGGCCTGGGGCCAGAAGCAACTGCAGCTGTAGTTCTGTAGCTGCCCTACCTCCACTGCCCCTGGGGCGGTGGCCGAAACCCAACCTCCCTGTCCCCAGCAGCTTTTCCCACTAACCTTCTCTGTTGTCTTTGGTGTTTGTGGGTTGAGAAGTCTGGTAATTGCTGCAGCTCACTGATTTAGGGTGCTGTCAACGCTGGGCTCTGCTCCACTCCTAGCTCCATGCACAAAAGACCTTACCCAGAGACCATCCGGGCTGTCCTGGGCTGGAGCCCTGCTTCCCTCTGTGTGTCCTGCAGCTCTAGAATTGTTTCAGAGCCATTTTTTATAGGTTTATAGGTTTTTGGAGGGACTTGGCGGGGAGCTCATGCCTTTTTGTGTGTCCTGCAGCTCTAGAATTGTTTCAGAGCCATTTTTTATAGGTTTATAGGTTTTTGGAGGGACTTGGCGGGGAGCTCATGCCAGTCCCTGCTTTCCAGCCGCCATCTTATCTTATGCCTCCAATCTAATTTTTAAGGTGGTATTTTCTTCAGTGGTCTTTTGGACCTCCTTTTCCATTTGGCTAATTCTGCCTTTCAAGGCATTCTTCTCCTCATTGGCTTTTTGGAGCTCTTTTGACATCTGGGTTAGTATATTCTTTAAGGTGTTATTTTCTTCAGTATTTTTTGGGTCTCCTTTAGGAATTCATTGACTTGTTTTTCATGGTTTTCTCTCATCCTTCTCATTTCTCTTCCCAATATTTCCTCTACTTCTCTAACTTGCTTTTCCAAATCCTTTTTGAGCTCTTCCATGGCCTGAGCCCAATTCATATTTTTCTTGGAGGCTTTTGATGTAGGCTCTTTGACTTTGTTGACTTCTTTTGGCTGTATGTTTTGGTCTTCTTTGTTCCAAAAAGATTTAGATTACAAAAAAGGAATCTAGAGTTTGAGTTGGAGTCTGAGTTCATTTTCACTGCCTATTCATGTTCCCAGCCAACTACTTGATCCTTGAGCTTTTTATCAGGATATGACTGCTTGTAGAGTAGAGAGTACTTTGTCCCAAGCTTTAGGGTCCAAGCACTGCTGTTTTCAGAGCTACCTCTACTCCTCTGTCACCCCAGGCTCTGTCCTAGCAGCACTTCTCCTCCCCAAAGAACTGCCAACCAGTACTGCAATACAGATCCAAGCAGGGCACAACAAGAGAATCTGCCTTTGTGCCCACAAGGCACTCCTTGTACTCCCGCTCTGATCTGCTGTTAGATTCCTCCCACTGTGTGAGCCAGGGGCTCAGGAAGCAGTTGATGCCGGTGCTCTGGAAGCAGCCTCAGGTGCTTCCTGCTGCTGCTACCACCACCACCACTGCATCACTTCCTCCATCCCCAGAGCTGGCATCCCAACTGCTCTGAACTCAATCCCGCAGTTTCCCCCTAACCTGCTCTTTGGGGTCTGTGGGTTGAGTAGTCTGGTAACTGCCACACCTCACTGTTTCATGGCCCCAAGGCCTGTTCCGGCTGGCTGACTCAGGGTCTAGTCTGTTCCAGCATGGCCCACAGTGGGCTGCCCTCTGCTCTCAGCACTGAGCAATAGACTCTTCCCGCTGACCATCCAGGCTCTCCTGGGCTGGAGACCTGTTTCCCTCTGCTATTTCATGGGTTTTACAGCTCTAGAATTTGTCCAGAGCCATTTTTACAGGTGTTTGGAGGGATTTGGTGGGGAGCTTAAGCAAGTACCTGCTGTCCAGCTGCCATCTTGGCTCTGCCCCTGTAGATAATTTCTAAAGTCCCTTCTAGTTCCAAATCTAAAATTCTATGATCCATTAAGCACAAATTAGGTCAAAGATGATAAGGTCTGACTGTGTGACTTCAGCACTATAGGGAACTCCCAGATAAAGAAATTCCCTTTTCCAATGTAAATTGGTCCATTCTTCGCAAATTCATACTCTTAGTTTCCTAAGATAATGAGAGTTTAAGTGGCTTGCTAAGGGCAATACTGTCATTATGTGTCAGAACTGGGACTTGAACCAAAGTCTTTCTATCTTCTGGGCCTTCTTTCTATCCTCTCCACAACACTGCTTTTTGTAAAAGATGTTGAAAGAAAAGGCCAGTGTTTGAAGGTATGTAGAAATAATGAATCCTGGAGAGGTCTGGGACTCAACTTGCTAGAAGGGGAAAGGTCAAGGGTAATTCTTGGGCAACACATTGGAGAGAACTGAATTGTGCACATGGCCCTGTAGCTGGAAGAATGGCAAGGGACTTCAACTAAAATGGAGGAGAGTAAAAGACCTGGACTCTGCCCTTTACTACTATTAGGAGTATTTGCATGATGCAAATTCAATGGGAAGAGTTTTGCCTGTCTAGCAACCCCAAGTTCATTTTCCTTTTGATGGGAGGCAAGCTTTTAGATTACTACCATAAAGCATCTTGATGTTATTGTTTTGTTGGTCAGTCATTTTCAGTTGTGGCTAACTATTTGTGGTTTTCTTGGCAAAGTTACTGTAGTGGTTTGCCGTTTCCTTCTCCAGCTCATTTTACAGATGAAGAAACTGAGACAAACAGGCTTATGTGTCTTGCCCAGGGTCACATAGTGTCTGAGGCTAGATCTGAATTCAGGTCTTTCTGACTCCAGACCTGGTGCTCTATCCACTGTGTCATTTGGGGACCAAAGAATCTTAATACTCTAGGATAAAAATGAAACTCAACAAAATGTTAGAGGACTATCTTTCAAAGCAATCCTAAATTTGGTTTCCCTTGTGGTGCATTTCAAATCATAGGAATTTGAAGGACAACATACATCCTTGAAGAGAGGAAGGGGGAGAAGTAGGGCTCACTGAGAAGGAGTATAGTTTTATCTGTTTATAGATTACTGTCATCCTTTGTGTGTTTTCTGAATTTTCTGTTGGATGAAATAAAGGTTATCTTATGCTCAGTAAGCATCATAATCTTGAATGCTTGCATAGCAACTGGGGACCTTCGACCCATATAAACGGAAACCTGGACATAAATTATATTCTAGGATTTCCCAGAGGAAATTCTAAATGAGAGCAAATGAGCCCAAGAGATAGGATTTTCAGAACCACTCCCATGGCTGATTTGTTCTGAATAAGCCCAGAACTTGGTGCTCACTCAAGGTTTGAATACAAAAATTATTAAGGTGCCTGAAGACTCATATCAGTTGATGCAGAGCCAAGTGAGCAGAGTCAAGAGAAAAGTCTACATAATGACTATGCTAATATTAATTTATACAAAAAAAGGGCAGCTAGGTGGTGCAGGGAGTAGAGCACCGGCCCTGGAGTCAGGAGGACCTAAGTTCAAACCTGGCCTCAGACACTTGACACACTTACTAGCTTTGTGACCTTGGGCAAGTCACTCAACCCCAATTGCCCAACCTTACTCCCTCAAAAAAAAAAAAAAACAAACAAACCCAAACAATTTATACAAAAAAAAAGCAGTTGAATTCAGATTGTTATTTCAGTCATGTCCAATGCTTTGTGACCTCATTGGGAGTTTTCTTGGCAAAAATACTGGAGTGGTTTGTCATTTCCTTCTCCAGCTTATTTTGTAGATGAGGAAACTGAAGCAAACAGGGTTAAATGACTTGCCCAGGGTCTGAGGCTGGTGAACTCAAGCCTTCCTGACTCCAAACCTGGTGATCTATCCACTGCATCATTAATTATTCCTGGAAAATAAATGACAAGGCACACTTTCCTCCTCTAAGCAGAAAGAGGACTATAGCACACTGTAAGATATGAAGTTTGTTTTGTTGGTTTGGGTTTTTTTGTTTTACTTCAGTGTTTTTCTTTGTTTACAAAGAAGGGTTCACTGGGTGGGGAACTGAGAAGTACATCAGGAAATGACTGTGATGTGAAAAACAAAAACTTTAGGAAAAAGAAAAGAAAAAGAGCGGATCACACTAGACAAATATCACTAACTTTGTTGTCATTGCTCCACCGCAGACCCTCATGGTCTATCATTTGGACTATTATACTGGACTCCTGACCAGTTACCCTGCCTCTACTGTGACTCCAAATTAGGGATAAGGATAGGGACTGGGCTTATGATTTATGGGTGCAGAGAACTCCCTAGGTGAGGAAACTCCCTCTGCTGACACAGGTTTGCACCTCTCTGCAAATTAGAGTTGCCTAAAGCCCTGAGAGTTTAAGTGACTTGCCCAGGGTCACAGAGCCAGTATTTGTAAGGCTTGAACCTGTCTTCCCAGTTCTGAAGCTAGCTGTCTATCTACTACCCCAGCACATAATAAATGCTGTCTCTGATACAACATCAATCCTCCTATAGAACCAGCCCAATCATAATGTTCCTCTGCTCAAGAATTTTCAGTGGTTATTCCCTACTGAATAAAGTTCAAACTTCTTAATTAATGTTTGGCTTTCCAGACTTCCTCCAAACTATTTCCTGCCTACCTTATGCTCCATTATTTCCCTAAGATCTGCTACGAAATCTCTAGGATTCTCCGTCTCTCACCTGGTCCAGCTGGTACTTCATCCATAAACCACAAAGGTCCTTTCCTGTGGTAGAGGATGTAGGGTGGATCGTGTAATAGAATAAATAATAGATAATCCAAACCCTGGTCCTGATTTTGTTCCTTTTTCAATATATTCCTTGCCACTGCCATAGGAGCCTGATATAGGGTGGGGGAGAACACTAACTTTGATATCAGAGGCCCTGAATTCAAATTTTACCTCTAATATTTACTATTTGTGTGACCTTGAGTGAATAATACAATCTTCCTGGAGCTCAGTTCCTTCATCCAGAGGGGTTAGACAATACCGCCTCTTGGCAGTTCTAGACCTATGATTTAGAAGGGATCTCTAAGGACTAGTTTCTGAATAGGAAAAACCTCAACAACCCAAATAAGAGGCCACTCACCATGCACTGGGAGACCTCTAGTGACAAGGAGTTGAGTACTTGACTCTTTGTTCAGCAGATGGAACAGTGGGTAGAGCACTGGACTCAGAATCAATAGGTTCTGAGTTAAAATCCTATCTTGAATACTTATTGGCTGTATGATCTTGGGTCACTCTCCCAACCACAGGTGTAAAGTCAGTCAATCAATAAACATTTATTAAATGCTATTATATGCCAGACAATGTGCCAAGTGCTCAGGATCCCAAAAGAGGCAAATGATAGTCCTTGAGTTTGAAGGAGCTTATACTCTAATGGTAATGATAGCACCTATCCCACTGGGTTGTTCTGGGGGTCAAATGAGACAATCAGTCCATCAGACAATATTTATTCAGTGCCTACTATATGCTAGGCACTGTGTCACATGCTAGGTATACAGAAAGAGCCAAAAGACAATCCCTCCCCTCAAGGAGCTTACAATCTAATGGGAGAGACAACATACAAACAAATACATACAAAACAAGTTATATATAGGATAAATAGGAAGTAATTAACAGAGGAAGGGCATGAGAATTAAGAGGGGGTTGAAGAAGACTTCCATTAAAGAAGGGATTTTAGTTGGAATTTAAAGGAGGTCGGTAGGCAGAGGGGAGGAGGGAGAACATTCCAAATGTGAGGGACAGCCAGAGAAAATGCCTGGAGCAGGGAGATGGAGTCTCTTCTTCAGGGAATGACCAGGAGGCCGGTGTCACTGGACCAAACAGTACATGCTGGAGAGTAAGGAATAAGAAGACTGCAAAGGTAGGATGGGGCTAAACTAGTAAGTAATGAAGGGCTTCGAACATCGAACAAAGCTTTTTGTATTTCATCCTGGAGACAATAGGGAGCCACTGGAGTTTATTGAGTAGGGCAGGTGAGATGGTTGGATCTACATTTTAGGAACAAGTAAAGGGCTTTGCAAATCTTAAAGTCATATATGTGCTAATTATTATTATCATTATCATTTTTATTATCCTTTCATTGAACTGAAATCTGCCTCTCTACAACTTCTACCCATTGTTCCTGGTTTTATTTTATGTAGCAAAGTGAAACAAGGCTAATCCCTTTTCCATGACAGCCCTTCACATATTTGAAGACAGTTTCATGTTCCCCCTAAATCTTTTCTCCAGGCTAAATACTCCTAGGACTTCCAACCAGTTTTTATAAATATGGTCTCCAGCTCTCTCATCATACCTTCTCTGGATGGGCTCCATCTTGTCAATGTCCTTATTGAAATGAAATCTCAAAAATGAGTTTTGTTTTTCTTGTCTTCTCAATGGATGGGAGAAGGGGAAGGGAAGGAAGAAGGAATCAAAAATCTCTGTGCTTTTTAAAAAACTGATCTTTAAGTTTTTAATTACATGTTAAAACAATCTTTAACATTCTTTTAAAAAAAATTGAGTTCCAAATTCTCTCCCACTGAACTTGCTTTCCCCCCTCAATGAGAAGGCAAGCAATTTGATAAAGGTTCTACATATGCAGTCCAGCAAAACATATTTCCATATTAATAATGTTGTAAAATTCTTCCAGATTCCTTCCTCCCTCCCCACAAAAAAAGAAAACCTAGCAAGAAAAATAAAGAAAGCTTAAAATCTTCACACAGACTCCATGAATTCTTTCTTTGGAGGTGGACAGAATTTTTCAACATGAGTTCTTCAGAATTGTCTTTGAACATTTTTTTTTTGAGAATAGCTAATTCAGTCATTCATTCACAGTTGATTATCATTACAATATTGCCGTTACTGTGTACCATGTTCTTCTAGCTCTGCTCACTTCACTTTCATCAGTTCATGTAAATCTAAGTTTTTCTGAAAGCATCCTGCTTGTCATTTATTATTGTACAATCATATGCCACAACTTGTTCAGCTATTCCCCAATTGATAGTCATCCCCTCAATTTCTATTTCTTTGCCACCACAAAAAGAGCTACTGCAACTATTTTTGTACATAGGGATCCTTTTCTCTCTCTTTTTTAAAAAATCTTTTGGGGATATAGACCTAGCAGTGGTATTGCTGCACCAAAGAATATGTACAGTTTTGTAGTCCTTTGGGCATAGTTCCAAACTGTTCTCCAGGTCAGTTCACAGCTACACCAATAGTGTATTAGTATCCCAATTTTTCCACATCGCCTCCCCCATTTGTCATCTTCCTTTTCTGTCATGTTAGCCAATCTGATACGTGTGCGGTCATACCTCAAAGTTGTTTTCATTTGCATTTATCCAATCAGTAGTGACTTAGAACATTTTTTCATATGAGTATAGATAGCTTTGATCTCTTTGTTTAAAAACTTCCTGTTCATGTCCTTTGACTATTTATTGTTGGGGAATGAAAGTCTCTATGCTTTTTTTAAAAAAAATAATAATGTTCACACACACACAAAGATCAGATAAATTGTAAATGAATTTCAGAATCAAAAAGAAAGTTTATTCAAAAGCTTCCTTCATTTATTTCTGTGCCCATGATAGCTTTCTTTTTTTCTAGCTGGAGTTTCTTGATTTCCAGGGAGTATTTCAGTTCTTCTAATGTATTCCTTCTTTCTTTTTGACACTGCATCAATTTTTGTACAGTTTCACAAATGTTCCTTTTCTGAAATGCACATTTGGGAAAGAAGGCAATATCACAATGCTGGGAGGGTATTGGGGCTCATTGACAGCACTACCTACATATACTATGATGGTGGAAATGTCCTCAGAAGTGCCAGGAAGGACAGAAAACAATTCAGAAGCAAGAAGCATTAGGCTCTTTCAGACCATTTGATAAAAGGGAACTTCATTGTACCCATTGGAAGTTAGGTTTTCATTCCAAATTTGGTCTCACGGCGTTGCACTTAGGAATGGGGAAACCACAACATCCCCAGCCCTAGCCACCATAAAAGCACCAACAAGCATAAGTTCTGCCTTGGTGGTGGGGATACCCACAAAAAGAGAGAAGCAGAAACCCCGGGTTGCAGGGATTGCTCTATGTTTGAGTGCGTGTATCCACAAGCTCCACTGTGCCCAAAGACAGTGAGGTTGAGCTGTCACTTACTGACTCCTCAGTTTCCACTGTGGATTCCACGATCTCTTCACAAATGGGGATCTCATCACTCCATTCTCCATCCATGCACTGCAGGCTCTGGGCTCCTATTAACTGGTACCTGGACCAAAAATGAAATGACAGACACACTTAGTGACAGTGGAGACCTCTGTACCCTCTGAGGAGTAGAGAGCAAGGTCTGCAGGAGGTCCCCCTGCACCCCGGCATACATGCTTGAACACTACAGATGGTTTTGTGGATGGAATAAGCATTTAGATGGCGCCAACTATGTGCTAGGTAATGGACTAAGTGCTTTACAAATACTATCTCATTTGATCTTTACAATAACCCTAGGAGGTGGATGTTGTTATCCCCATTTTATGGTTGAGAAAACTGAGGTTAAGGACCTGCCCAGTTTTATAATACTGTTACTATTTAGAGTGTTTTCCTGGTTCTGCTCATTTCACTTTGCATCAGTTCATACAGGTCTTTCCAGGTTTTTCTAAAACCATCCCCATCATCATTCCTTACAGCATAGTAGTGATCCATCACTTTCAATACCATAACTTGCTCATCCATTACCCAGTTGATTGGCAACTCCTCAGTTTCCAATTCTTGACCACCAAAAAAAGAGCTTCTATGACTATTCTTGTGCCTATGGGTATCCTTTCTCCTTCCATAGAGCTAGGGGTTCTTTTTGGAGGATTTTCAAAAGAAAATGTATATCTGTCATGTATTTGGTATAACTTAAACCCAGGTCTTTCCAACTCCAGGCCCAGCACCCACCACTGGCTGTCTCTCCTTAGTATGTTTAATGCATATTTAAGGCATTTAGAAGAGATCCTTGGCCTAAGGCACTGGGCTTATAGGTCTCAGAAAGTATATTCAGCTGCCAAGATAAGCTTGACCAGTCAGTGAATTCACTCGAGACATAATTGTCATCTCTCCTCTGGAAATAAAGTAGGATCTGGAAGTTTCCTTAGTCAAGAAATGGGAACTTAATAGAAAGCCAAAGGGGCCCTTTGAAATAGGAAGAAAGAAGAAATCTGCTTTTGGCTCCTGAATGGAGCTGATCTAATGCAATCTGATACAAGGGCCAGATCAAGCCTACTCTTCAAATAGCTGACCTTTATATAGCACCTAAAGGTTTAGAAAGTGCTTCACACACATACATCAAATTTGAGCCATACGACAACACTATGAAGGTACCAGATCTTAACCTGAGGTTCATGAACTTGTTTTTTGGTTTGTTTGGGTTTTTCTTCATAAACTTATTTTTTAAAAAATATGTCAATAACTGTATTTCAATACAGTTGGTTTCCTTTAGAATCCTATATATTTTATTTAATGCATTTTAAAATGCTATTCTTAAAAACACTCCATGGGTTACACCAGACTACCAACAGGGTCTAGGACAGAAAAAAAAGTTCGGAATTCTTGGACTAGATTATTCCCATTTTACAGAAAAGGAAACTGAAGCTCATTCCCATCCTTCTAGTCTCCTGGGTTCAATACTTGGGCAAACTCCTTGACTCCTCACTCTCTGTCACTCCAGATATCCAATCGATTAATAAATCTTGCCATTTCTCTACCTCAACAGCTTCTCTAGCATCTAACTCCTTCCCTCCATCTACTTTAGTTCACATGCTCATCACCCCTTGCTTAGGTTATTGCAATAGCCTCTTTTTCAAAAAAGATTGATTTGGGGGCAATCAACATTAAGTGATTTGCTTAGGGTCACACAGCTAGTAAGTGTCTGGGGTTGGATTTGAACTCAGGTCCTCTTGATTCCAGGGCCAGTGCTCTATCAGCTATGCCACCTTGTTGCCCCCCAATAGCCTCTTAATTGGTGTTCCTGCCTCCAGTGACACCCAGCTCCAGCCCATCCCCTAAACTTCAGGACTGTATGAGTTTGGCAGTTATAATACACAAAGATGTAAAGAAATTGATGGATGAAGCAATTAAAAGTACAAAACCAAAATAAACAGCTAGCATATATTTTTCAAAATGGATTTGTAAAAATTGTATTCGTTATAGTGCTCATAAATCTTTTATACTAAGTAACCAAATATCAATACTAAATTTTTTTTAAAAGGCAATTTTCCTTAAACAGATCTAACCATACAGTCCCCTATTCAATCGACTACAATTGCTTCCTATTGTCTCTAGGATAAAATATACATTCTGCTGTTTACCTTGTAATGCCCTTCACAACCTGGCCCCAAACTTTCTTTCCGGCTTCATTGGACATTACTCCTTCTCCTACAATCTGCGATCCAATCAAACAAGCCTTCTCTGTGTTCCTCCATCTCAATCCTTTGCACTGGCTTTCTATCATGCCTGGAATCCACTCCCCGCCCCTCCTAGAGGCTCTCTTCCTTCAACATGGAGCTCAGACACCACCTCCTTTCCTGATCCTCATAACTGCTAGTGCCTTCCCAAATGACCTTATATTTAACAACTTTGTTGATGTTTGTTTTTTTTATTATTTTTGTATTTATACTGTGTAAGTTTTGTTTGGACTTTGTCTGCTCTATTGGAACATAAGCCCTCTTACACTGAAACGTAAGAGACGGGCTTATTTTATTCTTTGTATTTGTTCATATTCTTTATCCCTGATGCCTAATCTGTTATTGTTCAGTCTCTCAGTGACTCTTCAGGACCCAATTTGGGTTTTTTTTTAACAAAGATACTGGAATGATTTTCCATTTCCTTCTCCAGTTCATGTTACAGATGAGGAAACTGGGGCAAACAGGGTTAAATGACTTGCCCAGGGTCACACAGCTAGTAAGTGTCTGAATCCAGATTTGAACTCAGGTTTTCCTGACTCCAGGCACAGTGCTGTATCCACTGCACCACCTAGCTTCTCCCTAGTGCTTATTAATAAGAGTAGTAATACCTAAAGAAGAAGAATATCTAAGCAGTTATATAGTGCTTACTATGTACTGGGCATTGTGCTAAGCACTGTACAATGATGAATTCTCCCATTTGATCCTCATGACAACTCTGTAATAGGTGGTCTCATTATCCTTATTTTATAGACAAAGAAACAAAGGTTAAAAGATTTGCCCAGGGTCACACAGCTAGGAAGGGTCTAAGGCCAGATTTGAACTCAGATCCTCCTGTCTCCAGGCCCAACACTCCATCTACTGCACCACCTACCTACCTACCTTTTGAGAGGTGGTGGTTTTTCCCTCCTTGAAGGTCTTCAGGCAGAGTCTGGATGACCATAGTCGGTTATGCTATAGTTGGGATTCTTTTTGTGTATGGGTAACAAAATTACTTGACCTCTGAAATCCTTTCCAATCCTCAAAATAACTCAGCATACTTGTCTGATGTGTGATAGGCAATTAATAAATACTTGATGACTAATCAATTAGGTGATTTGTCCAATTGTCACATGGCTAGTAAATGATGGAGGAAAGATTTGAAACCAGATCTCTTGACATCAAGCCCACTATTTTTCCCAATACACTTGGTGCCAAAGAGGCTACATGGGTACTCAGAACACATCATTGAGATAAGAGGGAGGAATGAGTGCCCAGGTCATTGGTAAGCTATGCCAGCTAATCTGAAATATGAACACAATAAAGATTATAAACCTCTCCTAAACTTGTCTGTGGTCTTTGATTATATATTATTTCTTTTCTTTATCTTCCTTTAGTCTTAGTAAAACGCTCTGTTTCAAAGGTTTTGATTTGGAAATGGTGAAGAAAGAGAAAAGGTGATAGGTGGAACAAAGTAGCCAATGAATCTAGTAGTCCACGTTTGATAAATTCAAAAACCTGAATTGCTGGGGTAAGAACTTCTTATTAGACAAAAAACTTAGGGAAAAACTAGAAAGCAGTCTGGCAGAAACTAGACATAGAACTGTATCTCATAACATATACCCTAAGGTTGAAATGGATACCAGACTTAGATATAAAGGGCCATATCATAAACAACTTAGAGGAGCAAGAAAGACATTACCTTTCAGATCCAAGGATAGGGGAAAAATCTATGACCCAGCAAGGGAAACAGAGAATTACAGAAGATAAAATGTACAATTTTGAGTTTATAAAAATTTTTAAAGCTTTTGCACAAAGAAAAACAATGCAGTTAAAATTGGAAAGGAAGCAGGTTTTTACCTTTGGCAAAAAATCTTTTCAATGAGTTTCATTGACAGAGGGTCTCATTTCCAAGATTTACAAGGAGCTGATTCAAATTTATAAGAATAATAGCCATTTCCCAATGGAGAAATGTCCAAAAGATATGAGTCAATTATCAAAGGAAGAAATCAAAGCTATCAATAGTCACATTTTAAAGTGCTCCAAATCACTAATAATCAGAGAAGTGGAAATAAAATTAACTTTGAGGTTCTATACCATGTCTGTTAGATTGGCGAGGTTGACAAAAATGGAAAACGACAAATATTGGAGGGGGTATGGGAAATGGGCACTTTGATCTCTTCTTGGTGAAGCTATGAATTGGCCTGACCATTCTAGAAAACAATTTGGAACTATGTTCTCAAAAGTATTACACTATACATACATACCCATTGATCCTGTGATACCACTACTTGGCCTTTACCCAAATACATTAGAGAAAAATGGAAAGAACCCACATGTATAAAAATAATTATATCAAATCTTTTTTTAGTGATAAAGAAAGGAACAAAGCCCATTGAATGGGGAATGGCTAAACAAATCATATGAATAATTGGAATGCTATTTTGCCATAAGAAATTATGAAAAAGTTTCAGAGAAACCTTGGAAGACTTGTATAAACTGATGCATAGCGAATTGAGCAGAACAAGGAAAATGATTTATACAATAACAATACTGCAAAAATAAATAGCTTTAAAAGTCTTAAGAATTCTGATCAATGCCATGACCAGCACTGATTCCAGAGGGCTTATGATGAAGTGTGTCCACTATGTCCTGACATAGAAGTGATGAGTTCAGGGGGCAGATTGAGACGTGTTTTTGGATGTGGCTAGCATAGGAATGTTTCATTTGATTATGCATATTTCTTACAAGGGTTTTTGGTCATTTCGTTTTTCAGTGGTAGGGGGAGGGTGGGAAAGATAGAAAATTAAACTTGTTAAGTAAGGAATAAAATTTAATTAAAATATATAAAGAGTTTGTCTTGGTGGAATTGAGAGGGAATGAGATTTTTTTCCTTGACTCAATTGGAACAGAAAATCAGACTGCTGTTCCACTAAGTATAGAGAGATATGAATAGTGGCGCCAATGGACCGGACCAGCTCTAGAGCCAGGAAAAGAGCAGGGAGGGTTGAGACAGAGAAAATAGGAGTCCAGAGGGATAAAGTTGAGTTCACATATGGACTTTATGTTTTTCCTTAGACCATGCTCTTGGTGGATGAATCTTGACAGGACACAGATAAATAATGTCTAGGGATCTCATGCTCCTGTTTCCTGGGAGAAGCAGCACGGAATAGGAGCAAGTAAATTGCTTTAGGAGTTAAGAAAAGACTTGGACCCCAGTCCTGGCTCTAACACTTAAGGACCATGTGATTGACCATGTGAAAGTCACAGAATCTCTCTGGGGTTCAGTTTCCTCATTTGTAAAATGAGGGTAATGGTATTCACATTACTTAATCCACGAGATTATTATGAAGATGGATCTCTGTAAAACAAACAAGCCACAAACTTGTAAGGCGCTATTGAAATGAAAGTTTATTAATACTATCATTGGCCATAATAGGCTAGGATCCTGATGTCTGACTTACCCGACATCACAGTGGAAGGTAATGTTTGACCCTGAATTGAAGTCTCTTGCTTTAAAATGGCTATGCTTTGACCTTGTGGGAGATTTGCATTTTCCTTGAAAAAAAAAAAAAGGATGACAGAGAGTGAACATTACAACAAGCTACAAAGGACAATTCTAAGCACTGGGGCTACCTGGCCTCCTCATACTTCATTTTCTTAAATCTTCATTTGTGAGCAAAAAGTGTTGTTTATTGCCTCCCCTTTAATTCAAGTCTCAGTTTTTCACGAATGAGAACTCCTTCCCAAAAACGCATTGGAGCTATATCCAACTTGGCTAGTGCCAGCCGAAGGGAAGCAGAAACGCATTACAGGAATAATTAATAGTTATTCATTCATTCATTTATTAAATTACCAAACATTTATTGAGCATACATACAGGAGATTGTGATAGATGCAATCCTTTGAAAGAGGAAGTTGTGGTAAGAACTTGGGGTGAGAGGTGCCCTAAAATAGGGAAAAGAATGATAGACTGGAGATCAGGAGACCTTGGTTACAGTTCTGGGGCTGCCACTTATTAGCTATGTGATCTTAAGAAAACCCGATCCTCAGTTTCCTCATCACAAAAGTAAAGTGGTGAGTGCAAGAAAAGGGTGAACTAGATGGTGTCCGAGGCTATTTCCAGAGTTTGAAAACTTGAGACTCTACATACTGGTCAGGATTAGAGGTTTACCATTGATTGGGGAATAAATTGGCTAAGCAGATTGTGATTCAGAAATGTATGGAATTGCAGATTCACAGAATTTGATTTTTGGATGATACTTCAGGGCCATCCAATTGAACCCATACATGAAAGAAATCCAACTGTAATGTACCAGCAAGTGGTCATCCACTTCTCCTTAAAGGAAGACAGAACCTATCTCTTCTATTATCTTCATTTTGTAACATTTCTGTAGCATGGAAAATGATTAATATGGAAAAGCATATGAATGGGTGCTAAGATGTAAAGAAAGAGGAACAACGAAAACAACATACACATTGGATACAACTACATAAATGGAAACGATGACAAATTAAATGCTATGTAATTATAGTAACCAAGCTCAGTCCCAAAGAAGAAATGAAAAAATACATCTGCTTCCCTTCTTTGCCTCTTTACAGATGTGAGAGACAACGGATACATAACATTGCATACATTGCCAGACTTAGTTGGATATGTTGGTTAGTTTTACTGAACTGATTTCTGCCCCTCTAATTTCTATTCTTTTTTTTAAACCCCCGATGGCTCTCTGAGTAGTTGAGATGAGGTGAAGATGATATCAAAACAAAACATACAGTGAGTTTTTAAAAGCTTAGAAACCCAGCTAAAAGAAGTAAGCAGTATGTTATATGCACTCCCAAATAGAGGAAAAGGTAAGGAATTACTGTAAAAAGTCAGGGGTTTCTGACTCAAACAGGGTTCAGGTCATTTAAAGGAAAAATTATTTTGACTGACCTGAACCTGAGATGGAAGAGGTAGGGCCCAGACAAAAAGACTCCTGTTTCTCTATGTATCTATAGAGCTGAGCAAAAGAACTCCATCTTGGTAGGGGTTTAATTAGCCAGAAAAAGACTTCAAGTGTTCAGGTTAGAAGAGGGATGGGGAACCTGCAGCCTCAAGACCACATGTGGCCCTTTAGTGTAGCCCTTTGACTGAATCCAAACTTCACAGAAGAAATCCTTTTATTAAGGGGATTTGTTCTGTGCAGTTTGGAGTCAATCAGAGGGCTGCACTTGAGGACCTAGAGGGCCACATGTGGCCTTGAGGCCACCCCTGGATTAGATTCAGCTTCTGTTGTTGACCAAAGAAGGAATGGATAATTGAGAGTCTGAAAGAGAAGGAGTAATTCTTTGGGCCTGGTACAGGTTAATTGGATTGAGACTTCAAATTAATACTGTTTGTACCTGAAGATGCTCTCACACTAGTAAAAAATAGTGTGTTCCTATAAACTGCCTGGGTATCTATTATATGTAGTAAGTACATTGCACATGTGGGAAAGGGTTACCCCTGGAGAGGAGACAAGCCATCAGTCCAAGTAGTGCAGTCTTTGAAGGAAAAATTTCCATCTTCTTGGACCCTGTGTTGGGGCAGTAGGAAGTTACCCAAGAGAAGTAGGGATGGAAATTCAGACAAGAGAGCCTGTTTGGAACCTTTCTATCGATAGCACTCACTCTCTGATTACTCTGAGACTGAATGCCTGCTTAGCTCCTTAGACAACCATTGTTCACCTGCCCAGATATAAGGTAGAAGAGAGTGTCATGGCACATGGCAGGTATCCAGTCCTTAGCGAATGCCCATATAGATACCCCTATCCCATGGCCATGTTATTAGGGCTTAGTGTTGTCTCTCTTGAACTTACCTGTTATACATATAGGAAGGGGAGGTGTCCAGGTGTGGTCCTTCTGGCACTGGCTCCAATTACTGCCCTTCAGGATGTAGCCAACATCACATTTAAAGGTGACCACTTCCTCCTCAGAAACAGGCTCCAGCTTTGAGGAATTCAGTTGACCATTAACCAACATGGGGTTAGGACAGTGACCCACTAAAGGAGGAAACAGTTATACCAAGGGGAGGGAAAAGAGACTAAGGTCAAGGATCTTTGGGAGCAAGATGGAAAGCAATAGGGAATGACTATTCAAGTTCAGTATAAACAAAAGCAAGGGTCAAAAAGCAAACAGCAGAGAAGTAGAAGCAAGGAAAGGCTAGCTCTGCAAAAATAAGAGAGAAAAGAACCTGCTAGTCTTAGTGGCCCGCATGGTGAACATAAATCAGTAATTGCATCTATAATTAAAAGAAATTGAACAAAGTAGTTTCCAATATTCCAACACTGACCAAAGTAGAATTGATATCTTGCTATGTCTTTACTGATATACTTTGAGAATCCTGTTGACTGGTTATGTTTTTAATGATGATAATAACAACATTAATATTGCAGTTTATAAAGCTAAAAAAGTTCTCTTTGCCTTGTAAAGCAAGTAGTGTAAATATATCCCCATTATACAGATGAAGAAATAACAATAGCTAACATTTATGTAGCACCTACTATGTGCCAGACACTATGCTAAATGCTTTTCAATTACCATTTCATTTGATCCTCATAACAACCCTGCAAAGTAGGTGCTATAATTACTCCCATCTTACCAATGAGGAAACTGGCAAACAGAGATTAAGTGATTTGTCTAGCATTACATAGCTAGTAGGTGTAAACTGAGCTTTAGAAAAATTTAGTGACTTGTTCCTCTTAGACCTCTAGAATAAATGTCCCATCGGCGCCTCTGTCTCAATATGTCCAAAACAGAACTTGTTATCTGACTCTCCTCATTTTGCTACCATGTTTTAGCTATCTTCTTACTCTGGTATTTCCCCTTGGGGCCATCTCCAGGTGTCCTGATCTCTATCTGGCCATTAGACCCAGATGGCTCTGGAGGAGAAAGTGAGGCTGGTAACTTTGCACAGCCCTCCCTCACTTAAATCCAATTCACTTGCAAGTTGTGGCATCACCTTCCTGATGTCATGGTCCTCTTTGAGAATGAAGAACAAACAACAGCAACAACAATTTCATCCACTCTGTCAGCACTCTTCTCCCAGTGGCAACTTCCTCTCTCAGTTTCCATCTTGGGAAAGGGCTCAGGGCAGCCATCCTTCATTCCCTTCCCAGCTCTTCTTATGGACTCTCTACACTGGGACATGGTGCCCCTACATAGCTAACTTCCTGTCTCCCCTACTTTTCTGCTCCCTTTCATGTTTTATTTTTCTGTATTAGAATATAAGCTCCTTGAGGTCCGGGACTTTTTTTTTGCTTGTATTTGTATCGCAAGTGCTTAGCATAGTACCAAACACATAGTAAATGCTTAATACATGCTGGTTGCCTCCTTCCCCCCACCCCAAACCTTCTCCCTATTTCCCTGTTACTGATGAAGGCACTGCTATACTCCCTATCACTCAGGCTCACAACCTCAGTGTCATCCTTGGCTTCTTTCTGACACTCACTCCACACATCTCACTATGGTCACATCTTATTGCCTCTACCTTCACATGTCTTGCATACGCCCCCTTCTGTCTATGGTCAGACCCCTTGTTTTGGCTTTCATCATTTTGCACCTGAACTACTGCAGTGAC
This sequence comes from Phalanger gymnotis, assembly GCA_028646595.1. Lineage (NCBI taxonomy): Eukaryota > Metazoa > Chordata > Mammalia > Diprotodontia > Phalangeridae > Phalanger > Phalanger gymnotis. The sequence continues at coordinate 251,343,744 of CM053626.1, forward strand.
CTGCCTCAGGTCTTCCTCTGCCTCAAATCTTCCCCTTCCTCAGGTCTTCCCCAACTCCAATCCATCCTCTGCTTTTTGGCCAAAAAGATTTTCCTAAAGTGTAGGTCTTACCATATCAACTCCCTTCTCAATGAGCTCTAGTAACTCACCTTTGCCTTTAGCATTAAATCTGAAGTCCTTTTTTTGGCACTTAAAAACCTCCATAATCTGGTCCATTTGGATTTTTTCAGTTTTTTATGCTTTACTCTCTTCACTAATTTCACTGTCTAGTGTCACTGACCACAGTGGAGTTCCTGAAACACAACACTGTCTCCCTTTTGTGTGCCCTCACTGGCTGTTCACCATGCCTAGAATATTCTACCCCCTCACCTCTCTCTCTTGACTACCTTCAAGACTGCTCAAAGTCCACCATGTGAATGAGGGTTTTCCCAGGACCCTCAGCTGCTAATGCCTTCCCCCTTTAGATTACCTTTCATCTGCCATGTTATGTCTAATTATTTATATGTTGTCCCTACCATTAAGATGCAGGCTCTTTGGGGGAGGTAAAAGGACTGGGTTTTTTTCTTTCTTTCTTTGTATGCCTAGCACACTAAATGCTTAATAAATGTTTGTTGACCCAGCTAGTAATATGTCACAGCTAGGACTCAAACCCAGGGCTTGTGACTCTATATCCAGTGATTTTTCTGCTCTGTCATTCTATTATTTTTGTTATTTGCATAGGCATAAAATCAGTATGGTGTAATAGAGCTTGGAATCAGGAAGATCTGGGTTGAACTTCTGCCTTTGATACTTTATTAGCTTTGGGAGCCTACCCAATCACTTAAGCTCATTAGGCTTCAGGCAACCCCCTAAAATGTATTTCCTAAGTCACTGAAGAATGCCATTTCCATTGAGTCTGCCTTGGTGAAAAGAGTTGCCCAAAGGACCCACAGGAACAAAAATATTTATAGCAGCACTTTTTGTGGTGGGCAAAGAACTGGAAATTGAGGAGATGCCCATCAATCAGGGAATGGCTGAACAAGTTGTAGTATATGAATGTAATGAAATACTGTTGTGCCATAAGAAATGATGTGCAGGTGGACCTCAGAAAAACCTAGAAAGACTTATATGAACTGATGCTGAGTGAGGTGAACAGAACCAAGAGAACACTGTACACAGTTACAGCCACCTTGTGCAATGACTTTTTGATAGACTTGGCTCTTCCAGCAATGCAAGGTTCTAAGACAACTCCAAAAGGCTCATAACAGAAAACGCTATCCCTATCCAGAGAAAGAACTACAGAGTCTGAGTGCAGATCAAAGCATACTATTTGCTCTCTCTCTTTTGTTTTGTTCTTTGTTGTGGTTCATTCCATTGGTTCAAATTCTTCTTTGCAACATGACTAATGTGAAAATATGTTTAATGTGAATATATGTGTAGAGCCTCTATCAGATGGCACACCGTCTTGGGGAAGGAAGAGGTGAGGGAGGCAGAGAAAATTTAAAACTCAAAATCTTATGGAAGTGAATGTTGTAAACTAAAGATAAATAAATAAATTTTGAAAACAAAACAAAACAGAGGAGTTCCCCTAGCTGATGAAATCACAGTTCCTTGGGTATTTACCTAGACAGAAAACTGGAAGGGGAGCCAAGAAGAGTAACAGATGACTACAAGGTCTAAGCTAGGTCACAGGGAGGCAAAGTTAAGGAGACTTCTAAGACCTCTTCCAGCTTTAAATCTATGATCTTATGTTCTTATGAAGTTGATATCATTTAGACTAGTTTACTCTAATTTAGGTTCTACCATCATTTCAGTCATCTGGGTTCGAACTCTTGGAGACATCCACTAACCTTCACTCTCTCCAGCCCTGTGCACCCCTGATATCCAATCAGCTGCCAAGTTTTGCTAATTCTTCCTCTATTATATCTCTAACATCTGTCCCTTTCTTTCCACTCATATGAGCACCAACCTTCATTAACCAGAGCTTCATTATCCCTCACCTGGACCATTGCAACAGCCTCCTAATTAGTTCTCCTGCCCGAGTCTCCTTCTCCCCAATCCATCCTCCATACAGTGACCAGGGAGATATTGTTAAGGTGGAGGTCTAATCATATCACGTCCTGGCTCAGCAAGGTCCACTGGCTCTCCATGGCCCTTAGGATCAAATACATGTGGGAAATAAGACTGGCCAATGAGGGTCCTTAGTGCCTGTGAAATATGTTCTGCTTGCTCTCTATCAACCCATATAGAGATCTAGTGAGCCTGCTTCCAGAAATCTGTGAGGATGTGTAATGAATGGCATGTTTCCTACTTAAGAGAAGGTACAAGTATAATTCAGCATAAAGATTTTCTCTTTAGCATTTAAAGCCCTTCATAATCTGCCTCTAGCCAGTCTTTCTAAGCTAATGATACAACTCCCCTTCATACCAGCTACATTCCAGCCAAATAGGCCCATCTCAATGTTTCTTATACACAACATTCTTTTATCTCCATAACTCTGCGCAGACCTTCCACCATGCCTGGAAGGCACTCCCTTTTCATTCCCACTTTTAGACTCTTTAATTCATTTCGAAGCTCAGTTTGAGGTCTCTCTTCTACAGAAGGTCATTCTTGACCCCTCCAAAATATAGTCCCCACCAAAATTGCTATTATTCATCTAGTATATACTTTGGATTACTTTGCCAGTGAACTCTATGTATCTGCCCTGCCCACCCCACCTCCGCCCACCAGTGGAATGTAATCTCCTTGGAGAGCAGGGGCTATTTTTTTTTTTGGCTTTGTATCCTTAGGGTCCATCACAATTCTCAGCACATAGTATGTACTTAATTAAATGGTTGGTTGATAAAGGAAAAAAAAAGGCAAAGAGTAATTGTTTATTATCTCTACAATGTACTCTCCCCTCCCCCAAAAAGGAAATGGGCTTAAATTAGAAAAACATTCAGTTCAATGTAATGAACAATTTATTGTCAAAAGTTATACTTAATTTGATCCACTGAAGAGCTATTGATACCTGCTATGTGTCCAGTTACTGAATTTTCATCCCTAGACATTTTTAAAAATAGAGAAGCAGATCCATTAAGTATAAATATAACATTTTCTTGTATAATTTGAGTATGGTTTAAAAGCAGTGCTAGGTGATGTCTTAAGGTCATGGCTAGCTAGACTAGTTTTCTCTGTTAGCTTTTCCATGTAAGTCCAAGTACAGAAGCAGGGGAAGCAAACTCACAGAGACAGACGGGTGCTGGGGAGTCCCACACCAAGGAAGTTTTATTGCAGAAAAGCTCTTTCTTCCCTTCCAGGTGGTAGCCCTTGATACAGTTGTAAGTCACCAGAGACCTTTCTTCTGTAGATGTTACTATAAGAATGCTATAGTCGACTGGAGGAGGATCAAGACAATGATCTGCGGGAGAGAAAGGGAAAAGGCATCAGTCAAGATTCACTCTTTCCTGACACAGCCCTCCTTTCCATATGGGTCTCCAAATCTGGGAAGCCAGTTTAACTGGAACAGAGAATATATAAATCCAATCTTCTACTTTTATGACTATTGAAAGAGCATCAGGGTTTTCACCGAACTCAACGTCAGGATCCTCCCAGCCTGACTGAAATCAGCCGGTCATCCAGGATCTTGGAATGCAGCATTTCAATTCCACTCCCTTCCTTCCCTTCCCCATCCCATCTCAGGGAAGGCAGATAAATGATCTGGAATTGCCTCTTTAGATAGAGCTATATAATATTTACCAAACTCCTACAATGTACAGAGGTTCTAGGTACTGTGATGTTGCAAGGCAAGAAGCCTAGGGCAGGTCCTTCTATACCCAAGTCTGCTCTAATGTGTCCCATCAGCAAAGCTTGAGAAAAAATAGACTTACCTACTGAGGCAGGGAATAGCCATGCAATCAAAATGCAGGGCACAAGCCAAGACTTCATCTGGTCGGTTTAGGATTGGGATCTCAGCCAAAGCACCTGCTTTCAATAGAAACAGATATTCTGTTTACTATATGGGACTGGATCAGATCTCTGTTCTCCCCTGGGTCTACTAGAAGAGAAATCTAAAAATGATTTATGTCAATAAAGCCTCCTGCAAAGTAGAAAAATAAGCCAATGCAGGAAACAAGATCGGAAGTAAAAGGCAGCCTTTGCAAAAATATGAAGGAATAGAAAAGCAGCCAAGTCCACTGAGGGGAAAAAACAAAACCAAACCTACTTTCTGGAAATACCTGGTTTCTGGGAATACTGAACCAATGGTTGACCATCACCTTTGTACCCCAGGCTTAGCCTCATTTCACACACCTAGTCCTTGGGCCATGCTATTGACCTCTGTCAATATTTGCCAATAAGTGTGCTCTACCCCTGCCTGATGAAAGGTCAGGAATAAAAAACCTGAAGTTCACATGAGAGGGCAAAAAGGGGAAGGATAGAAATGCAAAGTGTGTGCTACCTCTGGCTCTTGCCTGGGTGGTACCCTATGGGTATTGCCTCCTGGTCTTTCACCAGTTATCAGGGAGTTCACTTCTTGAGACCATAAACATCACTGCTTTCTGGAAAGGCTGGATTCTTGCCCCATCTACTGGAGAGAAGGATATCCTTTAGCAAGAGGAGCGACTTAAGTTTGAGGGGAATCTGCAACCTCCCAGTAAAAGGTCACATCTCTGCATCCTGTTGATTCTTACTGGTTATATTCCCAAAAGAGGAAACAGGGAAGTTTAAAGAGAATGGGAGTTCCAACATCCTACAATGAACTATTGTCCTGATTGTCCAAAACTGAGCTCAGATGGATTCATCAGCAGAACAATTCTATAGTCCAGTTACGGACAACAAAACCTCATTGAGAAGTGAGTGGAGAGAACAGCTCTAGGCTAGAACTGAAAACATGTGAAAAGTCTGAATAGAAAAGGAAATTCTGCCATAGCCTCAGGAACAGAAAGCCTGAGTGTTTTGAAAAGAGCCTTCAGTTTCTGGCAATGCAAGGGGTTGGGGGTGGGGGTTATAGGTTTTGCAAGGAAGGGAAAGTGGAATAAAATCTTTAAACTCAACAACTTCACATCAATGAGTATTTATTTATTCATCATCTATTATGTGCAAGGCCCTGTGCTAGAAGATGGAGACATGGATAAAGACCAAATAAATCATCGTCCTCATAGGCTTTACATTGTGGGGAGTGGTGATATAATGTGAAAAAGTAAACAAATAGCCATTCAAAAGAATTTTATGAGGGAGAGAGTGCCAATAATTGGGAAAATAAAAAAGGCCTCATGTAAGAAGAAGGCACCTGCTCAGAGAAAATCTAAGGATTTTAAGGCAGAGATGAAGAGCAAGTGCATTCCAGGGATGAGGTTTTACTGGTGAAACACAAGGAAGTAGAAGTTGGAATGTTGTGTGTAAAAAGGAAGCTATTTTAACTAAAACAGAGAATGTATAAAGGAGAGAAATATGAAATATTCTTAGAAATGTAAGTGGGGACCGGATTAAGGGCATCTGGCAGAACAGAAGGTCAAGTATCTCAGGGGAAATAAAATAAAAAAAGTGGCAAGGAAAGGGAGCTATCACTACCGAATAGCAAGCTATTCTATGAAGCAGGAATCATCAAAACTATTTGGTTTTGGGCTAAAAGAGAGAAAGTTTATCAGTGGAATAGATTAGATACACATGTAAGAAACCGGGGGAGCAGTTTTGTTTCCACAGAGTTGAAAGTAATTCCTCTTCCTCCCACCCCCTCAGCTTTAGCGGAATGTAAGTCAGGTGACTGGTTAGAACTAGTTCTAATCAAAGCTCTAGGGTGAAAGGTCAAAGGCTTGTGCAAATTCTTAAACAAGCCATTTGAGGAGGGCGTGATGTAGGCAGTCAGGGGTTTGCATCTGGCCAATGACGAGCCTGGCGGGAGACTCGAAGGGAGGGTCAATAAAAGATTGGCACCTATCTGAGTCCTTTGTACTCTCCTGTACTCTGTTCAGGGGATGTACCCATTTATTCAGACCGAATAAATGTAAAATATAATTGAAGTGTCCCCAACCTCTACCACTTGGGTGGTGTCCTTTCTCATGAGAAAGAATAATAAATGCCTTTTCTGATTTCAGGCTCGGATTCCAAACTCTTTATTGTGTTGTTGCACACACACAGGACCTACAAGCAACTGAGCATAGTGTACAATGAACCCAAAGACCACAAGAACATAATGCAAAGACTCATTTCTTTGACAATCCTGGGGAAACTGGAAAGCAGTAAGGTAGAAGTTAGGTTTAGACTGACATTCTACACCATATATCACATATGCAAAAGTGAAATCATAAACAAATCAGAGTAGAAGAGAATAAGAGACATCTTTTACAACCATGGACGGGGGAAAGTCTTTGACCAAACAAAACATAGAGATGATTGTAAATGATAAAATGGATGATTTGTATTACATAAAATTGAAAAGCTATCACACAAGCAAAATTAATGCACTTAGGATTAAAAGTGAAACTTACTAGGCGGAGCCAAGATGACTGCATGAATACAACGTCTTACTGGAGCTCTCTCACAAGTTCTGTCAGATACCTCTAAAAAAGTGAATCTGAGTAGATCTGAGAGAGTTAGAAGCCACTAGTAGACTGAGTGGGGCAAATTTCCAAGCCAGGAAAGTCTGCAAGGTCAACAGGAAGGATCTGTAGGCTGGGAGAGCACCTAGTGGGTGGAGCAGCACCAGACCACACCAAAGCAGAAGCAGCATCAGAAATCAGCCAGGGATCCAGGCTGGGAGAAAGCTGGGTGCCTAAAACCAGCAGAGATCCCCAGGCCTTCCAACACAGGACAGGAGTCTGTCGAAGCAACAAGAGACAGCAGCTCAGAGCCTGCAGCTGTGAGATACCTACTCCTGAGGCTTGAAGCCCAAAGGTTTGAAACTTGCCTTCTTGAACTCCTGGGAGATATAATGGTGTAGTAGGAAGGCCGAATTTATGATCTCAAATATAATCATGTATATGTTTGAATGGTCCGAAATCGCAAGGTATGAGAGATTCTCTAAGGAGAAATCAACAAGAAATTTATTTAGGCCCCACCACAGCAGAACCGTGAACCAGCCTCCCCATTCCAACATCTTGACAAAAAGACTCCAGGCCCAGAAAGCCCACCTCACAAGAGCAACCAGGAGGCCACAGAAAAACAAGATAATATTTAGCAAAATCATTTTTACTGGCCTCACGTTCCTGCTTCCACTCCTGATCTACACACGAGTAAGCCCTGCTTCCGCAGCTTCCTGCTTCTGCAGCTTCCAGCTTCCGCAGCAGCAGCTTCCGCTTCCGCTGAAGTTGTCTCCCGACTCCCCCTCCTCACAGCTGAGCTTCTGGTGTTCTCAAGCCCCGCCTCAACGACCAGAGACCATTGGTTCCTGAGCTGGCCCCTCCTAAGTCACCAATCTACACCCATACAGGTTTCACACCTGACAGGGCCCTGGGCCTGGGGCTTAGCACTTAACAGCTGAAAGTACTTCCACTCAAAAGAAACAAAAGCCATGCTAATGAGACAATTTTGCTTAACAACACAAATGGCCAGGTAAATGACTCTCAATCCTCCCTCCCTGACCCAGAGAGAATATCTCAGGAAAAAGCCTGCAATAGAGGAGACAGAAGTGAGGCTTCAGTAGCCAAACAGTGGGAATTCCTGAGTCCCAGAAGGGAGGAGCCAGCTAGGGTCAACACCAGGAACCCAGATATGCCTTTGCACAGTCAGGGGAATTGGCAGACACCAGCACAGACAATGGCTGAGACCACCAGTGCTGGAGAGCAGCCCCAGGGGAAGAGGACACTTCCAGCAGTCAGCTGACCCCTCATGCACCCCTCAGGAAACCAAAGGCCATAACACACAAAGCCAATAACTAGACTAGCAATTCCTAGAACAAGAAACCTGGGACAGAGCTCCCTGAGCCCCTAAAGCAGAAATCAACTGTAAAGCCCGGAAAAAGATAACCAACATGAAGAAGAACATGTAAAAACTGAGGACCATTGATTTTTTTTATGGAGACAAGGAAGATCAAAATACCCATTTGGAAGAGGACAGCATTGACACTATACCCGCATCTGATACCTCAAAAAGGAATGTGAACTGGTCTCAAGCCCAAAAAGCATTCCTGGAAGAGCTAAAGAAGGATTTTAAAAACCAAATTAGGGAGGTAAAAGAAAAAATGGGAAAAAAACACTGATGAGATCATATCTTTAAAAAGTAAAATTGTTGAAACGACTAAGGAGATTCAGAATCTAAATAGAGAAAATGACACCCTGAAAGGTAAAATCAACCAATTCGAAAAGAAGACTCAAAAGCAAAATGAAGATAGCAATTCGTTAAAAATTAGAATTAAGCAAGTGGAAGCTAATGACTCTATGAGGCATCAAGAAGTAATCAAACAAAATGTAAAGAATAAAAAAAAAAAAGAAAAAAAACATGAAATATCTGATTGGAAAACAACTGACCTGGAAAATAAATCCAGGAGAGAAAATTTAAGAATTATTGGTCTAGGGGGGA
>CM053626.1:251352718-251387393 GCA_028646595.1 Phalanger gymnotis
TGCCCTTGAAGAGTTTGGCTTTTCTTTGCTCTGAGTAATTCAGCTATTTCATTGAATCTTACTAAGTGCTAAGCCCCAGGCCCAAACCCCTATTAGGTGTAACATTAACATTATTATGTAACAGTAATTAAGGTGGGACATTTTGCTTTTCTTCTCTTAAGTGCCTTTAATGATTCTGGCCTTTGTTTGAATGGAGCAGATAAAGTGGGATCTTTTTGTCTTGAAGTATTTCTCAGCACTGAGACAAGTAGGAATCATTGATTTGTATATGAGGTGATCCTGGGGATGGAGAACTTTCCCAGACTCAGCCTGGGTGAGGTCAAAGCCTTCAGGGCTCCAAATTGGATATAACTGGGGAGAGCTTGGCATTTGATTTTTGAGGCACACTCAAGGAAGGAGTGTTGAAACTCTGGGCAAGCTGCAAACTGCTCCCCACCTTTGAAACCCAGATGTTGGTAACTATGAATTGTATTGGGTCTGTCTATTTATAATTTGTTTAAGGGCTCTCGAGATGGTGTTTTAATGACAAGACTCTGCGCAGCTGTAGCTAAGGAGCCCTCCAGCTTGTAAACCCAGATGCTGAGACTTTGTTGAACTCTGGTAATTATGTACTGGTATTTGAATCAGACAAGGTCTGTCTGTTGATGTTTGTAATTTGCTTGTATTTTGCTCTGAAGTTCAGGGTGCTGGCTTTTCCCCCTGAACTTGCTGAGTGATATTTGTGTGGTGAATTAAAGTAAGCTTGCCAACCCCTTCACCTTGCTCTCCTTATTAAGGCAGATGAAAAGAACCTGGGCTTTCTGGCTGTCCGGCAGCTTTCTGGGTGTTGGCTGTGGGTGGATCTTTCACCCCCACAGAAGCTGCTAGCCAGATTGTTGAAACAATTGGTTATTCCAAATTAATGCCTGACCTGACACTTGATTCCTCTATGGAATATAATAAAAAGAACTATAGGACTTGTAGTGCCTCTTAGAATTTGATTTTGAAACTGCTATTAATAAAGGTAAATATCATGAAAAATGGATGCAGGAGATAATATGCATGTCGAAGGTTGAAAGAAATTATTGTCTCCCCTTTAGCCCTTACGATATTTATTATAAATATTAGCCATCCAACTAATCCATTTTCTACTCTTGTGTCTGATAAAATTACCTAGGCGACCAAAGGATAGATTATTGGTCACTTATTTTGTATTAGTTGTTTTATTATTAGTTATTGATCATCATTAGATATTATGTACTCAATGCCACAGACATTTTCTAAGAGCTTTGCTTTTTCTCTACCTTCTCCAAGAGTGCAGAAAATTAAGAACCAGTATTATTCTTCATCTTCTCAGTGAGGGGACCGCCCCCCCATCCCAGCAGCCCACTGGCAGACAGACATCCTGTTCTTCACTTCCTTTAGGCCTTTCCTGGCAAAGGACCAAGGAGTGGTTCCTATTTGGAGTTGGTAAGTCTTTGTGATCTCATGTCTATGTAGGCCCAGTTAAGACTAGCAGAAATAATTCAATTTTATCCTACTGACAGGAATGCTGATATTTAGAAAAACTGTTAGAAATTGTGTTCTTCTGTGAATGACTTAGCTATTCTCAGCAATATAATAATCCAAGACAATCCCAGAGGAGTCATGATGAAAAATGCTCCAAAGAAGGAATTAATTGCATCTGAATACAGACTGAAACATAGTATTTTTCTCTTCTTCTTCCTTCTTTCTCTTTCTTTCCTTCTCCAGATAACTTGCACAAAATAACTAATATAGAAATGTTTTACATGATTGCACAAATGCAACCTATATCAGATTGCTTACTGTCCTCAGAGAAAGGGGAGGATAGAATTTGTAACTCAAAACTTCATTAAAAATGAATGCTAAAAATTGCTTTTATGTGGAATTGGGAAAAATAAAATATTATTTAAAAAAATTATATTCTCAATTTGCAGAGTCCATTTTGATAGAACTGTATTGACCTAGAAATTTTCCTGAAAGTTCATGTGTTTACAAGACTCCATTTATTACTGCTATGCAAAAGATCTGATTATTCAAAGTTATCCTTTGATCTTTTGCTGAAAAGATCCTGAGTCAAAGGAAACTTTGACTTTTAATAGATTTGGTGGAGATATTTGGTCACAGTAGTTTAGGGAGAGAAGAGTGCCTTTTTAAAAAGAGTACCTTTAATAAAATTGGGGGAGAAACATAGGCAGTGCATGTAACAACCCCTGTGGTACTTAAATATTTATAATGTCTTGTAAAGCCTTTATATTGTTATAGTATTTAACTTTTGTGTGTGTGTGTGTGTATGTCTCAACTACCTAACCATCTGTAAGGCTCTTCAATTACAGTTCTGTGTATTTCTTGCTCTTTTCTAGCACAGTGGGATGGGCTAAGTAGATGCCCAATACCTGTTGAATGAATTAGAGAATAGAGTTGAGTTAAAACTTCACCCCCTACATAGTCACAGACACAAAGACAGTATCAGAAAATGCTTTATTGCAAATAAGCCTCATTGCAATGGCTTCTGTGCAGTACATTCAGAAAGAAGAGATCAGTTTGCTTATATATTTTCTTGGGTAAAAACACAAATAAGAAAATTCAAACCATTCTTCAAGAATAACACAAACTTTCCTTGTACAGTAACTCAAAACATATGCCACTTGTCTATCCCTATCCCACCCCAAAATAAGACACTGTCAGACTCTATGGCTGAAAGTGCTTTTCCTTCCTCTGCCACCCACTGCCAAATCTGAGACCATCCCACAAAAACAACTCCCACCCTCCCCTTCCCCATCACATTCACCATATTATATATATTCCAGACTGGCTTCAGGGGTCTAGAGTCACCCAGAAATCAATGAGAAAAAAAAGCAATTAACCAGCGCCAGAAGTGATTCTGGGATGCACATTTATAAAATAATATTTAACAAATCATAGTCAATGATGCCTCAGGAATGTCCAGCTTCCTTTCCTTCCATTGTATAGGGATTCTAAAATGGCTGTGGCAAAGGAGAGACACCCTGGGAGGTGAAGCTGACTGTAGAAGGCTCCTGTGGGGGAATATGCTACTCCTTGGAATCTGGAAGTAGATTAGATGGAGGCTCTTTCAGACCTGCCCAGCACCAGATTTAGACCACTAGCCTCCTGATGGAGAGAATATTGATTCCTCCTAGAGGCTGACCAGAGTTACTACACCTTCTGCTAGTTACCTCAAGGTGCTGCTAAAGCCTGACCTATGTTTTTTTCACTGATGGCTTGAACTAAAACAAAATATGACAAAAACAAAAGAAAATCATATTTCCAAGTACTCTTTCATTCTTAATAACATATAAAGTGCTGTCAGGGCTGCAAGAGAAGTTTCTCATGCTCCATTTGGAAAGCGGGTGAAGGAAGGAAAGAAAAAAATCAGGAAAATGGGGTGAGGGAAGAAAGAAAAATCAGGAAAATGGGGTGAGGGAAGAATGAAAAATCAGGAAAATGGGGTGAAGGGGAAAAAGTGCCTTGAACTTTAAAAAAAAAAGAGATCTACAAAATGGAAACAGGAAGTTCTATTTTTTGTGCTAATGCAGGTACCTTTAAAGGACCTGCTCTCTTCCTCCTTCCTTCCCTCATTCCCATCATCTATGTTATTTCCACTACAAAACTGAGCATTTTAATATTTAACATTAAAATAAGTGCCTCTGCTACTTAAAAAAGCAGATCTGATATTAGGTGAACTGCATATAAATTTCTTTTTTTTTATATTCCAAATAATTACAGTCTATTCCCAGTCATTTCCCCCTCTTTGGACCATTTTTTCCTCTTGTATTAAGTGGGAAGATAATGGACTAGATGATCTCTAAAATCCCTTCCAGCTCCTTACAAAAAATCCCCACAAAAAACGTAGTAGGATGACAAGTAACACCCTAAGGCTACCAAATTTGTTGGGGGGTGGGGTGGGAGATTACCACCATGAGGGAGGTTTGGGCTACCCAGGTGTGATACTTGCTGAGAAAAAAGGCTGATCTCAGCCCAGTCATTTGTGCATGTCATTAGAACTAAGAATGCATAAAGGGGTAATAATAACCTTCACCTAAGACTGAAGAAGGCTTTGGACCAGCAGCTTCAGGCCCAGAGCCTAATAAGGCTAGTAGCTGTGGTTAGGAGGGGTGTTTACAATCACAGTCCTTAACACAGATTCTACAATGTGGCAGAAACTTTTCTTCCAGCTCTTTGAAGGATTTGCTCTGTGACCTTGGGCATGTCACAATCTCCAAAGGTCTCAGCCATTCAGACTCCATAAATTCAACATCCAAGTGCCTATCACATGCTAAGGGCTGGAAATACAAAGACCGAAAGGAAACATTCTTTGTCCTCAGGGAGTACTGCAAAGTGGGAAGGAAGAACAATCCCATTTAGTCCTTTTTCGTCAGGAGACCAAATGTAAAAACACACCAGAAAGCAGTGTGAAATTTTCATAAACTCTCAGATCATTACAATAGTGGTAGTCTTCATCTTGCCAGGGCTTATACACATGGCGCCTACTCACTAAACCTAATAATTTTCAACTTTATAAATGTATTTGCTCTAACAAGAAGATGAAAGCTAAATCTTATTGTTGCTTCTATTACCACATCCAGTTAAAAGGGTTCCAGGAACTGTTTAATGCATACAGTGGAGCTTAACTTGACCCATTGATTTTTTTGGCCTGGATCTGTGATGTCATTGGTATTTGTACCTTCTACCAGCAGCAGTTTAATGTTCGGCAATCAACTGAGCAAACTTAGGGTCATACAGCAGAGATTTGAAGCTGAGAAGAACTTTAGGTTATCGGATCATTCATTTAAAGCTGGAAAGGTCCTTCAGTCAATTGGTCCAATCCCCACATTTTACAGATGAGGTTTAGGCCTAGAAGGGTGAATCATTCCAACATCACACAGACATAAATACCATTTTTGAAGTGCTAATAATTTGAGCTAACAGCTTCTTATTAAAGGGTCTCACTATGTATATGGAAGGCCCTATACTAGGCATTGGTCCTTAATGAGTCGGATAGATTGGAAACATAAGTATAGTCTACTAATTCATTGTTCATAAAATAGGAAGTTTTAAATTATTAATCCCTTGAACAGTATTATTAAATGTTTTGTATCTTATTGTCTTGTCTGGAATTTGTCATTTTTTCCTGAGTGCAAGATTTAAAGGATTTGTTGCATTCTGAGGCATTTTATGACTTCTGGGAGCTAAATTTTTTTTCCTTAGAAAATGATTTTGTAAAAGGAACTCAATGGGGGGGGGGGGAATCACATAAGGCAAATTCACTTTACAAAAAAATCTTCACTGAAAAAACTGACCCCCAAAGAATATCAAAGTTGGAAAGACCTTCAGAGGCCATCTGGTCCATACCCTAACTAAGCAAGGCAAAAAACATATCACAAGTGGTTTGTTTGAAGACATCTAATAAAGAAGAATTTCTTATTTGGGTGGCAAACCCAAAAGCCCTGCAAGAATGAAATAGAGTATTGACTCAAAATGAAGACAACCCCAGAATGCATACAAAGAGGCAGAGAGCACGAGAGTTTTCAAAGTACTGGCTTCTAGTAGCCAGGTAAAAAAAAAAAATCACTTATTCCAGGGAAGATCGAGGGGCTACCTGGATGCAAGGGTATACGTGTAGCCCCTAATCACTGGAGGTTGAACTGCCTGCAGCTCGGGCCTTCACATGTTAAGAACTCTATATCGCCCAAGTGATAGTAGGATCACATGGAAAAAATTCCCTTTTTATTTGTCTTTCTTCCCTCTAAGCCCCCCTTTCCTTCACTCACCACCATCCCTATGACATGCTCATCTCAGTGATTTTTTAAAAAATTATAAACAAAGACAAAAATTTAAAAAGCTTATTATCCTTAAAAGGCCAGCCAGGTTTGCCTTAGAAGTTGATTGCCATGCAGGGTAACCTGTACCCCTTTTTTCTGGTACAGGCAAATGCAAAGTAGTAGGGCAAGAGCCCTATAGCCTTTAAGAGAAACCAAAGGGAGCCAGCTCCCAAGCCCTGAGTGCATCTGCTCTCCCCTTGCCCCTAGAAGCTCTGACAAAGGAGCTGGATGGACCCCTAGAGCTGGGGGACAGGCCAACTGTGGGAGGGTTGGCAGGCCAAGCTGCTCTCTTGGTGCCTTGGTGACAGCTTCCTTAGTTAGTCACAGCCTCCTGGAGACCATAAGGCCCTGAGACAGACCCTGCCATTGAGGGTCTGATAGTGTGAAGTGCAGAGAAATTTCAGATAAAGTTATTTCCTAAAAAACTTTTTTTTTCATTGCCAAAAGGAAGTAAATCGCATGTTAATCTTCTTCCCAACTGGAACTATATTCTTCTATGGTTAGGAGAGGCACATAGTATTAGGTAAAAAAAAAAATCCAGTATTGGAAAAGATAGTAACTACAAGAGAGAAATCAGGAGCAAGCATGGACTTATCTTGGAGGGCCTTTCAGAAAATTCTGGCCTTACACCATAGTCTGGGCCAAAAATCTAAAATCAAGAAAAATGGTTTCAAAGCGAAGGACTTCCTTTGAAATGGTGGCAGCCATTCCACCAAAGGGACTGAGCCTCATCCCCAGACCTCTTCCTCTTCTTGTTCCCGAGAAGGGAGAAATGTCCTGAAAAGGTTAAAGTGGGCCCTGGGCCTGAAAGGGATGGTGACAATTGGCCGGGGCTGAGATCAGTCCCCTCACCAGTTAACAACTAAATTCAGAGAGTTCCCTTAGTGCCCAGAGATAAAGCAGTCAGCTAAAGGTACAGGCAGTCACAAGTGGGGCATGGAATGCCTAAATAAAAGACAGAATAATCCATGCAGCCTAAATCCAGCAAAGAGAGAATTAAAAACAAAGTGAAGCTTCCATTCCAAGAAGCTGGTCCAGGCCATCAAGGAGACTGGGATACACTGAGGATCTGAGTTTCCCAGACTGGCTGATATTCACAGTATTCATTGGAGAGAAAATGCAGTTATGTTTGCTGTTTGTTTTTCAGGCCTCTTCTGAATGGTCCCCAAAGCCCAGCTGCCCCCACTTAGCTTCCTGCTCTAGCCCCTGCAGCGCCGAGGTCCCAAACTTGGCAGTGAGCAGTAGGTCTGGCTGTGTCTCCTGGAGAGGTCTGACCCTGGCCTCCTTATCCAGAGCCGGGCATCTTGAGGGGCTCTGGGGTAGAGTCCCTTCACATGGCCAGCCCCATTTTTGCCTAGGAGAGCCAGAGAGCAAGAGAGAGAGAAAAAAAAAAAGGTGATTACTACCACAGCAGAAGAAGGGAAAAGACCACCCACCTCATTATCATCTCCTCACACATACATTCTCTCTCTGTCTCTTTGTCACTCTCTGTCTCTGTCTCTCTCATTTTCTAGAGTCAGGTTCAGCTCAAAACAGCAAAGCTACGGCCTTTTAACACGAGCAGGAAAAGTATTTAATAAACTTACTGTTTTTTCCTCTTCTCTGATATCCTATTAAACTTCTCCGATCCTTATATTGGGACACCTTCCTTAGTTTGTGATGGACTACAGAATGAGGTTTAGGGGTCTGAGTAAAAGCAACTAGTCCTCAGTAGCAGGGAGGAAACCATCCCAGAGCAGTCAGTCAGATAGTTCACTGCCCATGAGGTCTGACCCACTCTAAGACCTTGTAGCAGGGATCAGTAATGAGGGCTCTTCTCCCAAGATGCTTCCTATGGCTCTGGAGGGCTCTTACTGCTTGATTTCAATACGTCTGACTAGCCAGCACAGAGCAATAATCCCCCTGGCACTACCTCACCCAGAAGAGGTCAATGAGACAAAGGTGAAGTCTGATGCCGCTGTCCCTTATCTCTTGTGAAAGAGGCCATGTGTTAGAAGGACTCCCTCTGTGACTCCAAATTTACAAAAAATGAGGCTACACATGGCGACTGCGCTTCGTGGTGCGATTTTGCTCAAGACCTTGTGTTCCTCTCTGCTCTTGTTACTGATGATTCTTTTTTGGGCATAGAAGTGGTGTGTCTGGCACACTGAGCACATGGAAACCCACAGGGACAGTCAGGTACTATTCTAGTGATCCCCGATGGTGGCCTTCTCATATTCCCCAGCAGGTGGCGTGGGAGAGTTGTGTCTGACATACTTGGGACCATAATCAAACTAATAATTCAGTCTTAGCAGAGGACAGCAAAGTCGGAACACAAAGAAAACAGGAGCCTTCAGAGAGTTTCAAGGTACGCAACAGTTTTATTTACCTATTCAACAAACAAAAGAACAAAATAAACATGCACACATTTCAAATACAGTTCTAAACACCTCGTGTTGATCTAAGTGACATCATCAAGAAATCAGTCAGTCACCGGAACAAACATCATGCTGTTTGAGGTAATGTTCCTTCTTTGCAAGAGGGCTATGCTGAGGCATTCTTAAATTCATGGCCAGACTGGAGAGCCTTCCCAATGCAGACCATTCCTAGCTGGGCTGCCATTTCACTGGCCACATACATATTCTTCCTACCATCCCCCACCCCTCAATGGTGATGAAATTCTCACTTCATCTGCACACCCTCTGCCCAACCAATTTCTTTTTTCCCACAGAACACATTAGTGCTAAATTTTCCTAAAATAGATACCAAACAGCAGGACTCTGCTAGATAATCCTTAGAGATTGAGGAGAATTTAAAATAGGACAAGTGCTCATACACAACTGCAAAACCGAAGGCACTGGGATAGGTGGCCCAGCTACCTGGTTCAACATTGTAAAATGAACAACTGAAAGTGAGCTACAAAACCATTAACAATTCAGTAAAGACGACATAGATCACTGGAGCCTATTCAACACTTTGGAAGGCTCTATCATTTGAAGAAGTCTACTTGAAAATGCAAAATCTCCTCCTACATAGGCATTTACATTCACCAACATGACAGAAATTCTGTACAGGAGAATTGAATGGCTCACCATAGCTAGTTTAAAAATAATGGATGATTTCTTTATGTGATTTAGGCTTTGGAATACAAATCAGGGTCAGAAATCAATGCTGACCTGTGGTCCTGCCTAAAGACAAGGAATTAGATGACCTCTCAAGGTCCCTTTCCAGCCCTTGGATTTTGGAGGTAACATCACACCTACGCTATCCATCCCCTAAAGCCAGCCTCAAAATCCCTTGGTGGATGCACAAACTGTACAGCTGCTATGTAATCCTCACTTTTTAAAGTGGATGAGAATTTAGCTGCCACAGACACCTTAAGAAAAATCACCTTCTACATCGTGTACAACTCTCCACCTCCACCCCTTCAGCAGAAAATGCAGAGTTCTCTGTTCTATTCAATAGGGCACATGAAATATGGAAGCCGCATTACAACCTAGACACAATAACAATCAGTTCGAGTCACCCAATAGAACAGGGCTGCCAGCTAGGCACAGAGATATGTGATTTTTTTTTCCTTTAGAAAAACAAAGGATGCTTTGCTGAACAGTCCTCGGCTCAGAGAGTTTAGGTTACATTCCTCTTGTACAAACATCTGGTGTCTAAATCACTACCCCAGGGTTGGAAGGGGGAGAGGACAGGACAGTGTAGACACTGTTTACAAATCATGGTTTTAAGCAACATGGCTCAGTGACTTTTTTTGCTCTGTAAAAAATTTTTCAAATTTTTAAAAATCCAACCATGTTTTGCACTAGAAAAGCTGGTGAGTTTACTGACATCTTGATGACACACATAGAGGTCTTGGCTTGCTACCTTTCTCTTGGTCCTGGCAAAGTCTCGCAGAACCTACATAACACAACATAATCCAGATACCTCTCTTTTGTCTGGGCAATCTTCCCTGGGACTGGGAGACCTTTAGAGAAGCCACAAGGCACATTTATCTCCAAACATCTGGATCACATGGCTCTTCAAAATGTCAGTGTCTAAATAAGGGCAACAAATGGGGGCCCTGGAACCACAGTTAAAGTGCAAAGTATTTCTAATCTGGAAAGGGGAACAGAGACATTCAATCCCAGCTCCCACTTCTGATATGGAAACTTAAGGAAGGACATTGCAGCCGTGTAATATAAACTCCTGCAATGGACTGTAAGCTCCTTGAGGGCAGGGAACTGGTTTTGTTTTGTAACACAATGCCTGGAACACAGTAGATGTATAATGAATGTAGGTTAGATTACATGTTTTAAGTCTCCCGTATGCCCCTGAAAAGTTGTTCTCTGTGCTTTCTGTTTCCAATAAGAATGGCATCTAAGAATTTAAGGCTAATGTTTGAGAATTAGGTTCCAATTTGGGGAAAAGGAATACACAGAAGTGCTAAGAAAAGGACTTTCAATTCCCAAGGGGGGAAAAAAAGGAAATCCTAACAAAACATTTCTTATTTCTCATTTAACAGTAGATGAGAAATAAAGAAGAGGGGTGGTGAGGGGGAGGGAGGGAAGGAGAGGGAAAAGGAGAGGGGGAGAGAGAGAGAGAGAGAGAGAGAGAGAGAGAATCATTTTTTCTAAATCCTCTCAGGCAGTATCAGCAATCATTTTTTTCAGAGAAGGTCCTGTAAGTTCCCCCATCTCATTAATGCTTCTCAAGACTTCAATACTGGAGTCAGAGTATTCAGAAATCTATACATAAGAAAATGGAGGAAGAGGTAGGAAGGCAAAAAAGAGACTCCCAGATAACCCTCATGGAAGAGGCTGCATTAGGAAGGCACTCAGGAAGAATGGAGTAAAAAGCTAGCTCAGCTCTAGCTCCAAGGCCAGGCCAGATGAGATTTCAGTGGGGTTTGTCTGTCTCTTTCTGGAAGGTTAATCTCAACAAAGACAACACATGGAACAGCCCAAGTCTCGCTGAGTCCTCTCTTATCAAAAGGGCAAAAAGTCTTATTCTCTTACTTTAATCAACAGCTAAGTGCTTTGTTCTCTTACCCCCAGACAATCATCAGGATAAATACTTCTCCAGACCAAAGCTGTAAAACTGGCCAAACCCAAACCATACCTATTTGAGTGAAGCTCTCACAAACATACCCCCATACTCCCTATCTCTCTCTAATGTGGGACAAAACCTGGCTCTTTTCAGGGCACTTCTAACAACCTTAGTACCATAGCCAAGGTAGTTATCACCTATGCAGGGTATGGTAGGGAGGGGAGTGATAGACAAGAGGCATGCAGAATTATCTGTCCTACATCTTAACATCCCCCCAACACACATGCCTGGCACTGGTACTATACTCATTTACACCTTTTAGCATACTTTGTGAGTATACAATCATTTCTAATTAGAGTTGTTTAACATACCCTTGAAGAGATGGACAGGAAAAATAGGGCGTCCTTACACTCTCCATAGCACCTGGCAGCCATGGCTCTGCCCTCAGTGCTCACTGTTAGCTGGCTACACAAGCAATGTCACCTTATCTTAACTCTAGCCTTGGAATGGAATGTGTTTCAAAAGGGCACAAACAAGCTTGAGTCTAGAAACTGGCTGCCACATGCACTTGGACAATAGGAACAAAGAGCATAAATTTGGGGAGCCCC
Source organism: Phalanger gymnotis (assembly GCA_028646595.1). Taxonomy (NCBI): domain Eukaryota; kingdom Metazoa; phylum Chordata; class Mammalia; order Diprotodontia; family Phalangeridae; genus Phalanger; species Phalanger gymnotis. Next base: position 251,364,183 of record CM053626.1, read on the forward strand.
TGCTTGAGACCTCAGCTCTGCCTGCCAGTCATCAACTGCCACCCTTCTCTGGCATCTCTGCCACTTAGAAGCACCAGTTATTTATCCAAGGAATATAATACTTGAGGTGCCATTATAACAGAATGGGAATAATTCTCTTCCTTTTACTGATGGGGTCAGTGAAGGCCTTAAGAGGTACTATGTTTTGCTTTAGGTCATAAGGGTAAGAATTGGGACTAGAAACCAGGTCTCCTAACCTTCCACACTGCACACTTCCAGTACTGGGATCTCTCCATCCAATCAAAGTATCTGGCTCTCTCAGTCTATATTCAGTCTACAATTTTGACCCATTCAGACCAACATTAGAATATAAGCTCCTTGAGGACAGGAACTCCCCTTCCCCTTTTTCTTTGTATCCCCAGAGCTTAGCACAGTGCCTAGCAAATAGCAAGAACTTAATAAATGCATGATGGTTGGTTGGTTGACTGACCGACATCTAATGAAAGAGATTCTAGGACTCCGAAGTTGGCTGCTTAGCCCAAGCATTCACTGTCCAATTGGCCTTTCCACGTGACCCACACAAGAAGCTGCCCATTATCACCACAGAAAAACTGAATTGACTATGGATAATCTGCTCGAGCTGTCTAGTCCCAAACAGATACCTCCTACAAAGGAAGGACAGAAGTGTTCTGGGAGGTGTAGAGACTGTCTCCTCACTCCATTCCACAGACAGCAGTGGCATTTATGCCAGCCCTAGACCAAGACACTTGCCAAATACATGAAGATCACCTACTCCCCAAAAGAAAAAGAGATTGGAAATGAGAGGGAAAGGTAATTAGAGCCCAGCGATCCTATGTAAATACAGTCTCAGAAGCTACGAAGAGAGGAAGCACAAAAGGACCCAAATTAGGAAATGACTAGGGCAAGCACTAAGCTGAGAAAGCAGATATAACACAACAGGTAGAGAAGTAGTTTCTTCGGGGCTAACAGGAGAGGCCCCAATCCGAGAAGATGCTAAAGACAAAACTTGGAAACGTGAAGCCCAAATGCCTCTAGGCAGCCCATTGGGTCCTGATGGGTGTGTTTTTTTAACTTGTGTATATGACATCCTATCCCAAGGAGAGGAAGCAAAACCACCAGGCTGTTTCAATAGGCCTTTGTAATTTTGAAAAACAAAAACAAAAAAGGAAGGGGGTGGGAGTGGAAGGGAGAATTTTCCTAATGCATCATGTGTATTAAAACATTGATTCCATTTGATGAATATTATTGTCTGTGTATCCCAGGATTTACTTCAGGGCAGGGGAAAGGAGTCAGATGTTGTTGCCTCAAAGAGTTGGAACACTCGATATCTCTAAGAGTTCCAGACTCTTGCTCTGTCCTAATTGGCCCAGAGAGGTCACTGGCTTTGGCAGGGCAGCTGTTGCTGTTGGCAATAAGCCTGGGAGCCAGTGGGAAAGAGAGACCTTTTTCAGTATGTGCTCCCCTAGAAGAGCCTTGGGCAGAATACAGACCATCTCCCCACCCCCATTCAACACACATCAGCAGCCCTTATAACAGCCCTTTTGAACTGAAAAGCCAAGCCAAGGAAGGGATCATCCGAATCCATAAAACCTAGCTTCTCCCCCAATATAAAAGGTCTAGGGATCAGCTCTGGTGAAAGGAAGTGGGGGCCCCAGGGCTGTGGATACTGTGTCTCATATACCCCAACAAGGGTCCCTAGGTGAGGAGTGGGCCAGGAAGACCACTGGGCATGGGTTGAGTGGAAAGATCAAGGGAAGGGAGCAGCCCCATTGTGGAGCCACCAACCAGAGCCCAAATTTCCCTCTTCAATCTGCTCTTTGTTCCTTCCACAGGTACCACATGGGTTCCATGCATCACTATGGCCAAAAATGGGACAGTCTAATGGAGGGTCCTAAAGGGGAGAGGGGGAAGGGAGAAGAAAGCAAGTACGTGCATTAGTATACAGTAACAAAAGAACTTAGAAGGTGAAGGAAAAGAGGTTGCCCAGCACATGTGTCCCCCACACACCCATAAACAAAGCACATTAATGACGATAGTTTGGGGAAAGAAAGAGAGGTGTTTGGAAAGTGCTTATCAGTCCGTTCTGATCTTGCCTACACCAAATCATCTCTCTCACGGGACTTTCTTTTCTCTTCCTCCAAAACTCATGCCCAAATACCTGTCCCAAGAGACCCCCAGTAGAATTTGACCAAGGCTGAAACCTTGGCAGAGTGATGGGTCACACCAGATCTGGGAATGACTGAAGTTGGCTGGTTCAGAAACACAGTCTCATGCTCTGGGTTAGGATTAATTGAAGATGTGGACATTAAAGTAAGTGCTAGGTGATTAGTGAAAGGGGAAAAGAGACTGGGTTTGAGGAAGAACACACACGGTTACACCACGGGAACGCTGACTTGGGTCTTCGGCTGGTCAGCCCCTTCTTGAGCATCCAGGGCACGGAGAGGGCTGAGGGGCTTGAGGGGCCGGCTCCCAACACTGTAATTTCTCGGGCGCTTTATTGTATCCGAACTGGACAGAGGCGTAAAGCTGTTCCTTCTCATCCTTACAGGGGTTTGGTTCTTTGGGAGGTTGTTCTAATTAGAAATGGAGGGACACCACAGGAATGAATGCCAAGCCAAGAGTTCCTTTACAAAGGTTAAACCATTTCCCTGATTCCTGCATTTCTGTCCTCCAGACACCTAACACCAAAACAGGATCTAACCAGTTTCTCTTACCACTGGGCATCTGAGAGGACTATAGACATAGATGATAACTTATCTGGCCTCAAAATCTCTCAGGGGCAAAACAGGCCCCAAGAGGAGAGAGAACAGACTTTTCTTGGGTCTGAGAGGATCTCAGGGATAGTTCTGAAGCCTCCCAATTCCTTGCCCCATTGTCCTCTGGAACACCTTGTCAAGTGGGGGACCTTCTCACAAAAAAGATCCAACTTCACTTTACTGAAATGTTTACCACTTTTACCTGGAATTTCTGGGCCCCATTTTGAAATATCACAATACTAGTGCTGAGAAGTAATAAGAATAATAAACCAGTGTCTCTTCCCATGGTAAAAGAACACACTAGCCAGAAGACTAGCCTATATCAGTGATCTTTTCAGTGAGCATCACAGTGCCCCTAGCACCCAGTTCTCCTACTGCCCCAAGGCTCAGAGATCTGAGGGTGGCAGAAAGGAGCCTGGGAGGATCATTCCATCTGGAAAATACTTACAGTAGGCTTGTCTCGGTGAGTGTTCACAGCTTCCACATTGAGGTTTATTGTTTCCACCTTGCATCCTGATGGAGAGGAAGGAAGAATAGGAACATTCTTAGATGAAAAGTTAATTGAAGACGATTCCACGAGAGCTAGTGTGGAGAAAAGTCCCAGACAAGTTGGCTTTCTTTCAGAGACACTGGCTAATACAGTAAGAGAAGGGCCCAAGCATCACTGAACTTGACTTTTAAAAAGGGCCCTAAGGATCTTTCTCTAGCAACGTCTGTTAACTTCTCAGCAAACTGCTAAGAAAACTCCATATCTTGATTCTCCTCAACTCCCCACCCTCGAACTTAGTCCCTAAACTCGTAATTACCATAGGCCACAGGCGTGAGTTTGAAGATGGTATGGAGCGGGCACCTCAAGTACGGTAGCTCATCTGAAATCAGAAATAAATAGTGAATAGGACTGGCTTTTGCCTCCTTTGGTATCCCCAGTGCCTGGCACAGTGTGTGGCACACAGTAGGCACTTAATAAATGTTTGCTGGTTGATTCATTGAATAATACTGCCCGTAGGCAGTAAGGGGAAGGAGTCAGGCTAGAAGAGGGGAGGTTGGTGGACCTCAATATATTTTGGTTTTTTTTCTGATGACCCACCAGCTGTGGTGTCAGAACTCCCCTGCTGTAATCCCCATGAAGGGGCTCCATTTTGTCCTGTGGATACTGAACCCCAAGTTACAAAGTGACTGAGGTGGGAAACAGATTAGTTGCCAATGTGGGCTGACTTAGGCTGAGTAAAGAAGAATGGAGGTAGGGAAGCTGGATTTAGGCAGGCCTTGGGGGAAAGGAGAATTGTATGAAGGCCCCTTATATACCCACATAAATAAGGCCTTCTGTGGGCCAGAAGATGGCTGTCAGGCTGGAAGTTAGGGAAACATGGAGGCACAGGGATGGTACCCCCTTCTCTCCCTACTTCTAACCCACAACCATCCTGCTGCCTCTACCTCCCCTACCCTTTCTCTCTAAAGAAATGTGGATCTCTCTGTGTTGTTTCATGCCTCAAACAGGCAAACTCAAAGGTCAGAAGAGATCCCTTCTTAAGCTGTAGGAGGACAGTAATGAATCAGAATAATGAATAGAGAGAGAAAGCATCAAGTCTCCCAAAACGACAGGCTCACCTAACTTGGTGGCCAAGGCCTGATAAGCTAGAAAGGTGCTCCAGATGGGGGCTTTTGTAGCAGCAGGATTGGGGATGTCAAGGGGCATCCTTCAATAGTGGCCAGTGGCCAGATCCCTCTACCAGCCTGAAATACCTACTCTCTGGACCAGGGACCATGCCAAGGGATTCGGGCACCATCAATAGGCAAGCCCTTTCTCTCCCTCATCCTCCCCTCCCACTCTGCCCTTCTCTGGCACCTGCACTGTTGTCCAAGAAGTAGGCCAGAAGGCACCGCATGACAGCCTGGTGGGAGATGACGAGGACGTTGCCCTGGCGCTCTAATTCCATGATGACCGGCTCCAGCCTCTGCACCAGGTCCTGGTATGACTGGAGGAAGAAGCCAGAATCAAGTTGGCAGCTGAGTTTCAGTCAAATGATCCCTCTTTTTCTTCTTCCTTCCCCAGCTGGTTTCATTCCAGCAGGCACAGAGACTCCGGGTCGCCAGCTAAGTTCTCTTCTCACCCCCAACCCTGAGCCTCATGTCTCTTGGGAATGTTCAGACCTTTCAAGAACAGGACTCAGACTAAGAAAAACCACAAGTCATTGAGAAAGGGCTGGAACTCAGTCTGGTTTCTTTTCTGTCCCAGGCAAGATGTGTGTGTGTGTGGGGGGCAGTTAAGGAAGCCAGAGGCTCCCAGGGTATTGCTGGATGACGCAATTAAAAGGAATGCTGGGCTTGGAATCAGGAAGACCTGAGTTCAAATCTGGACTCCAAACTTACTCTCAGCCTCAGTTTCCTCATGTGTTTTGTGGTAGTTCAGTCATTTATGTTGTGTCCAATTCTTCATGACCCCGTATTGGGCTTTTCTTGGCAAAGATACTAGAGTGGTTTGCCATTTCCTTCTCCAGCTCATTTGACAGACGAGGAAACTGAGGCAAACAGAGTTAAGTGACTCACCCAGGGTCACACAGCTAGTAAGTGTCTGAGGCCAGATTTGAACTGAAAGATGAGTCTTCCTGGCTCCCAGCCCAGCGCTCTATCCATTGCGCCACTCAGCAGCCCTTATGTAAATGGGGGATAATGACAGTACTTTCCTCTAAGGGTTGTTATGAGGATAAAATGAGATCATCTATAAAGTGCTTTACAAACCTTAAAGTGCTCTACATGTCAGCTGTTATTATAAGCTATTATTTTCTTGTTATTTATAATCAGAAGACCCGATTTGAAACCTGTAATACAAAGGAACACTTGCCTCCCAGGATTGTTATGAAGAACAAACGAAAGAACATTGGTAGCTTGCATTGTAATTTTCAAGTGCTACATTTTCAGCTATCATTTTCCATCATAGTTTGATTCTCTTGGTGTTGGGTGCCCAGAAAGTATATGCCAACTTGTTTCCAGGAATTCAGATTAAAGAGATATTAAAGGTGCCAGGGAAACTACCGCTTATCTTGGGCTAGCAGAAAAGACCCCAGACCTATTTTATACAGTTTATTATGTGTATATCCCTGGCTGGGAGTAGAAAGAGAGGGGTGAGAAAAAGCTTGGAGAAGTTTTGGTTTTTATTTGCCAGTGTGTGTTGGTTCTATAGCTGAGATAGGAGATCAAGGAGAACCAAAATGTTTTCTTTCCCAAAGATCAGAACAAACAGCCTTCCTCTCCCATCCCAAATGCAATTTGTCTGACCCAGCTGGACTAGAGGTGGGAATATGAACCAAGTGACTCCTTGAGTACTCTGTACTGAGACCAGAAGAATCATGATCAGCTCCTCCCAACACGTGAGCTCCCACGGTGCGTTGTCCAGTGAAGTCTTACCTCCCCTCCAGGGTAACGATACAGATATTTGTCTTGATCCCGAAGGGCAAACTCTTCTGGGTATTGCTTCTCAATCTCCTCATAGGTCATCTCTTCACACACACCCTGCAGAAAGTCAAAACTTGCTGAGAGTCCCAGAAGACCTGGCAATAAGCCTACCCGTTTCAAGATTACGCAAAGCTGTGATGTCACTAGGACAGCGAGGTGGTATAGTGTATAAAGATTCAGGCCTGGAGTCAGGAAGACCTGAGTTCAGATCTGTCCTCAGACACTTATGAACTGTGTGACCCTGGGTGAGTCACTTCACCCTGTTTGCCTCAGTTTCCTCATCTATAAAATAAGCTGGAGAAGGAAATAGCAAATCTCTCTATTATCTTTGCCAAGAAAACCTCAAATGGGGTAAGAGTCAGACACAACTGAACATAACTGTGCCACTAAGACAATACCTGAAATTCCCAGGAAGAGGGATTGAAGTCGAGGAGGCCTGAATTCAAATCCCACCTCCCAAATTTCACTTCCACTTCTCTAACCACTGCAGCAGGATATCCTTAATGTGTGGGGTGGGAGGAAACCCTGATTTAAAGGAAGAACTTTGGGGGTCAAGAGAATATAGTATGAGAAAGATTAAGAATAAAGAAAAACAGAAAAGGTTAGAAGATATTTATAAGAAATGTTTTAAAAGGGGAAGGGTGGAGGAAGAAACAAAGAAAGAAATGACCCCGGGTGCCAAGGGGGTAGGAGTCTGACATTGGACACAGAAAGGGGGTTTGGGGCATAATTAGCTGACAAACGTAGAAGCCAGGGAAGTAAGACTTCATGTACTGCCTTTATGGAACAAATAACTTCAGAAGACCCTTTCTGGGCTCCAGCCCAGGAACCACAATGGCTAGACTTGGAAAAAAAAAAAAGTTCACGTTCTGCTACCAGACTACACTCTGGACGTAGGTGCCAAGATGATGAGCTCTGCTGGGATCCTGTCCCACAGGGGGGGGAGAGAAGGACTCCTCTGCTATCAACTGGCCCTTTTTATTGTTGTTCAGCTGTCTTGGGCATGTCCAACTCTTTGCGATCCACGTGGAGTTCTCTTAGGAAAGATACTGGAGCAGTTTGTCATTTCCTTCTCCAGCTCATCTGACAGATGAGGAAACTGAGTCAAATAGGGTGCAGCGACTTGCCCAGGGTCACACTGCCAGTAAGCATCTGAGGCCGGATTTGACCTCAGGAGGGTGAGTCTTCCTGACTCCAGGCCCAGTGCTCTAACCACTGGGCCACTAGCAGCCAGACCAGCCCCAACAGCCCCAACTCACAGCATCAATCTCGTTCAGGATCTTCCACTGCTCATAAGTCACGCCCAGGGACTCTGCCGTCTGGATGGTTCTCTTTAGCTGGCTGGTCCACACTTTGAGGTCCGCAATCTCTTGTTCCTCCAGGAACTTCCTCAGTGCCTGAGCAAACTGGGAAGAAACAAAAGAAGACGATTGTCTCTAAGTAGGAACAGCAGAGGAGATGGCCAAGATCACCATTATCGAGGAGCTGAAAAGCCATAACTCTGTCCAAGAAGAGATGGATTTAAATTGGAGCACCTGGTGGAGTGCTGAGAATGCAGGAAGATGCCTGGCTTCAGACAGGGCTGGAATGGATGAGGAAGGGAGACCTTCCCCCAACATCCCTAAACTTGAAACAAAACTCCAAGATGACAGGCTAGCACCATCCCTGTTCTGCAAAGCGCTCTAAGTGGCACTAAGAATGTAAAGGTGGATGCGAGAGAAGCCGGGGGTGAACGGAACGATACCAATGACCACGACCCCTCCTGGCCCGCCGGCTGTGGGCTTACCTGCTTTCCTCGGGACGAGAGGCCAGAGTCACCGCCAATCTTTCCCAACAAGTTGAACTCGCTCTCCCCATGGCGACAAAGATAGATGGTTCGGGGCTGGACGTGGATGTTCATGAGGTAGTATACAATCTTGCTTTGGATGTAGTCCTGCACCCTGTTCACCAGGAAGCGCTGCCCCACGTTGATCACCTTAATGAAGGACAGATCCCTGGCACAGAGGGGAGAAGGGGGGAGAAGAACCCCTCCAGAGGTGAGACCCTGCAGAGAACGCCTGGGGGGAAACTTAGAATGTGGACTCTCAGTGTGAATCCCAAGAGCTGCTCCTCCTTCTGTCACTGCCAGCCTAACCTCACCCCTTGTCGACTAAACCATAAGAAAATATGTTTTTCCCAAATAAGACTAAATAAAATTTACTTTTACTTAGTTAGAAAGATCGGATGCCTACTCTAGCAGACACTCTGGCAGGGACATGGAAGCTGCAGCCCATGCCCTTGAAGAGATCTACTAAGCAGTGAAGAGTCTTGGTTTTCAAGTCCAGAAGACCTGAGTAGTTCAAAACCTCCCTCAAACAGTTACTGGTTGTATGACTCTGGGCAAGTCCCTTAAGCTCTGTCTGCCTTAGTCAGTCAATAAACATGTATTAAGTACCTACTGTATGCCAGGCACTGTGCTAAATGTTAGGGATACAAATATTGGATATTTGCATATATTTGTGTATACTCCCTGCCCTCAGCGAGCCTACAATCTAATGGGGAAAGGCAACACACAAAAGGAACCTGAAAGGCAGGAGATGGGGAGACATACCTGAGGTTCCCCATCTGTAAAATGAAAATAATAATAACACCTAACTCCCAGGGTTGTTGCGAGGATCAAATAATATGTCTATAAAGTGCTTTGCAAACCTCAAAGAATTATATAAATTTTAGTTATAACTATTATTGTTAAAAGGTTAAGAAAGTTGGTAACTAGGGATATGCTGGAGCTAGCACATTCCAGGGGTTGAAACTGCTAAATTTTCAGTGTCAGCATTTAAATCTCAGAATTGGCAAATGCTACACACCAGGGCTTGATTGACTCTTGTGTTGATTGTCTGGGCTTAAGAAAGTGGTGGAGAAAAAGTCCTTAATGCAGATTAAACATAAAAGTGTGCTTGTTGCAGGCACAGGATTTCCTCCCTCTCCCCACACAGGAGCTGGTTGTTAATCATTTACCAGCACACCCCTGAGTTTTGTAACCACAGTAACATCAGCATGGAGCATAGGAGCATCATGGATTTAGAACTGAAAAGGACCACAAGGTCAAGGTTAAGTTCAACTCCTTTATTTTACTGACGAGGAAACTGAAGCCCAGAGAACTTAAGTTGACTGGCCCAAAGACACACAGGTGGTGGTACCAGTCAGCCAGGATTTGAACTGTCTTATCAAAGGAAGGCCCTGAGTGGTGCCATAGTGCATTCAGTGCTGGACCTGGAGTCAGGAAGACTGAATTCAAATTCGGTCTCAGACATTTATTAGCTGTGTGACTCTGGGAAAGTCACTTAACTTCTATCTGTCTCAACTTCTTCAACTGTACAATGGAGATAAAATTAGCCTTACTACTTTACAGGGTTCTTGTGGGAATTAAATAATATTTGTAAAACACTTAACACAGTGCCTGGCACATAGTAATAAATATTTATACCCTTTCCCTTCTCCCTTCCCCCCGCGCCCCCCCCCCACTTCCTTATTTTCTTCCAAACAGAAGCTGACACAACATCTAGGGAACTGAGGATTAGCCACCAAAACCCCTTCAATACATACCCCATATATAAACCACTGAACCTTAATATCTCTTTGCTCTGTCAAATGATATGTATATTATAAGTAAGAAATTATGGAATCCCAGGATCACAGGAAGTTCAAATTTGCTTGAAGAGCTGGGGAAGGGTGTGATCCTATGCACTTCCCACCACAGTACCCCAACTTCATCCTCCACAAACCTCAAAACAACTGCGTGAAGATCAAGGACTCAAGTCTTACTTGTCATAGTGGTCAGGATCAAGAGGCCGATAGGTGACTTTGTAACATTCGATTCTCTTCAGGAAGTCCTCCATCACATTCTCCCTGTTCCTCTCCGGGTAGTCTGGACTTGAGACCTTTACTTCCTGGAAAAATAAAACTGGCTGGGACCTGGTCACAACATAAGCCCCCTCCTGATACTCTCTCTCTCCGTTACCCTCCCTTCCCTCCCACGTGCCTCTGCTAGCCTTTCATCAGGGCCAATAATTCCCTTCAATCAGAAAAACCCTCGGTCTCTGCCCCTTCCCCCAACCCATCTCCCCTAACTCTGGCAACAGGGATGGAGAGCAATAACATGGGAGAGTCACATGACTGCCACTAGCTTGGAGACAGGAGAGAGTTTAACTTTGCTGAGGCTCTTCCTGTGGCTCAGCAACTTTTGCCTTTTTCCTGGGAAAAGACGTGCTGGGGAAAAAAAGGGGAGAGGGGGAAACTCCAGGGATTTTTCTCTTACTCTACTACTAGGCATAATAATGATTATTGTTACTAATGAATACATAATTATGATAATAACAATGGTGTTTCATATCTACGTGGCACTTGCATTTGATATATGTATGTATATGTTTGTATATAGACACATATATATATTTCATGTGACCCTCACAGCCACCTTGTGAGGTAGGTACTATTATTACTCCCATTTTACAGATAAGGAAGCATCTACTTATTATTAGGGTTACGAAGGTGACGAGACTGTCACAAAGTAACACAGCCAGTGTGTGTCTCAGGTGAGATTTGAACCATGGTCTTCCTGTCAAGCTCTCTATCCACTATGCCCTGCTTCCTTTATGTCCCTATATCAATAGTCCCTTCACCCCACAGGGAATCAGGCTTATCATACACATGAGCCTAAATACTGGGACAATATAATTACCTGGCAGATGGCACTCCTCGATTAGATCCCTTCTAGGAGAAATGCTCGAGTGAACCTCCACTCACGACTCATATCTTTGGGCCAGGATTTCAAACTGTGAAGCTGACTTGCTTTGGCCTCCAGGCCATGTCTCTTTCTAGCTCTATATATCAGTTTCCTTTTCTATGCTTTCCCTTTTTTCTACCTAAACTTGTCTCTGATCCCCAGGGGAAGTTAATAAGGAGGACCGAGGTGACATTCCTCAAAGCTGGAAACTCATGAGCAGTGATTACTTTCAGTATGAAGTCTCGGTTCCTTCCCATAATTCACTAAAAAAAGGCTCATACAACCCCTAAAGGATTGGACGTGGCAATGAGAATGGAGTGTTACCCACCAGAATGTTGGCAGCAATCACATCAGGATCATCACAAACGGATTCCACGAAGAATACCTAAGGAGGGGGGGGATGGAGCAGTGGTTAGCGGCATGAAAGGCCTATTAGCCAACCACACACTTTCTTCCCCTAGGCATCCCTTGTGGAGAAGGCCTTCAAGAATGACATTTTATATATGTGGGTGTGTGTATATATACAAAATACACACACATATGCACGCATGTATGTGTATACAGACATATGTAAGTATATACATACATACATACATACAACCAGATTCCCAGGACCTTAGGCACACGGCCCATTAGTCTGAGAATGAATCTAAATGAAAGCACTCTAGGATTGGAGACCAGACCCAAGGGAAGAGTCCTAAACATCTCATTCCTTCCTTACCCACTCCCCAGTCCCACCGCCCTGGCATCATGAGCAAGACCCAACCTTGAAGGCATTCTCCTTGGCAAAATTCAAGATCAGGTCCCTTCTTTCCCGGGTGGTATTGGTAGCATCAAATACCTGGGAAAGAAAGCACATGGTGAGGACTGGAGGGGACAAGGGATAGTATGGAAAGAGTATACCTGTTACCCGAGTAGAAGAAACTCAAAATGGAGCTGAAGAGGGGGGAAATGAACAGAATGGGGAAGAGGATGGGCAATGCTTACCGCAATCTGACCACATTCATAAGTAAAATATGCCTTAACATCCTGGAGGGCCACCAAGGCACACTGCCTGCAAAAAGAGAGAAGGGGTGAGGCAGATGTCCAAGAAGAGTATACAATGACAATAGGGGAAATGGCAAAATTGGATCAGTTAGAGACACATCTTGTCTCACTCTGTTCCCCTCACTTTTCTGATCTGGTCCCTGATTCACATTCTTAGCTCCTCATCTAAGACCTTTTGACACCCCACCCTTTCCAGATCAGGCTCAAGCACCTCTCTTTAGAGCCAGCTTATCAAGAAGGCAGGAATGGTTACATTTTAATGTCAGAGGCTTCTTTAGTCTCACTCCTTTGTCCTCAGAGCCTATGGGTGCCCAGCTGGATAAACTTTCTTTGGGAATCTCCAGGATCTACTGTCTAAAAGGAAAACCAATGTCTGCCCTACCCATTCCTCTTTGTGGCTTGCCCATGCCCATGCCTCATGGAACGGGACTTACTTTCGGATCTTCATGGCCTCTTCGTTGTCATGTCGGAAGAAGTCGTAGGATTTATATGATTTGACTGCTTCACGTCGATACACCCCAAGATTAAAAACTGTGGGAAAAACATCTACCCTTTAGCCCCTAAATGCCATAATAGCCCCAATGTCAATGGGGTGTCCATGGGTTAGGAATCCGTCATTCACCAGACAAGGTTAATCTATCCAGAATTGAAGACCAGGATTAGAAACACCAGCCTAGCCTGCCCCCCTAACTCCCATCACTGCCCTCCCCCAGTCTATTCCAAGCCTAGGAACAAGAGATGTTCCCCCTGGCACTGCCCCCCTTCATCCCAATCAACCACTTCAGAAAATAGCTATAAATTTGCCAAGGGGCAGGAAAGGAAATTAAGCTGCCAGACTTGTGGAGCACTGGTACTGCCTGCTATAGAAATGTGGGCGCATAGAAACTGAATCCCCAAGCCCAAGAGACCTCTAAGTCCCCGAAGCAAAGGACCAGGGGGCCTTAAGAGCCCAATTCCTCTCTATCCTTCCCCCTCTCCAGACAGATTAAACTGCACTTACCTTTGGTGGGTACCCCAATCCAGTTGAGGTAGCGAGTGAGTTTCTTGGATACATAGGTCTTGCCCCGGGCTGGCAGGCCAATCATTACAATAAGTGTTGGGGAGTTTGTCATGTAGGAGGCCCATGCTGCAAGGAGAGGGGAGGGGAGGCCAAAGGGATCAGAGAGGGTAGACAAGAAGGCTGAAGGGATGCCTCCTGAACTTGCTTGGGACAAGGCACATCAAACTGGGGGGGAACAGCAAGAGCTGACATTTTCATATTATTTTATGGTAATTTCATGTTAATTGATGATTACACTTAGTAAGTAATTCCATTTAGTACAGGGGCAGGATTTGAACCCAGGTCCCCTGACTCCATAGCCAGTGCTTATTCCCATTCCACTGGACCAAGCACAGCATTTTACCTGTATGATCTCATTAGAGCTTCATGGCAATCCTGTGAAACAGGAACTATAGATAATACAACCTTCAGATAAGGACTCAGAGGTGCTAGGCAATCATGTGTTCAAGGTTACGGAGCTAATAAGTGTCACAGGCAAGACTTGAACACAGGTCTCTCCTAACTCCCTCTACCACATCACTCCCCACCCCCTAAGAGTTTGGGCCTCTTTCTTTTCAAATATCTGAAGGCTGCTCAATGTCAGGAGAGACAGGCAAGAGAGGAAAGAAAAGGAGGGGGCCTGATGAAACACCCTGCCTAGTAACTAGGGAACTGAAGAAGACCTCTGGTACCAAGTGATCCTAAGAGGGAATTACCCTTGGCTGCCTCTCCCCAATAATTCCCTTGCCTTCAGCAGGTTCTCTTCAGAATGGAGTCAAATTCTAGAACTAGTCATAATAGTATAGTACTATATAATAGTAGCGAAAAATCATTTTCTGTTTTCCTCAGTGCCCCTACCCTCTCGTGATAATTAAAGGCAGGACTGTCCATGCACTACAGAGTCATAGAACACCAGCCCAAGCTACTACTCTAAAGCAGGCAATATAGTGAAATAGAAAAAAAAAATGCTAGGTTTGAAGTCTGAAGACATATGTCCTAATTCTGGTTCTGCTTGGGCAGCAAGGTGTCAAAGTGGATAAAGCTCCATACTTTGGAAGACATGAGTTCAAATCCAGCCTCAGACATTTCCCTGGCTCACACTGTGTGACCCTGGGCAAGTCACTTAAATCTTTGCCTCAGTATTCTTATCTGTGAAATAGGGATAAAAATAGCACCTACCTTCTAGGGTTGTTGTAAGAATCAAGTGATATAATAATTGTAAAGTGCCTGGCATAGTGCCTGGCACAGAGTAAGAGCTAGATAAATGTTAGCTATTATTATTATGATGATTATTATGAATTCCTGGTATGAATGACTCTGGTTAATTCACTTGAACTCTTGGCCTCAGTTCCTCATCTGCACAATTTTAAACTAGTCTGTTTTTGTCTTTGGGAATATTTTGTTGGATTTGTGAAATCAGAAGGGTTGGACTAGATGATCTCCAAGGTCCCTTTTAGCTCTGAAACCTCTGAATTAGCCTCTGAAGTCAATAAGCTCTGAGCCCCCCAGGGATTTAGGCTGTGGCAGAGTCTCCATTATTTTCTGTCTAGTTCTAAAGACACAAGACATAGATGAAGGTGTGATATCCCCTGCAGAAAACTTAAGGTAATAAAGAGCACTAGAGCCCCATTTGATCTGATTTAACGGTTAGGATGAAGGCCAAGCAGGACACTTTGGAAGTAGTCACAATTTTTATTAGTCACAGTAAAATTCCCTTCTGATTTTCAGAGTATTTGTAGACCTATTCTCTCATTTGTTCTCATCCCAAGATTCCAGATTCATTCATTTTGTCAAGAAATATTGATTAATTTCCAAGGACTTTTCTAGGTGCTGGGGCAGGGGTCTTTAACCTGGGGATAAATTTCAAGAAGTTCCATGAACTTAAAAAAATCAGTGATAACTATATACCAATGCAATTTGTTTCTTTTGTAATCTTTTGTTTTATTTTATGCATTTTAAAACATTATCCTGGAAGCAGAGCCAAGATGGTGGAGTCAAGGCCCAGGGACTCACCTGAGCTCTCCCAAATTCCCCTGCAAAGAACTTTAAAATAATACCTCAAACAAATTTTGGAGTGGTGTGTCGGTAAGGCAAAATGGGCTCCTTAGCACTTGAGGAGTTTGGCTTTTGTTTACTTTGAGTGAAAGTACTTTCAGCTGTTAAGTGCTAAGCCCCAGGCCCAAAGCCCTATCAGGTGTGAAACCTGTGTGGGTGTAGATTGATGACTTAAGAGGGTCCAACTCAGAAACAATGGCCTCTGGTCAAAGAGGCAGGGCTTGAGGACACCAGATGCTCTGCTGTGAGGAAAGGCAAGCCAAGAGACAGCTACAGCTGAAGCTGAAAAAAGCCAAAGCTGAAGCAGGAGCTGCAGAAGCAGAGCCAACCCATGTGTGGACCCAGGAGTGCAAGCAAGGACTTGAGGCCAGTAAATATGATTTGGTTAAATACCATCTTGTTTTTCTGTGGCCTCCTGGTTACTCTTGTGAGGTGGGCTTACTGGGCCTGGAGTCTTTTGGTCAAGATGTCGGAATGGGGAGGCTGGTTCGTGAATCTGTTGCCGTGGGGCCTAAATAAATGTTTTGATGCTTTCTACTTAGAGAATCCCTCATACCTTGCAGTTTCAAACCATTCAAACATATATATGATTATATTTGAGATCATAAATTCGGCTTCCTACTACAAGTGGCAGAACCAAAAAAAAGGATGGGGTGAAACAATTTTCCAGCCCAAGACAACTTAAGAGGTTGGCAGGAAAGGTCTGCCTCACTGAGGTGAGAGTAAAACATATAGTTCAGAGCAGGCCTTATGGGTGACTGAATTGGCAGCAGCTTCCAGAGCTCTCAGCTCACAGATGGTAAGGGGGTCAGACAATTGGTCAGAAACAATTAGAGGGGACCTTTTGCTGGCATTGGGTGCAGAACTCTGTTGCATTGACCATACATCATTCTGAGTTGCAGTATCAGGGTGAGGAGGAACACTAGTATATTGGTCATAGTTCCAGGGTGGAAAAGAGTGCTTGTGGTTGCTCACAGCCCACAGCACAGGCCAGAAGAGCAGTGACCACACCTCTCCTTAGATCATACAAACTTGGGAGAACTGAAAACTTATAGACCCCCCAGAACTAGCTCTGAAAATAGCAGCATGAAAAAACTGAAGCTTGGGGTGGTGTCCCCACCACCCTAGGAACAGAGCGCAACTTTAACATCAAGTTAAGTCAAGAAATAGGCTAGAAAAATGAACAAACAAAAGAACCTTACCATAGAAAATTATTATGGTGACAGGGAAAATCAAAACACAAACTCAAAAGAAGATAATGAAATCAAAATAGCTATATCCAAAGCCTCAAAGAAAAAATATGACTTGGTCTCAGGCCCAAAAAGAATTCCTGGAAGAGCTCAAAAGGATTCAAAAAATCAAATAAGAGAGCTAGAGAGAAAATTGGGAAAAGAAATGAGAGTGATGCAAGAAAATCATAAAAAAAGGATCAACATCTTGGTAAAGAAGGCAAAAAAAATACTGAAGAAAGTAACAATGTAAGAAAACAGAATAGGCCAAATGGTAAAAGAGGCACAAACATCCACTGAAGGGAAGAACTCTTTAAAAAGCAAAATTGGCCACATGGAAAAAGAGGTACAAAATCTCACCAAAGAAGAAGATAGTTCTTTAAAAATTAGAATTGTGCAACTGGGACCTAGTAACTCCATGGGACATCAAGAAACAATAAAACAAAATCAAAAGTATGAAAAAATAGAAGAAAATGTGAAATATCTCAGTGTAAAAACAACTGTCCTGGAAAATATACCCAGGAGAGATACTTTAAGAATCATCAGACTACCTGGAAGCCATGATCGAAAAAAGAACCCAGACATCATATTTCAAGTAATTATCAAGGAAAACTACCCTGATATCCAAGAGACTGAAAGAATCCACCTCCTAAAAGAGATTCCCAAATGAAAACTCACAGGAATAGTATAGCTAAATTCCAGTGCTTCTAAGTCATGAAGAAAATATTGATAACAGCCAGAAAGAAACAATTCAAATATTGTGGAGTCACAGTCACGAAAACACAAGATTTAGCAGTTTCTACGTTAAAGGATTAGAGGGCTTGGAATATGATATTCTGGAGGGCAAGAGAGGCAGGATTAAAACCAAGGATCACCTAGAAAAACTGCGTATAATATTTCAGGGGGGAAACGGACATTTAATGAAACAGGGGACTTTCAAATATTCCTGATGAAAAGACCAGAGCTAAATAGAAAATGTGATTTCCAAATATAAGACTTAAGAGAAGCATAAAAAGGTCAGGAAAGAGAAATCATAAGGGATACAATAAGATTAAACTGTTTGCATTCACACATGGGAAGGTGATATTTGTAACTCCTAAGAACTTTATCATTATTAGTACAGTTAGAGGACACAAGT
The DNA here is from genome assembly GCA_028646595.1 of Phalanger gymnotis. Taxonomy (NCBI): domain Eukaryota; kingdom Metazoa; phylum Chordata; class Mammalia; order Diprotodontia; family Phalangeridae; genus Phalanger; species Phalanger gymnotis. Next base: position 251,381,665 of record CM053626.1, read on the forward strand.
GTAAATTGACTATGATGGGATGATATCTAAAAAAATAAAATTAAGGGGTGAGAAAGGGGGATTCACTGAAGGAATGGAAAGATAGAATGGGGTAAATTATCTCACATAAAAGAGGAGCAAAAGAGCTTTTACAATGGAAGGAAAGAGGGGGAGTAGGGTGGTAGATAATGTTTGAACCTTACTCTCATTGGAATTGGCTCAAAGAGGGAATAACTCAGTTGGATAAAGAAGACTATCTTAGCCTACAGGGCAGAAGGAAGGGAAGGGGATGTGAGAAGGAAGGGAGTTGATAGAAGGAAGAGGGGACTAGGGAAAATGGTGGTCAGAAGCAAAACATGTTTGAGGAGGAACAGGGTGAAAGCGGAAAAAGAGAAAGATAAAACGGGAAAAATAGGATGGAGGAAAATACGTGGTAATCATAACTATGAAAAAATTTTTACAGCATGTTTCTCTGACAAAGGCCTCATTTCTCAAACATACAGAGAACTAAGGCAAAGTTATAAGAATATAAGTCATTCCCCAGTTGATAAATGGTCAAAGAATATGAACAGGCAGTTTTCAGAAGAAATCAAACTATCTATAGTCATGAAAAAATGCTTAAATCCCTGTTGATTAGAGAAAAGCAAACTTAAAGAACTCTGACATACCACCTCATACCTATCAGATGGGTTAATATGACAGAAAACAAAAATGACAAATGTTGGAGGGTATGTGGAAAAACTGGGACACTAACATGCTGATGGTGTAGTTGTGAACTGATCCAACCATTCAGGAGAGCAATATGGAACTATGGCCAAAGGGCTATAAAATTGCATACTCTTTGATCCTGTAATACCCCTACTAGGTCTGTATCCAAAAGAGATTAAAAAAGAAAAAAAAGGAACAGGATCTATATGTACAAAAATATTTATAGCAACTCTTTTTTGGAAATTGAGGGGAAGCCCATCATTTGGGGAATGGCTGAATAAGTTGTGGTATGTGATTGTGATGGAATACCATTATGCTATAAAAAATGGTAAGTAGGAAGCTTTCAGAATAACTTGAAAGACTTATATAAACTGATGCAGCGTGAAGTGAGCAGAACCAGAAGAACACTGTACACAGTAACAGCAATACTGTAATGATGATTAACTGTGTTCCAAGGCAGTTTCAAAGGACTTATGATGAACAATGCTCTTTACCTCCAGAGAAAGGACTGACGGAGTCTGAATGCTGATTGAAGAATACTTTTTTAAAACTGTCTTTATTTTTCTTGGGGGTTTTTGGGGTCTGTGTTTTCTTTCACAACATGACTAGTATGAAAATATGTTTTGCATGACTACACATGTAAAACCTATATCAAATTGCTTGCCTTCTCAATGAAGAGGAAAGTAAAGGGAAAGGGAGACAGAGAATTTGGAACTCAAATGAATGTTAAAAATTGTTTTTACATGTAATTAGAAAAAAATATATTTTTAAAAAGAAAAATATCCTTGTCCTGAGAAAGGATAAACTTCACCAGAGTACCAAAAGGGTCCATGACACAAAAGAAGGTTAAGAACTTTTGCACTAGAAATAGAGAAACAAGTAAGTCCCTGCCTTCAAAGGACTTATATTCTACTGCAAAGAGATATGTACAAAGAAAAGGAGAATAAAAAATATATATGGTAAATACAAAGTAATGGGGGCAAGGCAGGGGAGGGGGGTCTGAGATAATTAGCTCTCTTCCCATTTAAATGACAGTAAAAGGAGGCCCAGGGGGTTTAAGATGACTGTGAACCTAGGATCACAATATGACTCAAGAACAGAACAGAACCACCTTGACCCTTCTAACCTTTTAACAAAGCAAAATCCTTTTGCTGCTCTCACCTGAAGTGGCCCCAATCTCCTGCATTGTCCTCTAGTAACCTTCGTATGGGAACAAAGCCCAAAACTGGAGTCATCTTCCAAGGGCTGATTTTATAGTTTGCCTTGCTGCAAAGGTCAAGGCTAGCAGGGAGGGCAAAAGGGGAGGAAGGTGTGGAGTAAGGAGGGAGAGGATTAGTAAGGAAAAGGCCTTTGGCCTCATCCTCAGGAATATTCCTTCCCAGGAATTGGAGTGAGGTCTCTCTGCCTGCCTGCCTACCTGCAAAATGTTTATTGTTTCTCTAATCTATGTGTTCATGGTGAGCCTAGAGAACTAAAATGTAAACGTTTTATAAAAGGGGGGGGGAGAACCAAAGTAGTTGCTGTTTTAAATAATCAAACAGGAGGAATGATTTTTTTTTCCTCAAAAACCTTCCCCCCACCACTAGATAGCAATTTGTATGATATGAAACAAAGAGTAGAGAAATATGAAACGAGAGTTGAAAAAGCATGGGATTAGGACCTGGGCTCAAAATCAGACCCCGCTACTTACTAGGTACATGGCCTTAGGCAGAACATTTCCCTTTCTGGACTTTAGCATCTTCATCTGGAAAATGAGCAGTTTTTATACCCCATGATTTCTAGGGTCCCTTCCAGCTCTAAAATCTTCCCATGCTGGACTAGAGAAAACTGAGATGGTACAGTTGCAGATGCCAAAATGGCAACATTTTTTCCTCTTTGGTGAAAAAGTGACAAGAAGAGTTTTTTGGGAAAGAGAGGAGCAGATGGGGCCTCAGTGGAATGGGAAGGATAGATTATCTTGTACAAGTGAAAGGCATGGTACCTGCTGGAAAGTCAGGTCCCAGAGAGTTTCTTGAATCAAATCAAAGTTAAATCACTTACCTAGGGCCACAAAACTAGTAAGTATCAGGGGGAGGATTTAAACCCAAGTCTTTCTGACTTCCAAGCTCGGCCCCCACTACACTTTGCTACCTCTGTTTCCCAGCTAAAGAAAGAGAGAAATCACTCGCTGCCCCCAAACAACGACAGATGAATGAAGGTGGAGTGAGAGGCCCCTTGAGGACAAATGCATGACAAAGGAGAAATGATTTTATATTCTACCCCCTATTTCTTCCCAAACTTCTTTTGTCTAACTCCTATTTAGCATCCCTGAGCTATGGTAACCATCTTTCTATTCTCAGCAGAACATGGCTCAGCATTGCTGCTCAACAGATGGCTATTCTCAGATTTAAGTGGCTAAACCCCTGCGTCCTCACTTTCTCCAGCTAAGAGGCCGTGCATACTCCCCAGTCCTCCACTGCTCGGCTCATTACTCAGGCTACTTCTTTCTCCTAGACTAGCTTCACTCACACTTCACAGCCCATTAGGCACTTCCCCCAAAAGCCCTGTTCCCATCTCCAGGGTCTTGAATCAACAGAGCTTGGGGGTTTCTCTGAAGTTCCTGGGAACACAGCTGCTCAGTATTTACCAAACCAAGCTCAGCCTGCTAATGGCCGATGAAAACAGCACTCGCTCCCACCTAAAATTCATCACTCAGGACTGACAGACTGCAGAAATAAACTATGCTTCCTTCCTCATTCATTCACTCAGACAGCCACAGATACCAACTTAGAACATTTTGTCCTATCTCTAACACATTCAATTCCAATGGCCTGTGGGCATCACATCAAATGACTCCAGTTTCCTCTTCCCCTAAACTAATCCTTAACTAAAACTTCTAAAAATTGCAGAATTCTCACAAAATTCTCCCCCTTTTTCCCCATCCCCCATTACAGTCTAAGCTGCTTTCTCAATCATAAACTCATTTTATCATAACTTCCTTAATGGGAAATGGTGGTAGGGCAACTATAAAACTTCTGTTTTAGAAATGGGAAAACTGACTTGCAGAGTTCTGTCAGGGAGAGAGCTCTGACTAGAATCCAAGTCTTCTGACTCTCCACTCATCACTAGTAGTGCACTAACCCACCCAACCTTGTCAGAACTCCTAACAAGACCCTGAAGACCCTTTCCCTAAGAGAGGATCCAGATCCTAAATAGCACCTTGTTCTTGCCTGGGCCAACTGGAGCTATATGAGAGAGTTCAAGGAAAAAAAAACTTAAGGAACCTCTATTCCGAGTTCCCCAACAGCAGCAAGAGCTCTGAGGATATAGGCTCTAGGATTCCACCTTGTTGCCCTAAGGCCTTCCCTGTCCTCCCCTCTCACCTTTCCAGAGTCCAAGTTGACCTACACAGGGGTAATTAGGTAGCTAGGGGATAATAGCTGAGCTATTAATAAACTGGCTGAGGGTGTGAACAAGAAAGAGCCATGGGACCCTTTTACAATATGCCAGGAGGCAGCAAGGAAAAGAAAACAAGCCTGCAAATAGTTGCTTAGCTTAATTTTCCCTTTGGACAGCGTCTCAGATTTCAGTCCTGGGGGATGGGAAACTGAGACATGCTGCAGGTGAAACAGGGCAGCTCCCTGTACTTTAGGACAACCCAGCAGCAGGTGCCTGCGTAGGAGGAGAGGAGATGAAAAGCTGGGAAGAGGGAGGGGAAAGGTCAAGACAGGAGAAGGGGAGGCAGGGCCAGGGATGGGGAAGGACAGGGTCTTTCTGTTCCCACTAGGCCTGAAAACTCTGGGGAAGTTCCCCAGGGACACAAAAAACCAAACCTTCCACACACCTGACCTAAAGGAGCAAGGGCAGGGGAAGGGAAAGATCAGAGTGGGAAGATTAGCATAAAGATGATACAGCTAGCGAAAAAGTACTTTTCTTGGGATAGTCAAAAAGACCTCACAGTATTGAGGTCAAAGAACCCCGATAAAAACACAGTTTTCTTAGGGGTGTAAGTGCATATCACAACTTTTGGAAAGCCTGATATACATTAATCAGACTTGAGCTATTTGACTCTTCAAAGTGATCTCAGATCCAAAGTGATCCAACTTCCCTATTTGCTAAATAAAGGAACTGAGGCCCAGAGAAGGGAAATCAACAGCAGCCTAAAGTCAGGCAGAATGTTCTTTCCATGATGCACCTTTCTGGATTCCCCAGATGCCAAGGCCCTCACTCCCAAACTCAACTTATTTGTCTATGCTGTCTTCCTTTATAGAACATAAAGCACTATCTGAAGGCAGAAACCACTACATTTTTGTCTTAGCACAGTGCTTGCATATAATAGATGCCAAATAAATGCCTGTTGATTGACTTCCACATACCAGCTACTGGTCAGAAAACAGACAAATCAAGACGGTGATTGCTAAGGAAGAAACAAAAATTTTGCAAAGGATGGTCCATTCACTTGGCAAAGTGAATTCTTGCAGTGTTCCTTTAAACAGTGAGTTCTAGGACACTTACAGTATATTTACAAAAATTCATTTTACACATACAACCTTTCAGAAAGGTACCCACTGTTTTAAGCAGAGGGAGGATAGCATATTTTTTAATTGTTTTTATTATTATTTAATATATTTAGTTTTCAGCGTTGATTTTCACAGGAGTTTGAATTACAAATTTTCTCCCCATTTCTAACCTCCTCCCCACTCCAAGATGGCGTATATTCTGGTTGTCCTGTTCCCCAGTCAGCCCTCCCTTCTGTCACCCCACTCCCCTCCCATCCCCTTTTCCCTTTCTTTCTTGTAGGGCAAGATAAATTTCTATGCCCCATTGCCTGTGTATCTTATTTCCTAGTTGCATGCAAAAACTTTTTTGTTTTTGTACATCTATTTTTTAAAACTTTAAGTTCCAAATTCTCTTCCCTCTTCGCTTCCCACCCACCCTCCCTAAGAAGTCAAGCAATTCAACATGGGCCACATGTGTATCATTATGTATAACCTTTCCACAATACTCATGTCGTGAAAGACTAACTATATTTTGCTTCTTCCTAACCTATTCCCCTTTATTGA
>CM053626.1:251387893-251425396 GCA_028646595.1 Phalanger gymnotis
CATGTTCCCAGACAACTTACTTGACCTTTGAGTTTTTCAGCAGGGTATGACTGCTTGTAAAGAGTTCTATGTTCCAAGCCTGGGGAGATGCGCCAGCTCTGCCACACCAGCACTCCTCCTTCCCCAAGAACCCCCAACCCAGACTGGACTTAGATTTTCAGTGGGCTCTTCATTCCTGCTCTGATCTGCCACTTAATTCCTTCCACCAGGTGGGCCTGGGGCCAGAAGCAACTGCAGCTGTAGTTCTGTAGCTGCCCCACCTCTACTGCCCCTGGGGTGGTGGCTGAACCCCAAACTCTATCCTAGTCCCCAGCAGCTTCTCTCACTAACCTACTCTGTTGTCCTTGGTGTTTGTGGGTTGAGAAGTCTGGTTAACTGCCGCAGCTCACTGATTCAGGGCGCTAGGGCACGATCCACCCAGCTCATGGTCCGGTAGGTCCGCGCTGCCCACGCTAGGCTCCGCTCCACTCAGCTCCACTCCCCTCCGCTCCCAGCTCCCTGCTGGATAGACCTTACCCAGAGACCATCCAGGCTGTCCTGGGCTAGAACCCTGCTTCCCTATGCTATTTTGTGTGTTCTGCAGTTCTAGAATTGGTTCAGAGCCATTTTTTATAGGTTTTTGGAGGGACTTGGTGGGGAGCTCATGCTAGTCCCTGCTTTCCAGCTGCCATCTTGGCTCTGCCTGCCCAGATAGCATATTTTCTATAGGGCATTTTTATGCTACATGTCTAGCCTGATGTCCTGGCAAAGAGAAGGGAGTGGCCCTGAAGAGATGAGCCAACTTCAGCTGTCCCTGTGGCCATATAACCCTAGAGAGCTTTGTAAGAGCCCAGGGATGTGAGGTTATCATCATTAATCATCAGACCATCAAAGGCTTGACATCAAGGCTGAAGCTTCAAGAACAGCTTTGAACATCAAACATCCCTCCCTCCCCCATGTCTATCTCCTACTTTTCATCTGCTATTAATAACTAGTAAAGTGAGAAAGCAATGAGCTGGCATACTTCTGGGGAGTGAGAGGTGGAGTAATTCACAGGTAAGAGTTATCAGACTTTGTCTGAGTTCCCTGGGGAGTGGGGTTTCAGTCGAACATTAGCATGCTGAGCAGTGCCAGGAACCAAGGTGTGGACAGAGCCTTGTGAGATCAACTATGAAAATTCCAAGGCTAATTAATGAGAGTAGTCAGAGGGCGCACAGGTTGGAAGGAAGAAAGAGAAATGCTTCTCCATCCTCTCCATCAACTGGCTGCATTTCCACCTTCTCAGATAGGCTAGAAAATGCTTGATTCACTGGCCTCCTCTGAAAGCCAGCAGTTAGTAAATATGCAATCAACAAGAGTTAAACCTCCAGACGGGTGAAGCCAGGTGATCCTTCATAGGATCTCAGTCTTAGAGCCATAGTGGACCTTTAAGGTCATCAAACTCAACCTGTTCGTTTTAGAAATGAGGGCACTGAGACACGAAGAGGTTGAGTGACTTCTCCATGACCACACAACTAATAAGTGTCTGAATCGGAACTTGAACCCAGGTCCAAGTCCAGTGCCCTACTTACTATACCACACAGGAAGAGGCCTGAGATTGGCTAGGAGTCAAGGTTAATACCATAGAGATATAGATTTGGAGCAAGGGATGGTAAATAGGGTGAGGTACCTACTTATTACAATATTTCTAGGAGGTAGAAAAGGAAGGGAGGGATTGTGACAAATAGTAGCCTAGCAAAGACCAAAACTGAAAAAAGTATCATTTCTGCCTCCTTGGCCGATCCTGCCCTGTCCTCCTTAATGGGAACATGTTATTTGCTCAGATAGAATACTTCTGACAGATAACTTGCAAGCAGGAAGTGGAAATAGCGGTAAGCATTCCTTCCCCTTGAACCCATACCAGGAGAAAGGGAGAAGGATTGTAAGACACTGAAGAGTGTCCAGATTGGGTCCAAATTGTGGCTCTGACACCTGCATATGACAAGTGCTGCCTCTCTGTGTGTCAATTTCTTCATCTGTAAAGTGAGGGCACTTGATTAGATGATCTCTAAGGGTCCTTCCAGGGCAGCTAGGTGGTACAGTAGACATAGGGCTGGGTCTGGAGTCAGGAAGACCTGAGTTCAAATCTGGCCTGAGACATTTACTAGCTGTGTGACCCTGGGCAAGTCACTTAGCCCTGGTTGCCTCAGTTTCCTCATCTGTAAAATGAGCTAGAGAAGGAAATGGCAAACTACTCCAGTCTCTTTGCCAAGAAAACTCCGAATGCAGCCATGAAGGATCAGACACAACTGAAACAACTCAACAATAAAAATAGGTCCTTCCAGCTCTAAATCCCTTTTTCTTTTGTTCTAGAACTGTGATTTCATGTATGGGTTGAACTCCCTAAGTGGAAACATGTACCTGGCACACAATAGGTGTTTACTGATTGAATGAACGAATGCAACTTTCTCTGAGGTTACAGACCAGAGTTCTGTAACTTTTAAGTGAAGTAACTTGCCCAGGGTCACATGGCTAGTGTAAGTCAAAGGCAAGACTTGAACCCAGTCCTCTGCCCACTACAGCACACTGCTTATCCTGGATGATAAAGATAATAAGTATCACTGATAATTATACAACACTTTAAAGGTTTGCAAAGACTTCTTAATCTAATTTTATGGATGAGAAAATTGACTCAAAGATATTAATTCCCACATTTGTGGTCATCTAGCTAATAAGTCTTGGAGGTAGTTAATCCTATGAGACTTCTCAACCCCCAAGGATAAACACTTTCTTTGTTTCATAAACAAAAAATTCACCCATGAAAATGGGTGGAGACTATGAGTGGAAGGTTTTATTTAAAGTTAGACAAGTGGTAAGTGCCTACTATGTGCCAAAGCACTATACTAGGTTTTAGAGATGCAAAGAAAGGCAAAAGCAGTTCCTGACCTCAAGCTCACATTCTAATGGGGAAGACAACTGATAGATAACTAGGTACATTCAAGATGTAGGCAGACTAGACAAAAGATAGTTTTAGGGGAGAAGGCACTAGCAGCTGGGAAGGAGGATGGACCAGGAAAGGCCTCCTAGAGAAGCTGGGATGTGAGCTGCATCTTGATGGAGGCCAGGAATTAAGAGACAAAGGTCAGGACAGAGAGTATTTGGGAAAGAGAGACAGCTAGCACAAAGATTTGGAGATGGGAGGTGGTATGTTTAAAGAAAAGCAAGCTGGCTGGAGTTGGCCAGCTCATACAGCGTATGCAAGTGAATAAAGTGCAAGAAGATGGGAAAAGTAGGAAGGTGTCAGGTTGTACAGAGCTTTAATGACAGAGGACTTAATTTGATCCAGGATGTAATAGAGATTCCCTGGTATTTATTGAGTAGGGGATGACATGAGCACGTCTACAGTTTAGAAGATGTTAGATTTTAGATCAGAAGACTTAGATTTTAGGGGCTTAGGGAAGATCACTTGGCATGAAAAACTTGAGGCAGAGGAACCAGTTAGAAGGCTATTGAAATAGCCCAAGGAGAGGGGTAATGAGAGCTTCACCTAGGGTTGAGGCTGTACAAGTGAAAAGAAAGGGGAAATGCATATGAAAGATGTTATGAAGGTTTGGAACAGCGAATTTCGGCAACTGGATACATACGTAGGGTTAGAGTGAGAAGATGAGGCTAACGCTACGGTTGCAATCCTAGGTGGGGCCCTTAACAGTAACAGGGATTTTGGGGAAAGGAAGAGGGTTTGAGGGGAGGAAGAAAGAATGATTTCTGTTTTGGACATTTGAGTCAGAAGCAGGGAAAAGTCTCCAACTTTGACCACAAAAAACTCAACCCTGGGACAGCATTGGTGTTCTCAGGCTGTATACCAACAAAATCATGATCACCAACATTTGTAAATCACTTTAAGGGACTTTACATGCATTATTTTACATACATCTATATATCTGTATATAATATACATTATACATACATTACCCTCCCCATTCTCAAGGCAGGGTCCCCACTGGAAAGACCACTCGACTTGAACTCAGGGGACCTAGCTGAGCCCCAGCTCTGGTATCTACTGTGACTATGATTCATAACCTCTCTGATTTTCAGTTTCCTGCAAAGGATAATATACTACCTGTCTCACAGGGGTGTTGTGAGGCACAAAGGCTGTAAATTGTAAAGGTATTATTCCCCAGTACTCACAGCACTTCTTCTCTGACTGCCTAAGATTAGTAGCCTGTAGAACATGACTGTTCTGTTCTGGGGTTGGCACCGGATTCCCAGACATGGCAGTTCAGTGACTTGAGGCCCCGGAAGCTTCTGGAAGAGACAAGAGAGGAGGTAGATGAAGGAAGGGAAGGAGCAAGATACATACCACTATCACCACCACCCCCAAACCATACTCATGAGGGGAAAACAAGAGACCTAAGCAATTAGCAAGTAAGAAATCCAAAGCTTCAAATACATACTCACTGGACGGTCCTTAAAGAAATGTTAGGTGGGAAAGTCTCTGTGAGCAGGAAGCCGGTCCGTAAGAGGAAAACAGTGGGTAACTAACAGGAAGCCAAGACAGCTTCAATACGTTACTCGTCCTCCTGGGTTCCTAATACCGTTTCCAACCCAGGTCACCCACACAACTCATCACCAATGCTTCTGGGGCAAGAAGGAATTCTAGATTTTAAGTATAAACTGAGGCCCACGGAGCTTAATTGACTTTCTCAATATGATACTGCTGGACAAAGGTTGATCCTTCACTAGAAACTGGGTGCTTTCTCCTCCTTACTCCGGACTCCTCCCCACCTGCGTCCCCACCCCCACGCCTGCAACCAGACTGCCAGAAAAGGGTCGGATAAGGTGGTGTTTGCTTCTTTAAGACGCTTTCGCAGTCCCCGCACGGCCTTCAAGATTCTCCTTCCTTCTACACTCTCAGGTACCTCCAGGGTTGCCGGCATCTAAATATTCCCCGCAGCCTGCAATGCACCCGGCACAAGAGCTCTCTGATTTATCATCCTCCAGGTTCTTAACCTAATGCATCGCATCGACCGCCCCTCATCCGGCCCAGACCCAGGCCCCATCCATCCTAGGCGCTGCGCAGCAACTCCTCACCTTGTGATCCCAGCCTAGGACCAGATAGTCCCCCGGGAGGGAACCCAACCGCACCGCGGGCAGGGGCCGGGCATGCAAATCACATTCAAATCAACTGCCCGCTTAGTCCCGCCTACTCCGTGACCCCACCCCCTTGCGCGCGCCTTCACCTGGAACCTACAGTTGGCCAATCTGAGCCCGCAGAGTCTCAGGGGGCTGTGCTCTTGCTGGAAATGATGACGCCAACTCCAGGAAGGAGGAGGGGACGTCCAGAGGACGGATTATATGCCCTCAGGTTACCTAGCAGGGCGGAGGATTGGCTACCCCGTTGCCGAGCAACCCGGAGCTGGAGAGGTTGAAAAGGCAAGTTTCTTTAAAATCTCGCGAGAACACAAGGCAGCCCACTCCTCAATGAAATAAATTAAACAGATGTCCTCTGAGGGTGTGGTCTGATATTAACTCTTTTGTTCCAGTGTCCCAATAGAATTCTCTCAAAAAAAGTTTCTGTATGTTAAATGTGGTTAGGGGAAGGGGCTTTGTTAAGAAGAGATCCACACGAGCATGGGATGTCTTCATGTTCCTAAGATGCCTTGAAATGTTCCGTTCTCGGGCTGTAGTCTCCCATGGAAGAGGGTTCATGGCCAGTCCCCCCAGCATCGTAGAACCAAAGACCCCATGTATCCAATTTCCCACTTGACTTTCCATCTTCTATGTTCTCCACTGACTTTTGCCAGGGTCAGGCTTGCATGCTAGACTGGCACACTAAACCAACGGTACTTTTGACCAATAAGAACTCCAAACCCTTAGCTTTCAGTTAGTATCAAGTTTGAGAAATTGGGTAAGGTATTTTATCCAAGTAGAGACCAAGGTCTCAAGAGTTGAGGAGAGTGTAGAAGGGCTATCCAAAACGCTAGGAATCGAAGAGGCGTTTCTCAGCAGGATATGTTTGTGAACTCCAAGAAAATAGCTTATTGCTGTGTTTTGTAGGAATAGTCACTCTTTATAATATGTGGGATACATTCTGTGCCAAATACTATTCATGACACACCCACCTTTAATTCTGAGACTTGCTGCTGCTGTGAGACCACCATAGGTCCAAGGGAAGAGCTGTGGAATGGAAGTTCTTAGAGCATTCTGTCTGAGTCTCTCCTTTATCCTCTTGACATTTCCCTTCGTATCATGTTTCTTTTTATACCTCTTGTTTGTCTTCTCCCGTATTGGATCTTAATGTCATCAAAGATAGGGACTGTGTAATTTTTCATTTTTCGCATCCTTAGTTCCTGGTCTTTGTATCTAGTCCACATTTTTAAAACTCTTTTTTGAATGAAAGGTCTCATGTAGTAACTATAAGAAATACTGGACTTTGGAATCAGAAGACCTGAATGAGAATCCTGCCTCTGCAAGTTACTATTTGTTAACTGCCTGCTGTTCCTCATAGATCTTTGTCATTCTGCCTTTGCATTCTGCCTGGTGCCTGGAAAACACTCTCTGCCCTCTTTCACCTCCCGTTAATCTTTAAGTTTCCTTCAAAACACAGCTCAAGTGCTACATGCCACACAGCTTTCCTCATTATCCCCACTGTTAAGTGTCTCCCACCCAGTTACTATGTATTTATCCCGTATGGACATTGTATTTCTGTGTGAGATTGCTGTCTCAACCCAAAAGAATATAAGGTCATCTCAGGCAAGGACTGTTTCACTGGTGGTTTGTGTCGCTACTACCTAATACAGAGCCTTGTATATAGTACGAGCTTAAAAAAATGCTTGTGGCTTGATTAAAGTGCAAAGCATATAATTAATAGCAAACAGCGCACTGAATTTGAACTCTGGGAGATTAGGTTTTAAATTTTACCTCTGATACTTAGTAGCTGTGTGACTATAGACAAGTTACTTTATTTCTACAACCCCAGTTTTCTCATATGTGAAATGGGATAATAATAATAGCCAGCATTTTCATAGTACTTTAAGATTTATAAAGCTTTTTACATATGTCATCTCATTCTTACCCTGCAATAATCCTAGAAGTTTGGCGATATTTTTGTCCCAGTTTTGCAGATGAAGAAACAAAGCAGAGAGAAGCTAAGTGACTTGCCCAGGGTCATACAGCTTGTAAGAGTCTGAGGCTGAATTGGAACTCAGGTCTTCCTAATTCCAGGTCCAGTGCACTATGCATCATACTATCTAGCTGCATAATTATAATGATGATGATAACTTATTATTACTAACAGTATATATTATGTAACAATATATTTATATTACTATATATGCTACATACTATACATGTATTATATATAGAATAGTATATATACTATATATACTATTAATATATAATATAAATCTGTAATGTTATTATATAATATATACAATTGATATAAAACATATATAATGTGTAATAGTATATAAATAATATAGTATTCAACAATAAATTGAGATTAATAAATGTATAACATATAATAGCTATATTATTCAATATTTATATATACATGGTATGGTTACATATTATATAAGTAAATATATTCATGTTTCATATACATAATATTTATATGTGGGTGATGTATAATAGATAATTCTATATATACTATTAATTTATGACATTATAACATGATGATGATGACGATGATGTAGCAAGGTAGCACAGTGGATAGAATGCTGGGCCTGGAGTCAGAAACACCCGAGTTCAAATTATTATATAATATATACACATTATAATGAAATGTATAATATTAATATTATATTGTAATATATCATATTATGTACATGCTATAATATGACATATTATAATAAAATATTATTATTTTCTATCTTGCCTGATCCAAGGCAGTACCTAAGCTGGTAGGCAGTGCAGTGGATAAAACGAAAGGCCTGAAATCCAAAAGACATGAGTTCAAATGTGGCCTCAATGACTTACTAGCTATGTAATCTAGGCAAGTCACATAAACTCTGTAAAATGGAGATAACAGCCCTTACCTCTCATGGCTGTTGTGAGAATTAAATAAGATGGTAATTATGAAGCACTCAGCACAGTGCTTGGCACAAAGTATTTGAGTACATATATATGTATGTATGTATATATATATGCATATATACATGTATTTTATGGAGCTGTTATTGTAATGTGTGTAAACCACTTTAAAAGAAAATTAAAGTGCCACGTATGAAAACTGTTATTATCGTTATCTGCAACGTGTGCTTTTGCTCTTTACAAGTTACACTTGGGGTTCCGGGACTGATCCTGACCTCCCACGGGCTCCCTTTACAGGTGACAAATTACCTCGTGCTGTTTACCCTGCATTGAGGTTTAAAGAATCCTTTAGTCCACTTAGAGCGGGTGAGTCAGTGTTTGGGACAGCCACCCGCCCCTAATGAAGGGTTCTGGACCGCTCACCCCTCCCTTTGTTCTCCATCTGCAGATTCTTTTCGATCCTGCTCACTAAGTGTCAGATGTGGTTATGGTCCATTTCTGACCTCTTAGCAAGTGCGAAGGGGCATTCCAATCCATTGAGCGAGCGTGTCCTCCGGCCGCCGCCCCTCGAAAATTCACGCCTTCGCTGAGGGCTGACCGCCAGGACACGTTCGTGATTCCCGGGGTCATCCAACCGGTAGAGCATCCTAGGACGGAGGAGGGCTGGGGAGCAGGAGCGTGGGAGAGAAAAGGGTGTTGCCCCTTTAAGACTGTCCTATCTTCTAAGAGGGTTCCGACCCGGCCGGCGGAAGTCTCGCGAGCACATGCCCCTCAGGAGGGCGGGGAAAGGGGGCGTGGCGACTTCTCGCGATGTTTATCCCGGTGAGGGGCGACCATTTTAGTTTCTATCCGCCGGCCGGTTGCCCCGGCGGCGGCGTCTCCCTCCGTCCGCCTGTGTCCCAGGCAGGCCCCGGGAGGTGTCCGGCGGGCGGGCAGACGCGATGTGGCGGCTCCGCTGCAAGGCCAAGAACGGCACCCACGTCCTGCAGGGCCTCTCGAGCCGGTCTCGCGTGCGGGAGCTCGAGAGCCAGATAGCCGCAGTCACCGGGATCGCCCCCGGCGGGCAGCGGATCCTCGTCGGCTACCCTCCTGAGTGCCTGGACCTCAGCGACGGGGAGACCGTGCTGGGGGACCTGCCCATCCAGTCGGGTAAGGACCCCCGAAGAGTGGGAGGAGGCGGAGGAGAGGAGGGCCGGGGCTCGGAGTCCAGGCCCTGGCAGGAGCGCTCCCGCGGGCGGGCAGGGGCACGGGCACGGGGTCACTCCAGCCGCAGGCTCCAGCCTAGGACCCTCCCCCAGGACCCGCGGCTGCCCCTAGTGCGGTCCTGGGAGCCGGGGCCTGGGATGCTCATGGCCCGTTTGACAGATGAGGAAACTGAGGGCGGAGCCGAGTCCCCCGAGGAGGCCGGGGCAGAGCTGACCATCCCCTCCGATGTGCCCACCTGAACGGTGGGGCCGCTGGATCGCAGCTCATTCATTCTCTCTCCTTCCCCAGAATGTTGCGGGTGTGAGGGGCTTTCTCCTGCTCCCTTTTCCTTCGATGAGCGTCTTTTCGTGGACCGGGTCCCACAGTTCTCCCTCCTTTTGCCAGCTTGTGACACCCCCAACCCCCGAAACGGGGAGATGGAGATGGGGAGGAGAGGGCTGGGGTGAGAGACCGTGCTCAGCTCTGCCTCTAATCTCCAAGTTTTAAGTCATTTTTTATACCCATACGTATAGGTACTAGGTTATTTTAAGTTTAGTTTTAACACAATAACTTTTTAAGCCCATCTTAATAGCCTGCTTCCGCGCCAACCTGTAGCAATCATTTCTGTTGACACCTGAAACTTGAAGAGCAACTTCTCTAATTAGCACCTTATCGCTGTGGTGTCAGAAACGTAAATATAGTAGTCGATTGCTTGCTTGTCAGCACACCCCCTAGTGGCCTATTTAATTTAATTTAATTTTTTGCTTCTCTGGTTTTAATAAGTTGTAGAATAACAGATTCTGAGTTAAAAGGGACTTTAGAGGCTTCCTACTCTGATGTCTCATCAGGAGGTGACCCGGGATTCTGGAAAGGTCTTCCAGCAAAGTACCATTTCTGACAGGTTTTACCAGCTTGGAAAGGCTTTGAGTATTCCCCCAGGAATAGCCTAACTTGCTGTAGTCGTGAGGACCAGCCCAGCTGAATTCAGAGAAGTTTATCACCAGGTTGGCTTCAGGCTGACGAATTTTTTGGTTTCAGCAACTCTTAGACTATCTCTTAAATTTCAGAGGAGTTGTAATCTGCATCCATTGAGTAAATACCCACAACAGTAACAATGGTAACAGTAATGATAATAACGAAGATTTATATAACAGTATGTGCCAGGCTCTTTGTTAAGTGCTTTACAATTATTATCTCATTTGATCCTCACAACAACCCTAGGAGGTAGGGTGCTATTGTTATCCCCGTTTTACAGATGAAGAAACTGAGCCAAACAGGTTAACTGACTTGCCCCAGGGTCACACAGCTAGTAGGTGACTGGATTTGAACTCGGGTTTTCTTAACTCTACCTCAGATACTTTGATGCCTGGTTGCCTCACGCACTAACGAAGTTGTAGGTCCTGTCACAAATGTTTGCTCTGGTTTCTTTCTCATACAATCCATAAATGGCATCGAGGTGCAGCTAGATTCCCCTGGTTCAGTTGGGAGGCAGTATGAGTTAAAACAAAATAGCAGTAACCTAAGGAAGATACAGAAAGGAATGAGTGCTTATTGGTCACTTTTACAAAATTATTTTCTCAGTAACACAGTTTAATTCCTTTTCTAATTTACAGACTGGCTAGTCAGCCATATTTCATCTAAACATTCCTTTGCACTTCTGGATGTGCTCTATTTTTAACAGGTGATACCCTGATCATTGAAGAGGACAAAACCAAGCATAAGACTTCATCTTCTGCACTTTCAAAACATGGTGCTCATACTTCATTCAGGGAGGTTTTGCCTGTGCTCACCAGAACAGTGGTCCCAGCAGATAACTCCTGCCTTTTCACCAGTGTGTACTATGTAGTAGAAGGAGGAGTTTTGGATCCAGCTTGTGCTCCTGAGATGCGAAATCTTATAGCAGAGATAGTAGCAAGTGATCCAGAATTCTACTGTGAGGCATTATTGGGAAAAACAAATCAAGAGTACTGTGACTGGATTAGAAGGGATGACACTTGGGGAGGAGCTATTGAGATATCCATTTTATCAAAGTTTTATCAATGCGAAATTTGTGTAGTGGACACTCAGACAGTCAGAATCGACCGCTTTGGGGAAGACGCTGGTTACCCCAAAAGGGTACTACTGATTTATGATGGCATCCACTATGATCCACTTCAGCGAAACTTCCCTGACCCAGACAGCCCTCCTTTGACCATCTTTTCCTCCAATGATGACATTGTTCTTGCACAAGCATTGGAATTGGCAGATGAAGCTAGAAAAAAGAGGCAATTTACTGATGTAAACCGATTCACCCTGAGATGCATGGTGTGCCAAAAGGGGTTAACTGGACAAGCAGAAGCAAGGGAACATGCCAAGGAGACGGGCCATACCAACTTTGGAGAGGTGTGATCTATGCAGGAGGAAGCATTGTCTACTACCTCACTCATCCAGAAGGCTCTGGGTTTTCCAATAAGCTCTCTGTAAACCTAAAAGACAAAAGGACACAATGCTTGAAACACCCTTTTTACTTAAGACAATGAAGACACTAGAATTCCTTGTTAAGATTAAAATTAGTGTGCAAGTTTACAGATCTGTGTCTACAGTGGTGATACATGCTCTCTTCCTGCCAGGTGTGACAGTGAGTGATGCCTTGACACTAGCCTGAAGAGAGTTATTCCTACAAGCCTAGCACTGAGCAGCGTTAACTGATGGAAGAGTACACCTGGCACATTTGGGGGTAATATGAAAGGCTTCATGTGATACCACTGCGTATACACAACAGTGTCTAGAGCAGCTTAGACCTTTGAATAACACAGAGTTTGAAAACAAAACTCATTTCTAAATTATGACTCCAACTGAGGAGCAATTCCTTGAATGACGTGCAGGGTGGTCAACCTGATTTTATGCTGAAAGTTGGTAGACTTTTCATGCAAGTACTTTGCAAGGTATAAATACGTTACATAAGCTGTTTCTACAGGGATGGTAACTACTTCTTGTGAGTGTTAACTCAGAAATTGAATCTGACAGTGCCCTGTTTAACATTTATAGTATATAAAAGTAGAATGTAAAGGATAAGGTGCCTAATTTCATAACTATGGTGAAGGAGCTGACTGCAGCTTTAAAAGACCAGTATCCTTGTTTTAACTTAATTTTTATTAGCTAATAACTTATTGGATAAGATTTTTAAATTAAGCATAGCTTTAAAAAACCCCAGTTTTAATTGAAGTTCCTTGAAATTTGAGCACTCAAACTTTGCAAGAGTTGTTTGTTTTGTTTTTTTTTATTTCGTGTGTCTTTAATTTCTTGTTTTTTGTTTATACTATCTCTATCTTTTGAAATTTTTTTTAAGCTGAAGTGACCTGGTAAGGTTTGGATTTCTATTGTAATGACTATTCCTCATTTAAGTAGTATTTGTTTTCTTGTTAAACAGACCGACCTACAAATGTTGGACCTACAAATGTTGAATTATCGCTAGCCTTATCACCACTGAAAAACAATGCCCTTAAGCCAGGTCTAATTTCAGCAGACTAGCATTTTAAAATTTCCATCTTATTTCTCATTTTGCCTTCGGAACAATTTTGAGGTACTTAGAGTGATGGTGACTAGGTTGTTTTGGAGGGGAAAAGTAGGCTGTTGTTTCTGAAATATAGAAACATTACCAAATCCTTGTCTTACTGAGCTGTCTCAGAGTTTTCCTTGTACTCCGCATCAGTTGTGTGCCCTTTTGCTTGTTGAACTAAATCAACTAGGCACCCTCTCAGAAACTCAGCTTTGATATAAGATCTCCTAGGTAAAGTTGTCTACTACCTCTTTCATAATTCTACTTATGATCAGGGATACTAAATCAAAATGAATATAACAGTGTACAACCTCATGAGGTTTAATGTTTTTGAAGTTCTTGTAATAATAATCTTGATCTGTTTGGGTGTAGTTAAGGGTCTGGCAAACTAATTGCATATTTTAACTGAAAGCACTTAAATGTCTCCTTAAGCACATTTTTTGGGTTGATCTTTTGAATTAGAGAATTACTTTTTGAGTTCTTAGGGTGAAAGTTTAAGATAGACATTGAAAACAATTCAGCAACCAGTTATTAAGCTTCTATTATGTGCAAGACACTGTGTTAGGTACACCTGTCCCAATAATGCTTACATTTTAGTGGAAAATTTAGGAAAAGTTAACTTTATTTGAGGAATAATTAACAAAATGTGCTTGAATACTTTTAAAAATCGAGTACCTTTTGTTTATATAGGTCTTTCAAGGTATAAGTTGCTCTTAAGATTAGTAAAAGTCTTAAAAGTGTTCTTTTTTTTACTATTTTACTGAGCCTTAACAAAAACAGCACTTGTGAATTATTGTAGTGTTTGTAAGTCATAGTCCATACAACTGAAAATGATGTGAAACGTCCATCTATTTGTCTTCTGGCTTGTGTTGTTGATTATTTCTGAATTCATCTTATTTCTCTAAGAAACCTAATTAGAGTAATAAATGTTGTTGTAACCAAGCAATTTAGAATTGTATCATCAGCATTCATTTTTAGATTAAGGCTTCTTATACAACCATGCATCACTTTTCTGTCAGAAAACTTATTTTTTACTTTCTGGTAATGATAGATATCAGGCCTAATGCATTTGCCTCAAGACCTTTTAGATTTAGACTGAGACAGGTTGATGCTTTCTGCCTTAGTTTAAATTCTAGTCACTCTGAATTTTGATCCTGTGTTGTACAGACAACAGATTATTTTAACAAAATGGAAAGCAAAAGAACTCTTTGCTGATGTTGCACAAATATTAAATTCAAGGGATTTTGTTTACATGTTATTACTTTTTTCATACCACGTGTCAAATATTTATTCAGGGAACTTTGTTTTCATATTTTAAACTTCTAAGTCTTCTGTTTAGGCTATCACATAAATTGGAAACTGATAACTGAGAATTGTTAGGCTTTTCATTGTTAATCATTTGCCAAAATTTAACACTATTGTGACTTAAGTGGCATCATATACCTAGAAAATTCATGATGAAGTACTATTCCTACTTCATTCCACTTCTGTTAGTATGAATTTAAGTCTCTAAATATTTGTTCTAAAATCAAGCTTGTAAGTTATTTTAAATTTAAGATTTTGTGAGTGTGCTGATACTTGACTAAATTGACCTCTTAGTCTGAATAAACTTGAGTGTTGTAAAACCTTGAAAATCTTCTGATGTAGCTACTTCAAAGGAATTTAGAAGAAACTTTGTTCTGTTTGCACTTGAACTTAGTAGGGATTGTCCCATTCACTCAATTTCCATATTGAATTAGAAGACCTTTAGCTTTAGAAGCTAGGTGGGAATACTACTCTCATTTACTTTGCTTTTGAATCCAGTGACTAGCTACAGTGCTGCCTACATGGAATAATTAACCACTGATGTTAATCTTTCATTCTCACAATTTTGTAATGGATTATCTAGATAATAACTACTAATAACTCCTGTTAGGTATAGATAATAATTAGTAATAATCATAGTTAGGTAATAGTTGATTACTTGAGAACTTGATTTTTCCACCCTTAGCTCTTGATCTGAATTTTCTTCCTCACTGAAAAATTGGAGTTATTGGAAGGATAGTATTGAAATGCCAACTGATACTGCCTTGATTTAGAATTTTCTTTTCAGTGATTCCAGCTTGGCAGCTCTGGTGAAAGTTGGTATAGTTAAATATTTCTTTATTTTATGGGGGCTCAAATCCTAGCAATAGGCAGTCACCCTGCCCCTTTTCTAGGGAGTAAGTGACATTACTTTCTCTCAAAGGATCATAGAGATCATAGAATTTAATGTTCAAAGGGAATCTTAGACATCATTTAGTCCCTCATTTTACAGATGAGAGTTAAAGGGTATTTTCCAAGGGCACAAGTGATAGTTGGATTCAAACCCAAATCTTAATTCCAAATTCACTGTTCTTTCCACTACAATCTAGCTGTTTCACTTTGTATGCCTTCAATATTTCCATGTATACCTCATTGTGCTGACTGTCCTCCATGTTTTATAGAGCCTGTAATATGGGTATTTGACAAGTTCACCTGGCTAGCATGTTTATTTCAAAGTTTTCATTAAATTTATTGCATGCCTGCACTAAACCTTTTTTTTTTTTTTTAAATCCTTCTAATTATAATGGAAAAGGTACAGGTTGAAGGGAGATGAGAAAAATTTTTAAACTATAATCATGTGGCCTTCATGAGCAGTTTTCATATATTGAGAATCACACCTGGTAATTATTTGCAGCACTTTAAAACTTGTGAAACAAAGTTTACGTGTTATATAGCACCCTCCAAGATCCTTATTAAAACCAATAAATGTATGTGTTGAGCTGCCAGTAATCAGCTCTTTTCTTCTACCACTATGCATTGTATTTCAGTAACACAACATTCTATTATTGTGTTAACATTCCATTTCAGTAGCTATTAGGAGCATGCTGTTCTCTAGCATTCAAAATGTTTCTTAATACACTACTATAATGTGATTGTTCATGTATCTTTTTACAATACAGTATTCAAGTTTATTCTTACAGTGCAGACAACTGAGGCAACAGTTCTGAGAAGAATAGATTATTAAAATCTTTATTCTTTTTTAAAGCTAAGTAAAAACAGTCTTTTGTAGGAGGGGGCTGGAAGGGATTCAGAAATTAATGGACTTGAAAGTTCCATTTTATTTATAGACACTGTGTCTTTTAATACCTATAAATAAAAGTGAAACAAACATTCATTTGAATAAGCTATGAAATCCTGACTAAGGTTTTGAATAAATTTGGGAATTGAAGTTAATTTAAAGATAGGTAACAGGATATGCTGAATCATCTATTTAATTGCTGCAAATAGTACTTTGGCAATAATTTTTAAGCATCCAGTTTACAAAGCATGCAGAATTTTTGTGAAGGGGATTGGGTGGGGGGGGGGTTAGTTGTCAGGATTTTTTTGGTCTACACCTTTGATTTCATCACTGTAAGGAATTGCCTTTCTTTACCAATCAGTCTATAATTTATAGTCTTAAAGCATTGCCTGGGAGCACTTAGGAAGTTTAACAACTTGTCCAAGGTCACACAGTGAATATATGTCAGGAAAGAAACTCAGGTCTTCCTGACTCAGAGGACTGCTCTCTATCCCTTACACACCAATTTTAGTATGTTAAATGATAACACATTTGTTGAAAAGGTTTTTCCCCTCTTGATAAATGAAGTCGAACTGTTTTTGTTTACCAAATCATCAGCATTTAATTTGAAAACATTTCATTGATTGTAATTTTGTATGGGTGCTAATTAAAGTTCAGTGAGTGTGAATTTAAAGGTTAGCTTATTCTTAAAAGGGGGTCAGTGAAGAAAGAAGTATGATTGCTACCAAAACAAAAGAGAATCTGGTCTAGAATGGATGAATTTGTAATACTCATTGAACAATGCTTTTCAGAAGATTTCAGAAGAGTATTTCAGGCCATCAGGAGAGCAATAATTTTTGTGTTATACCACCCATCTCTCTCAGTGGTTGGTTTCTGAGTAAGGTCCGTATGTGGAAAAATTTCCAATTAAAGCATAAAGTTACATCTAAGTGTTTGTTGTGATGCCTTTTTATATTTCTGCCCTTTTTTAAAAGGCAAAATCATACCAAGTGTAGGTTAAGGAGTGGTGAAGACATATAGTTGAGTGATAGGAATAATAGACTATAGCTTCCAATACCAAGTTAAATTTAAGGAAATCTTAGGACATAGGATTTCTATTAATGTTATGTGAAAACTTTATAATGGGTACAACGTACATATTTTGAGCTCCATAAAGGTCCAGGTAGCCTAATTCTTGTTAATTTTCCAATTTACCTCTATGCCATATAATATATTGCAGGAAATTCCATATACTTAGCAAAATAATGGTGACTTTGGAGGAAAGGGAGGGGTAATATTTCTAGTAACTTAATTCAGCCTTGGCTCTTGTTAGGAAATATACTTAGGAAATAGTATTTACCAAAAAAATTGTAGTGAAGTATGTAAACTTCCTGTTTTATAGTTTTCGATTAGAGCAGGTAGAAGTGCAGGTTTAGGAAATAATGAATGGAATTGGTTAGGAAAAACTGCCTCATGTCACTGCTTTAGAACATGACTTAAAAGAGCAGTAGAAAAATTTAAGCCAGGAGTCAATTTTGTATGCTTTAACTTTCTTAGATTGAAAGTATTTTCCTTTGGAAGATTGATAATTTTGCCTCTTGTTTTAACTTGGCTAATTAAGGTTGTTTTCCCCACAAAGATCTTTGATATGCTGCTACCAGGAAAATGTCTTGTATTATCATATAACTTTTATGTAACTTTGATGTTGCCAAGATGCTTTGATTTTATTTATAAAGTTGTATGATTTTAAATAACTGAAAGCTGTATGTATGTAGTGACTTGTTATGAAAGAATAAATTAAACAATCTGAATTGGAGTGTTTGTCAGTTGAATTTTTTTTTTTTTTGCTACCAGTCAGCTGCTCCACCCAAACTCAACATTATCTTTTTGTTTTTATCAAAAGTCAATAAATAGATCACAGCTTTGACCTATGAACTGTATTCTACCAAAATTTACTTGCCAGGTGGAATCTTAATGACTATTTTCCTGAATTTTTTCTTTTTTATTTAACACTAGATGGCATTTGACGCTTCCAGTCATTTTTAATGTCTTGTCATCTTCTGAAAGTGGCCATGGAGGAGTGGGAGACTGAGTCCTTGTTTCAAGGTCTAATGTGTCATGAAAGCATAGGGACAAGAATCAGTCTGAAGACAAAAACATTTGATTGTTGCATGGGTCAATTAGTTTTATACTGGTTCTGAACATTACACTTTGTAAGACAGATAATACTAGCACGCAGGATGGCTGCTAGGACAGGTTCACTCTTGATCTGGGCAGACAGGAAGACAGCTTCAGAGGGATTAATCTTACTTTATTCTAGTCTAGTCTTCTCACAAAGGTTGCTGATAATGGGAGCACCAATGCCTACAGCATTCCCTAATCATCCTTCTTGTAGGAGCGAGAAGGTGGGGCACCTACCCTACATCTCAGTGGGGTCAATTGAGACAGGCACAACTTGTGCACTCCCTTAAATCTCCTTCAACCTCAGTGGGGCCCAATTGAGGCAAACACAAATTATTCCCAAACCTTGATAGGGGCTACTCAAGGCACACATGACATTCTAGCTTGTGCATTCAATCCCAAAGGTTCCCCACTCCTTGACCAGCGTCCACTTTATAGGGTAACAGACAAAGAAGGCATATTGTTAGCAATAGCCTCGCAAGTTTACGTTACCTCACTTTTATATCCACCGCGCAGTCGTAGTAGATATTTACAACTTAAGCACAAATGTTTATATTCTTTATCATTATATAATGCTGCACAAGCATGGTAGAGATGTTTTGAACCATGAGACTGGGAAATAGAGGTTATTATGGCCACAGATCCTGGGAAACTGAATTCAAAGAAAGAATAACAAAAATCTACCTTACACACTAAAATCCACCTTAATAGACATACTAGATTTAATTGTCAGCTTGAGGAGTGCTATTTATTTGGAATACAACTGTTATTTATCAGGAACTAGCCCCCTTAGTGATTCTCATATTTGCATGTGGCAGAGTAATCCACCTCTCCCTAAGCTGGTAGTAATAAGATTATCATAAGGATAGGGGATAGGACATAAACCTGTGATTTGCAAAGCAATGTAGACAAATAGAGTTGGTGGGAACCTTAAGAAAAAACATTCAATCTTTGGAATTTGTAATAATGAAGGAGAGGAAAGCCTAGAGATAGTCTGAAATACACCCTAGGTTTTGGGATACTGTGCTTCAAAGAGTTCAGAGCAAATATAAGTAGGACTCCAAGTACTAAAATCCTTTAGGTGAATCTAGCCCAGGTGGAATGAAAAGCTCTCATCAGTGAAATTCTAAAGATATAAAAGGAAACAATTTTGATGAGAATGAATAGAGGTGACCACCCAATAGATTCACATGTAAACTTTTGGATGCAAAAAGAATTGTCCAACTTTTATTTTGAAAAGACACAGATAGATGATGTAAGCAAAGAGCCAACAGGATGTTTACAGAAACATGGCACAGCCAATATAGTGTCAAGAATGCCATAGCTCAGAATAAGCTGAGGTTAGCAATGAATGAAAAAAGCTAATGTGATTTTAGGCTATGTTATGTAAGAGCATTGGCATCTAAAACTAGGAATGTAATAGCATTGCTATACCCTACCCTGGTCAGACTATGTCTAGACTCTAGGATATTGTATTTCATTTGGGGCCACATTTGTAAAACTGGAGAGGATTCAGAGGACAGTGACCATGATAGTGAGGACACTGGAAAAGATTTTTTTCAAAGAAACAGGAAATATGAAACCTGGAGAAGCAAATAATTCAATGCAACATTTAAGTATCTTTGAGCATTTAAATGTCCATAATATATAAGAGGTTAGATTTATTTTTCCAGATCTCAGAGAGCAGAATTAAAAGTAACTAATGGGCATTGAAGAGAGGCAGATTTTGGCTTGATATAAGCAAAAATTTCTTAAGATAGCTGTCTAAATATTGATTGAAACTCCTGCCTCAGAAGTTAGTAGGTTCCCTTTTACTGAAGTTCTTCTGAAGAAGACTAGATGACCCTTTGTTGGCCATGTTGTAGAGGGGATTCTTATTCAGGTACAGGTTATATCAGATGACCTCTGAGGTGTCTTTGAACCTGGAGATTTCTTCTCTTTTCAGGTATGACCTTACTTTCTGCCACTAACCTGTGAGACCCTGGATAAGTAATTCTACTTTCCTGAATTGCGTTTTTTGCATTTTTTAAATGAAGGTGCTAGGTTAAATGATATTCGAAGTCCTTTCTGGCCCTTTCACCCCATAATCGCTTTGTTCAGTCCAGTCTGGAAGGAGAGATAGCAGATTTGTTCCTTAAGAAAACAAAAGATGAATGGACATTTTATCCAAACCTAAAGAAAGGTTGGGACATTTCATAAACATCCACTGAGACCTAGGTTTTTTTTAAAAAATCATTTAATTGATGATTTGAGTAAAAGAAGCACTAAGAATTTTGGGAATTTCTTATCAAATGGACTAAGGCAATTTATCCAACAAATCATTCCTTATGACTAATATGATTTACTCAAGTATGGTTGTTAAACCTTATGCAAACAATTATGTTAAAAACAAAAACATACAAATCTATAATTATCTCAATACATGAAGAAAAAGTCTTTGAAAAGATACAGCAATTGCTTACAAAAAGTAGAGGGGTAGAGGGATCTTTTTAGCACCACAGAAGTAAGCACCATATTTCAGACCAGGATAAGCTAGAAGCTTTTCCAATAAACATAGGAGTAAGTCAATAATGCCTACTCTCTCTACTAGTATTTTACATAATTCTAGAAATGCTAAGAATAGCAATAAAACAAAAGAAGGATGTTAGAAGTATAAAGACAGGCAAAGAGGAGACAAAACTATTCTTTGATGACTTGATGGCTTATTTAGAAAATCATAGAGAGTTAGCAAAAAAAAAAAAAAGATGATAATAGCTCCAGCAAACTTGAAGACTACAAAATAAACCCGCAAAATCAACATATCTCTATAATAATAACAAAAGCCAAAAGGAAATAATATAAAAGGAAATTCCAATCAAGATAACTACAAAATGCGCAAAATATTTGGGAATCAGTCAATCAAAACACATTCAACACTTACATAGATTATAAAATAATCCCTAAAGAAGCAATTTGTTGTTGATTGGTCGTTTCTGACTCTTCATGGCCCATTTAGGGTTTTCTTGGCAAAGATACTCGAGTGGTTTCCCATTACCTTCTTTAGCTCAATTTACAGATAAGGAACTGAGGTAAACAGGGGTTAAGTGACTTGCTCAGGGTCCCATAGCTACTAAGTGTCTAAGGCCGTATTTGAACTCGGGAAGATGAGTTTTCTTGACTCCAGGCCACTGGGCCACTTAGCTGCCCCTAAAGAAGCAAAGACCCACTTAAACAGTTGGAGGAATATTCAAAGCCCATGTCAGGGCCATGCCAGTATAATAAAAATGACTACTATCAAAGTTATAGCTTTATGTGATGCCCATCAAAGTACCACAGGGATACTTTATAGAACTTGTTAAAATCATAACAAAGTTCATTTTGAAAAAAAAAAAACCTAGAATATCAAAAGAAATCATTTTTAAAAGTAGCAATGAAAGGGGAGCAGCATTTCCAGACCACAAACCATATTATAAAGCACCAATCATCAAAACTACTTGGTACTGATTCAAAAAAATAGAAAAGTTGATAAATAATAAAAGAGACTATCAGATAAAGGAGAAGGAGAAATAATGGAATTCAATAACCCGGTGTTCAAGAAAGTTGAAAACATAAATTATTTAGGAAGATGCTCCCTATTTGATTAGGATTGCTGGGAAAACTGTAAAGTGGTCTAGAAGAAATAAAACTTAGGCCAACACTATACCATATTCCATAATAAGTTTGAAATGAATATATAACTGAATAGTGAAGATCATACCATAAAAAATTAAGAAACAGATTATCTACCTTTTTCAGCTACAAGTAGGAAATGAATTTTTGATTTTATTTTTGTGTTTTTTAGTTTATTTTAAATACAAAATAAAAGAAAAAACACATTGCCATGTACACAGTAGAACATAACAGAGGATTCAATATAAAACAATAAATTTCCATTTCATGAAAACCCATATAATAAATATTACACATTGTTTTCAAAGCTGTTCAGCTTTTCTTTGCTTCCTTATAAATTTTCTTTTGTTGTCTGCTGTGCACTTTTTACTTTATATTTCCCCCCTCCCTCCCCCTCCTCCCAAGGGAGGCTACAATTAAAGTGCAGGTATAGATGTGGATATAAATATAGATAGATGTAAATATTTGTATATACTCATACACATATATGTAAGTCCGTGCTATCTTTATTTTCACTCAGTCTTTCCATGTTTTTCTAAACCAACCAGCTCATCATTTCCTACACCACAGCAATATTCCAACCCAATCACATTCTGAGAGATTGTCTGTGAAAGTTCTTTCCACCAGTTTTCTGCCTTCCTTCAATTCTTGGCTGCTTAGGTTTTATTTATACAAGAAATTTTTAACTTAAAATAATCAAAATTATCCATTTTACACTTCAACAATGCAGTCACCTTATAATATGGTTTAAGGTCTGATACTACTGAATCTGGTTCCTTTATATCTTTTTTCCCCTGGTTTCTTTGAAGTTCTTGACCTTTTGTTCTTCCAAATGAACTTTGTTATTATTTTTTCCTAACTCAGTAAGATAATTTTAAAGTAATTTAATTGGAATGGCATTACATAAATAGATTTGTTAGGGGAAATTGTCATGGGAAATGAAATCTTTAAAAAAAATTGTAAATTAATTTTTTCAATTTAACATTCATTTTTTCTTTTCACCTCTCTTCCCCTTGGAAAAACAAAACAAAACAAAACACAAGAACAAAATCCTTGTAATAAATATGCATAGTCAAGGAAAGCAAATTATCATATTGGCCATGTCCAAAAAATATGTATTTCATTCTAAATCTTGAATCCATCTCTTTTCTGTCAGGAGGTGGGTAGCATCTTTCATCACTGGTCCTTTGAATCATAGGTGATCATTTCATTGATCAGAGAGTTCTTAAGTCTTCCAAAGTTGTTTGCTTTAGTAGTGTTGTGATAGTATAAAACATTCTCCTGGTTGAGCAAATTTCATAAGTTCATACAAGTCTCCCAGGTTTTTCTGAAACCATCCCCTTTGTTGTTTCTTGCACTCAATAGTATTTCATTACATTCCTCTACCATAATTCATTAAGCCATTCTCCAAACAATAGGCACCACTTGGTTTCTAGTTATTTGCAATGACCAAAAAAAAAGCTGCTATAAACACTTTTTGAACATGTAGAACCTTTCCTCATTCTTTGAGCTTTTTTAGGACAAAGGCCTAATAGTGGTGGTATTCCTGGGCCAAAGAATATGGTTTAAAAACTTTAGGGGCACCATTCCAAATTGCTTTCCAGAATTGCTTAGATCAATTCATAGCTCCACTCACAGTGCATTCATATGTCTTTTCCTTCAACTCTTCCAACATTTGCTATTTTTCCTTTTTTTCAACTTTGCCAATCTGATGAGTATAGGAGATAATTTTTTTTAGCCAAATAACAGGTAAGAGCAATTACAAAAGGTATAATAGATCATTTTGATTGCATTAAATTGAAAGGCATTTGCACAAACAAAATTAAGATGGGGAGGATAAAAGAGGAAGTAGCCAACTGAGGAAAAAAATCTTTGTATCATATTTCTCAGATAAAGATTTAATATCCAAGTTATATTGACAACTAGCAGAAATATATTAGGCCAAAAGCTATTCCCCAGTAAATAAATGGTCAGAGCATATGAGCACATGGTTCTTGCATACTATTAACAACTATATAAAAATTCCTCATCACAATTTTTAAAATTTAATTTATTTTTTATTTTTAGTTTACAACATTCAATTCCTCAAGTTTTTGAGTTTCAAATTTTCTCCCTCTCTCTCTCCTCCCCCCTCCCCACCCAAGACAGCATGCAATCTGATATAGGTTCTACATATACTTTCACACTAAACATATTCAAATCACTAGTAATAAGAACTTTTGACTATTTAGTTTTGCCTGCAGTGGACTGGACAGAGATTATGGAGGATCTAATCTTTACAACCATTTAAAACAAAATTGAGTTTTACTTGAAATAGCTAGTTGACTCTACCTTACATTACAAAAACAAAGGCTTAGAAAAAGCCTTTGGATTTGGCTAGAAGTGATGATAGGTGATTTTAGTGAGAGTGGTTCTGAAAAGAAGATTTCTAGGGCTCACTGTGAAGTGATCATCCTTAAACCTTTTTTTGGTATCAATATGGAAGTGACTCAAGAATCTCTAAGCTTTCACTGCCACCAGGAACTTGATTAATAACCCAGTTCAGAAGCCCCTTGCTGAGCAGGCAAATAGAATTATAAATCACAGGATCAGAAACAAAGAAGAGTTAGATGGGACTGTAAGAGGCCACCTAGACCAACACCCTCATTTTACAGATATGGAAACGGAGACTCTAGAGCCATTAAGTGATTTATCCAAGGTCACATAGGTTCTAAACAGCAAAAAGATCCATACATCTATATCTATCTGTACATATACACACACACATACACACATATACATATATAATTTGTGTACGTGTATGTATGTATACACACATATAAACACACATATTTCTTCTCCACCCCCCCCACTAAAGGGAACAAATCTAATGTCTCCCTTCCCATATTGAAATCAATATAGGCATAAAAAAGAATTGTTACGTGGAAATAGACTTATTCTAGAAGTTACAAGGAGGCAAATTTCAGCTGAACAAAGAACTTTCTAATAAATAAAACTACCAGCCATGAAATAGACAATCTTTCTTGTGAGGTAGGGAGTTACCTGTGACTATAAGGACTCAAGTACAGGCTCAATGACATGATAAGAATATTCTAGAACAGATTCCTGCCTTAATGAGAAGGCAGACTAGTTTTCTAAGATCTTTCCCAATATGATTTTATTATTTGAAATTGAACGCGCACGATTTACTAATTTTATGACTAGCTGGACATGCTTCTATAGTTGCCAGACAACTATGTGCCTCACCTATGTGACAGCCTTCTATGTAGGGATGTGTTCAGAAATTTTATATCAATGTAGCCTCAACTACGCTGGCATTACATGGCCCATAAAAATATTATTGCCACAGATTTAGAGCTAGGAAGAACTTTAAAAGTCAGGTAGGCCAGTGCTCTCATTTTACGGATGAGAAAATTGACTCTAAAGCCAGTGCCATTTTTGTCATATCATGCTTCCCTCCTACTACTGGAAGTTAGGGAAGAGGTTCTAACCAGGGTTCAAGTATGCTTAAAGCCCCAAATGTGTGGTTATGGTCCAGATTAATTGCTAAACAAAGAGTATTAGTTTTAATGTTTATCTTCTATGTTGCTGTAGCCTCCTCTTCCAAGGATACTTTAGCACTGTTGCCAGGTGAAATATGGAGTTTAAATTTATGCAATGAGGAAGATACAGTGTTTAAAAAAGAAAATACCTTGCCTCGAAAGTTGAAAGTGTCAAAGTAATTTGATACTGTCAAAAATGTTAGCTGGATTGCTGAAGTATTTCTATTTTGCAAAATAAAGGATACCTTATAAAGAAAGGCAACTTTTGCCTCAGACACCTGATACATGTACTAGCTGTGTGACCTTGGGCAAGTCACTTAACCCCAATTGCCTTGCCAAAAAACAAAACAAAACAAAAAAAGAAAGGCAACTTTTACAACTTTTCTGGCTAAGGCCAAAAGTGTTTCCTTTTTCAGTGTTTCTTGGGTCATTTATGAGATAGTTGGATTCTCTGATAAATTGTAGGGATGTATGAGATGTTAATTGAGAGTGAGTAAGAGAGAGAGATCTTCATGGTGTTTTTGAGGGAACATATGGCACTTTGGTTTAAGTTTTGGGTATGGTTCTCAAATTTAGCAATTTGCTCTTCTTACAGAGGAGAGGAAGGAACTTCTGAGCATTAGCCTCAAGTCAACGTGTCAACAAGTCAATATTAATTAAGTACTTACTATGTTCCAGATGCTGTGCTAAGTGCCAGAGATACAATGAAAGGCAAAAACAAAACCAGCACCTGTTGTCAAGGAACTCAGTCTAGTAGAGGAGACAATATGTAAACAACTATGTACAAACCAAACTATATACAAAATAAGTTGCAAGTAACCTCAAAGGGAAGGCATTAAGAAAAAGGACTGGGAGATGCTTTTTGTAGAAAGAAGGATTTTAGGTGAGACTTGAAGGAAGCCAGGAAAGTTAAGAGGCAGAGATGAGGAGAAAGAGTTTCAGTCATGGGGTTAACCAGTAAGAAGGGAGATATATAGGAGATGAAGAATTGTGTGTACTCCAAAAGAAACTAAAACTGTCATTCATGTGAACCAATGATGAGTCACCAAAAGGTAAATGGGGGTCATAACAATGAAAAAGACAAGAGAGAGATATAGCCAGCTTTCTAAGTGCTCCAAGAAGAGTGGGATAACAACCCTCAGATATGGACTGTATTTTCTAAAATAGTTTGTGAGTGTGTATTTAGAGGATGGTGTTAGGGAGGTCTTAACCATCATCAAGTAGATATCAGTACTATATCAATATGTAAGACTGGAGATAAGGTGTAAGGGAACTAGTCCAGCAGATAAGCATGGGCTGAAAATATATTTAACAGTAAGGAGTACTCATATAGGAGTTAAAATGCAAAAGTGTCCCCCACCCACAAAATTTTATCTTTCTACAAAAGTATCGGCTATGGTACATCATTACTCTATCCTTCCTTCCTTCCCTCCTTTCTTCCTTCCCTCCTTCCTTTTTTCTTATATTTGGAAGGAAATAATAGTTCCTCCCTTGAGGAACATCATCTCAAGGGCCACCAGTATAGCATTCAAACTGCCCATCTATTGTCTTTACTTCTCAAATCATGATCATCCTTTTCTAGTCATAAATTATAATTAATGTGTTTCTGTGACGCTTTTCACATATATAGCAATGCTGTAACATGCAGCAGCCTACTTATGTCAACTTTCCTTTTCCATTGCTTTTTCGTTGCTGTTGTTCAGTTGGGTCTGACTCTTCATGACCCCATTTGGGATTTTCTTGGCAAAGATAATAGAGTAGTTTGCCATTTCCTTCTCCAGTGGATTAAGGCAAACAGAGACTTTCCCAGGGTCACACAGATATGTCTGAGGCTGGATTTGAACTCAGGTCTTCCTGACTCCAGGTCCAGCTCTATCCACCCTCATTGTTCTTTAGGATATCTCTAATTTTAATTCTTCTAAGGCTTTGCTTTTCCATCATTCATTATCATATAGGATTGCCAAAAGAATGTTAATGTTAAGTAGATGGGCTCTTGCAATATTGCCAACATAGTTCTCATTTTTAATAGATAATGTTATAATGGGAATATTTCATGTTTCTGTATGTTATAAAAAATTAGCAAGTCAATCTAGGTGACAAAATGGGGGGAAAGAATGAAAAATCTAGGTCACTAGGTGGAGCCATAATATTATTTTTAACGTTACCAGATATTAGGGAATGAAAGGCTTCATCTACCCTTTGAGGTTACCTCCCTTCTTAGTACATAAGAACTAGACCTCCTATCACCTTGTCATATTCATTATTCAGCAAGTATTGCTTATTGTACACACCCCAATGAAGCTAGGTCCACTTTAGCTCTGAGGGTGTTACAGTCTTTAAAGAGTTTCTGTGAGTGGCTGGGTTGGAGGTGCCCTTCCTGTTTTGTTGGTATTATGACATCACAGTTACTATGTCTTAGGAACATTCATTAGGAAGAAAGATCTCAAATGCTCAGTCAGCTTTATTATCCAGATACTTTTGAAAGCAAGTACATGCATCACCCAGAGCTCCTCCCTGTACTCATCCACCCCAGCTCCTTTAGCCACATCACTGACAGAGATGAAACTCATTTGTCAAGACTGGATGTGGGATAAACATAAATCTTGTGGCTATAATAAAGTCTAATAGTTATTTCTGAGTTCTGCTGGTTTCTATTCACCTATGATCCCTAAAATATTCTGGTCTGAGTTTTTCATCCCCTTTCGCCTGACTTTCCAGTGGCAACACCTAGGGGATACTTCAGTATGTTAAATCTATTGATAACTCACATTTATATAGCCCTTTAAGGTTTGCAAAGATAACCCTGTGTGTTAGGAAGGATTATTATTATCATTATGCCCATTTAATATGTATGGAACTTGAGAATCTCAGAAATTAAGTGACTTTTCCATGGTCACACACAATATCTGAGACAGGATTTGAACCCAGGTTTCTTGATTCCAAGTCCAACACCTAACCCACTATACCAGTGGCTTCATATTCAAGTATCCTTGCCTGTCACATACTGACTTAGAAAACCACAAATTAACATTATGTATGTTGTATTTTTATTTTGTTAAATATTTCCCAATTGTATTTTAATTTAGGCCATACTTAGGAGTTTTGTAGGCTGTCTGAGACCTACCAGCTTCAAATTGGACACCTCTGTACACTCTGTTTCCTCTTAATGATCAGTGAGTGATTTGATTAATATGTATATTCTCTCTACTAACAAAGCCTGAGCTCGTGGTTCATGGACAAGCTTGCCAAGGGACAAAGGTTTCCTCTATGCCATGATGAAATAGCACAGGACTTTCATGAAGGAACAAGGAGTAAATGAGAAACAAACAAACAAAAAGGAGGAGGAAAAGAAGCAAGAGACAATATTAGAGGGGAAAAAGGATTGGATTTGGAGTCAAAAATCCAGCCTTGCCACTCATGACATGTGTAACCTTTGGGCAAATCATTTCTCCTCTCTAGAAGTTTCCTCTTCTATAAAAACCTCAGTTTCCTTGTCTATAGAGAGAACTGGGTCAAATGCCTCTAAGATCCTTACCAGCTCTAAGTCTACTAATCTACGGCCAGTTGAATCAGCCTTTGGATAATCTGGCAAGTGTGACCTAAGCTTGAAGGAGCATTTTATGGCTCCCATATTCCTGGGAACTGTAGACTTCAAGATTCAGACCTGGATGGGTAAATTCTCTGACCCCCTTTAGATTGGTTTATTCCTGATGCCAAGAATCAATTCACAGTAGGAGACAAGTGAGTTGCTAAACTGGTTGCCAACCCATTTTAATTTTATCCATCCCATTCATTGCCATATACCACAAATGCCTAAAAGGACATCTAAATAATAGGGTGCCAGAGTGCTCTCTCCCTTTGGAACCACCCATATCTAGAGAGCTATACAGATAAAAAGGGTGCTTCAAAGCCATGGACACTTTCTCATAAATCTTCCCCGTCTATCAGGGTAAGCACTCTGTAATTAAATGATCTGGGTTCAAATCTTACTTTTGACATTACAAGTATAATTTTGGACAAGTCACTTTTAACCTCTATGGGCCTCAATTTGCTGGCCTGCAAAATGACAGGTTGGATTAGATGACTTCTGGATTCTCTTGTAGCTCTGATCCTATGATCCTTTGAATCTCTTGGAGTAGTTAGCTTTCATTCTTCTCAGGAAAAAAATTGGGATGAAGGTAGTCGTCATCTAGACAGAGAGGAATCCAAAGGTCTCCCCAACCTTGGGCTCAATCAATAAGCATATATTAAGTGCCCACTATACTATGTGCTAGGCACTGTACCAAGTGATAAGGACATGAAGCCAAAATGAAACAGCACCTGTCCTCAAGGAGTCTACATTCTATGGGAAGAGACAGTGTGTGTGTGTGTGTGTGTGTAAATATATACAAGGTAGTTTGGGGAGGAAGAGCGCTAGTGGTTGAGGGGGAGGGTCGATCAAGAAGAGATGTATGTAGAACACTGTATTTGGGATAACATCTTGAAGGAAGTAAGGATTCTATGCTGTAGAAGTGAGGAGGAAATTTGTGTTTTGTTCTCCTTCCACTTTGCAAATGGGACAGTGATACAAAGTCATAGAAATGGGAGACTGCATCGTGAGGAACTGTTAAAAAGGCTAGGCTGGCTAGACCACAAAACTGAAGAGAGTAATGGGTAACAAGGCTGAAAAAGATAGGTTGGGGTCAGGTGTTAGAGGACTTTAAAAGCCTAACAGAGACGTTTATATTTGATCATAGAGGCAAGAGGAAGGAACTGGAATTTATTAAGCAGAAGAGACTGTGGTCAGAGCTATACTTATAAAAAATCACTTTGACATCTGTGTGGAGGGTGGATTGGAGTGGGAGAAACTTGATGCTGGAGAATAGCTCAGGCAAGAAGTGATGAGGGTCTGAACATGATAGCCATGTGAGTAGTGAGAAAGGAACAGGTCCCAGAGGAGGTGTGGAAGTAGAAACTGCAAAGATTTGGTAACTGTTTGGCTGAGTTGGGTAAGAGAGAGTGAAGAGTTGAGGATAACAACAAGGTTGCAAACCAGAGAGAGTAGACAAATGGTAGTCTCCTTAACAGAAATAAGAAAATGCAGAAGAAGAGCAGAACTGGAGGGCAAGAATAATGAGTTCTGTTCTAAACATGAGGAGTTTGACACATCTATGGGACATTCATTTTGAAATGTCCAGATAGGCAGTTTGTTTTGGGTGTATAGAAAGAGAAGGCTATGTACAGATGTTCTATGAATACAGAATGCTTCCTGTCCCTCTTCAGCCCTTGTCTCCTTGCTTCCTTTAAGTTCCACCCAAAATACTGCCTTCTACAAGAAGTGTTTCCCAACCCCTCTTTGCTTCCAGAAAAATACCCTGATTCTGAGACTCTTCTATAATATACTATATACCCACAGTATTAGCTGTCCATCAACTTTCCCTTTATCACCACCACCTTATTCTTCTAATACAGTCCAAGAGACAGCCACGCTCCCCATTCAAAAAGAACAGCTTTCCAGGTGTTCAGAAACTAGATGCCTTTATTCCTCCACTTCCTGGTGCCCAGAAATCAGCTCCAGGCGAGGTAATTTGGGATAACCCGAATACCTAGGGAGAGGGTGAATATGTACTTGTGTCTGCTAATGTATTATGTACTATGTACCTTGGGGTACATACACATTTAGGGGGGGCATGAAATGTATAGTGAGCCAGCAAAGTAGACTGAGGAGTGGTCAAGCAGGTAGAAGAACAAGGAGAGGGTAATGAGAATAATGATTTAAAAAAAAAATAAACCCTCTGGGAAGAGAAAGGATGCTCAACAGTGTCAAATACTGCAGAGAGATTGAGAAGGAGGAGAACCGAGAAAACGATAATCAATTTGGCAGTTGGGTAGCAGTATGGCAAATAAGTAACTTTGGACACACCTGTTTCAGTTGAGTGGTGATGTCAGAAGCCAAATGGCAAAGGGTTGGAATGTGAGCAGAGGAAGAGGAAGTAAAGGCTGTGAGTTTACATACCTTTTTTCTGGGAGGGAAGGTACAGAAAAATAGCTTACCTGGGTCTAGTGAGGGTTTTGTTTTTTAAAGAATGGGGGATGGGTGGGATTTGGGTTTGTTTGTGGGCAGCAGGCAAGAGGAAAATAGGGAGAGCTTGAAAATTGGGGAGAGCACAAGAAAACTAGAGGGGGGGGGCGTCAACCATGGTGAGAAAGACTGCCTCATTAGTGCAAATTAGAGCAAAGAAGGAAAGCATGGGAGGTGATGTCCAAAGGTTTCGAGATGAAGAAAAGGGGATAACGCTTGATATTAAATTAGAAGGTTCTGGGAGAGGAAAGAAAATTCAGGGCATCTTCTCTGAGCTAAGTGTGGATTGGGGGCAGGGAGGGAAGAGGTTGGAGGTGTAGGGAAAATGCTCGGTGGGGAAAATTAGTATTGCTACTTTACCCCACTGTACCAGGTGAAATTTTAGTCTTTGGTGTAGGAGGAAAGGTGGCCCAAAATATCTCTTTTACCTTTCCTCCATGCCAGACGGGAAGGAGGTCCTAGGTCAGAAGTTAACAGAAAGTTTATCAACAGGCAACCTCCCTTTTAAATAAAGGCAATTTCCCTTCCACTTAGTTCAGTGCTACAACTATCAATTTAATGGTGCCCCTCCTCCCAGGCTTTCCTCTTCAAACAGTTCCCTAATTGGTTTTGAAGAAGGGTTGGTAATGAGATGATTGGTCAATCTGGTGAAAACCCGCCCTGCCCCCATCCTTCTCTTGCCCTCCCCAGGGAAACAGCTGGAATGAGAAATTGGGAGGGGAGATTGGGATTGGCTGAAAATCAGAGGCAGGGAGGAGTGAGGCGGGACAGATGAAGCATTTACCTGTCCAGGTAAGTCAGGAAGAGGTCAAAAGAACTAGGAAACTGTAGGAGGCAGGGCAATTGTTCTCTGTCTCCGTCTTCGCCCTTTGGGATAAAAGGGCTATTCTATTCTTTTCTACTCTTCTGCACATCCACCCAGTAAAGGTGAGTTTATCACTAATGAATTCTTATTTACTCAGTTGCTAGAAGAGGGTCTTCACACCTGGGAAGTCTAGGCTTCTAAGTCCCTGGTGTCTCTTTTTTCCAGCTGGACTCAGAATGAGAAGCCAAAGGCTTTCTTTGCCTTGTTATTCTGAATTTGGGCCCTGGAATTGGGATAGCATTTGTTTTGGGAATCTGGGCCAGGAAATACATTTTCTGATTGTTGCTTTGTTGGGGCTTGGGTGAAACAAACAAGATTTTGTAAAAGTTAGGGAGCAATGAGCAGATATTGAAACTTCGTTCCATGAATAGTTAAAATAAGGCAGCGATCATAAAATAGAATATTGAAGAGTGGAGTAGGAAGTAGGAGAATTTTCCTAGCATACTGAAGTACCACCCTCCAGGGCATACCATGGTAGATATTTAACTTGGGGCTCTTTTCCCTCTTTATCACATAATGGGGTCATGTTTATTTAAACAAGGGGTGCAGCAGGGATGAGTGTGTGCATGTAAGTGGGTGTGGTTCTGATTCTGGAGCTCTCTGGGTGTTGTGAGTGGCATGTGAGCTGCATAGTGAGGGTATGTATTCATTTGGAGTTGGTGGCAGAGTATGTGTGAATGAGTGCTGGCTTAAGGGGCTTGAGAAGGTGCTTCAGTGATGACTGTCATTCCTTCCTATAGATGCAAATCTAGGCTTGTTCAGGTGCAGCTCTATGCTTTGGCCCAACTGTCATGAATAGTGACAAGATACAACAGAAACTTCCTGGTTCCATAGAACTCTGCAATGCTTTGGGAGGGGAGGGGACAAAAGTTTTACTCTGGCTGCTATGGGAGAAATCTACCTGAGTCTGGTCTGAATGGGGCCTGCATTCCTCTTACTCTCTCAGCCAATGGGCTTTGATCCCTGCAGTAGGGTAGTGTATGTGGCAGAAGCCCACCAAGACTCAGGCAGGTTTGATCTTTTCCCCATGTCTCCCTGTCTATTCATCTATCCTCAATTATCTAGCTGGAGGCTATGTGCAAAGCAGATTTCAGTGTACAAGAAAAGATTTAAAGGTTGGAGTCTCCATCATGTAGCATGTATGTTACCAAAGTTCCTTTGCTTTTCTATTTGTCTGTTGCCAGGGGTAGGGGGAGACACCAATCTCGGGCTTTTAAGGTGGTTCTGCCATGGACACTTCTTTTAGCTCCATTGTGGACCGTGGTTCTCACCACTCTGGGCAGGCAGCCCCTCTCACTTACCTGCTAAGGCTCCACCCTTGAGTTAGCCTTCATACTTGGCAGGAGACTGATCACAAACAATAACAAGGTGTAGTGTCTGACAAAGGTCTCTCTATCTAGCAAGAGATCCCTCCTACTCTTTCTGCCCAGCCTCTTCCTCCCTGACAAGGATTTTAAAAGTAGGTTATGACTTTGTCTAAGCGCATAAACCTACACACTCAAATGCATAAACAGACACAAGTACATATTCACCCTCTCCCTGGTTTTGGGTTATCCCAAGTTCCCTTGCCTGGAGCTGATTTCTGGGCAACAGAAAATGAAGGAATAGTGGCACCTAGTTTGTGAGTACCTGGAAAGCTGTTCTTAGTGAGTGGGGTGGGTGGCTGTCTCTTGGCGGTATATTAGGAGAATAAGGTGGTGGTGGTAAAAGGGAAGTTGATGAACAACTAATACCATGGGTGTATAGTATATTATAGAAGAGTCTGAGAATCAGGGTATTTTTCTGGAAGCAAAGAGGGGTTGGGAAACGCTTCCTGTAAGAAGGCAGTATTTTGGGTGGAACTTAAAGGAAGCGAGGAGACAAGGGCTGAAGAGGGACAGAGAGTATTCTGCCCTCTAAAGTCCTAGGACTGGAATAGAGCCATTTCCCTTTCCCCTCTTGAGATGCCTGTGCTCTATATGCCAAATATTTATTGACTCTCTCCTAAGCCTTGGCTGGTACAAGTACAGTGGTTAATATTTAATGTTCCTTTGGGGTGGCTAAAGCTTTTAACCCTATAAGCAACATGGCATAGTGGATAATGTAGAGCTTGTCTCAGAGTCAGGAATACCAGAGTTCAAGACCAGCCTCTGCCACATCCTGGCAGTGTGGTTCTGGGCAAGTCACAGTCTCTCAGTGTTCTAGGCAGCTCTCTAAGGCCCTAAGCTGCACAGAAAGCACAGATCTGTGTGCCCGCTTTGGTAGAGGAAATTCCTCACCAAGCACTTGCATGTTGATGAAATCACAGGTACAGTCCAACCCCAAACCCCCACCCCAAATAGTAACATCAAAAAGAAAACAACCAAAAAGGAAAAAACAGAAACAAAAAAGCCAAACCTGCTCCCCTCTAAGTCTACTGGGGAGCCAAGGGTTAAAAAAATACCACCTGCTGGCTCACCTTGAGCACTGGAAGTGTTCAGATTGTTTCTTGAGCCCCTTATCAAACAAGAATGCTTCCAGTTTCGAGAATTCCTCTGAGCCAGTCCCCTAGTTTCAGGGTTGTAAATCCATCCAGCAGAAGTATGCCACCTCAGCCAAGGTGGGTCTGAGGGGGAGGAGGGACGGGGAACTGTTTCATGAAAGCCTTCTCAATGTAAGAGGGGTGGGGGAGGGTTGATCAGAAATATTTTAGAGTTTGATCAGGTTTAAGTTCATCCCTTGGTCATGTATGGGACATGGGCAGTAAGAGAAAGAATGTGACTTCAGTGGAGGTGCTATCTTCTGTTTTACTTCTTGAGATACCTCCCCCACCCACCCTGCCGGCCATTTCTTGGGTACAAATTTGACTTGAGGAAAGGAGTGAGACCAGTTTACATTCTGGGATCCTTCCCAGGACTGGGACTCTAAAAGCTGGGGGGACCTTTGTCTATTGATCTTTGACATCCATTGGTGTGTACAACAGAGGAAATAGACATTGAGAAAAGGTCAACTTTGAGAAAGATATTTCTGTGGAAGCAGCAAGTCAGGTCCTATGTGACTGAATTTTAGAGGACAGAATGGTAGAAACAATGGATCCTCTCTCATACTCTAAGATCCAGTGACACTGGCCTCCTTCCGCTTCTTCAGAGTAAGACACTGCATCTCCCACTCCAAGCATTTTCACTCGATGTCCCTCATTTCTGGAATGCTGTCCCTCCTCATTTCTTGTCTCTTGGCTTCCCTTGATTCGTTCAAGTTCCATCTAAAATCCTACTTTCTGTAGGAAGCCTTTCCCATCTCTCCTGGTTCTACTGCCTTTCTTCTGTTGGTTATTTCCAACTTGTACATAATTGTTTGCATTTTGCTTCACCCATTAAACTGAGCTCCTTGAGGGTAGGGACTGCCTTTTACCTTTTTATTTTTATTTGTAACCTCAGCATTTAGCATAGTGCCTGGCACATAGTAACCACTTAATAAATGCATATTGATTGATTGGATGCCTTTAGTGACAAGGTTTTTTGTATCTGGTGAGAGAAGGCTGGGTTTCTACCATGCTCCCCCCTCCCCCAAAGAAAAGGAATAGTGGAAATGACCTTTTGATCTGTCACAAATACTTTGTATGTGTTTCACTGAAGACCTTCTACCTTAATCAAAGAATGCAGTCCAATACTAATAATTATCCAAAATCATACAATTATTAAATGTTAAAGTGGAAGAGACCTTAGGAGGTCATCTAGTCCAGCCAGTTTTTTGTGCCTCAGCTTCCACATCTTTTAAGTGAAGAAATGTGACTTGCCCAAGGTCACACAACTGGTTAGTGAACTAATTCTGCCACTATTTTACAGAGGAGGATATTGAGGTCAAGTGTAGCTCATTACCCAATTCACTGAGCCACATTAGTTCTCTTTTATTTATTTGTGGTGGTATTCATTTGTTTTTAGTTTTATCTAACTCTTCATGACCCCATTTGGGGTTTTCTTGGCAGAGATACTAGAGTGGTTTGCCATTCCTTCTCCAACTCATTTTACAGATGAGGAAACTGAGGCAAACAGGTTTAAGTGACTTGCTTGGAGTCACACAGCTAGTAAGTATCTAAAGCCAGATCTGAACTTGAGAAGAGGAGTCTTCCTGACTGTAGACCTGGTTCTCTATTCATTGAGCCACCTTTATTTATAGTATATTCTAAAGAACTAAGAAAGATGTAAAAAATAAGCTCGCCAGCCGGAAGGGTCAAGGTTTCTTACTAGTAAGAATCTCCTGACAGTTCAGGCCAGGAGACACTAGAACAGACATCTGTGGAATTCTCTCCACAAGCATTTACTGAGTGCTTACCACACTAAATGCTGTCCTAGAAACAGTATATTGCAGTGAAGAGAGTCTTAGATTTGGGGTCAAAAGACCTGGATTCAGAGCCCAGATTGCCTCGCTCTGAATGCTGTCTTGGATAGAGCACTCCATTCACCTCTAGCATGCCTCAGTTTCCATATTTGTAGAGTAAAAGGATTGAAGTAGATGATCTCCAAGGTTTGCTCCAAATACCATGGTGTTTAATTATGGTTTTTGTTAAAATTAGTTCAACCTGCATTTGTTATCTACTATTGTATACGAATAGGCAGCTAGGTAGCACAGTTGGATACAGCAGTGGACCTATATGAGTCAGGAAGATTTATTTCCTTGAGTTCAAATGTAGCCTCAGACACTTGCTAGCTCTGTGACCCTGGACAAGTCATTGTACCCTGTTTGCCTTAGTTTCTTCATCTGTCAGATTAGCTA
The DNA here is from genome assembly GCA_028646595.1 of Phalanger gymnotis. Classification (NCBI taxonomy): domain Eukaryota; kingdom Metazoa; phylum Chordata; class Mammalia; order Diprotodontia; family Phalangeridae; genus Phalanger; species Phalanger gymnotis. Next base: position 251,424,695 of record CM053626.1, read on the forward strand.
GAGAAGGAAATAGCAAACTACTCCAACTCTCTACCAAGAAAACCCTCAAATAGGGTCATGGAAAAATGACCGAACAGCCACAAATGTATCTGAAAAGCACTGTTCTCTTGCTACAAAGACAAAAATGAACCAATCCCTTCCCTTGAAGTGCTTATATTCTCCAGGGGGCATACAGCATGTAAACAGGTAAGTACATGCAAGGTCACTGGAGGAGGGAGAAGAACACTAACGGCTTTGGCAATGGGTTTGAAATCCATTCTTGAAAGGGGGCTGACTTGTGGGGGAAAAGGATAGGGGGCTGTTTAGCCTCGTGTCTGAAAGGTGTGACCAGCCTCACCTGCTGAAATCCATCCCCTTTTGCTGCTGCTACTTTCATGTTCCTATTTCCCTAAACCACATGACTGCCAGCTTCTGCTTGATGGAGTTTCCAGGTAGTGAGCAACTGTTTTCTTGATCCATGTTTACACTTCTGATTCCAGTTTCAACTCCTCCTTAGTGCAGTATTGGCCTTAGACTTTTTCGTTGATACCTGAGGTCCACCCTTGCCCCCGTACCCCCACCCTGACAAGTACAGAAACCTCATGTTCCGAAGAGATGCCTGGCCTAGTGCTCTTCACCGCACCCTGCCCCACCTACTGTCAGATACCTCCTCCCAGGCAGGATGGGGCCTTGTGCTTACCAGCTTTGTGTGACTTACAAGGC
>CM053626.1:251435104-251473675 GCA_028646595.1 Phalanger gymnotis
GGGCCGGGGGGGGGGGCGGGCAGTGGAAGGAGAGAAGGGAGAGAGGAGAGAGAGATTCAGGGACAAGCCTTCGAAGAGGCTGTCAATAAGGTTCCCAAGAAGCTGTTGTGTGTGGTGCGTGTATGTGTGTTCTATAATAATGTGAGATGGGAAGTCTTAATGCAGTTGTGAGTTTATAAAAGCCTAAGTTTTAAGCTTATTAAATTTTGAGACTAGACTAAGACTTTTAGGGCACATTGTATATATCTTTGGGGATATTTATATTACAATAGATGTAATAATTGCCCAGGACTGTGATCTTGAAGGAGCTGTCTCTCCACTTGCTGGTGTCCAGCTGGATGGGGAGGAAAAATATATAAGGGCGGTCAAGGTTGTTAAGAGGATATGATATGAAGATAATAAGATATGAAGAAAGAGATTGGGTTAATGACTTCATTGATACAGGGAACTCCCGAATGAGAAACTCCCACTACTAATGCAGGTCGGCAACTTCTACCTTCTCTGCAACTTAGGAACAGTGAGAGGTTCATTTTCCCAGGGTCACACAGGCAGTATGTATCAGATCTTTTTGTCTCTGAGGCAGCTTTCTACTCTCTCCACCATATTGTCTCAAAAATGAGATCACTTTCATGAAAGTACTTTTAAAAGGGCTCACGATCATAATATGTAGATGTGGTTCTATTGGGATCTGGGCAGCAAGTCCATTCCTAAGCTGGGGATCAGTGGTTGATGCTGTTGTACATTCTCTCCCCTGACCTGAGAGACCCTTAGATAACACCAACCACCTGACTGGGGCATAGGGACAAGGGGAGAAGCCAGACATCCACCTCTCACCTCCTTTCCCACTGTCACCTTCTCAGAAGATGGCTTGTTGCCATGAGGTCACCATGCTTGTTCTATATGGGGCAGGGGGAGAGAAAGGTCATCCTAGTCCCTGAGATGCTGCTTCTTCCTACCCTTCTCTACCTATACATCCCCCCTTTTGTGAGACTCTGTGGTCCATAGGCTTAGACAGTAAAGTTCTCTTTTGTCCCAACCACTCCAAGTATCAGTGGAATGGTTCATCTTATCCCTTTGTCCCATTGTGCTTGGGGAGGCTAGACCCCAGGGCTGCCAGTGGCATCGCCCTTGCTGTGGAGTGAAATACTTTCAGCCTAGTCTAGATTTTCTTCAGAGCCATCAATCACTCCCTTGGGAGCATTTATAAATACCCTTAATTCCTTGCAGGTATGAGATGAGAATGTAGGGAGGGTAAACTCCCCATGCCAGGGCATACAGAGGGCTTTAGAGCCAGAAGGACCTTTAGGAATCATCTCAGCCAACCCTGTCATAAGACAGCTGAGGCCCAAAGAGGGTAAATAATTGAAACAGGATCATACTGGGGCAGAGGTGTGACCAGAATAGAGATCTCCAGACCCCTAGGCTAGTGTGCCTTCTATGTGGTTGGTTGGTTGTTGTCCTTTATTCTCGAAGAAGACACCTTCTACATAATACTGCCTCTACTAGGGATTATAAACATTCTTTTTCTTAAATGTGTGACTTTGGGTAAGTTCTTTAACCTCTGAAGCTTAGTTTCCTCCTCTGTAAACCTGGGATCATGATATCTGTACTACCTACCTTGCAGGGTTGTTGTGAGGTGTAAACAAACTGACCAATGTCAGCGAGAGCACTTTGTTAAGTGTAAAGCACTATATAAATACAAGCTGTTATTATTATTTTTATTATTCTGAGACATTCAAGGCACTGAAAGATCACAAAGAACACTTGAGAAAGTAAAGATTAAATTTCATTTAGTATAATTTGTGGTGTCGTGTACTTTATTGTGTACGGATTGGTCTTGGAAATTGTTCATCCAATTGTGGAATACGTGGGAACGTCATTAACAACAATATCCCATTCTTTGAACATGCCAGATAACAGACAGTTGTCTATAGTTTGTTGTTTGGTGTCATCCTCAAAGAGGGCCAAAATGACGTCCCTGTGTCAGGGTCAACGTCCAGTGTGTCAGACTGCAGCCGATCAAACTAATACAAGATTGAAAGGCTCTACCGTACGTCTGGCACAAAGAGTCCATATTTGTAAGAAGAAGGAAAAGAAAAAATTCAGTGGAAAAGGGAGGAGCTACTTACCAACAGCATTTTGCCATGGTTGTGTGTGGTTCGTTCTTTGTTCTCAAAGAGGACCATGACAGGGAGATGATGACATGACTTGCAACTGAATTCGTGTAAGGGAGAGTTATGCCAAGTCACCAGCCTCACTTTCTCCTCCAAAGCCACCTGGGTCCAATGGCCAGATATTGATCAGGATGACTAGAGATGGCCTGGGATGTAGTGGGAGACCTTCACTTTTTTAAGCTGAGGTCTTTTCGATTTCTCACTTTGAATGGGGCGACCCCCATTCAGTGAATAGGCCTCTTTAAAAAGTGAATCAAGAGATGGACCCTTTAATTAAAAAAAAAGTTCACACTGGGAGAGAAGACCCTCAGGGTTGCTGGCCAAAAGAGAAACAGTTACTATTTACATTCACACTGAGCCAGGAGGGTTCAAAAAATAATCATTAAGCGGTGCTTGGGCAGAGACCTATTGTCCAATCAATGAGATCCAGAATGAATTGGGTTTAATACCATGGACTTGGTTGGGAAAAACTAAGCATGAATCAGTTAGGTCCTCTCAGATGAAATACAACCATCTTATTCACAATCCTATTCACTCCAGTTTTTCTCATTAAACAAGAGTACGTGGAGGAAAGCAGTTCATAGAATTAATGACTTTCTGTCTTACTTGACAGTTTGTAGGATCATAAATTCGTTGAATTACAGTTCTGGTCTGTACCCTAATCCCTTCACTCTGCCTGGGATTTGGTCCTGGGACTAGTATAATTGGATTTCAGGAATTCCCATAGAATAAGGATTGAGAAAACCAAAATTGCTCTGTCCTGTTGGGTGGAATGTGAGTATATTTCAGCTTAAACAGTCTGAACCCTGCCCCTGAGCCCAACTTGAGTATTTCTGCCACATCGCTAGCTAAGATGAAGATCCTACTGTACTTTTACCTCCCAGGGATGTGGTTGGGTTTGAAATGATTGCCTACCATGTGTTCTGGGAGCCTTTTCCTCTGCTCCCATTTTATGCATGTGTATGTATGTCTACACCCACTACAGATCCTCTCTGGTATGCCTTGCTCCTGGACCACTGGAAGGAACCTTACAGGTCTGGATAAGCTCAGTTCCACCAGAGCTTCTGTAAACAGAAGTCCCATTTCAGTAGCACCACTCAGACCCAGTGGATTTGGGTTTGACTAGAATCACTATGTGTGTTTTATTACAGCTGGTCCTGTCACTTCTGCGGAGCAGTAAGCCCACATAGGTTTTATTTTTTCCATCACATGCCTGATCAGTTTATTAATCTACGATTATTTCCATGACAGTTTAATAATTGTCTACATTAATCAGGCAACTAGGGCATAACCAGATACCCAGACCCTGGCAAGTAATCTAGTAGGCAGCTACATTCCACTCCTCTGTTGTGTTTAAGGGTGGAAGTAGTATGGGCTGGATAGGAATGCCTGCTTAAGTCCCCACCTCCTGAAACTGGGAGGAATGGTTTCCCTCCCAAGTCTTATCACAGGGTGCTCTTTCTACCTTTAGCAAAGGTGCAGAGGGCAGACGTTGAGTGGAGGCCAATGATTACTATCAGAGAGCTCACTCCTATGAAAAGTCTTCCCTCCCATGCTCTCAATGGCTCATTCCTGCCCTGTAGTCTGCAAATCCATTTACCATATGACCTTGGGCATGTCAGTTAACCTTTAAAAGCCTCAGTTTTCTCACCTGGAAAATGAAGGGGGTGCACCAGTTGGCTTCTAAACTGTCCTGGGTCCTATGATCCTACTCAGAGAGGTCACAGAATTTTAGGATTTTGAGTTGGAACCATGGAGATCATTCAATTTAATTCCCTCATTTTGTAGATGAGGAAACTGAGGTTCAGATAAATACTTTACTTAAGATCATAGAGATAAATTCATGGTAGGATTCCAGCCCAGGTCATGTGACATTCCAAGTCCTGCGCCTTTTCTGCTCAACCATACAGCTTTGGAATTCTTGGAATCTCTCACCCTGGGAAAGAGCATGTCCCATATGTGTCTCTTCCTTGAGACAAAGAGAGTTTTGTGCTCCTCAGGAGGGAGTGACAGGGACAAAGGTCCAACTTCTACCTTCCGCATTCCAGGGAAGGAAGGAGTGATTGTGCTCCGGGAATCCAGCTTTTTATAGATATTCTGGGATTCACTTGAACAGAAAAAAGAATAAAGTCATGATATTGGTGCCCCCATCACCACACACAGCTGCCCTTCACCAATCCTGAACAGATAGAGTAGGACTAGGGCAAAACGGAGAGCATTTTTCTTAAAGGAGTTTCTAGGAAAACTAGAATAATGGAAACCTCTTTTTTTTTTTCCAAAGAAAGTTTAGAAAAGTCAAAGAACCAGCCCCATTTCCATTTGGCCCAGGCTCTTTGCTTCACATTTCCCTTAGCTCTATTGCTGCAAGGTGTGGACTGTCTGACAAATACAACAGTCAGCCTCCCTCAAGCCTAACCGGATATGAACTGTGACCTTAGCCTTATTGATAAATACCTCTGAATCACTAACAATGCCTTATCCTGTGAGCCCTTTGCCCACATTGCATGGGGTGGGCCCAAGAACCATCCCACCCTGAGGCAAAGACATAGACAACATATCCTTTCAAGGTCCCTTTCGACTCAAGAAGTCTATGATCTCATATCTCAGTGAGCAAGGTTATCAGGAAAAGACCCTGGTTCCTTTGATCTGGAGCAATAGGGGAAAGGTGATGTCATATTCTGGCTGTACACATCTGTTACTGGTGCCCTGGGAAGGAGTGGGGTAGAGTGGATGAAGGATAGGTCCCACTGATGTTTTTGATTAGAAGGGAATGGGAGAGGAGAGGTGGAATTTGCCTAGAACCTATGATATTTGTACATGTGTAAGATGTGTCAGTCATTATCTTGAAGCCAATCTCTATCTCTTCTCCTTAAAGGTTTTCCAGAAAGAAAAAAAATAGCAGGAGTTAAGGGCAAGTGTCAAGTGCCATCCTTCCCTTTGGACACAGTAAAGAGAAAATATGCTAGTCCTCAGCAAGAGCTCAAGGGACAGCAGAGATGTTCTTCCCACATACTTTCTAGACCAATTATTCCTATCGTGCTAGCCATAGATGAGCTTATGTTCTGGGCTGGGCCTGACTCAAACCAGTCATCTGGTAGTTTAGGGGATATTGGAATGAAATAAGATGTGCATAGGTCACTGGATAGTTAAGGAGATTTATTCAAGTATAGCAGGTGAAGGATGTCCGGGAAAGATAGATATTAAGGATACTTCAGACTGATTAAGCTCAATGACCTTCCCTTAACTGAATTAGCCATCGTGATTCACCAGCCAAACCTCTAAGGCACCCTTCTCCCAGGTCCTCCTGGATCCTTTTGTACTTGGGCAACGAGAAAGTGACATCAGCAATCTGAACCTTAATCCCATGAGCCAACCAAGTGTCAAGGAACGTTTCAATACCTTTTAAGGAAAAACTGGGCTGACCAGCATGGGGAGAAGGGCTAAGATATTGTTCTTACCACATTTCTGAGAATGCTCTTGACCTTCTCAGCCTGCTCCATACCATGTCTGTTCTACTCAGACCATCACCTCCACCTCTTTCCATACCTGTAATCTGGACTCCAACCATCACTGGGTCTCACAGTTCTAGGTGAGGTTTTGTCATATCTTGCCAAGGTCTAGGCTTTGACAATAGGCTTCCTCCATATCATGCCCCTCCACGGTTTTCCTCTTTCTCCCCTTTCTTCCCTTCCAGTTCTCCTTTATATGTTGTCTTCCACTTTTAGAATGTAAACTCTTTGAAGGCAGGGATTATCTTGTATTTGTGTCCCTAGTGCTTGGCAAAGTGCATTGAACATACTAAATGCTTAATAAATGTATCATCTATATCTACCTATCCATCCATCCACTCATCCATCTCTCTCTTTATCTATCTCACTAATGAGCTGGTGGGAGTGGAATATTAGGGTCAGTGTGAGTAGAACAGAAGGGTAGTGTTGCCATGGGAGGCTAGAGGGAAATATGTTTTGGCAGAGCTTTAAGGTATCCACTTCATCCTCCACCCACCTTTTTAAAAGGCCATCTCTTTCACAGGGACAGATATTTCAATAGCGTGTCAGTAACATTGTAGTTAGGGGAGTCCTAATTCAAAGGCAATGGCTATTTGGCCCCAAATTCTTTGGGAACCACTCAGTTCCTTGCTCACCTGCATCTGACTATGTGGCATTAGGGCAAAAGCTGGTTTCTCAGTGTGAACAAGTGGCTAGTGATGAGGCTTCTTCATACTTCATCATTTTCCAAGTCCCTTTCAACTTTAAGTTCTACGATTCTAGGATCCTCTAGCTCTCTCTCCCCTGCCCCGCCCCCCATCTCTGGTTAATGAGTATCTAGAAAAGGAAACAGCTATTACAAAGCACTAATGTGTCTTTATCAAGAGCAGCTCATGCAAGACTAACCTAATTTCATTTCTCAACAGGTTACTAAATTGGTAGATATATAAATGCTAGAGGCATGATTTTACCTAGATTCTAGCTAGACATTTGACAAAGTTTCTCATGCTTTTTTTTTTTTAATTTGGAAAAGGTAGAAAGACACAGGGTATAATGCAGTTATAGGTGGTCTCAGAATTGTCCATGTGGAAGGAACCTGGGCTACTGGACTGCCCCATGAGTCCAAGCTGACCACGGCTCTCTAATGTTTAGCATTTAAAAAAATGGTTTCTATAAGAACATAGAGGACATATCTATCAATTCTGAAGCTGACACAAAGCAGGTAGGGATAGCAAGCACATTGGATTGCAGAATTAGGATTCTTTATGGGCTCAAACATGGGCCTGACTCTCGTGAGGATGAATTTAATAGAGATGAATATAAAGCTTTATATCTGAGTTAAAATAATCAACTCTGTAAGCACAAGGCTGGAGAGGTATGATGAGGTAGCAATTTGTCTCAAAAAATCTGGGAGTGTCAGTGGATTGAGAGTTCAAGCCAACTGTGCCAAGTGGCTAACATCACCGTGGACTGCATTAAAAACGTGGGATCCAACGCTAGAATCCAAGTACACCTGGAGTATTAGGTTCAGTCCTAGAGGGACACTGATAAGGACATTGCCTCTAGGCTAATGAAAGGTCTTGCTATGTGAGAATCAGTAGAAGGAATTGCAGATACTCAGCCTGCAAAAGAGAAGACTTAGGGAGACAGCCCAGCTGTTTTCAAGTGTTTGAAGAGCCATCTTGTGGAAGAGAAATTCAATTCATTTTGCTTAGCGCTAATAGGCAGACCTAGGAGCAATGAAGGAAGCTGCAAAGAGGCAAATCTGGACAAAAGAAAGGAATTTCCTAATAATTAGAGCTATACGTCACTAGAAGTTTTTAAGGAAAGACTGGCTCACTTTCTAAATCTGAGATTCCATGATTCTTCCCCAGCAGAAGAGGTCCTAAGCCATTTCCCAAACTACTGGGAACAGCAGCTGTTTATGGGGATCCCAGCTCGGCAGGATTAGGCTGTTTATGAGAGCAACAGGCTCATCGCCTTGCTTTTGGTTGGTAAATTTTATTTTTCCTTCTCCCTCTCCTCTTCCTCCTCCTCTTTCAGCTAGATTTTGGAAGGACAATCAATCTGTAGGCCCGGAAGCCATGTACTAAGCTTTCATTTCTATGTTTCTCAGTAAGGAAGGGTGTGACTGCAGAAATTCCTCTTCTTGAACAAAAATACCCTCTCTCTACCCATGGCCACAGGTCTGTTGCCCAATTGACCAGGGCTTTCCAAGTGAGAATCCCCTTGGAAAAAGCAATCAGACTTGAGAGGATTCTGAGAAGATGGCAGAATATGGCAGGAAATTATCTGACTCTCCCCAATTCCCCCACAAATAATGTTTAAAAGAATGCCTCAAAGTGAACTTTTGAGTGGCAGAAATAATTAAAAGTTGTAGTAAAGCAGCTGTCCAGCCTAAGACAACTTGGGAAGATGTTAGGAAAGACCTGACCTCCTGGGCTGGTGGTCTGGCCTGATTGAAGTATAGATACCTCCAAATTAACAAATAACAAGCCCCATGGGGCAGCCGTGTAGGCAGCAGCCTCAGTTTTGGGAACTTTTGCCCCACACACAGTGTAGGGGTTCGGACAGCTGATCAAAGGAAGATTGTAGGGCCCAACGCTAGTGCTGGACTCAGGGCTCAGGGACATGGTCCCAGGCTGTGGTTGTGGGTGAGAAGTAATGAGTACAGGTGATTGTGATCACGGAGGGTTGGGGGCCTACTGGCTATGGTCACTTGCAGCAGAGCAGAGTCATTGATTTTGGTTCAAGGGCAGAGGAATTAGCTGAAGCAGTGAGGGACCGGCGAGATCAAGAGCATGGAAAGTGACAGTGTTTCTGGGGCCCCGGCTTCATTTCAGGGGCAGAGAAGAATACCTCAGGTCACTCATAGACCAAGGAGTGAGCCAGAGGAGCAATGACCACATTTGGCCTTGGATTATAGACCATTGAAAGAACCAGGAAGTCACAGGCCCCCAGAAAGTGCTCAGAAAACGATAACACAAAAACTTGAAACCTGAGACATTATCTCTCACAACTTGGAATTAGAGCTCAACTCTAACATAAAGTTAACAGCCAATAAATAGACCATAAAAAGTGAATATGAAAAAAGAAAAAGAACCCAATCATAGATAGCTACTACGATGATAAAGATAATCAGGGTTTAAACTCAAAAGAAGACAGTGAAGTCAAAACAACTACTTCTAAAGCTTGAAAGAAAAATGTAAAATGGCCACAAGCCCCAAAAGAATCCTTGGAAGAGTTCTAAAAATCAATGAGAGGTTGAGGAAAAAATTAGGGGGAAAAGAGTAATGCAAGAAAATCAAGAAAATTATAAAAAGAAGGCCAACCAATTAGAAAAAGAGATTTTAAAAACTCATAGAAGAAATAACTTCTTAAAAATTAGAATTGGGCAAGGGGAAGCTAATGACTTCATAAGACACCAAGAAATAATAAAACAAAATCAAAAGAAGGAAAAAATAGAGGAGTGTGAAAAATCTCATTAGCAAAACAACTGACCTGGAAAACAGATCAAGGTGAGACCATATAAGAATCATTGGACTACATCTAAGCTATGATTAAACAAAAGAGTCTAGACACTGTGCTTCAAGAAATTATTAAGGAAAATTACCCTGAAGTTATATAACTTGTAGGTAAAACAAAAATTGAAAAAAAAATCCACCAATCACCACCTGAAAGGGATCTCAAGATGAAAACTTACAGGAACATTATAGCTAGGTTTCAAAGCTTCCAGGTCAAGGAGAAAATACTATAAGCAACTAGAAAGAAACAATTTAAATATTGTGGAGCTTCAGTCAAGATAACATAAAATTTAGCAGTTTCTACATTAAAAGACTGAAGGGTGTGGAACAGAGGTGGGGAATATGATATTCCAAAGAGCAAAGGAGTTAGGTTTGCAAATAAGAATAACTTACCCAGGAAAGCTGAGTGTAAACCTGGAAAAACAAATTGATATTTAATGAATTAAAGGACTTTAAGATATTCTTGAGGAAAAGACCAGAACTGAACAGAAAAATTTGACCTACAAGAGTCAAGAGAAACATAAGAAGGTAAACTTGAAAGGCCAATTATAAAGGATTTAATCAGGTCAAACTGTTTACTTCTTATGTGGTAAAATGTTATCTCTAACTCTTAAGAATGTTATCATTGCTAGGTAGTTTTAAGGAGCATACATAAATAGAAAACTTGGGATGAGGTGAGTGTGATGATCCTAAAAAATAAAATTGTGTAGGGGGAAGTAAAATGGAGCATTTATCTCATACAAACAAGACATGAATAGAAGAAGTGTTACAGTGGAGTGTAGGAGGAGGTGGAGGGCTGGTAGTGCCCTTATTCTCATTAGAACTGGGTCAAAGAGGAAATAACATATACATCTAGTAGGGTATAAAAGTCTTCTTAACAGAGAAATACAGGGGCAAGGGGAGAAGACAAGGGAGGGACTCAGAAGGGCTATGGATTAGGGAGGGAGGGGTCAGAAGTAAATTAGACATCCGAAGAGGGATAGGGTAAAAAGAGAGAGAGAGAAGGATAAACAGTAAGGAAAATAGGATGGAAGGAAATACACAACATGTAACTATAACTTTGAATATGAATGGATTGAACTCGCCCAGAAATTGGAAATGGATAGCAGAATGAATTAAAAACCAGAATCCAACAATATATTGTTTACAAGAAACACATTTAAAAGTGAAGAAATGAGGAACAGATTGTTTTTTTTTAAAACGTGGAAAGACTTGCATGAAATAATGAAGAGTGAAATGAGTAGAACCAAGAGAATGTTGTACACAGTAATAGCAATATTTTTCAAAGAATGATTGTGAAAGGATGAGCTATTCTGAGTATTAGAAATATTCAAATCAACTACAAAGGACCTATGAAGGAAGATGCTATCTACCTCTAGAGAAAGAATTGATAGACAGAGGTATGCATAATATGGTTTTACATATATATGTATATATATACACATACATGTGTACACATATACACACACATACAGAGAGAAGGGTATTATTTCACACATACGTGTGTGTGTGAGTGAAATGATGGCCTTCTCTGATGGGGTGGGGAGGGAGGGACAGAGTCAGTTTGAAACTTAAAATGTAACCAAAAAAGCAAATTAAATTTTAAAGAAAGCAATCAGACTCATGGGCCCCAATATCCCCATGCAGCCAATAGCTGTTCTTACACAGGAAAGTAAAATTTCTAGGATTAGTATAATACCTAATAAGAATAATAACTAGCATTTGTATAGTTCGACAAGGTTTGCAAAACACTTTATATTTTATCTCATTTAATCCTTGCAACAACTCTGTAAAGAAGGGATTATTATTATCCCTATTTGACAGATGAGGAAACTGAGGCAAACAGCAGTTTAGCGATTTGCCCAGCATCACTCAGCTAGTGTGTGTCTGAGACAGGATTTGAACTCAGATCTTCTTGACTCCAAGTCCAGCACTTTACCCTAGCTGCTTTAAGATTGATGTCCAAAGCAGAACAGTAACAATGGCTCAATGTTTAATGTGGGAGACAAAAACTTCTTTCATAGGATCAGGTCTTGGCAGATTCTTCATCTAGGCAGGTTCCTTTTGGCAAAAGAGGCAACAGGAAAGCCCTGGAGGAGCCTACTTTCTCATTTGTTCTTTCAGGTGCATGTGGCTGCTAACTAGAGGGAAAGTCCTGGACTGTGGTCTAGTTATTGAGCCCTTTAATCTGCCCTCTGATAAGTGCCTGTTTCACACCCTGATAGGTGCGGGTTTATCTCCATTAGCTGTGTATCTGGCTCAGCAGACCGACCTTGACCCAGCAGCTGTCTCTGAGGGAAAGTGATAAGAACAGAGGGAAAGTAGCTGGATTTCCGGCCCAGGGAGGAGTTGAGTTAGCACAGACCAGGGACTCTTAAAGCCCTCCTGGGCAAAGAAGGATTACAAACTCATCTCAGAGCTCATCAGATAGCACTCTTATCTGTGCCTTTCTTTCCAAGTATCTCTCCATTCTTGGTAAACACCCAGAGTTGGTCTTGCGGTATAGTGGAAAGATGAATGAATTCAGAAGACTTGAGTTTGGTTGCTACTCTGGCACTGACTAGCTGTGGGCGTATGTCACTGAGTGAACATTTATTTATTTAAATTTATTTATTTATTTTACTTTTCAACATTCACTTTTATGAGACTTTGAATTCCAAATTCTTTTGTCCCTCCTTCACTCTACTCTGCCCTCCGAAAGATGGCAAGTGATCCGATATCGGCTATACATGTACAATCACATTAAATATATTTCCATATTAGTCATATTGTGAAAGAAGAATCAGAACAAAAGGGAAAAACCATAAGAAAGAAAAAAAGAGAGAAAATTATATGCTTCAATCCATATTCAGACTCCATAGTTCTTTCTCTAGATGTAGATAGCATTTTCTATCACGAGTCTTTTGGAATTGTTGAAGTGGACATTAATTGAGCATCTAATATATACAAGGTCCTGTGTATTAGATCCTGAGGATATAAAGGAAAACCACTTCTGACTTTTAAGCATGGGAGTGATGCAGTCAGAAGTGTTTCTTAGGAAGATTTTTATGTATTAGGAAGATTAGTCAGCCATAGGAAGGAAGCATTGGAGTAGAGAGGGATCGGAGGTAGGAAGACCATTTAGGAGGCTATTCGGAGTGAGATACAGGAGGCAAAGTGTGTCAGGAAAGTCACCACCACCACATTGACCACTATCTCCCTTCAAAGCTTGATAAGGACAGCCCAGGACCCTGAATCCAAAAGCCCTGGGAACAGCAGTTCCCCTTCAAACCACCAGACCTGCTTCTTTTTTTTGGGTGATGGAAGGCAGGGCGACTGGGGTTAAGTGACTTGCCCAAGGTCACACAGCTAGTAAATGTGTCAAGTGTCTGAGGCTGGATTTAAACTTAGGTCCTCCTGACTCCAGGGCCAGTGCTCTACTCACCAGACCTACTTCTAACTTGGCTCTAACAACTATCAATTAAGGAAGAAATCAATATGGAGAGGTAGCCCCCCTTCCTCATCATCATAAGCAACAACTGCCGACCAATTGCCACCAATAGGTGCTTAGGCACAGGAACCCTGGGAGTAGTAATACTGCCCCTTCCCCACCCAGAGACCTTCACTCTTGCTTTCAGTCTAGCCTTTACAACTATCGCCTTGGGAAGTAACTCCTACAGAGAAAAGGCTAGACATTTTTACCAATTGTTACCACCTTGACCATCATCTCCAAACCCTGATGGAAACAGCCTATGACCCTGAACCTTGAGGAGGGTGACATTAAATAATAACATTAAAGAGGAGGCATTAACATCTGCTTTACTGCTGTACCTCAAGGACTGCGTGACTTTTCCATCAGATTTGCAGCTGAAACCTTCCATATACATTGTCTGCCACATTAAAATGTGAAGTCATGGAGAGCTCATCTATTTGTGTTCCCAGTGCTTCTCACTGCTTAATAAATGCTTTATTCATTCATTATTACAATGGTCCAGGCAAATGAAGATTAGAGCTTAGAGAGGAGAGAAGGGCACAGAGTAAGAGGTATGATAGTAGAAATGGTAGGCTTTGAGAACTGATAAGATATGGGGATAGGGAAGTCAAAGATTATTCCAATATTTTGAAACTGAGTGACTGGATAGATGGTGGTTCCTTCAATAGAAATAGGGAAGATTTGAGGAAAGGAAGATTATGGGGAAAAATGATGAATTTAGTTTTAGATGTGTTGGATTTGTGATGATTATAGGAACATCTAGGTGGGGATATGGAAGTGGATGGAGATCAAGAGAGAAAGTAAGACTACATATATGGATTTTATTGTCAGTTAAGAGAATCCACAAGAGAATCCATAGGGGGCAGTTAAGATAAGCAAAAGAACAAATAGAGAAGAATGGACCCAACACAAATGCTTGTGGGAATATCCACACTTAAATGGTAGAAGATGGCAACCAACAAAGGAGACTGAAAAAAGGCAGTCATGAGTAGGAAGACAATCAGAAGAAGCCAGAGTCATCAGCCAAAACAATAATCAAGACGGGGAAGACAAGGGTATTAAAAATTTCAAAAAGGTCAAGCAGGGTAAGGACTGAGCCATAGGCTTTGAATTTAAGTGATCACTGGTAATTTTTGACAGAATCGTTTCAGTAGACTGGTGGCATGAGAAGCCAGATTGCAAGGGACTGAGGAGTGAATGAGTATTGAGGCGGTTGAAACAGTGAGAAGAGACATCTTCTGATAGTTTATTAGTGAAAGGCAGGAAAGATCGAGAATGATAACTTGAGAGTCAAGGAAAAAAGGGGTTTTTTGTTTGGTTTTTGTTTATGAAGGATGGTCTTCATTTTCTTAGTAAAATAGTTGTCTTTACTAAAAGAAAGGATGTTAGAGGTGTCTTTTCAGGCTTGGGAAAAGAGGAGGTTGTTTTGAATAGTTGCTTTGTGGTGTGGAAGCCAATCAGGGAAGAAGAAATGGATTATTATCAATTAATGAAGATGACATTGAGTCTAGGTAGCTTGGATTTGTAGTGGGTAGTTGCCATGGTTTTATGGTTTTTTTCTAGTGGCATTTAGCAACTTGGGAATAGGAGTGGAGAAAGCTGATGTTGGGGGTGGAGGAATCACCCTGGGTTGAATATTGGCAGGGTGTGCCAGAAGGACAAGGAAACTAGAGAGTCTAGGGTGGAGAACAAAACCTCATTGAACTGGTTAACTATAGGGTCCAGACTATGGAAGAAGGAAAGTAAGTATGAAACAAGGATGATGGACTTGGAGAATAGGAAGTGATGGAGGAACTAGTGATGACTAATCCTTGTCAGGATGAAGAATAGGTTTAGAAATGGGGCAGTGGGTGTGGTGGAAGGACAAAAAAGACTGGTCAGAAAAGAGTACAAGGACATGGGAATGGAGCAAGTTGGGGTGATGGTACATCATCAGTTGAGACCACCCCTGTGGATAGCTGACATGGTCATTGAGGAAGTCGTTGAACATGGATGCCAGAGTATTCAAAGGGACATCAAAGAGAAGTCCTCAAGTGTGAAGGTAGAGAGGTTGGGCATAGAAAAGATTGAGACAGGTGTTGCATTTCTTGAGAAAGAAGGGACATTGGTCATGGAGGCTGATAGATGACAACCACAAGGATCTTGACAGAGTGATATAAATGATGTGAACTTGAAAGGAGGAGAGACTGTTGAGTGATGGTAGTGGAGGGAGGGTCTAGGAGTAGTGCTGAAGAGCAAGGAATAGGCTGGTCACTCCCTCTGGCCTTAAGGGAAAGAATAGCTAGCCAGCCCTGCAAGGAATGGGGAGCATTACAGGGACAGCTGGGTTTTCTTGCTAAGAGATAAAATGTTGGAAGAAGAGACCTGAGATGAAAGGGAATTTGTTACTAATGGAGCAGAGATGCAGAGGCAGAGTGGAAGGGGAGGATAGAGGAGAGGGCCAGGGAGGGTTAAAGTTAATCCGAATGAAGATGAAAGTTCAGAGAGAGTTAGTAGAGGTAAGAGGTTTTGGTCTCAGCAGTGAGAAACTCTGAATTGTGGGGATTAGGGAAATAGGAGGCATGTATTTTCTAGGAATGGGGGAGTTCCAAATATAGAGAAGCTTAGAGATGAACTTGATCCCAGAATTAGAATTCTGTAGATGGCCAAGGTTGTATGTTGGATATCCAACTGTAAAAGAGGGCTCTAATTCCCATCAGCCCATGTGGCAGAAGCAGTCCCACCAAAATCTTTTTATTATCTCCCTCTCCTGTGTGTATGTGGTGGGGGGGGAGGAGGAGGAAGAATTTGTTCTCTCCTGACAAATAACTCTCCTTGGGAGGCCCTGCTTCAAGGCAATGAGGATGCCAGGTCACTTTAATGTGGCTCAGCCAGCCTAGGGGAGAAGAAGAGAAGAAGGCAGGAAGGAGTTAAGGGGAAGGCTGGTACACGCTACCTGGCCCTAAGCCTCAATTTTATCCTGAAATGAAAGGGGCACTTACCAAGCTAATCTCTAAGTTTTTTCTAGTTCTGACAATGATTCTAAGTTATTTAAGGTACCCAATACCCCAAAAGGATGATGAGACTAAGATATCAAAGGGGAAGCAAAGCAAATATACACCTTCCCTCTCAATGGGGATATTCTTTAATTAGGCTCTTTCATTCCTTCGTTTTAGGGTAAGAGCTGCCAGTCCCAGTCCATTACTGCCATTGTTTTTTCTTGCTTTCCATAGCCTCCTGTTCTTGTTGGGAGACTATTTCTTTTCTACTTCACTAGCAGAGGCACCACTAGCTACCCTTTCTTTTTCGTCTCCCCTCTTCCTACCCAAATGACTTCCCATTGTATTATCTATCTCTGCAAAAGATGTCAACTCATTCATAGGAAAAAATGGAATTTAGTCCACAGAATGTTAATTTAGTTCTTCCACTTTCCTTATTTCTTGATTCTTTAATATCCTTTTAAAATTGCAATTATGCCAATAAAAATGCTAAAATGTCCATATTCTTTGACCCAGAGATTCCATGGCTAGGCATTTACCAGAAGGAGAATATGGACCCCCCAAAATTTCTGTATACATAAAGATATTTATGGCAACAACTTTTTGGAATAAATATTATGGATATTTTGTGTTTTTATGTCATTTGAAATTCCTTCTATATTCCTCCCCCTCTTAGAGAGCCATTCCACATAGTAAATACATTTTTTAAAGAAAAAAGAGGAAGAGAAAAAAATCAACAATCAATACACAGAAAAAAAAATCTGAAAATATATGCAATGTTTCACACCGGTGAATCTTCCGTCTCTACCAAAGAGTCAGAGTGGGAGAGAGGAGGTACCTTCTTGTATTTCATCTTTGAGAGCAAACTTGGTCTTTGTAATTTTGCAACATTCATTTTTTTATTGTTTTGTGGTTGTTATTCTTTTCATTCACCTTGCTTCAGTCATTTTATATATATTGTTTTCTTGGTTCTGATTACTTCACTTTGTATCAGTTCATTAAGTTTTTCCATGTTTGTCTGTATTCCTCATATTCATCCTTTCTTACAGCACAGAATTGTTCACATTACCTCCAGGTAGCACAGTTTACTTAGCCACTCCCAAATTGATGGACATCAACTTTGTTTCTAGTTCTTTGACATCACAAAAAGTCATGCTATGAATATTTTGGTGTCTATGGGACTTTAAAAAATCATTGACCTCCTTGGGAGTATAAGCCTAGTAATCTCTGGGTCAAAGGCTATGGACATTTTAGCCACTTTATTTGTATGATTCTATATGTACAAACACACACACATATATGTGTATGTATATATATGTATATACATGTATATGTGTATATGTATATGGGTATATGTGTACGTACACATATACATCTAGCTACCTATTTGTCTATCTACATCTCAGCACTTTTTGTGGTGGTAAAGAACCAGAATAAAAGTAAATGCCCATCAATTAGGGCATGATTAAACAAGTTGTGACACAAGAATGTAAGCAAACATTACTATGCTGTAAGAAACAACAAATATGATAAATACAAAGAAGCATGCACTTACAGAACTGATGCAGATTGAATCAAGCAGAACCTGGAAAACGATATATACAATGACTACAACAATGTACATGGAAAGAACAAAAACCACAAAACAGTAAAAAAAAAAATGATGTGAAATTACATAGAACATGGCCTGTCCAAACCGAGAGATATGAAAAGATATTTACCTCATCCTACCTTCAAGGTCCATGGCTTTGACTTATCTAGAATTCTTCAGCCTCCTTATATTGTGTTGTATATGTGTATATGTGTATGTGTTTGTACATATGTGTGAGCTTTTGAGTGTGTGTGTGTGTGTGTGTTGAAACCCTGCTGACTTCTTGTCCAGAGTAACAAACATGTCCCCAGCTATGCTAGTCTCCGTTCCCATTAGTACAGAAGCCTCCTTTGCTCAAGCCAGCTCAACAACATCCTTATCGGCCTCTTTTCACTTCTAGTAGTTGTACTCTCTTTCTTTCTCATGGGTGAGCAGCATTGATGCATTCTTCCTTCTGGTGCGTGTGCGTGCGTGTGTGTGTGTGTGTGTGTGTGTGTGTGTGTGTATTTTGTGAGCATGTGCACATGAGGGCGAATGAGCAGGGCCTTCTACAATTGAACCTTGAGACACAAGCCTTGAAATTGATTGTGCAGTCTATATCTAGGTGGGTTGGAGTGAGGACCACATGGTGCGCTTTAAGTATTAAAGTCCCCCTGATATTATTTCATGAGGGTTTTGTTTCTTTTTTACTATATGCATTCTTTCTTCTTATCTTGTAGATTCAGCTCTGGTTACCCTAATGCAGCATGTATTTCCTTCTTTTGAGGTTTTTAAGTGGGAGAGATAGGTAGAAAACAAATACTTAGCCTCATTCCAGTCATGTCATAGCTGATATGTGCATAATGCTTAAAGTTTGGCAAAACACTTTATAAATAAACATTACCTCATTTGATTCACACAACAACTCTGGGAAGCAAGCACTATGATTATTTTGTGGATGAGGACACTGAAGATCAGAGAGATTAAGTGATTTACCCAGGATCACAGGTGGGATCTGAATCGCATCCTTCCAGATACTAAGTCCAGTGCCCTTATCACTACATCACATTGCCCCAGTATGGAAGAGAGTCTGTCGAGAAGGAAGAGGCGTCAAATGTTAAAGAGGGGTCAAAAAGGATGAGGGCTGAGAAAAAGCCACCTGGAGCTGGTCATTTGGAGATCTTGGGTAACTTCCTCACTGGTAAAACTTATCCTTGGCAATCTTAAAGGGAGCTATTTCATGAGAGCAATGGGGACAGAAGTCATTTTGTAAGTGGCTCAAGAGCAACTACAGGGCGAGGAAGGAAGTGAGAGTAGCAGATATAGGCTGTTTATTCAAGAGATTTATGGACAATTAGTCATCTCAGTAGCATTTATTTAGCACCTAATAAGTGCCAGGCACTGAGGATGTAAAGAAAGGCAAAGTAAAACAAAAAACAAAACCAAAATAATCTTTGTTCTTAAGAGTTCAAAGTCTAACTGGTGAATACAACATGTGCAAAACCAATGCGCAAACAAGGCTGTTGCTATTTACTCATTTTTCAGTCGTGTCTGACTCTTCTTTGTGACCTTGGGGTCTTCGGGGGTGTTCTTGGCAAAGATACTAGACTAGTCTGCCATTTCCTTCTCCAGCTCATTTTACAGATGAGGAAACTGAGGCAAACAGGGTCAAGTAACTTGCTTTGGGTCAAACAGTTAGTAAGTGTCTGAGGCCAGATTTGAACTCAAGACGAGACTTTCTGACTCCAGGCCCGGCACTATGCCACCTGGCTGCCCCAACAAATTTTGTGTGTGTGTGTGCATGTTCATATACATATGTGTGTATGTGTATATATATATATGCATATATATACACATGTATAAGTTTGTATAGATTTAGATAGACATAGATATAGAGCTCTATGTATATACGTGCATATATATACACATATACACATATATGTGTATATATATACAATACATACATATGTGTATATATATGTATGTGTGTATATATATGTGATAAGTTGGAGGTAATCTCATATGGAAGGCACTAAGATGAAAGAGTATGAGATGGTGATTTGCGGTTGAAGAAGTCTGGAAAGTTTTTCTTTCTACTTTAGAATGGAGGTGGCTCGAGCGTTCTTATAGATTGAAAAAGCAGGGCTGTCCAAAATAAGGCCTGTGGGCCACATACAGCCTACAGTGAGATTTTATGTGGCCTGCCTGTGGGTTTTAATTTTCATGAGCAAAAAAATAAAATAATAATTTGCATGGAATGTGTATTAGATTTTTTAAATTCCATCATTAATAAATAATTTCATTGATGTTAATTTTCTTTGGTGTTTTTAAGCAGTATTATGGATGGAACATATCACATGCAATTTTCAATCGATATGTGGGATGCATTCCATCTGTACAATGCAGACTAGTCAGTATGCACCTAACTTTATACTGTTGTGTTGTCGCTTTGTGTGCCCTCACCTGTCGTATTGATGATACATGTTCCCTCACTTTCTATTAGTATACTGTAGTTTTTATTCTGGGTGTGGCCCTTGAATAATTATTTTATTTTAATGTGCCCTAAGATAACCTAAGATTGAACAGCCCTGGGTTAAAGGAAAGGAACCAGTGAAGAGTGAGAGATTGAAGTTGCAAGAGAGAGGTTAAAGCAATATCTAAAAGGAGGTGGGAGTAAAAATGTAGGTGGAAGGGTTAACACAGAAAGAAGGAGGGAAGAAGAGGCTTGGAAGTAAAGAAGAGAGAAATTGAGGGAGCTCTTGTCTTCTCAGTAAAGTAAATATTATTTGACTTTCATTTTCAAAAAAGACCAATGACATTATGGTGATGTCTTGACTTGTGCTGTGAACTGGATTTAAGTGAAGCAGAGCTGTGCAAAATTGTCAGCCTTGTTCTATCTTCCCAAGTCTTCAAAGTCCAGTGGCAGGACAAAAGTCAAGATGACTGGCAATGGCCCAGGACACAGTGGATGCCCTTGGCATCTTTGTTGCCTCACCAAGCTCTAAGTGTTCCATTGTGCCCACTTCAGCCACCTTCATGGCCATTGGAACAAATTGTTTTCATCCACCCATTCCATCAGAGAACATTTTCACATGCTTGGAGTAGACATCCCCCTAACTCACCAATGTGTCTGAGGCCTGTCTGCCACCCTCAACCTGGTTTAGCCTATCTGCAGAGATGGTTTACCAGTGTGTGGCCACTCCACGTGCTATAGCTTCTTGGAGCCATGAATGAGGGTTGGGTGAAGGTGGATGCTACAGGTAGATGAGTAGCCCTGAGAGGGGCTTAGCAAGCCTCATACCAGAGGAACTAGTCCTCCCTGAATAGCCCATATACCCCAAAGTAGGTGTATTTCCCTACTAAGAGTAAGTAATATACATGGAGGGGTGAGGGAAAATGTAGGTTGGGGGACTGAAGAGAGACTAAGTTTCCAAATGAATAGCTGTTATAGGAAATGTGAAAGTGAGTTGTGAAGAAGAATAAAAAGGATTTCATGGCAGCATAAAAGCCCAGCTATGATTAGACACCTCTCTTTTATTCAAAGTCCGTCATTTTTCATTTATGATTGGCCTCAGTTTTACAGGATTAGTTATTTTGGGTTGTAATCTTTTGCTTTTTGGAATATCCTATTCCATTCTTTTTATCTGACTATCATGGCTGAAATAATCTAGATAGATAGGTAGAATGTGTGTATTAGGTACACATAATACAGCCTGGGGGTAGCTATATATGTACATATAATATACATACAGGTATAGATATGGATGTATTTAATAAAGGTGTAGGTGTAGATAGATATAAATGTGGATATAGATTTGGATATTCTGGGTCTCCCTATCTCCCCCAGACTGGAAGAACAATAGAAGCTGCCACTTATGGACATGACCCCACTGTTGATTCATATGGAAGCTTTGACCCACTTCAACTCCAACCTGGATCAGTTCTCCCCATCTTATAGAGCTTGGTGCCCCCCACTCCCTCACTCCCATGGGTTCACTATTTTGGTGCCAGACTTAATGTGGACATCTGGCTTTAGCCTTACTGTAGCCCAGAACTCCCGAGCTCATACAAGCCACCAGTCTCAGCTCCTACAGTAGCAGGGACTACAGACATACCCCACTACCCACAGATATAGTAATTTATATTAAAGCTAATCAGCCTCATTAAAGGACTTTTTCTAAGCAACTCTTGTGAGAGCAGGAACTGAGAAAACATATGCCAGCTAGCCAAGGCTGGAATTGGTTCGGGGATGGTATCTAGGAAACCTAGGGGAAACAGGAAATTCTAGGATGCTAGTGAGACTGTTGTTGGAGATGGAGGCAAATGAAGCCAGCTTGGGGCTGATGGATTGGGGGCGAGGAACTGGGTGCCTTGACAGCAGTCAGTATAAGCAAAAGAGTGGGGGAGGTTGATGGCATGGAGGTTGTTTTCAGGGAAGGGAATTTCATAATTCTAGGCATTGGAAGTAGAGCAGCTCCAAGAGATGATGAATTCAAAGATGTGGGTATGACAGTGGGCAGCTAATGTGGAGTGGAGGTGGAGGAGATCATAGGTGTTGAATACCAGAGTGCTAGAAGTATTATTAGTATGAATGTTGTAGTCATTGTGGATAATAGCACGGGATTTTCCCTCAGGAGCTAAGTCATTTGCAGCAGGGCAGACTTGGAAGGATGATAATAATAATAGCTGACATAGAATTGTAGTCCTAAGGATGGAAGTGACCTTTGAGGTCATGTAGTCCAACACTCTCGTTTAACATTTGAGTGCTAGGAGACTCAGAAAAGGGAAGCATCTTACCCAAAATCACACAATTGGCAGAGCTAGGATTTGAACCCTATAGAGGTAGATGCTATTATTAGCATCCCATTTCACAGGCAAATGGAGGTTAAGGGACTTGCCCAGGGTCACACAGCCAGCAAGTGTCTGAGGCAGGATTTAAATTCAGTTCTTATCGACTCCATGCCCAGGTCCTCAGTGCAAATCCAATATTCCTTCTATTGCACCATACTACCTCCCAGTCTATAGGGTACTTTAAGGCTTATAAAGCACTTTATATACATTATCTCTTTGGTCCTCACAATAACTCCTCTAGGTAGGAGCCCATTCCCATTTTGCAGATGAGAAAACTGAGGCTGAGAGAGGTTAGGTGATTTATCCCAGAGCTACAGAGCTATTAAATCTGAGGCAGGTCTTTTGGGTTCCAAGATTATCCTATGCTACCTCTCAAGAGAGTTTGGACCAATGGTCCCTGTTTTGTTTTTATTATTTATAAAAGGAAATACATATCCTTATCTCTGTGCTCCAGAAACTTCTTTTCTTCCTATATGTTCTTCTCTGTGTCTCTATAATTTCTCCGCCTTCTCGCATGTCTCTGTGTCTATCCTCTGTTTCTGCGTTCCTCACTATCTGCTACTTTTTCCATGTCTAACTGTTCTCTCAAGCTCCCCTGACCCACCTGCATTTTTACTCTTTTCCTCAGACCATTTTTTTGTGGCTTCTTTGGATGCTAAGTAGCATCCTTTAACATTTTCCTGGAAGACTATGGCTGCCTTAGTAACAAGCCCCTTCCTTAAAGCTAGTGTCTTTCTTGTGATCATTAAGCCAATTACGCCTCATCTCTGCCACATTTGCTGGCTTTCTATGAATACAGGACCTGAACCCCAGGTTCTTACAACCTCATGAAGAAGGTGCAATTATCATCACCATTTTATGAATGAGGACACTGAGAGAGAGGTCAAGTGACTTGTTCAGTCACATGGCTAGTCAGGGGCTGTGAAGTGCTTAGAGCTAAGTCATCCTGACCTTTGTCCTGCCACTGGACTTTGATGACCCTGGAAGACAAAGCAAAGCTGAGGACTTTACACAGCTCTGCCTCACTTAAATCCAATTCACAAGCGAGTCTAGACATCAACCCATGATGTCATCGATCCTTTTCAAGAATGAAGGATAAGCAACAACAGCCACAAGCTAATCTGAGACAGAATTTGAGCTCAAGTTTTCTTGACCCCCAACTCCAACACTCTAACTACCATGTCACCTACCCATCAAACTTTATCACCATACCCCAGTACACGCCCCCTTCTCCAACTGGTCTCTCTAGCCTTTTTTACTATCTACCCCATTGCTCATTCTCATCTCCTGTCTTTGCTAATGCTATTCCTCCCTTGAGAAGTGTCTTCCCCCTTCCTCTTCTTCTAACCCCAACCTTACCCATCCTTCAAGGCTCAGCTCAAGTCCCTGAGTGCCATACTTACCTCTCATTTCTTTGAATTCCTATTTCACTTTATTGTCTTACTCACCTCAACACTTGATTATACATACAGACTTTTCTTGTCAGATAATTATTCCATCTGCTCATATCTTTAACTAGACTATAAGCTCCAGAGGGCAGAGGCGATGTCTTTCTCTTCTTTGTAGCCTCTGTAGTGCCCAACATCTAGCACGGTACTGGAAACACAGTGAGTACTCAGGAAACACAGATGGAATTAAATGCAGGGTCACAAATGCAGAGCTGAAAGGGATGTCAGAAGCCATCTAACTCAGTCCCTTCTTTCTGGCAGGCAAGAGTGTAGAAAGCACAGAAAGGGTCAGTAATTTGCCAATGGTCACCCAGGCAATGGTGGGCACAGCTGGGATTCCAACCCCAGCCTTCTGGCTTCAAATTCACTGCTTTCCATGATACCACTGAATATAGTCAGCCCCGAATGAAGCTGAGCTGGAGAGGTCGCTATGTATGGGACAGAATGAGAAGTGATCATCGGATTTTTAGAGATGTAAGAGGACTTCTTCTTGCTCTTGCTCAGTCATTCAGTCATATCCGACTCTTCACGATCCCATGGATTATGTCCATGGGGTTTTCTTGGCAAAGACACTGGAGTGGTTTGCCATTTCTTTCTCCAGAATGTCCCCATTTTACAGATGAGGAACTAAGGCAAATAAGGGTTAAGTGATTTGCCCAGGGTCACAGAGCTAGTAGGTGTCTGAGGTAAAATATGAACTCAGGTCTGCCTGATTCTAAGCCCAGTACTCTATCTACTGCACCACCTAACTGCCCATAAGGAGATTTATGGATCATCTATTAAAACTCTCTCATTTTATAGAAAAGGAAGCTGAGGCCTAGGGTAATTAAGTGACTTAAGTGCCCAGGGTCACATAGGTGGTAAGTATGGGATTTGAATCTAGGGTTTTGATTGTAAATCCCATGCTTTTCCTACTATCCCATGGCCTGAACATTCTACAAATTAGGCCCAAAGTATGATTGAGGAAAGCTTATCCTGGGAGCTTGGGAATAGGATTCTTATTTCCTGGGGTCACATTAGGGCCCCACACATTCCATTCTCACACAGTTGTTAAATCTGGGTTTGGGTGGAGTTGAGGAAAAAAAAAATCTCAACCACCACCCTTCTTGTGCGGTTGTCTGAGCCCCAAACTGGTTTGAACTTGTCAGCTCAGAGCCCAGCAATATTTCCAACCTGGCCCAGCTCTGAGGGCAGCCAGCCCAGCCCACATTCCTGGGCTGACAGTCACCTTGAGCATTGTTTTTGGGAGGGAAGGAAAAAAAGAGGTTGGGGAGAGTGGCCCTTCCCCCACCCCCTTAACTCTAGGCCTGCAGACTTAATATCCTCACTTGTGTGACCACTTGTCATTACCCTTTTCTGTTTTCTGTCTCTTGGCAGGATCTGGGGTTAGTGTACTGGGGCAGGAGCTAAGGACTGTCAATGAGAAGTTCTTGGATTGGAGGCAAGGGAAGGCGTTAGGCATCGAGGAATCACCAGCCTAGGAGTTCTGGATCTGCCCACTTCAGACTCAGATGGCCAAGCTTTGTGAGGTACCCAGACCTCCATCATCCCAGGAGCTGAGAGAATCTATCTTGCCTAGCAAACAAGCAGAGGCCAGGAAGAGAATGAGGATCAAACAAAAGAAACGGAGATGATTATCCTGGAGAAATGAAAACTTCAGGAAGCCACGATGGTGGCTGTCAAATACTTGAAGGACTGCCGTGCGGAAGAGGGAATGCTCTTGTTTTGCTTGGCATCACAAACTCCACTTAGCAGAGACCTAAGGGACCATAGAAGGGAATCTTAAAAGTGACCAGACTCAATGGGACATATCTTCTGAGGAATCATAAAAGAGAGGTTCAGTTGAGTCTCCTCGGGGCATGTCTTTAAATGTAATCCCAAGACCCTCAATTTAAAGCTGAAAGGGACTTCAGAAGACATCAAGTCCAAGCCCCTATTTTGTTGAGGTTAAGTGACTTACCCAAGGTCACGTAGCTAGTAAGTGACTGAGCTGGATTTGAATTCAGGTTTTGCTGATTCTAGGACCGGGGCTCCATGTATAGTATCACCTAACTGGAACTACTATACTATATATACTTACATTCATATAAATTGTCTTCCCCCAATTTGATGTAAATTTCTTGATGGCAATGACTTTTGTGTATGCCATTTGTCTTTTGTGTCCCTAGTGTCTGGTACAGATCCTAGGGAACACATAGTAAGTGCTTAATAAATATTGACTGGTTTCCAAATTCTGAAGGAACTGTGAAGCTGGGAAATTATTGTATTTTGTACTTGGGGTTGAGTTCTGATGTGACTCTGTTACCTAGAGATATAGACTCTCCAACCTTTAAACAAGCTATCAAGTAGTTATCCTTCTTTCAAATTGCCCTAGTGCTACTGTTTCAGGAGATAATCTGATCGGAAACGGGGATGGGGGTGGGGGATGGGATGGGCGTGGTTTGGTGTACAAGGAAGCAATTAACTTTACTGAGATACAAAGTAGTGACTTAAAAAGCATCTTCCCCATCTTCAGTCTCTCAGGTTCCAGGGGCCATTATATTCCTCAGGATAGTCATCAATGATTGCCATCCCAATACCATGATAACTTACCCAAAAGGCCTTCCCCCACTCTCAACCTTACATCATCTTCCCTAGATAAGACAGTTTCTCACTGGCCAGTGCTAGTTGGGATGTGTTTTTGTCTAACTGAGCCATTTTATAATCTGTAATCCTTTTCATTCTTCCCCATCCAAAAAGCAATTTCTTCCTTGTTCCTCTAATTTGTTTATGTTACATTTTATGTCCAAGTCATTTATCCATTTGGGAGATGATGACATGACTTGCAGTTGACTTTGATTTGAGTGAGGTAGGGCTGTGCAAGGTCACCAGCCTCACTTTCTCCTCCAGAGCCATCTGGGTCCAGTGGTCTGATATTCACCAGGACGAGTGGAGATGGCCCAGGATGCATTGGAAGACTCTGGCCCTTTCAGGCTAAGGTCTTTTCAGGTTCTCACTTTGAGTGAGGTAACACTCATTCAGTGAATAAGCCTCTTTAAGAAGTGAATCAAGGGATGGCCCTTTAAGTTAAAAACTCAAAAAAAAAAATCAAACTGGGAGGGCAAGTATTTACATTCACTCTGTGCTAGGAGGGCAGGGAGCTATTGTCCAATCTATGAGCTCCAGAGTGAATTAGGTTTAAGGCTTGGTTTTTGAGAGAGAAATGGCGTGAGGTGTTGTTGTATACCCAATTTCTGCCAAAATGCTTTCTACGTTTCCCAGAAATTTTTGTGAAATTGTCAATTCTTACTCCAGTGACTAATATCTTTGAATTTCTCAAACATTATTCTGTTGTTTGTTTAGTTCTTACGTTGTGCATCCAAATTTGTTCTACTGATCAGCTTGTCCATTTTTTAACCAGTTTCAAATCATTTTACTAATTACTACTTTGTAGTACAGTTTGAGATTGGTGCTAATCATCCCCCTTCCTTGCCACTGTTTTCATTATTATCCTTGAGATTCTTGACCTTTTGTTCTTCCAGAAGAAATTATATTTAAGGAAAAATAAGCATTATGAAAACAAAATTACATAAAATTATAGAAATTGAAGATAATAAATTTGGCTGTCAATTCTCGCTAACTAAATATTGTATATTTAAAGTTAAATTTTGAATGGAAGCAGAGCAGGGTCATATGGCAATCAATTTTTTTGTCTTCATTGTATTATTGTCAACTTTGAAAAGAGGGTAAATATTAAGGCTTACATTTTTTTCAACTATAAATACCTTAAAAAGCTCATTTGGTTTTTATTTCAAGATATTTTTATCAAAAACGTATTAAATTATTCTCTAATTCTGGATGCTTTGTCTCCAAATGCTTAGAAAGCTTTGCTGGCTCCATGCTTTTGTGGCACCAAACATTATGTGGTCTATGCAAATCTCCTCTGATCTTGCTCAAATAATGAACCAATTGGTACTTTGCTGCTGATAATACCTAATCTTTTCTTCTTTTCTGGCAGATAATCAAGGTGGTTCATTGTTATTTTTGTGAACACTTGAAGCAAGAATCCTTGCATTTTTCTTTATACATTTAAAAATAACGCACACACATATACATACATATGCTTCCATATATAAATATGCATACATATATGCATACACACATACATTTACATGTATACATACAAGCACATAACACTTTGTGGTCTAAGATCTCTGATCCTGACCAAATAATGAACCTATTCATGCTTTGTTTCTTATAACACCTGAAAAAGCCCTTTATGGGAGAGGGTATTCCTTTGGCTGTAGGTAGATCCTGGGAAAATCTCTTAAACAAAGCTTAGGAAAAGCTACTCAATGTACACAGTAAATATTAGGTAAAAAACAACTATATTTCCATGGCAAAAGAAATGCTTATAAAAGTAAAGACTCATGAAGGTGTATTAACAAATAATTAAAACCTAAAACACCAGCCTGTCATATTTATCATGCTCTCCTAGGAAGTAAAATTAACTTTGGGTTCCCAGAACTGATATTTCACTTTCTTTGACGTGCTCGCTTGAGAAATTTTTAAGGTTCAGGTCTCCTAATTAGTCAGGAAATGCCTTTGACTTTCTTGAACCTTTCATCTGTAGCAGCCTCCTGGCAAGAATTTTCTCCTTTGAGAGGTGCTATAGTCACAGATAACACTTCCATCTTGGCAATTGGCACTGGCCCAAGAACTCCTGACCTCCTCATTGTTATAAAGTTATCACCATTGTTGGAAATTTCCATTGCTCAGGTTCACTGTTTGGTGATCTGGGCTCAGTAAAAGAAACATTCCAGAAGAATCAGCCAGGGACTTGATGTGCAGTCCCAGTATCACCTAGGCAAGCACCTGTTCTTTTTTATTATTATTATTAATTAATTTTTTTTTAGTTTGCAACACTCAGTTCCGCAAGTTTTTGAGTTCCAAATTTTCTCCTTCTCCCTCTCCTCCCCTCTCCTCCCACAAGATTGCATGTAATCTGATACAGGGTCTACTATAACTTCACATTAAACTTCTTTTCCAATAATCAAATCGTGAAGAAGAATTATAACCAATGAAATTAACCATGAGAAAGATGTAACAAAACCAAAAATAATTTTTTTTAAAAGAACAAATAGCTTGCTTTAATCTGCATTCAGATTCCATAATTCTTTCTCTGTATGTGGATAGCCTTTTTCATCATGAGTCTTTTGGACCTGTCTTAGAACCTTGCATTGTTGAGAAGAGCCAAGTCTATCCAAGTTAGTCAGCCTGTCATTTATCAGTTCTGTGACCTTGGGCAAATAATTTAACTTCTGGGCTTTAACTTCTTCATCTGTAAAACGAGAGGATGAATGAAATGACCTTTGAGATCCCTTTCGACTCTAAATATGTGAACGTATTTGTTGAAGACATTGCACTGATTGCATTAAGCCCCTAAAAGCTATCAGTACTCTGTGATGAAATCCATACCTGTTCAAAGGAGATTGGCTAAAAAACCCACATAGTAAATATCAACTGGATTAAGAATACCCATTGGTCAGACTGTGATATGCAATTAGATGGTGTCAAAGAAAAAAATATGAATTAGTGTCAACAAGGCACAAGTATAGGTACAAGTCTTCCAGAAATAATCATCATTATTTTAAATCCAAGCATTTCTAGCTTAGAAAGAGAAATGCCCAAATTGACAGTCTTGCATCTTGCCCTCAGACATTTCTCTAACACAAGATGTTTTTGAAGTAGCATTTATAGGAATCTTGAATGAGGAAAATGTCACAATATAATAAAACATAGTTATATAACTCAGGGTAAGGTAAAAGTTAACACTTTACTTCATCAATCCAGAGCAATAGTCACTGAAATTTCAGTCATTCCCTTGGAGAATAAGTTTCCTACTGCCATTCAATTCCTTTCTAACTAGGTAATGCTGCTGTACTGTAATCAAAGAGATCTCCATGGATCTCCCAGGGTTCTTAACCTTTTCTGTGTTATATATCCTTTTGGCAGTCTGAGGAATCCTATTTTAGAATAATATTTTGGCACATAAAAATGCACAGGATAACAAAGGAAATGAATTGTATTGAACTAGCTATCAATATATATTTTTTAAAAGTTCATGAACCTCTGTCCTTAAGAAACCCTGTCCAGGTTAAGAACCCCTGTCCTTATTCCCTCTGTGGCATTAGGAAACAGATTACTGCTCTTAGGATGATCAAACAAGGGTCCCTTGCCATTGCCTGGTTATCAAGGAGGAGTCCTTGCTGGATTGTCAAGAGAGAGGGGAACAGAACATTGTATTGGAGTTTATAGAGAAAGACTGATAAAGTTTCTCTTTCATATTAGGCCAGTGGCTTCATACTAGGATACCTCTGAAATGCCTTCATGAGTTTTCTAAAAATGGGAGTGGAAGGAATTTGTAGAGGGAAGAGTTTTTCTTCTTCAACAATGGGCAATCCATTGAGTTAGTCCACCAGTATCTTTACTCTGGACAGGCCCTAAAAATAAATAATAAGATGGACCCACAATTGACTAGGAAGAAGGGAGTGGACTGAATTGCATCTTGAAAAAATACTTGGCAGTATCAGGAATTCAGAATGGCCCTCTGTTACAAAATTCCATTTTAAAAAATACCAATGTTCTCTCGACAAAGTGCATTGACTACAATTAATGGAACACCATAATTACTAAAGCATCTAAGATGCAAATGGCCCAAAGCTTGATGGAGGAACACGTCATGGACATAATTGGACTGTGTCACATTACTAATGATATCTTTTATGCCTCTCTTTTACCCTTGCCAAATTGTCTTAGATCATCCTTATTTATATATAAGTCCCATTCTGCCCAACGTATTCTATACTTTTTGAGGGCAGAACGTATTCCTTCCCACTTTCATAAAATGAGTACCTAAGATAATACTTGGCATATTTGATAAATGTCTTTTTGGTGAAGTGGAACGGAATTTCTTCTCTGAATTTCTAAAGCACTTAAAGTCTGTTCCTTTATCCCATCACTTCTCTTAGCCTGTCTCACTTTATTATTTCACTTTTCCATGCAGATGCATAATGGTCTCTCCAATTAGAGGAAAAACACCATGAGAGTGGGAAGCATGTCTTCCATTCCTATTCTGGGCTTCTCCAAATCTAATACATGGAGCAATACATGCCTAGTAATGAATGAATAGAGGTTGGAGTAAGAAGACATTCTACCTGAGGCAAAGAAAAAGGTTTTGAAATATCTGGGGAACTAGAAGAGAAGTTCAGACCCAGAGAGAATTTTCTGAGGAGCCGGTTGAAGGGCCTGGACCAAGTGAAAGACTGAATTTGAAGATCTTTGTAAGTACTCAGCCTCTGTGAAGGAATCAGTAGGAAACTGTCCTAATTCAGATTCTTAATCCACAAAGCTTTTTATATAGTAAGCAATTAGGAAATATGTGTTGAATCTTTTCAAAGGACTTGAGTGGCCTAAATTGGTGGCAAAGTGGTATAGCAGGAAGTATATTACACTTGAATTCTCAAATGGACTCATTTCTATTCAAATTCCAACTCTGTCACTTCTTAGCTGGGAAAGTTACTTCACCCAAACATCTTTTTCTTTGACAGCAAAGTAGGAACAACAATATATGTTTAAGGGAGAAGGTTTCTCTCACTTGATGTACACAGAATGCAGTCACACATGATATGTTTCAAAGTGTAAAGAAGATACATTTATGCCCTGATCCCTTCATGAAATGCAAAAACTTCTCTGATCAGATCAAGAAAAGAATAGCATGATTGAGCAGTTAGCCACACCTTTGGGGGCCTGGACAAGATTCAGTGTTTGAGTGTTCAAGGCAGTTGTGAAGGAGGCCCTTGAGCTTTTACCATAAGACAGTAAAAGGAAAGAGATATCATCTTCCCCATCCCCCATATATCATTTTATCAGAGTTATTGGACCAGTAGAAGATACTACATACAGGAGAGAGCAAAGACTCACACTGCAGACCTAGATATAGAGAAGTTATCCAGGGGAGTAAGTAGCTTCAAGTGGTGAAATTCCCAGGAAATTTAGAGTAAGGCTATGAAGAGGAGCAGACCATGTGAACCCAATATTGGGACTTTGAGGATACAGGAGACTCCCAGGATCTATAGTACCAGGAGTTGTGATTTGTCTTTGTCACACATGTATTCTCTATGCGTGCCTTACTACTACTATGCTCTAAGTCTGAGCCCACTCCTCCCATGAATCCTGTGTGAATTGTGGGACTGTGTCCCCAGGTTTTTGGGAAGAATTTTTTATGCCTACCGTTCTTACCATAAATTCCTTTGCTGGAATCTTTTTGTGCTTATTGGCTGATTGTTGATGGGAAGCATACTGTTGGGGGCTCATGAACTATAATGTTAGAGGTGCCTCCCCACAGGAAGAAAACATCCTTGCATCTGAGGTATTACTTGTCTCTTTGGGGACCCAACCTACCAGTACAATTTGGAAGAGTAGCTCCGTGGGGATACTATACTTTCATTCCTTTCATCCCACAAAATTTTGAGAAGGCATTTTGCAAACCTCAAAGAAACTATAGAAATGTGAGTTGCTATTATTATTATTATTATTATACTCTCTGAGGTCTTGAGTACCTCTGAACTACTGGTGGTTCTAATTAGAGCTAGAATCAAAGCACTGTTCCTGCAATCCCCGTTGCCCTCCAGCTCTGTTTAGTGAAGCATCTCACTAGTAACATTCCCTCAGGCTGATCTTGATCAGAGAGACAATCATTGATTTAGGGCTAGAAGGAACCCCAGAAGTTCAAACCCCACATTTTATAGATAAGGAAACTAAGACCCAGAAAAGTTAATTGATTTAATTAAGACACATGAACTATGTGCATAGGTAATGAGTGATAGACCCAGGATTTGAACAAGGTGGGGAGCATGCTGCAATGGAAAGATTGATGTATTAGGCATCAGAGGACCTGGATTCAAATCTTGGCTTTGCTTACTATCTGTGTGACTCTGGGTGAGTCAGTTAACCTTCTTGAGCCTCAGTTCCTCACCTATGAAATGACAAGGTTGGATTTAATGATCTTTAAGGTCCCTTCTGGCCCCAAATCTCTGCTCCTATGATCAAGACCAGCCTGACTGAATGTGGCTGGTGAGATGCTTCACTAAGCAGAACTGGAGAGGAATGGGGTTGTGGTGGAGTGGGGGCTGGACTACAGTCTCCCCAAGCATCTGTGTGGGGGAGGCAAAGATGGGAGCCAGAAGCAGTGTTCACAATTCTTCCCTCCCCTCCACTCCATGGAAGGGGCTTTCACATGCCACTGGCTGAGAAGACTCATCTCTGCTCAGCAGCAAAGGATGTGAGAATGTGGGAATGAGTAAATGTGAGGGTGGGGTTGGCATCTGGGCTGGGCAAAGCTAGCTTTGGAGTCAGCTATTCTTAGAATGCATACCTGTTAGTTAGCAAGCATTGCCTGCTGAGTAGAGAACTCTTTACTAGACTCAGACAGAAATATATATCAGAGAGTAAAACTATATGCAGCCAGTGTCAAAGATGGGGTTTAAACAAGGGGTTTCCTGTAGACATCTCTATCAACCACTCTCTCAAGTATAGATTGAGTTTTTGGAATGAATAGAGAGTGAAAAAAATGGGAGTAGAGTTGAATAATTCTAAGAAGTTTTCCTGAAGGAGATGAGGTTCGAAATGAATTCCAATCCAATCCAACCAGTGAAGTCAACACAGTGCCAGGCACTGTGCTAAAGCAATAGAGATGCACAGAAAGGTGAAAATGGTTCCTACCTCAAGAAGCCCACAGTCAAATGGAGGAGACAACATGCACACAATGATGTACAAATAAGTTATATACAGGAGAAGTTGGAGATGAACATGGAGAGAAGGCACTAGCATTAAGGGAGACTGGGAAAGACTTCTTTCAGAAGGTGGAACCTAAGCTGAGACTTGCTGGAAGCCAGGGGGCAGAGGTGAGAAGGGAGAGAATTTCAGATGTGGGGGACAGCCAGTAAAAATGCAGTCAGTAAATGGAATGCCTTGTTTGAAGAACATCAAGGAAACCAGTGTCACTGGATCACAGAGTTTTTGGAAGGTACTGAGGTTAGGATATAAGGAGACTGGAAAGAAGCCATACTATGAAGGATTTTAAAAGCCAAACACTGGGTTTTATTTTTAATCCTGGTGATTATATGGAGCCACTAGGGTTTATTGAAAAGGGGGAGTATCATGGTTAGAACTATGCTTTAGGAGGCATACACTCATTGAAAGAATGTGAGTGACGAGACTCTGGGCAAGCCATTGAACCCTCCCCTGCCACCTCCTGCCGACTTTGTAACCCGGATAGATGTTGGTGCTTCTCTGGTAACTATGAATTGTGATTTCAATCAGATTAGGTCTGTCTGTTGATGTATATAATTTCTGTTTGTATTTGCCTTGAAGTTCAGGGGGCTGGTCTTTTCCCACTGAACTAAGTGAATGATATATGTCTGTTTAATTAAATTGAGGTTGTTTAAAAAAAAAGATCCTCCTATGCTTTAGGAGGATCACTTTGGTAGACAAG
The DNA here is from genome assembly GCA_028646595.1 of Phalanger gymnotis. Lineage (NCBI taxonomy): Eukaryota > Metazoa > Chordata > Mammalia > Diprotodontia > Phalangeridae > Phalanger > Phalanger gymnotis. Next base: position 251,469,144 of record CM053626.1, read on the forward strand.
TGGAGGATGGGCTGGAGAGGGTATTTATTAAGTACCTACCATGTATAAGGCATTGAGCTGTGGATACAAAAATAGACCTATTTATAAGAATGAAAAGGCCTTAGAGATCTCATCCAGTCCAATTCTCTCATATGACAGAATAAGCGGAGAGAGTGATTTACCCAAAGTTAAACAACTAATTAGTGGCAGAGTCAGTAGCGGATTCTAGGTCTCCTTATTCCTATTCCAATGTCCTTTCTACATTAATGGACTTAAAATGCCACATTTATATGGCACTTTTTATTATAAAACATTTAATATACATTATATCATTTGATCCTGGCAGTATCCATGGGAGGTAAGTAGTGCAGATACTGGTATTTTTGCTTTGCAGATGAGGAAACTGAGGCTCAGTTAGACCAACAGGAAGAAGTGCAGTATAATGGAAAAAGCATGGATCTTGGCGCCAGAAGACCTCAGTGAGCATTGGCCACTGGCAAATCACTTCATGCCCCTCAGGTTCCGTTTTCCTCGTCTCTAAAATGAGAACAATGATACTTCTTCCTTTCTATCTCACAGTCGAAAGTGCTCTTCATACCTGTGAGTTGTTGGTATTCAAGGCCTGGGAGTAAGTGAAGGAGGTAGCATCTGCCTGATATATAGTGAGGGGCATCGGATTAGGAGTTAGGACACCTGCTCTTGAATTGAGGCTGGGTACTTGTCTGACCTTAAGGAAGTCATCCCACCTTACAGGGTCTGTTTCCTCATCTACCACATAGGAAGATTGGACTAGATGATTTTCCAACTTAAAATTCTATGAACTCTCTGGACCCATGTCTCTGACCCTAGTTCCAAGTCCCTTTCCACTACGCTGCCTCTCAGTGACAGAGAGGAGGGGATTTGGCATTCGGTGAGGAGAAAGGCTTGAGCAGAGGTGGAGAAGCTGGAATGGTCAGGTTATACCTGAGAAGGCATAATCAGATTGGCTCAGCTAGAATGAAAGGCTTGTACCAGGGAATGCTGAAAGATGGGGGAAAGGTGAGTCATAGACTGTGGTAGTACCCTGGTAGGGGAATGCAAAGGTTAGGACAGGTTCCTTCTAGAGGTAAATAATACTAAAAAAATTTTTAAAAACACTTTTATTTAAAATCTTGAGTTCCAAATTTTGTCCCTCCCTCCTTTCCTCCCCTTCCCCCTTCCTGAGATGGTAAGCAATCATATATAGGTTAGATATGTGCAGTTATGTAAAACATTTACATATTAGTCATTTTGTACAAGAAGACTTGAATAAAAGAAAGAAATGAAAGAAAGTGAAAAAATAGCATGCTTCAGTCTCTATTTAATCAATATCACCTTTTTCTGAGGTAGATAGTATGCTTCATCATGAGTCCTTTGGAATTGTCTTGGATCATTGTATTGCTGAGAATAGCTAAGTCATTCACAGGTCATCATTGAACAATGTTGCTGTTATTGTGCATGATGTTCTCCTGGTTCTGCTCACTTCACGTTGCATCAGTTTACGTAAGTCTTTCCAGGTTTTTCTGAAATCATTCTGCTTGTCATTTCTTACAGCACAATAATATTCCATTACAATAATATACCATAACTTGTATAGTCATTCCCCAACTGATGGGCATCTCTTTGATTTCCATCACAAAAAGAGCTGCTACAAATTAAATGTTTTTAAAGCAGGTAATTTGTGATGTGTTGGAGGAGCAGGGTTAGCATAGACTAGCAGGGAGGAGGCAGAGGCAGAGTTAATAACAGGAATACCTGGAATTTTCTTGCCAGTCAGCTTTCCAAGAGAGGGCGACCCTTTATCATCTATTCATGCTCTTTAACCTCCGTTTGACCCTAGATGCTCTTCTCTCATCCTTTTAGTCATCTCTCATAGGTTTCCTTTCACATTCTCTATAGAACGTCTCACAACTTGTCTATTCTCCTCAACCCCCTTACTCCATGCTCACCAATTCTCTCTCAGAAGATGGCTTTGCTATCTATTTTAAGGAAAAGATCATGGTCATTTATGCAGACTCCCTCACCCCCCTTTTCCATTTTTCATTCTCTTTATCCAACCTTTCCTCCTTTTCTCTTCCAATTTCAGAGGGTAGGGTGTCCTTCTCAGTGAGATGACTGATTCTACCTTCTCTATAATGTGCAACATTGCTTCATGGATCTCTCTCTCTCTTTCTCTCTCTCTCTCTCTGTCTGTCTCTCTTTTTCTCTGTGTGTGTGTGTGCGTGTGTCTGTCTCTTCCCTTCTCCATCAAATACACACACACACACACACACACACACACGCACCCCTTTCTAATCTCTGTCTCTTTAATATCTGTCTTTGTCTTTCTCTGTCTCTATCTCTCCTCTCTGTCTCTCTGTTTCTCGCTTCAGTCTTTGTCTCTGTCTTTTTCTGTCTCTTTCTCTTCTCTTTGTCTCTCTCTCTATCTGTCTCTGTGTCTCTGCCATGGTCCTTCTGTCTGTGTCTCTGTCTCTCTGTCTCTTTCTGTCTGTCTGTCTATCGGTCTCTCTCTCTCTCTCTCTTTCACACACACACACACACACACACACGCACACACACACTTCTCTAATCCCTGTGTCTCTTTTCAATCTCTGTCTTTTTCTGTTTCTCATTGTCTCTGTATCTCTCCACAATTTCTCTTTTTTTCTCTCTACCTGTAATGTCTCTGTCTCTGTCTTTGTCTCCCCAATATCTCCCCCTTTACCAATTCTTTCCCAGCAGTCTATGCTTAGTTCTACCCCATCCAAAACCTGCCCCTCCCCCCCCCCCAGGCCATCTATACTTCTAAGACCAGCCCCATTGCTACTGCCTCCACAAAGCTTTCTTTGATCACAACTAGAAATGATATCTTCCTCCATTGGTCACCTAGCACTCTGCTCTCTTCTTTCTCACTAGCACTCTTTAACGTCTTCCAAGCATTGTCAAACAGTTTTTTTTTACTTGGCTACTAATCTGGGAATGAGTATACATACAAAAATTTGAGTGAATGATCTTTCTCTCTAGCCTGGCACCTTTTGAGCAAGGGAGGGAGGGACAAAGGAAACAAGCATTTATTAAGTTTCATAATGTGTTTCAGGTACTGTGATAAATGCTTTATAAATATTATCTCATTTGGTCCTCTCAACCACCATGGGAAATAGGTGACATTCTGATCTCCATTTCACAGATGAGGAAATTGAGGAAGACGGAGTTAAATTACTTGCCCAGGGTTACACATTTTACAAGTATCTAAGTCTAGATTTGAACTCAGGTCTTCCTGAGTCTAGGTCCAGCTCTCTATCCACTATATCATCTAGCCATTATTGCTGGGTAAGAGAAAGACCACAGGCCCTATTTTCAAACTGGCTGCCATGTGTCAGGAAACACATAATGCCCCTATTCCTGCTGTTTCCTCTTTCCTTATCTTAGGGAAATAAGTATACTGAGATGGGAGGACCAAGATGACCAGTGAGACCAAGAGATCCATCAAAGCTATCTGAGGTCCCACTGACAACAAGGGTCCCCAGAACCAGAGGGAGCAACATTTGAGTCCAATGAGGAACCATTGCAGCCATGAGCAGCAGTGGACTGACCTGTCAGCTGAGGAACTACATCCCCCAAGGAGCTAGCCCAGATGAGCAAAGGAGTGTCCCATCCATCAGGGTCACCACACCCAGAAGAAAAGTTCACGAAGACTCCTAGAAAGGAGAAAAGAACTCCCAAGGCTAGGAGTCACAAGGTACCACTCAGACCCACATATTCTTTACAAATTGAGCCCACTCTCTCCAGGGACCAAATATTCGCAGAGGGAAGAGTGCACTCCCAATTTGGGGGGTGTTTGGTAACTTCTGTCCTTGATATGTCTTCTTAGTAAATATCCTGTTGTAGAAGCAAATTGGTTGATATCAACTGGTTAATTCATGTTGTGGGTAGCACACTGGTTGGGGCTTGTAAGTGATAGTATGAGGAACTCCCAGGCCCTTGGGGTTACCCCTAGATCTCTGAGGAGAGGAGCAGTGAACTATCTTTTGGGAACCTAACTTGTCAGTGCCAATGGGGGTTTGGAAACTGAACCCAGAACATTGATGGGAAATCTTAGGGTTTTTTGGGCAAGAGTGGAATCTAATTCCTTGAGGAGAGAGGAAAATGATTTGGATTATGGTTTTTTTTTTTTGCCTGGAGAGAGAATCTGGGTGGGGATCATAGATATTGTTTAATTACTGATAAACCTTTAAAGGTGCGGAAGCCAGAAGCTGCGGAAGCCAGAAGCTGCGGAAGCAGGGCTTACCCGAGTGCGAGCAGGAACGTGAGGCCAGTGAACATGATTTGGCTAAATACTATCTTGTTTTTCTGTGGTCTCCTGGTTGCCCTTGTGAAATGGGCTTTCTGGGCCTGGAGTCTTTTTGTCAAGATGTTGGAATGGGGAGGCTGGTTCAAGTTTTTGCTGCGGTGGGGCCTAAATAAATTTCTTGTTGTTTTCTCCTTAGAGAATCTCTCATACCTTGCGATTTCGGACCATTCAAACATATACATGATTATATTTGAGATCATAAATT
>CM053626.1:251474175-251499423 GCA_028646595.1 Phalanger gymnotis
GAAATGGGCTTTCTGGGCCTGGAGTCTTTTTGTCAAGATGTTGGAATGGGGAGGCTGGTTCAAGTTTTTGCTGCGGTGGGGCCTAAATAAATTTCTTGTTGTTTTCTCCTTAGAGAATCTCTCATACCTTGTGATTTCGGACCATTCAAACATATACATGATTATATTTGAGATCATAAATTCGGCCTTCCTACTACATTCATTTACATTCAATGCCTCCATTTACTTCCCTCTCTTTAACTCAAAGGTTCCTCGCTTTTTTGTGTGTCATGGAGTCCTCTGACAGTCTGGTGAAATCTGTGGACATCTCTTAGAACAATATTTTTAAATGCATAAAACTGAATATGGTACACAGCAATAGCAATATTGCAATGATGATCAACTGTGAAAGATGTAACTACTCTGATCAATAAAATTATCCATGACAGTTCTGAAGGACTCGTCATGAAAAAATGTTCTCTACCTCCAGAGAGAACTGATGAACTCTGAGTGCAGACTAAAGCATACTTTTTTCATTTTATTCTTCTTCCTTCCTTCCTTCTTTCTTTCCCTCCCTCCCTCCTTCCTTCCTTCCTTCCTTCCTTCCTTCCTTCCTTCCTTCCTTCCTTCCTTCCTTCCTTCCTTCCTTCCTTTTTCCCTTCCTTTTTTCCTTCTTATTTTCTTTCTTTCTGTCTTTGTTTCTTTCTTCCTTCTTCATTCCTTCTTTCTTTCTCCTTTCTTTTTCTTTCTTTCTTTCCTTCCTTTCTTTCCTTCCTTTCTTCCTTCCTCCCTTCCTTCCTCCCTTCCTTCCCTCCTTCCTTCCTTCCTCCCTCCCTTCCTCCCTCCCTTCCTCCCTTCCTTCCCTCCTTCCTTCCTTTCTTTCTTTCTTTCTTTCTTTCTTTCTTTCTTTCTTTCTTTCTTTCTTTCTTTCTTTCTTTCTTTCTTTCTTTCTTTCTCTTTCTTCCTTCTTTCTTTCTCCCTTCTTTCTTTTTCTTTCTTTCTTTCTTTCTTTCTTTCTTTCTTTCTTTCTTTCTTTCCTCCCTCCCTCCCTCCTTCCCTTCCTTTCTTCCTCCCTCCCTTCCTTCCCTTCTTTCTTTCTTTCTTTCCTTCCTTCCTTCTTTCTTTCTTTCCTTCATTCTTTCTTGACAACATGACTAATATGAGAATATGCTTTGCATGATTTCACATGTGTAATTGATATCATATTGCTTGCTTTCTCAATAGATGGGGGAGAAACTGAAGGGAATTTAAGTAAATGAATATTAAATGCATAAAACAAAATATATTGAATAGCAAGGTAAACCAAAGATGTATTTTTTTTCCTATACAAGTTGACAGATCTCCTAGAATCCATCTATAGATAGATCCCTTGGAGGGGCCCAAGGACATCAGATAGAGAACATCTTCTTCAACTTCTTGCCAACAACTTGCCCTCAATCTTTTCTATTCTTCTGAGGTCACATATTGGCTCCTAAACACTAACTCCAATAGCCTTCCTTGAGGCCTCAATTTCTTGGACAACTCTGTTGTATTTGACCTCGTTGGCATGAGAGCATGGACCGAGTGTCACACCTGGGGCAATCTTTCCCATTTCACCAACACACCTGGTCAACAGTTTAAGCACATCTCTGCTCAATACTCTCAGTCATCCTTCCTTCTCGAAACTCTCTGACCAGATAGTTCATGTTAAAAAAGTCCCAGGATTTTGGTAATTAGTGTGATTTAGCAGCTGGCAATGTTTAATTCAATGTTAGGCTAAATTAACAGAGGAAGTCAGCTAGATGGTATAGTGAGTGGATAGAGATAGTGCTGGGCCTAGAGTCAAGAGCAGGAGTGGGAAACCTGCATCCTCAAGGCTGCATGTGGCCCTCTAGGTCCTTGAGTATGGCCCTTTGACTGAATCCAAACTTCACAGAACAAATCCCCTTAATAAAAGGATTTGTTCTGTAAAATCTGGACTCAGTTAAAAGGCCGCACCTGAGGACCTAGAGGGCCACATGTGGCTTCAAGGCCACAGGTTACCCACCCCTGGTCAAGAGTATCTGAGTTCAAATAATGCCCCAGTCACTTACTAGCCATGACCCTGGGCAAGTCACTTAACCTCTGTTTGCCTTAGTTTCCTCATTTGCAAAATAGGGATAATAAGAGCACCGATCTCATAAGATTGTACTGGTAAAGTGCTTAGCATGGTGTCTGGCGCTTAAGTAAGTGCCGTGTGAATGTTTATTCCCTTTTCCTGGGGAGGTGAGGTATCGTGCTCTATTCTGCCCACTTGTGTTCAGTTCTGGACAACACATTTTAGGGTGGAATTGATATGCTTCAGCGTAAGCATCCAGAGAGTAGCCAGAATAGTGAGACATTTCAATATAATAGCAAAAAAAGTATCAGTTGAAGAAACTAGGTTGCTTGCTGTTCAGTAGTTTCAGACTCTTTGTGACCCCATTTTGGGTTTTCTTGGCAAAGATACTGGAGTAGTTTACCATTTCGTTCTCCAGTCCATTTGACAGATGAGGAAACTGAAGCAAACAGAGTTAAGTGACTTGCCCAGGGTAACACAGCTAGTAAGTATCTGAGGTGAGATTTGAACTAAGAAAGAGGAGTCTTCCTGACTCCAGGCACAGACCTCCGTGTACTATGGCGCCACCTAGCTGCCCCCATTTAGCATGGAAGAGACAAGATTTAGTGGGAACAGAATTGTTGCATTTAAGTATTTTAAGGGCTCTTCTAAAGAAGGAAGATAAGAATTCCTCTAGACCACAAAAAGCAGATTTAAAAGTGCTAGACACAAATTTTGATTTGATATGAAGAAAAATGTTCCTAACAATTTGAGAACAGGCCGCCTCGAGAGGCAGTGAACTCTCCTCACTGGAGGTCTGCAGGCAAAGACCAGACAAGTAGGTCAGAGATACTGCAAAGGGAACTCAAGTTCAGATACTGCTTGTATTGCACTTCTGTGGCCTTTGGGGTCTATTCCATTTTGGGCTTTTATGATTCTGCACTTAGATCTTATCTCCCGTCCTACATGTAATATTAATAATAATAATAATAATAATAGGTTGTCTACACTAACTCAAGTCACAGCACACTGACAAGGAAGAATTGAATAGCTGAGTTAAGGGGACTCGTTTACAAAAACAGAAGCATCGGTAATGATGCTGGATTGGAACATCACTACCAAGAAACTACAAAATTCTTATTCTTAAGGAGCCCAGCCTTTTTGGTTGATGAGGACTTAGAAAGGAAAAGATACAAACTATGCAATGTGTCATGGCAGGTTGCAAAATTCTAGCACCAGTTACATATCTGGAAAGATATTAAATGACTAAAATGATACAGCAAGAAAACTTGTATTCTTCATAAACTGGCAGATTACAAATACAAACCTCAACACATCCTTGAGAATCCAGTGAATAATTAGGTAGAATATCAGCCCTGATGAAACTATCAGTCATCACCACCCATTCATAACATCAGAGACACAAAAAATCAAAGAAAAACCATTTTAATAGTTGTTGCCATAGCCCGAGTCAAAGCCTCCAAATTATGTGGAATGAAAATCTTGTACAATAGGGAGAGAGCCAGCAAAAGAAATCAAAAGCATGTGGGAATAGGCAGATCTAAGTACTTATTATCCCCATTGCCAAGTCAACATTTGCTAAGCACTTGCTATGGGCCAGGCACTTTGCTAAGCATTGGGGATAAAAATACAAGGAGAGAGAAGGATAGTTTCTACCTTGGAGGAGCTTATATTCTAAGGAGAAAAGACACATACAAAGGAAAGCTGAAAAATGTTGGGGGAGGGGAGCAGGGAGTGAGATGTGTATGAAGGGAATGTACCTATGAAGGGGGCATAGTAGAAAAAGTCCAGAGAGAAATGAAGATGTGGCTGGCCTGGGCCCTTTTTTTAAAATGGAGATTCAGGGAGGAACCAGCCTATCTAAAGAAGGGGCCTTGGGGCAGGTATACTTCAGTGTGAAATCCAGAGGGCGAGTTAATACTCTTGGCTACTGGAGCTGTCCCAAACATGGTCTAAGCGAAATTAGAGAACATAATCTCTGCAGCCCAGAGCTTTCATTCTATTAGGGAAAAAAGTCCTTTTATCCCTCTGCTCAAAAGAATAATATCAGGCTAGCAGTTTCTCCCAGGGCTGGTTCTAGCTAAGTTCCATTGAGCATAGGGATGAGAATAAGCAAATACTAATAAAATAAAATCTTAATAAATCTTAATCAAATTAAATGTAAAAGAACAGTAGTGATAGTGAATTTTCCCATCTGTAAAATGAGCTGGAGAAGGAAATGGCAAGCCAGTCCAGTATCTTTGCCAAGAAAACCCCACATGGGGTCACAAAGAGTCAGACAAGATTGAAACAATTCAACAACAACAACAAAGCAAATTTCCCCAGGACCACTATCTGAGCTCCATAAAAAATGAGAAGAATCTATTGAAAATTATCATCATAACTAGCTAGCATTGATACAGTACTTAAGGTTCATGAGGAACAGTAGGTGCTATTATTAACTTCATTTTACAGATGAGGAAACTGAGGCAACTAGCGGGTAAGTGACTTTCCCAGGGTCACATGGCCAGTACATGTCTGAGACTAGATTTGAACTCAGGTCTTCCCGATTAGGTCCAGTGCTCTATCCATTGCGTCACCTAGCATTATCTCCCATTTCTATAGTACTTTTAAAAGATTTACAAAGCCTTTTCCTTAGGACAATCCTCTAAGTTCCTTTAGGGTAGGGACTGTGTCTTCTCCATATTCGTCTTGCACAGCCCCTAGCACTGGGTGCTTTGTATGTGTTGGGTGAATTAAGTTGAATTAATTTATTCCTTCATTGGTACCCTGATTAGTTTTATAATTTTTTTAATCTTCGTGTGGCCAAATGGTAAGGTGGGGTAGGTGGTGTTGGTAAGAGATGATTCTTCCCACTCTTTAGAAAGGAACATTGAGGCATAGAGAGATAAAGTCATCTTTGCTGAGGTCACAAGTCAGATCCTGCAGACAAACCTAGAACCACTAAGTTGTTTTATATTTTATACTTGCTGGATAAATAGATGGACAGATGTCACACTCTGTTAGGAGCTCCAGATTTCTGCTGGGTTCTTTATGGTTCCAGATAGTCTGAAGGTAAAGTTATGGGGGCAGGAGACTTGGGAGGCACTCTCCATCTGTCAGGGTCCACTCTTTATCCCTTTTTAAATTACCAAGTACCTCTCCTAGAGGGAGACCAGCAAGGTATCTCTCTAAACACAAGGGGGCAGTATAGCCCCACAGTTGAAAAAGGTGTCCAGCATGCAGAATATGAAAAAACCACTATTCAAAGTCAGGTCATCCTCTCATTTATTTCAAGGGTAGGTTTCCATCTGCTATCAGACTGAAGGAACCATAGACTTAGTATTCAATGGGCATTGCAGTACAATTCAGTGTCACTAATGGTCATTCTATTCACACCCTGCCATGAGCCAGGGCTGGACCAAGCCATCTTTGGCACTCAGGTGAGAATTTGTCCTGGGGATCAAGAGGGGATTACTGAGCAAAGCAAGGCTCGTGACGAAGCTCATCTCCCCTCCATTTTCCTAGGATCACATGCAGCTCTGTGAAATAATGAAGAGGGTGACACGATTCCAGCTTATTTGAATTTATTTGACACACCTGTATGGAATGCAGCCCATTTTCCAGGTCACGTCTGTCATGATACGTTGCATACAAGGCAATTTTTTAACAAAATCCCTTCTTCATATTCACAGAGCAAAGTGGAATAAGCTGTCTGGGGAGTAGTGAGGTCTGTATCACTGGATACTAGAGGACCAAATGGAGGCTGGATGACCACTTGTTGAAGATGACATAGAGGGACTCCTGTTCAGCTACAAGTTGGATTAGAATGAGCTCTAAAGGAATTGTGAAAATACTCTGCATCACCTTGCCACTAAAAAAAAGTATTTCAGTACTGCCTTAGTGGAGTAGGGCTGCTGTTGATATTACTGTGGTTGAGAATGAATGGGGAATTTTTGTTGAAAAAAAGAATGCATTAAAAATGGGGGCAGCTAGGTGGTGCAGTGAGTAGAGCACCGGCCCTGGAGTCTGGAGGACCTGAGTTTAAATCCAACCTCAGACACTTGACACACTTACTAGCTGTGTGACCTTGGGCAAGTCACTTAACCCCAATTGCCCTGCCTTCCTCCCTCCGACTCCCAAAAGAAGAAAAGAATACAATAAGTGCATAGACAGGGGTGGGGAACCTGTGGCTTCAAGGCCACATGTGGCCTTCTAGGTCCTCAAGTGCAGCCCTTTGACTGAATCCAAACTTCACAGAATCAAACCCCTTAATAAAAGGATTTATTCTGTAAAACTTGGACTCAGTCCAAAGGCTGCACCAGAGGACCTGGAAGGCCACATGTGACTTCAAGGCTACACATTTCCCACCCCTGGATAGGCTTTAAAGGTGACATGATTTGTAACATCACTATATTAACATGACATATGCTGTGTAACATATTATTAATTAATATTACAATATCTCATTATATATAAATCATAAATATGTAAAATCACATATAAATTATAAATATGTAACAGATAATCATATTTAATATATGTCATACTAACTATACTATTAAATTAATATTATTGTTATCTCAATAATAGAATTGTATATTAATATAATATTAATATTATGAGATGTTAATATTATATATTAATAAAATATAATATTTATTTTCAATAGAATAGTCTCAACTCCCTCAGCCAATTCAGAGATGTTGGGATTCCATGAGTGGCAGAGCCACAATAGTCATTCTGGTATGGGAGAAGCAGAGACCACGAAGCTGGTCTTGGGAAGGGAGAGGGTGGGGCTAGAATGGGCAGGAACTATCTCCCCATCCCATCTCAGGGACATAGTTGTCTTTCAACTTTGATGCAAAATTATGAAGGCTCAATCCAATTCATTCACAAGTTAAGACATCACCATGGTGACATCCTCTTCGAAAATGAAGGATGAACAACAAGGAGGGAGTAACAGCCTGGTACACTGGATGGGGGCTGCCTTTTGTACATTGACTGGCAGTGAAAAGGGCTTGGGTTCAAGCCCTGCTTCTGACACTAGTTATGGGACTCTGGGCAAGTCTTTTAACTTCTCAGTATCCCCAAGGCAGGAGTATCCCTCTGCATCGATAGAGGGAGTCTAGGTAGCGTTAAAAAAATGTGGCAGACTTTATGTTCAATGTTGGTGGCTTTCCAATGAGCCACTAATGATTGGGAAAAGTCACACTGACAAAGAGGCTTCCTATCCCCCAGGAATCTGGTCTATACCCCCCCATTCCCCCACCTCCCTCTAGTACAGTACATAGCCCTAGACCTCCTGACCCTTCAGAAGAAAGTGGGGAGAAGGGATGTGTGGCAGTCATCTCTCTCAACTCTAGGATGTGACAAGAACATAGAACAGACATGACAAGAAGAGGCGATCCTTGGAAGTGGGGGCTACCTACCTAGGGGTGGTGTATGGACTCAGGGAAGGGAATAGGGTCAGTTGCTGCTGATGTGGGGTGGTGTCAGTTCCCCACTTTGTACTTCAGATTTCTATTCATCCTTTCCAGGTTGCTATGGTAACTTCCTTCTTGCTGAGGTGTCTTAGGCAAATCTTTGATATTGAGGTTTTTGAAGTTATTCTGGAAATATCTCCTCAATTGGCCTTGGGTGTGGTGTTTTTTTTTTCAACAGAAGCCCATGGATTTGCTAGGAGCTAAGGCAGAGGGTATTATATTGAAAATGGCTTGTATATTTTAAATGTCTCTATCTTCAAACACTTTCAAAGGCCAAGCGAACAGGGATATAAACTTTGGGAGTGATCCTTTGGGGGAGGTACCCGCACAGCAGGCAACTAGGTGGCAGAGCGGGCCCAAAGTCAGGAAGATCCAAGTGCAAATTCAGCCGGAGATACTTGCTAGCTAGGTGACTCCAGGCAGGTCACCTAATCTGTCTGCCTTAGTTTCCTCGTCTGTAAAATGGGAATGATAATAATAACACCTACTTTACAGAATAGTCAGGGGTATCAAATGAGATACTATTTGTAAAATGCTTAGCATGTTCTATAAATCTATTCCAATTTGCTGAGGCCTCTCTTCCAAAAAGCTCTGCCCACAGAATTGTGTGAAAATGGGAATAGCTTCACAAATAATGCTCCTAGGACAGAGGAGTTCAGAAAATAGCTTTAAGATCAGGGGTTTTTAACTTTTTTGTCTCATCTTCTCCTTTGGACCACTTCTCAGAAGCATGTTTTCAAATGCATACATTTTTTTAGATTTTTTTTTGTTTTTAGTTTACAACATTCCGTTCTGCATGATTTTGAGTTCCAGATTTTCTTCCCCCCACTCCCTGCCCCAGACGGCATAGAATCTGATATGTCTTCTACATATAATTTCTCATTAAACTTATTTACACAATAGGCAATTTATAAAGAGGAGTTATGACCAATGGAATGAATCATGAGAAAGAAGAAACAAAAGCAAAAAAAAAAAAAGAGAAAAAAGGAGAGCAAACAGTTTCCTTCAATCTGCATTCAGCCTCCATAGTTCTTTCTCTGTATGTAGATAGCTCTCTCCATCATGAGCCCTTTGGAGAGGTCTTTGAACCTTGTATTGCTGAGAAGAGCCAAGTCTATCAAGGTTAGTTGTCACAGAATCTATATATCTGTGGTTGTGTATAACGTTCTCCTGGTTCTGCTCTCCTCACTCAGCATCATATCATGTAGGTTTTTCCAGGTTATTATGAAGTCCGTATCTTTCCCATTTCTTACAGCACAATAGTATTCCATTACCTTCATATACCACAACTTGTTTAGCCATTCCTCAATTTATGGGCATCCCCTTGATTTCCAGTTCTTTGCTACTACAAAAAGAGCTGCTATAACTATTTTTGTACATACAGGTCCCTCTCACACTTGTGTGATCTCTTTGGGATACAGCCCTAGAAGTGGTATTGCTAGGTTAAAGGGTAGGCACATTTTTATAGCCCTTTGGGCATTGTTCCAAATTGCTTTCCAGAATGGCTGGATCAGTTCACAACTCCACCAGCAGTGTAATAGTGTTCCAATTTTCCACATCCTCTCCAGCATTTATCATTTTCCTGTTTTGTCATTTTAGCCAATCTGACAGGAGAGATAAGGTACCTAAGAGTTGTTTTGATTCGCATTTCTCTAATCAGTAGTAATTTAGAGCATTTTTTCATATGCCTATAGATATCTTTAATTTCTTCCTCTGAAAACTGCCTGTTCAAATCCCTTGACCATTTCTCAATTGGAGAATGACTTGTATTCCTATAAATTTGGCACAGTTTCCTGTATATTTTAGAGATGAGGCCTTTATCAGAAACACTAGCTGTAAAGATTTTCTCCCAGTTTTCTGCTTCCCTCCTAATCTTTGTTACATTTGGCTTTTTTGTACAAAAACTTTTCAATTTAACGTAATCAAAATTATCCATTTTGCATTTTGTAATGCTCTCTATCTCTTGTGTGTCATGAATTCTTTCCTTTCCCATAAATCTGATAGGCAAACTATTCATCGCTCTCCCAAATTGCTTATAGTGTCAGCCTTTATTCCTAAATCATGAACCCATTTTGACTTTATTTTGGTATATGGTGTAAAATATTGGTCTATGCCTAGTTTCTGCCCTACCATTTTAAATGCAAATTTAAAAAAAAACTCACTATAGGCTTGCAAAGGAGAGCAAGGGTTGGTAAAAAATAAAGACATATTTTTTTCCAATCCAAATTCATAGATTCCTTGAAATCTATCTACAGACTTTAGTTAGAACAACTGCTTTTATAGTATTCAGAGTGGGGGTAGGGGGCAGAGTCAACTGGGGGAAGCTCTATGCTCATTACATAAATGGTTTGAGAAATAGAAGGCTGATGTCTTTGTTTTGGCTGTTTTTACATTTTATGCCAGTAGCTAAATAGTTTATGAATACCCATAAATGGAAAATGGAATCCCTCCACATTTTTGTATCTAGGAAAAAGCCCTGTTTTCTTTGCCCCCTTTCTTTTAAAATATATATAATTTTTCCCAATTACATGTTAAAACAATTTTTTAACATTTGGTTTTTGTAAAAGAAGTTTTGAATTCCAAATTTAAGTGGTAATTATCAAAACCATCTGGTACTGGCTGAGAAATAGAGTGGTGGATCTTTGCCCCTTTTCTCACTCTGGTGAGATTGTTGACTAAATGACCGATAAGTGGCCAAGTTGATTGATCTCTTCAAAATAGGCTTGCCAGACCCCCCAGAATACTAGGCAGTATTACAAGTCTCAGACTTCTCCCTCCATATATATCCACCACTACCTAAAGTTCCCATGCTATCCAGTTTCTCCGCCTTTGGCCTGGGCTAGGATGAAGAGGTGGCCCTTCTCTTTGTCAAAGCCAATTCCACTGCTTGTGCCCTTATCTCTTCCCATTTGTTCCAGAAATTTTCTCTGAATTTGATCATTTTCTCTCTCTAATTTTCAATCTCTCTTAATCCACTGGCTGCTTCCCTGCTGCCTACAAACGTACTCAGACCATTCTTTAAAAACGAAAACTTCCCTTAACCTTACCATCCCCTCAGACTATAATCCTTTATCTCCCCACCTTATGTGGGCAGAATTAGAAAAATCTGTCTATACTCTTTGCCTCCACATTCTTACCTGTTACTCAACTCATTTTTTTTCGAATTGATTTCCACTCACCAAGGCATTGCTATAAAGTGGAAAGAGACATAGTGGATAGAACATGGGCTCTCAGTTCAGAAGACCTGGGTTCAAATGCTACCTCTAAAGACACCTGTGACCCTGGGAAAGCCATTTAACCTTACTGGGCCTCAGTTTCCTCATTTGTAAAACAGGAGAATTGAGCTCCATGGTCTCTGAGGTTGTACACACCTCTACTGTAAAGTAGCGCCCTTCCATGTGGATCTGTTTAGTGCTGAAAGGGACAGAAAAAGTACTTTTGCGTGAAGAAGAACAATTATATTAACTGGTAAAGAATGGAAGGTAATGGCGATTTTGTAGACAAACAGTTTGATGTCTAAAAGAAGAAAAAGAGCCCAATTTAATAAAAACTACCAAAATCCATTTGTAAAGAAATACAGTTTTCAGATGGTATATGAGAAGTTTGGGACAGAAAAGTAACTATGACAAATACAATGGCTCAAATGATCTTGCAAAGGATGTAGGGTGGTTCCTCTTTTGTATGTGATGGTTAAAAGGGGTGGAGAAAGAACTTTGTTCACTAAATACTGATCAAATGTAGGCACAAAGAAACAGTTTTCAAAGATGGACTTTGGAAGAGGACAGTTCTGAGGACTAATAAATGGCTGAAACTGCAGGGAACTGGAATCTCTTAGCTCATTTTCATTTAACTGTTTCAAGACTTAAGAGGAGAGAATTCAAAAAAAGAGAGAAAAAATAATATAAATACTTGAAGATTAAGGAATGATTAAGAAAAGTGAGACATGGAGTACTAGGAGGCTCATATTTAAGTCACTAATTGAAAAAGTTGAAGAAGTCTAGATGAAATAATTAAGAATAAGCAGGGACTTGGAAGAATATGGAAAGACTTGAACTTATGAAGGAAGAGGTTATCCACCCTTAGAGAAACAGAGGACAAATATGTATAGTATGGTCTTACGTAGGTGCATATGAATGTATATGTCTATATATGAGTATAATTATAGATAGCTAATGTATCTAAATATGTAATATATGTAATGTATTAATAGATATGCATGTATAAGTATATTATGTATGGGTATATGTATGTATATATGTATATCTTTGTATATGTCTCTATATATAGAAGTATGTATATATGTATATGAGTGTAAATGTGTGTATGTATACATATACATACACATGTGTGTATAGATAGATAAAGATAGAGACAGGGATAGATAGATAGATAGATAGATAGATAGATAGATAGACAGACAGATAGATATCCATGCTTAATTGTAGCCTTTGGCGGGGTGGGTTGATGAAGGGAAAAAAGAATAAAGTAAAAGGTGCACAGCAGAGAACAAAATAAAATTTACAAGGAAGCAAAGAAAAGATGGACAGCTCTCAACAAAATGCATAGTATTTGTTATATAGGCTTTCTTGAAATGCAAATTTATTGCTGTATATTTTGAATCCTCTCTTTTGTTTGGCTGTGCACATGGCAATGCTTTTTTTTCTTATTTTGTATTATTTTAGTTTTAGTATTTAAGTTTGTTTCTTTTTTCTTTTCTTATTTTGTATTTAAGTTTAAAATAAAATACTAAAAAAAAGAATCAGCAGGAAAAGAATGACTTCAGTATGGTAAAATCAGCTAAGTCAGAGCAGTGTGAAGAAACTGTAGCTGGCTGGAGCACTCAGCCAACAGAAAGCTTTTAGCTGTGAGATTCCTAATTAGTTGAAGAGAGCCTGGAGCTCACTGCACAAGAGCTTCAATGTTATCTATTGCCATTCAGTGCCACTTAGAGGCTGAGAGGTAAAGCCTTTAGAAGTACTTTCTGCTTCCCTTCCTGATTTGAAAGGGAAAAGCAGAAAAAGGAAAAATAGGTTTTGAAGATGGCTTTACCATCTTGAAAGAGATGCTGAAATTTAAATGGACAATGCAGAATGTCTATAAGTGAAAGTCTGATGGGCTTGACCCTCAGCAGTATGCTCACAGAGGACCAAATTGGTAAGCTTCAAAGGGCTTAAAGGGAACCATTATCCAAATTAGGAGGTAATATCTCATCATTGAATGCCATTGAATGTCATTGAACGAGTGATTGTTAGTTGAAAGAGCTTGTAAATGTTTCATCCATCCTGGAAGAAAAGAGAAGAGGGTTTGCTCAGCTGGAGAAAGATGAAGAATAGAAGGGGAGCAGTTAGCAGAGAAGTATCTTTGTTTAATGCAGATGTTCCTGAATAGGCCGATGACATCAAAATTTACAGTCTAAAGTTATGAATCACCCCAAGTTCATGAGTTTTCTTTATTCATGCATTTGCCTGCCAGGTTTCTCTAAATGTATGCCTACTCTCTCCCACAGATAATGAGTGATTTGTGGAAAAGCAATGCATTTATTATTACCATATTTTCTTTAATATATGAATAACTATGATATTATTTCTTTTGCCCTATTGAAGAATAAATTGTTATATTTAAGATCTAAATGTGTCATTATTATGAGTGTCTAGTTTATGTAAATTGAAGTGCTCTGGTGGGGGCTCTAGACCTATAGTCTAGATGAATGGAGGGAGTATAATCTTCCCCACAGTGGTATTTCCTTAGAGTTTTGAGAGAATTTGACTATCACCATATGATAATGGTCCTTCTCTGAGACTCAAAACCTTCTAAAGTGAGGGCAGGTTATGGGAAATAAGACAGTCTAGCGTGAGAAAGAGTAGGTGGTCCATGCCACATTTTAATATTATGAGAAAGCTTGACATTGTAGTGTCTACATCAAGGGATACTACACCTATGTTTATATTGTAGGGGCTCAAGCTAGGCATGCCACATAGAATTACACTATGATTCCGCCTCTCTAAGGTCACCTGTTACACATTTATTGCTAAATCCAATGGTCTTTTCTCAGCTTTCTTCCTTTCTGACCTTTTTGAAATGTTCAGCAAGGTTCCTTCTGGGCTTTTGCTCTCTCACGGGCTTTTGAGATATTACTCCTTTTAGTTCTCTCCTTCCCCATAGGACTAAACCTTCTGTCTTCTGTACAGGATCATTATTTTTGTCATGCTGCATAGGTATGAGCGTACCCGACAGCTTTGTTCTATGTCCTCGTCTCTTCTCAATCAGTCAACAAGCAACTTTGAGGCATCTATATGTGCCAGCCACATATGTGCTGGAGATACATAGACAAAAATAAAATAATCTCCATTTTCAGAGAGCCCACAGTCTGTCAGAGGTAACAATTTACACATATGTGTGTGGATAAGAATAAATACAAGGTAGCATAGTGGGAGAGTGCATAGACCATTGGGATCAATAAAAAAATCATGTAAAAGATGATGTTTGAGCTAAGTGTTACAGGAAACTAGTGATTCTAAGAAATAGTAGTGAGAGGGAGGGCATTCCAGGCATGGGAAATGGCCATTACAAAGGCACAGAACTGAAACAAGGACCATAGCTTGTGAAGAATAGCAAGAAAGCCAATCTACCCAGATTGTAGAGGAAGGAGAATGATGTGAAACAGAGGAAAGAGCACAAGACTTGAGGTCATGATGACGTGAGTTTGAATCATGCCTCAGACACTAGCTGTGTGATCCTGGGTAAGTCACGTAACTTTTCTGTCTTAGTTTCCCCATTTGGGGAATGGGGAATATAATAATAGCTGCTACTTCACACACAGGTCCTTGTGAGGATCAAATGAGTTAACAGATGTACAGTATTTTGCAAATCTTAAAGCGCTATATAAATGATAGCTATTATCATACGTATAAAGAGACTAGAAAAGTAGGTTGAGGTCAAGCTGTGAAAAACATTAAATATCAAACAGAAGAATTTATATTTGATCCAGAAGCAATAGGAAGCCACTGGAGTTTATTGAGTAGAGGAATCGCATGATCAGATCTTTACTTAAGGAAAAATCACTTTGGCAGCTGTGCAGAAAATAGGGAGATAGCTGAGGCAGAGAGCCTAGCTAAGACACCATTTAAATAAACCA
This sequence comes from Phalanger gymnotis, assembly GCA_028646595.1. NCBI lineage: Eukaryota > Metazoa > Chordata > Mammalia > Diprotodontia > Phalangeridae > Phalanger > Phalanger gymnotis. Next base: position 251,488,832 of record CM053626.1, read on the forward strand.
GCTAAAGGGTGATGATGGCCTGAACTAAGGTGTTAAAAGTGACAGTAGTGAGAATGGGTTGGATGGCAGAAATATTGTGAGGATAGAAATGGAAAGATGTGGCAAGTCTATATATTCTCTTTCCTCTCTCTCTCTCTCTCCTGCCTCGCTTTCATAATCAGTTTCCTTGGGTCAATTATCATCTTTATGGCAGATGCATCTCAAATCTACATATTCAGTCCTCATCTCTCTCCTGAGCTCCAGCCTCACATTGTTAATTACCTGATGGACATCTGAATTTCCCAAAGGCAATTGAAACTCAAGATGTCTAAAACAACCACTACCACCACCACCACCACCACCACTACTACTACTACTACTACTACTACTACTACTACTATTACTACTTCTCCTCCTCCACTACCACCACCACCACTACCACAAGTACCATGCCTTCCTTCTTATCTTTCTCATTCTCCTTCTCCTCCTATGTTTTGTTGGGGTTCAGATAGAAATTCCTCAGGGACAAGTTGCTATCCTGCTATTTAATTCGTTAAAATATAATGCTTTGTGGATGACTAAAGTGGTAATTAAAATAATTTCTTTTGAAATTTATTAGATATTTTGGGATGCCAACTCGTCTTCTGTAGACTCACTAAAAGCATCTTCAAGACGTTTCAGTAGTGAACAAAGTGAGGAATGGTGTGTGTTTCATTCTATTCCTAAGCAATTTGGGATTCTTTTACTAGGTCTCTATATTTTGAAAGTTTTTCAATCCACATAGCTTGTAGACGATAAGTATTTGGCATGACTATGCCTGTTGAACTTGTTTGGATCAGTGCTCTGTTTGGACGACTGTGGACAAAGGTTTTCTTTATGATAATGATCATAGTTCTACTACAATTGTCGAATTCTCAAGGATGTTTTGAGGTCTATATTTATTGTATGTGGATTTGCTGCTCATTAGCATTTTTCTGATGCATAATCCTAGCCATCAGGTCATGTCTTGCTAGTTATTCAATAAGTGCTAAATTTTTACATCCTGTAAGTTCTACCATTTTATTTGAATCACCCGCATTAACTGACAAGGCCAAGATCCTTAGAGATAAGCTTTCTGTGATTTTGTTGGTGATCTGATGCTGAATTATCATCACAAACCTTTCTACTTCTACAAACAAAATGTGTGACTCACTTATTTTTCTTTTTTGAGGATTCTTTGTAGCCATATTGTTGGTTGAGTTCACATGGATGTCACCCAGGGAAGGCCTTTCGATTCATGACCTCATTTGTGATTTTCTTGGCAAAGATACTAGAGTGGTTTTGTCATTTCCTCCTACAGCTCATTTTACAGATCAGGAAACTGAGGCAAAGAGGTTAAATGACTTGCCCAGAATCACACAGCAAGCAAGTGTCTGAGGCTAGATCCTGACTCCAAGCCCAGTGATCTATTCTACGTGCCACATGAGTTCAAATCTGGCTTCAGACACTTGCTATGTGACTGTGGGCAACTCATTTAACCTTTGTCTGCCTTGGTTTCCTCAACTATAAAATAGCAATTATAATAGTACCTATCTCACAAGGTTGTTGTAAGGATCAAATGAGTAATATCTGTAAAATGCTTGGCATATAGAAGGTGCTTCATAAATGTTTGGCACATAGTAGGTACTTCAAAAATGCTTGTTCTCTTCTCCCTTCCTCCCATGTGATTTACTTGAAGTATGCCAAGGTATTTATAAATATCACCTTTATCCATTGGTTCAATTTGACCTACAGATTCAAGATCAAAGCCTTTCTTCTTTATCTTTCCTTGGCATACACTAAGAATAATAAACTTATATCGTGTCCAAATGACATTTTGACATCATGGAAGAAATATTCCATTCCACAACTTCCAAAAGAAGTTATCTAATGTGTTTTTTGGCAGAGCTATGTAATTTGATTTCACCCAAGTACATCAAGTGATTAATCCACTGTTTTAATATGACGCTTCCTTTAAATTGGAAGCTATACTCAGTATTATTTGGGAGAGATAAAAATGAATTTAAGATTAGGCAGGACCATGAGGGGCTTAAACTCTCTTCCTGAAAGATGCCATATTTATGTCAATAGTTTTTGACAGTACTGTGCTGGTAGTAAGGTTTATATAGAGAATAGACTTCCATAGGAATAGCAAATACTCTAGTATTCTCACTGGCCTTTGATCTTCTGCATATATTTGTAGAATGTAAATAATATGTGCATACAGAACTAAGTCAAAAGATTTGAAATAATCAACAAGAGTAATATAAATATTATAACTCTTTCCAGCAGTTTGTTCGATATTTACCAAATTGCTAAGTTTCTTTATACTCCCCACCCCACCCTGTACCCCCACGCTGACTTTTTGGTGCATCCCTTTGACTCCTCAGTCAATATATGGTTTTCTTGTGAATGTTTATAGATTTCTTAAAAATGATACTAGCTGTATAAAATACACAAATACGTAATTGGTCTAAATTTGGAGGGGGTTACCAGTTTCCTCTTCTTTTGATTGTGGATATGTGATATCTTCTGTTCAGAAAGATCAGTTCAGAATAACATCTTAGTCAGATCTTGTAAAGTATCTGCTGTCACTATGAAGCATTTGAAATTATAGTTGTGTATTTTATCTGTTTTCCAGGTCTGCAGTGAAAACAGTTTCAGTAACCGATTGATATAACTATTCTGTTATTCATTATATTATTTGTACACAAGATTTCTGTTTTGTGTTTGATTAAACTTTTGTTTTCATTGTGTAAGCCTTCCTGTATACATACAGGATACCAGAAATCTTCTTACTACCTTATGAGGTTTCTTCTCTGATCTCTTTGCTTCTCAAGCCTCAGGCATAAAGTTTTTGATGTTGAATTTATCATTTTATTCTTTGTTCTCCTTTGACTCACTCTGTTGCCTTAAGCTTTTTAATCTTTGCTTTCAATTACTGATAAGGAGAATCAGATTGCATTCCACGTGTTTCTTTTTTATTTGTTGCCTTTAATACGTGATATGACACAAGTTTTCTAAGTGTCTTTCCATGGGTTCTAGTACCTTTCCATGGGTTTTCAATACTTCTCTCGTCACTTCTACAATGGTGGTGTTTGCTGTCTATTCTTATGAGTATTCCTTCATAGTTCTACCTTTTCTCCTTATAGCCACATATATACTATTATGTGCAAGTCCTGAAATGTTTTTATACTTTCCGAAAAACATTTTGGTAGAATATGTTTGTTCATGATAGCTTGAGCAAATGCCACTTAAAAAAATCACTGTTCTGACATAGTTAGTCTGCTAGTTAAATTCATACCACCAAACTCAAAAAGGGTTAGTCAGCCTTCCAGTCTAAATCTGTTCATCTCCTCTTCAAATGAGATAATGTTATAAAGTGCTTAGCACAGCAACTAGCACATAGTAGGTGCTTAATGATTGTTTATTCCCTTCCCCTTTCCTTTGAGACAACGTTTTTTGTTTTGTTTTGTTCTGTTTTGCTTTTTTTTGTCATTTTTTTTTGTCAATAGATATGATTTCTGGAGTTTGCATTAAGGAAAAATTCTCAGTGACCTAAGAGCCTTCAATTTTTCCCTCTTCATATTTTATTGCCTTTTCATTTCGGCTTTTAACTAATCCTATCTGGGATGAGGGATGAAGTTCTTTCTTATGCTCTTCCTGCATTGGTCTGCAGTATGTTATTGGATCTAAGGGTATCATTGACAAAAACCAGTATGAAGCCGTTGCCTGCAACCAGAGAGATCTATTTCCTGTTTTCTTATGACATGGTTCTAGCTTGTAAAAAAAAGCATTCGTGTCTTAAGTCATTTAATATGCACTTAACATTCGACCCACTTTAGTGGTTGGTGCCATTTGTACTTTGTAGCATTTCCATCAGGGGGCGGATTTTATTTCTTATTTTTTTTTCTAGTACATCTTAACCTTTTAGTGGTACCAGAACATGGAGTAGCACCGATTCCTAACTCCACCCCTAACTCCACACCCTACCCTTCCCCTTCCTTCCTTCCTTCCTTCCTTCCTTCCTTCCTTCCTTCCTTCCTTCCTTCCTTCCTTCCTTCCTTTCTTTCCTTCTTTCTTTCTCTTTCTTCTTTCCTTCATTTATTCTTTCCTTTCTCTTGTCTCTCGCAATTGGGGTTAAGTAACTTCCTCAGGGTCACACAGCTAATAAATGTCAAGTGTCTGGGGAGGGATTTGAACTCAGGTCCTCCTGACTCCAAGGCTGGTGCTCTATCAACAGCATCACCTAGCTGCCCCCCCCCCACCTATTTCTCAAATTCATAGGGTGCTCAGCCCAGTTAGGGAGTATTTTAGCATTCCTGCCAGACTTTCACAGATACCTTAGGAATCTTAAGATACTATATCTCTATCTCTATCTGGTATGGATACAGTTGTGTTAGAATACGAACTCTTTGAAGGCAGAGATTATTTTTGCCTTTCTCTGTATTCCCAGCAATTAGTGTAGTACCTGGAATTTAATAAATGCTTGCCACATGCTTGCTTTCTGCCTGCCTAACCGGTCCCTGCTATAGACAGCCCCCCCCCGCCCCCGGTCTGACTTTCCCCACTCTGCTGGCTTTGGCCTTCTCCATAGCAGGGACAATAGGCTGGGCTTTGAGGTCTTATTTTTATTCTTTTTCTCTTTTTTTTTGAGAACATTTAGGTCGAAATGATTCAATGACAAGCGGCTCATCTGTCCTTGTTCTTTTATATTTAATATTTCTATGGATTGTCATTTACTGTTATCATTGACATTGCTGTCATCATTCTTATAATTATTGTGTCTATACCTTCCTCTCTCACTCATCTGTAATAGGGATGGTCTTGCAGGCCTCAGCCACCATCCAGGGGACAGGAAAAAGAGACAAATATGCTGGCAAGAACACTAGCTTCAGAGGACCTATCCTGGGCCTGATAATTAATAGCTATGGGATTCTGGGATGGTCATTCCAGAGGGGCTGGGTGCCAGTCTTCCCCTCCATAAAATAAGGATCGAGCACTAGATGATTTCTAATATTCTTTCAGTTCAAGCATGTGCTGATTCTTAACAATCCCTTCCTCTTCAGAGCAGCTGCGGTCCTTACTAGTATCCTTGTCCAGGCCAGGCCTTTTCCCTTTTTCTTAACTCTAGGGGGAGCTGGAGGACCTGGAATGGAATTGAAATTAAACTTCCAATTCTGTTTTTTTGTGATACCTGAGATGTTCACTGGGAGCTCAGGCTGGACTGGACTAAAAGACTGCCAGGGGAGATGAAATTCTCATTGCCCTTCTTCCCTGTCCCTTACCTCTCCATAAGACACAAATGATCAAAATCATAGACTCTTGGAGTTGGAAAGGTCCTGGTAGGTCTAGTCCATATGTAAGTAGTAACCTTTTCGACAACACGAAGGATCCAGTTAGGAGACTGACAGGAACAAACACCTAGAAAGGCCAGTGAAACCCTATTCATGAATACTTCAGAATGGGAAGCCAAAGACAGTGAAAAGTTATCTGGTCCATCCTCCTGCCTCTGGACAAGCCTGCTATTAATTCATTCAAACACATTTTAATGAATGGAAATAAAAACAAAGGATTTTTGGACAGTGGATGGGGATTGGGGGCCTGCACTCTCTTTGGAAAAACCACATGGATTCTAAGAGAATCAGCAGATCCCTTGGTCCTGCCCTGCCTACAGAAATTCCACACCTGACCCTTCTACTTTCCACCTCTGTTGTGTATTCATCCTCTACAGCAATTCTGACAAGTGGGCGTCTAGCCACTTGTCTAGTTTCAATAGATAAATAATAGATGGATAGATAGATAGATAGATAGATAGATAGATAGATAGATAGAAATGATAGATACAGAGACAGATAGATGGAGAAGGAGAGAGAGAGAGAGAAAGAGAGAGAGAGAGAGAGAGAGAGAGAGAGAGAGAGAGAGAGAGAGAGAGAGAGAGATACAGAGAGGGAGAGAGAGATACAGAGAGGGAGAGAGAGAGAGATACAGCGAGGGAGGGATGGACAGATAGACATACAGACAGATAGATAGATAGATAGATAGATAGATAGATAGATAGATAGATAGATAGATAGACAGATAGATAGATAGATAGATGGCACATTTATTAAAAACTATCCATAAAGCAGGAACTCTGCTAAGCACTGGGGATACAAACACAAGAAAGCAATAATCTCTCCCCTGAAGTAGTTTGCATTACAGTGGGGGAGCCAACACGTATAGGGGCACTAGAGAGAGAAGCAGAGAGAGGAAGCGTAATGGGGTAGGTGAGGAGGTGGAGCCTGGAGAGAGTTGAGTTGACAGTGAGGTGAAGCATGGCTAAAGTCCTTCCCAAAATGATCATCCTGGAAAGAGAGAGAAACCAATGAAGAGAGGAGGACCCCAGAGCAAGTGCTTCTCAGGATGGCGATGTGGCAAGGGAGGAGGAGAAAGTAGAGTTCAGAAAGAGTTGATGGGAATGTGTGGCCCAAAACCAGGAATTCTTCCTTTAAAGCATCTTTCTGTTATTCCTTTCTTGCCATTCTTCTTATGACCACCTTATCTAATCTGTGATCACCTCTAAGACCTCATCACCTCTATTATTGAAACCATCCTTAACTGATTTCCCTACCTTCACCAACTATCCTTCCATTTCATCCTGCACACTGCTGCCAGATTAATCTTCTTAAAGTACTGAATCCATTATGCCACTTTCCTGCTCAAAAACCATTGATGACTCCCCATTACCTATAGATTCCAATTTAAACTCCTCAACTTGATATTCCTCTATAACCTGACTCCAGCCTCCTTTTCCTGCCTTTCTTCTACTGTTCCCATGCTTCAGCTTCCATTTTCTATTATGATAAAACTGGATTTTATTACACTTATTGTATTTTGTGTACAATGAAAAGATGAGCTACGATCATGCATGAAACATGAGTTTTGTGTTACTCTTTGAAAGAACTAAGAGTTTAGAATAGATATGAAAGTACACCTCCATGAAACACCATACCACTGCCTTATTACGGTTGTTGGAAGTGCTTCTAGCATCTCAAAGGCTATTCCAACAGCTCTGGGAAATTCTACCAAGATGGAAAGGCTTTGGAGATGGCTTCAGCAACAGACTGAGTCTCAAGTACAAGAACCAATCTTGATAAATATGAAGAGCTTTGTCACCAGAAGACTGCTGGGGGATGGATTCTTTAGCTGTAGCAAGCCATGAAATGAACAAAAATTTAAAAACAGCTTCCATCTTGAGCAGCCCTCTTCTACTTCTCTAGGAAGTGGTAGAAAAGAAGGAAGAAGACATGAATAATAGCATGGTTTTTAGTCCAGGCACAGTATTCATTTAACTCTTGGAATGCTAAATGTGGGATCTTTTTGTCCAATGACCAATGAGTTGACATGTTACCATAAGAACCAAACCACATCAAATTAGTACTCTCATGATAAATGAGACTAGAAAGTTACAGAACTCTGTCAAAGGATAGTTCTAGGTTCCACTTGGAGAAGTGAATAAAGTTTGGCAGAGGAGTTGGTTTTGTTGAGCAGCCAAGGGAAATAGGAATTGTCCTTTCATGGGATGCTAGATCATCTCACCTGGAAATTCTCTTGTGGAACATAAGCAAAAAGAGCTGTGATTGTAACCTGTGTGTCAACAATTATTGCACAAAGTGAGAAGAGAAGCAGAGAAATTCTGTGAAGAAAAGATTAAGGTCCTTTAAGCCTATTCAATGTATACTTCGATATTTGGTGACTCCACTGAGGAGGGTATAAAAAGCACGGAAAACAGTAGTGGACTACTCAGGAGTCTCTCTTGCCTATATATCACATATATTTTCTCCAAGAAGTCAGTCAATGTTGCACATGGCAAGTGGGGCAGCTAGGTGGTGCCATAGTTCATGGAGTGCCAGGTGTGGAGTCAGGAAGACCTGAGTTCAAATCCAATCTCAGATACTTCCTGGCTGTGTGTGTCTGGGCAAGTCACTCAACCTGTTTGCCTCAATTTTTTCAACTATAAAATGGGTATAATAACTGAACTACTTCCCAGGGTTATTGTGAGGATCAAATAAGATAATAATTGTAAAGCACAGTTCCTGACACATAGTAAATTGTATAAATATATATATATACACACACATATACACACAGATACACACAGATACATATACACACATATATACACATATAATATATACATATGTGTGTGCACATATAATATACACACATGTATGTGTATATACATATACACACATATTGGCTATTATTATCACACACGTACAAACACGCACACACAAGAAAGCAAGTGAAATGGACTATATTTAGATGGATAGGACACTACTGTTTACTGATGTAGAAGTCTTCAAAATCAATCAATCAATGAGTACTGATTAAGTGCCTACTATGTGGTTGGCAATGGAGATACAAGTACAAAAAATAAAACAACCTCTGCTTATAAGGCATGCTAACAGGATAAACAACAAATGCATATGCAAATATGTGTGGCATAAAAATAAAGGGAATACATAGAAATATATTTACACATATATATAATATCTACACACACACACATAAAGTCATTAAGTAGAAAGTCATTTGGGAGTTGGGAGATCAGGACAGACTTCATGCAGAAAATGGTACTTAAGCTGATTATTAAAGAGGACAACTCTATGAAGCAGAATATGTCCTAAGTATGTTGGATGGCCAATGAAAAGGCATGGAAACTGGAAATGCAGAGAGAAGGTCAATTGGACTGAATTGCTTAGTGTTGGAGAAGCCCAGAAAGATAGGCTGGGGCCAGACTACATAGGGCTTTATGAAGCAAGTAGAAAAAGGTATATCTATATTCTAGAGGCAGTATAAAAGAATAAGCTGTGTGGTAATTAAACCCTAAATAAATTAAAGCAAAGGTCACAATCAGTTCCAGATAAGAAGGCATAAAGTTAAAAAAGAATATGCTGCTTGCGATTATTGTAGCTTCAAATTTATCTCTAAGTTTTTGTTACTGAAAAATGGGAAATGGAAAAATGTAAAGAGATTGACCTTAACGGTGACCACTTCTCGCAGCAGCTTAACCAACATAAAGCAGTCACCAAAAGGAGGAGCCCAAAAAAAGCTTAAAAACCACCTCACCCAGAAAATACTTGATCTCCTTGCCGAGCAGACATGGGCAGCCATGGACAGCACCATTTTATGTAAAAACTCATCTATAAAATGCTGTGGAGAAGAACAGCAGTGAAGGCAAATTAAAAATGAAACAGATTTGTCAGTGTTTCTATAATGATCTATTTTTATCATCAATGATGGTGGAACCACAACATTTAGATTCAAACATCCAGTAGCCAATGTCCTATATGAGGAAGTAGAAATGACGCTGTAAGAAAAGGAAATTTGGGAGAACCGCTAGATTAGAATCAGTACTCACAGAAAAGGAACGTGATAAAAAGTGCACAATTTCAAACACACTGAAGGATTAGAGAAGGGAAGATAAAAAATGACTGGGAGTGATGGGGCAGGGGGCAGGGGGCTGGGGACTGGGGGAGAAAAGGAGAAACATGTATACCATTATTCTGATTTTTTAAGTGACGAAGCAGATGTCCATATGCCAAATTTTTCAACTTCGTAAAATCTTTATGAGAACGATCTTTGCATCTTTTAGAGATAACTTTGATGAAAATGAGAAGAAAAGAGACTACTTTCATAGATTTTATACAGTAAACTACATTTTGACCAATGGGCAAATGACCAAAAGGTACATAGAATATGAGATTCTGCTGTGTTTTTTGATTTTTTTAAATAAGCATTTAACCCTGTGAAGCAAGACTCAGCATTAGACACCCTCTTCTAATATATAGTATAACTACGTAAAGATCAAAAAAGATTCCTGACAAATGCACCTCAGAGATGACTCTTTTCAATCATCCTCTGATTATTAATGCTAAACGAGGCTCAAAACAGAAAGATGTGTGCCTGTAATAGATATGACTTTATCACAGTTGTCCTGTGCAAGGTCCAAATGGAAGACAAATTCCTTAAAAATGGTGAGGTTCTCCAGAAACTTCTGGCCAAATCGATAAGCATTTATTAAGCACCTACTATGTTCCAGGCACTAGACTAGGTGCTGCAATACAAAGAAAGGCAAATATTGTGCCACTTCTATCGAGCCCCGTGATGTTTTAAGTCTCCCTCAATAAAAACTATGACTATTCTAAGGTGATTGACCTAAAAATCCACATAGGAAAAAAACAAATGGATGAAAAGATGGTGCCTGTAAGACTCCAACTCCCAGATGGTTGGTCAGTCCATTGAATTTGTACATCATTAACATATATGTAGCATAGGCATTGAAGATGCGCATTGGATTAGACCAAGTACAGGAGGAAGAGAATGATACGAACCACATTTGGGAAACTGAACAGCATTCAACATTCCCAAGATGCTTCCTGCTATAAAACCCAGTTTTTTAAATATTAGCATTTCTCCAGGGATACTTTGTGGTTGAGAATCCTAGAATACCAGTCTCCAAAGACTGAAGTGAAGTGACTTGCCCAAGATCACACAGATAAGAAGTGGAAGCCAGGATTTGAATGAAACTCCTCTGAGAGAGACAGAGG
>CM053626.1:251499523-251516493 GCA_028646595.1 Phalanger gymnotis
AGAGAGAGAGAGAGAGAGAGAGAGAGAGAGAGAGAGAGAGAGAGAGAGAGAGAAGGAATGGAGGGATAGAGGGTGAGAGACTGGCCAAAGGAGTAGAGAGTACTGCCAATGTGTTAACTCCATGGGTGAAATGTACTTTCAAAATGAAAAAGTTTCTATGGCATGGTAGAGAAAGTCCAAAGAGTTCCTTAGAGACAGGAGACTTAGGAGAAATATGAGAGCTATGTTCAAGTACCTTAAGGGTTTCTGTGTGGAAGAGGAATTACCTTTGTTCTATTTGGCTTCTGAGAAGGCAGAACTATAAAGTTATAAGGAAGCAGATTTTGGCATAAATATAAGCAAGAGCTCTCTTAATTAAATATGTCCAGCAATGAAATAGGCTACCTGGGAAGGTATAATAGTGGACGTGTTTAGAAAGAGGCTGGACAAACGATGGTCAGGGACACTGTCAAAAGGATTCCTGCATTGAACGGGAGAGTGGATTGGATGAAATCAAAGGCTCTATCCCACTCTAAGGTTTTAGATGGTTGCACATCAGTTGGCCCAAACTGAAGAACGGAATTCTATAGTATTTTGAAATTAACCTTGCTAATTCTAGTTGACTTTCAGGATTGTACACTAATTATTTTCACAAGCACTTTCTCTCAAGAAACACAGGTACAGATGAGAAGGGTCTTTGAGTTGGCCAGCTCTCCCTACAATTGTAATGAGGATAAACAATAGAGACAGAACATCTTGCATCATTTTGAGTGATGTCTGGGGAGGAGTGATGGAGGCACTGATACTTTTAAGCATCGTGGGTATGGGGGGGGTGATATGTAGTTTACTGACGATGAAGTCAATGATTTACAGGGCAATGTCTTTCCCCATGTCTGTTATCCAGAGCTAGATGGGCTGATAGATTACAGTTATAGATTGTGCAGTACAGATTTCTTCCGCCTGATAGAGAAGAGCTGGGGAGTAACAACTATGTCTGCGGAATGCAGGACAATTAATATGTTACTTCCTTAGAATTCTTTGAATAAATGATAAAGAAACATGTCTATATGAAGATAAGAATCTCCTCCTCTATTTTGAGGGCTGAGCTTGAGTTAATTTTTGCCAAAGGTAAGTTGTGAATTCATGAGCGTGAATAAGCAGCCTTAATTGAGAACCAAGGTTCCCAGAAAGAAACCAACTTTATAGTCAGTACACCTTCCACCCACTGCAACCAGGAAATGTGTACTGCGATCTGTTTCTATAAGAAAAGCCAAGGAAATCTTGGAACCACATCCATCTGCCCTTTTACATCCCTGATAGGGAGTTAGCCAAAGGTGACTCGTAATCTACCGGTGAGCTACAGGAACCCTGTACAGGGCCCTGGATAGTTGGGTTCCATTGCCAGCACTACTATACATTTGTTGCATGACCTCTAATGCTTCACATACTGTCTCTTGTTATTGGAAAGAAGCTTCTGAGATTGCCCCCTATCTGTAGTGTCAGAGGTCAGGATATAACAAATGAGAGCTGCACCATCAAAGAAAACAGAAGATGATAAACTACTAAGTGAGACATGAGGGAAGCACTCTGCCAGTTCACAGGAAGGAAGGATAATTTCCAAGGAACTGATACACCAATCCCTAATCATGCAAGACATAGATTAAAATGGGCATTAATGGCTCATAATGAGGTATTCCTCTCAGGTAACACAATTGTACTGATTAATTCAAAAACATTATTTATTGAATAAATGAATGAATCATTATTATAAACACTTTACTTTGTAATAATGTTATCTGTCTTTTTGGCATACCTTCTACTAGATTATAAACGCTGTGAGGGCAGAAACTGTTTTCTGTTTTGGGGTCGTCCCTGGCCCTTAAAGCAATCCTTTGCACATGAGGACTTAACTATTTCTTTTGTTAGAATTTTTACAGGGGTCTTGAATGCCTTAACAATTTTCATAAATTTTTCTATATTTAGCTAGACTGGCCTTTGGAAAGTAGACAACTTATTATACAATCTTCATAAATTTCTGTGGCCAAGAAGAACTCCATCATCTGGTGGTTCACCCTTCAGTCATGAAGCTTTACCACATTTAGCTAGGCCAGTTCTTGGATGATAAGCACAAAATCGTTAGGCTCACATTCCAAGTTATTCCAATTTGGTAGGATGTAAGGGAGATTTTGTGAAATTCCTCAACAGCAGCAGCTCCTCAAAGCATGGTCATAGATCTCTTGGGGCCCCAAGTATCTTCTAGGGGGTTAGCAAGGTCAAAATTATTTTCTTAAAATTCCAAGACATCATTTGCCTATTAAAATACTCCTCTCTTTCCCAACAACGCATCTGTATGAGGCCAGATTTTCTTCATATACCTCAACCAAAACAACCTGTCTCAACAGATTGAATGCAGAAGCAGATAGGAGAATCCAACTGTCTTCTCTATTAAAGAGATTTTCAAAAATATGTAACATTGCTACTTTTCTCATGAATTTCTTTTTCCATTTTGGAAAATAGAAATTTTTCATTAAAATGTTATTTACATTAATATGTAATGGGTTTATTTTTTATTTTTAAATGAATTAAATATTTTAAAATTTTATCAGTTTTAATTTCAAATATAATAATATTGCTATAACCCACATGAACAAAGATATTTGGAGTCCTTAATAATTTTTAAGAGTTTGAAGGAGTCCTGAGGTCGAAATGCTTAAGAGTTACTAATTTAGAATCTTCCACTCTAATACCTCACCATGGCAGGTGGCAGTGGTAGGTGTGGGGGAGATGACACTGGGTTCTTAAAGACTGGTGAGTGGAGCACTGTATTTGGCTGATCCCACCAAACTGGAAAAGTTTTGAATGTAAGCCAAACAGTAGATATGTATCTGTTAACCAAGAACTAGACAAACTAAATGTGGAGAGGCTCGTCTTCAGAAGTCTCACCACAAGATGGTTAAATGATCAAGTTGTTTTGGCCCCATCAACTCATGAACATTAATATATGTGTGTGTGTGTGTGTGGAGGGGTATATGGGTGTGTGTGTGGGGGTGCGTGTGTATGTATAATTTATAAATTTATTTTCGGTTTTCAACACTCCCTTCTGCAAGATTCTGAATTCCAAATTTTCTCCCCATCTCTCTCCTCCCCCCCCACCCCAGGACAGTGTGAATTTTGATTACCGCTTCTTCCAATCTGTCCTCCCTTCTATTACTCCCCACTCCCTTTTCTTATCCCCTTCCCTTCTATTTTCCTGTAGGGCAAGATAGATTTCTATACACCATTGCCTGTATATCTTATTTCCCAGTTGCATGTTAAAGCAATTTTGAACATTCATTTTTAAAGCCTTGAGTTCCACATTCTCTCCCTTCCTCCCTTCCCACCTACCGTCATTGAGAAAGCAAGCAGTTTTATATAGGTTGTACATGTGTAGTCATGCAAAACACTTCCATAACAGTCATGTTGTGAAAGACTATATTACCCTCTATCCTGTCCCACCCTCCATTTATTCTATTCTCTCCTTTGACCTGTCCCTCTGCAAAAGTGTTTGCTTCTGATTATCCCTTCCCTCAATCTGCCATCCCTTCTGTTATATCTCTTCTCTTATCCTCTTCCCCCCTGCTTTCCTGTAAGGCAAGATAGATTTCTATACCCTATTGAGTGTGTATGTTATTGCCTCCTTAAGCCAAATCTGTTGAGAGTAAGGCTCGCTTATTCCTGCTCACCTCCTCCCTCTTCCCCTCCATTGTAAAAGCTCTTTCTTGCTTCTTTCATGTGAGATGATTTCCTATGTTCTACCTCTCCCTTTCTTTTTCTCCTAGTACATTCCTCTCAACACTTAATTTTATTTTTAGGTATCTTTCCTTCATATTCAGCTCACCCTGTGCCCTCTATCTATATACACACATACATATACATACATACGGATATACACACATACATACATACACACACACACACACACACACACACACACATATATATATGTATATGTATATTCTCTAACTACTCTAATACTGAGAAAGGTCTCTTGCATTACAAATATCATCTTTCCATGTAAGAATATAAACAGTTAAATTTTAATAAGTCTCTTATGGCTTCTCTTTCCTGTTTACCTTTTTCCTATTTCTCTTGATTCTTGTATTTGAAAGTCAAATTTCCTATTCAGCTCTGGTCTTTTCAACAAGAATGCTTGGAAGTCCTCTATTACATTGAAATTCCAATATTTCCCCTGAAATATTATACTCAGTTTTGCTGGGTAGATGATTATTGGTTTTAATCCTAACTCCTTTGACCTCTGGAATATTATATTCTAAGCCCTCTGATCCCTTAGTGTAGAAGCTGCTAAGTCTTGTACAATCCTGATTGTATTTCCACAATACTTGAATTGTTTCTTTCTGGCCATTTGTAAGATTTTCTCCTTGACCTGGGAACTCCAGAATTTGGCTACAATATTCCTAGAAGTTTTCCTTTTGAGATCTCTTTCAGGAGGTGATTGGTGGATTCTTTCCATTTCTATTTTACCCTCTGGTTCTAGAATATCTGGTTCTTGATAATTTCTTGAAAGATGATGTCTAGGCTCTTTTTTTGATCTTGGTTTTCAGGTAGTCCAATAAT
This sequence comes from Phalanger gymnotis, assembly GCA_028646595.1. Classification (NCBI taxonomy): domain Eukaryota; kingdom Metazoa; phylum Chordata; class Mammalia; order Diprotodontia; family Phalangeridae; genus Phalanger; species Phalanger gymnotis. The sequence goes on from CM053626.1 coordinate 251,504,117, forward strand.
TCAAGTCTAGCTTCAAATACTTAATAGCTGTGTGAACCTGGACAAGTCAATTACCCATTGTCTGCCTCAGTTTCCTCATCTGTAAAATGGGGATAATAATAGTACCTACCTAAGAGTTAGATACAACTGAAAAACAACTAAAAACCTCACAGAGCTGTGGTAAGGATCATAGGACACAATATACATAAAGAACATTGCAAACTTTAAAGCACTATATAAATGTTAGCTATTATTATAATGTGAAATGAAATCAGAAGCAGAATGTTGCATGATTAGAAAAGAGGGCGGGCTAATCACATACTGAATGATAACCAACAGACAGCTAACATACTCCATTGGTAGCAATGCAATGCCAGGTGATCTAGAAGAATGTGCCCAACTCATTGGATTGGCACATAATCCCTCACAGAGGATTTATACAAGGACGTACTTAAGAGTCCCAATGGGAAACACACTGTTCCTACATCACCAGGCAGAATGCTCATATTAATAAGACCACAATTCCACCATAGTCTCAAAATTTATGAAATGTTTTTTGATGCCAGGCTGTCTTCTACTTACTAGCCAACACACGTCGGGGCCCCTTGCAGTTGGTATGCACTTTGGGAGAATAGATTCATTTTAGTTCCAGAAACAGACATAATAAAGTCAATCTGTTGCATGTTTTGAAAACTATTTGTTGTTTTCAAAGGAAAATAAAGGCATTTTCTGCCTTTCTGTATTAGCCCTCAATTCTAGTAGCATGGGTAATAATTTTTGTTTATGCAAACCATCTGTCTCGGTGTCTCACTATAGTATGCCCTGTCCTGAGTATGAACTCACATCCAGCTGTTTGTGCACTGATTTTCATTCTATTGCCTTCCCTCTGTCTATTATTTCCCATTTGTCCTAGATACAGCTTTTTGTTCACATGAGTTCGCTTGTTGTCTTTCCCTGTGAGCCCCTTGAGGCAGGGACTGTTTTTTGCCTTTCTTTGTATACCCAGCACTTTGAAGTGTCTGGCACATAGTAGGTGCTTAATAAATGCTTGATAATTGATTGACTGACAAGGAAATGTGAGTAGCAGGCCAGACATAGTTGGTAGCAATTCGATCCAGAGGAGGCCAAGTTATCTCTCTAGGATGGGTCAGTCAGTGCAGTGTGGTATAGAGGATAGTGCTAGACCATGAGTCAAGAAGACCTGAGTTCAAAACCTGCCTTTGACACTAACTGACTGGGTGACTTTGGGCAAGTCACTAAACCTCTTCAGGGTTCAGTTATTGCAGTTAACTTCTAATGTCACTTAGAGCTCTAAATCTGTAGTTTATGTTGTTATTCAGTTATGTCCAACTTTTTGGGACCCTCATTCAGGTCTTCTTGGCAAAAATATTGGAGTGACTTGCCATTTCCTTCTCCAGCTCATTCTACACATGAGAAAACTGAGGCAAATAAGGTTATGTGACTTGCCCAGAGTCACACAGCTAGTAAGTGTCTGAGGCTGGATTTAAACACATGAAGATCCATCTTTCTGATCCCAAGCCCAGTGCTTTTTTCCACTGAACCACCTTTATGATGGAGAGCCAAATGACGGGGGAATTCCTCTCCTGGATCTTGAAGTTTTCCCTCCTTCAATGCCCATATTGTTGCATCACTCATCTGGTTGGGGAGGGGGATGGGAAGGATTGCCTTCCTGGCCAGGAAAGGCTTAAATGCCAGACTGAGAGCAGTTCTCTCCCTCTCAAGCAGAGGGATAGAGCTTGAGTGAGTGGGAGGGAAGGACTTGAGAGTGGACACATTCTAGTGGCTGCCATCATTCTACCTATTACAACTCAGCTTCACCTCAAGATTTGACGAAGAAGGACCAGAACATATCAAGATATTGAGGTCTCCAAGGAGATAAGGGATAGATAGAGGTGCTTTTGATTCCTGACCTGAGATGGAGGAGAATGCCCTAATTCAGCTCACACGACAAAGGGTGAGTGAACACTCGGCTGGCTTCCTTCCCAGGTATTTTGGTCCATGGGCAAAGATGTTGACATACAACAATATCTGGGCAATATGGGATCATGGCTTTCCCAGAGCAGGCCAGCACATCCTCTTGTGACCATTTCCCAGCGTAGGAGCTTCAGGGGTTCAGGCTATCTCTCTTGCTCCTATTCTTTCCCCTCACAAAACAGAGTTCTGCCAAATATCTTTGGGACAGAGGGATGGAGAGATAGAGGGAAGAAGAACAAGGCATTCAGTGGAAAGGAAGTTCTGGGTTCATTTCCTCACTGCCACTTAATTACTATCTCTGAGATCTTGGGCAAATCATTAAACTGTTCTGGGGCCTCAGTTTCCTCATAAATAAAATTAGATGGTGGGGTGGGCTAGAAAACCTCTGACATCTCTTCTGGCTCTAAACGTATGCTTCTAATACCCTGGATTTGGAGGATACAAGAAGGCACAGGCAGAGACTCAGGATAACGTCATCATTTAGGAAGACTTTCCAAAATGGGATTAAGGAAAGAACCTTAATTTCTTCATCTATAAAATGGGGATAATAATACTTAACCCATCTATCTCCAAGGACATCTGGATAGTGTTTAGGACAGTGTCTTGCTCATACTTCAGTATTCCAAGGAGCCTATAATTGAAGTTGGCAGTTAGAGCCCGGAGTCAGGAAGACCTAAGTTCAAATCCAACCTCAGATATTTATTAACTGTTGACCCTGGACAAGTCAATCACTTAATCTTGTTTGCCTCAGTTTCCCCATTTGTAAAATGAGCTGAAGAAGGAAATGGCAAGCCACTCCAGTATCTTTGCCAAGAAAACCCCAAATGGGGTCATGAAGGGTCAGACATGACTGAAATGACCGAACAACAAATAATTGAAAGTCTCTATGGACGAAGGCCTATCTATATTTTTTATAAACTTTTACCTATTTGTAAATATGATGCCTCTTCCATGAGAACATAAACTCCTTGACAGCTAGGACTCTTCACCTTTATTTACTGCAGAAGTGCTTAGCACATACTAAAGATGCAGTTGTTCCACTCTTTAGTAACCAGTTTTAATGAGTTGGGGATGAAAATTCATCATCCTGTGGGCAACCTGAAGAAAGTGTTTTGTAGACCATAAAGCACTAGAAATATAAGTTATTTTCTCTTTCTTCTCCTCTTCTTCTTCTTGTTCTCCTCCTCCTCCTCCTCTTCCTCCTTCTCCTCCTTCTCCTTCATCATCATCATCATCATCATCATCATCATCATCATCATCATCTTCTTCTTCCTCTTCCTTCTCCTCCTTCCTGTTCCTCCTCATCTCTAATATATAACCATTGGTTAGGCCACAGGTTATATTCCTAAAAATTATTATTGGGGGAATGTGCCCAGAGAGGCTAGATGAGACCAATTTCTTGGCTACACTGATGATTTCCTGTGCTCAGGCAGATCTCTGGGTGCAGGGCTCTCATATTTCCGATAATGCTTTATGTTTCAATGAAAAGCTTTCAATCTAAAGTGTATTCTTAGTTAGGGCTCCCCTTTCACCAAGAGAAAGATTTTCCTGAAGGCCATTGCTGCCCTATCTGCTCTGGCAGAAAGGGTACCTAGAGATATTGCCTTGAATGGTTTTATCCTCCTGGGTAAAACTCCATTCAGACCTGATAATTTTCTACAGAGGCTTTTGATCTCATGGTATCTCATGCTTCCTCATTGCCCTGCCACAAGATCTCATTAAATTGAAAGATTGCTCCCAATTTGGACTTTGGAGAGTAATAGGGCAACATAGTAAAGATACTATGGCTCCAGCATCTGCCAGGTCAGCCTTTAATGTCAGAGAGAGACTGATTTGGGTAACTGGGGATTGGGGGTGTTGGCGGGGAGGATCTCCAGAGAATCTAGCTCCAGCCCTGGCCTTTGAGATCAATGCAATAACCTGGGAGGAAATCTGCTGGGTCAGAATTCAAATGGAGAAGAGTAAGGAATTGGAGGGAAAAAGTTTGGCCTCTACTTCTTCTCTTCCATTTGAGTTTTACTCAGCCTGGCTTTGCCTATGCCCAGTACAGTGGAGATTGAACTATAAGTAGCTCATAGACTAAGGGATACAGGAAACTTATAATGATCTTGTTGACCTTACTATAGCTGGCCTTCCTCAGGAACTCAGAGAGAAGGATCTAGACAAGGAACGGGTGGTCAATTATGGCAGACCACTCTTCAAAGTCAGCTTTTTTCACTTCTCCCAATGTCCCAATCTATTTCTCTTCTTTACTCCTTCCTTCCTCCCTCCCCCTACCCCCTCCCTCTCCCTTCTTCTCTCCCTTCCCCTTCTTCCCTCCCTCTCTCCCTCCCTCCTTTCTTCTTTTTCTTCTTTCCTTCCTTCTTTTTTTCTTTTTTCCTTCCTTCCTTTCTTCCTTCCTTCCTTCCTTCCTTCCTTCCTTCCTTCCTTCCTTCCTTCCTTCCTTCCTTCCTTCCTTCCTTCCTTCCTTCCTTCCTTCCTTCCTTTCTTTCTTTCTTTCTTTCTTTCTTTCTTTCTTTCTTTCTTTCTTTCTTTCTTTTTTCCCTTCTTTCATTCCTTCTTCTTCCTATTCTTCTTACCTCCTGTCTCCTCTATTTATGTATTAGGTCTGTCAGGGACACACATCCTGCCCCAGAACCTGTGATGACCCTCAGACCTACAGAGACTGCCAGCCCTGGTCTGGACTGAAATACAGACAGGGATTCTTCTGGAAGTTCTTCAGGCTTCTTTGTATTTCCTTATCACTCTTGTTTCCTGTCTGTGGTTTAAATCATAAAACATTATATTCCCAGTTGTCTTAAATATTTATTAGGGGAAATAGAGTTGATTCAATTCTATAAACATTTACTATGAGACATTCAAGGCACCAAAAACATAGGATCATAGGATGGGACCTTAGAAGTAATTAAGGCCAACTTCATTGTTTTATAGATGAGGAAACTGAGTAACAGAGAGGTTAAATGACTTTTCCAAGATCAGTACTTTTGTATGTCTTGGAGATGAGCTTGGGCTTTTAATCTTATTTCATTGGTATGTTTTAATTTTATATCTCCTTCAATTCTAAATATAACCCTGCCCCCTCTCTTCCACATTAGGAAAGAGTGGGGAAAACAGCACACCCAAAGCAACATATCAGCTATTTTGGAGAGTAAAACAATATACCACACCTAGAGTGCCCCACCTCTGAAAAGAAGAGAGGGAGGTACATTTTTTTTATTCTTATCCAGAGCCAGTTTGATGACCTTGAATTTTTTAAGGCTGCACTAATGGAACATGAACTCTGGCAGTTATAATTCTACTCTGTAAATATTTCTTCACTTCCTGCTTATTCAACATGGTGCTAGGCTCTGTAAAGACTCAGGGAAGTTTAAGTCTTGGTCTCTACCATTAAGGACATTACAATCTCTATACATGAAAAGAGCAGTGAAAAACAATAAAAAAGAATCTGAGGGATGTTGGGTTTAAATGCTATAGAAGTTCAGAGGAGAGAGATATTGTGGCTGGAACTAGACAGGAGATGCTACCAGGAATGGGTGAACTTAACTCCTTCAGCATCTGGAGACTTAAGGAAGGAAATAAACAGGACTTGAACCCAGCAAAGAGCGTGACATCTGCCTGGCCCAGGTCCCATTTAAAAAAATGTTTTTGGAAGGGGAAATGCTGGGCAATTGGGGTTAAGTGACTTGCCTGAGGTTACACAGTTAGTAAGTGTGTCAAATGTTTGAGGTCAGATTTGAACTCAGGTCCACCTGACTCCAAGGCCTTTGCTCTACTCACTGCGCCACCTAGCTGCCCCCAGGTCCCATTTTAACCTCATGTGGTACAATGGCTAAGTAGAACCTGGTAACAGCAAAATAGAAAGTTTCTCCTCAAAAGAATGAATGCCCCTCATTTAGGAGGAAATGGGTCTGACCCAGAGGGTTAGCTAAGGAGAGGGAAAATGTCTGTAAACACAAAAGAGTCAGCATGTGCCTTCTGGATACAGAAACTGAGAGATTATGGGAAGGCAAGCTCAGTGACAGGAGGAAGTGTTAATGACAATTAGGGCACAGGAAAACAATTCAAGAAAGATCTATTATATGCCTACATCGTGCTAGGTACAGGGACACAGACATAGAAGGATGGAGTCCCTACTCAAGAACCTTATACTCTGTAGGTGGGAGGGGGAAATAAAAACACAGAAGATAAGTAAATGTAGAAAGCAAATCCAAAGTAATTATTGCGGGGAAGGAGGGAGTTATATCTGTGGAGGGTCAACAAAGGCCTTTCCTAGGGGCAGCACCTGAGTTGAGCCTTGAAGGAAGCTAAGTGAAGAGGGGACATATAAAGTTTTATGATGCATTGACTATGTTCCATGTACCATGCTAAGTGCTTTACAAATATTACCTGATTTCATCCTTACAACAACCCTGGGAGATAGATGCTGTTATTGTCCCTATTTTGCAGGTAAGGAAACTGAGGTAGTTAAATGACTTGGCCAGGGTTACAGAGCTAGGAAATGTCTGAAGCTGGATTTGAACTTGGGCTGGTGCTCCATTCATTGCACCAACTAGCTACCAAGAGGTAGAGTTGATTGAAGCAGGAGAATATTAATAGACAGGAGGGGCATGGTGTCAGGTGATGGAATATCAGGAAACAATAGGTAGGTCACTCTGGCTGTAACATAGAGTGCATGAGGGAAAATGAAAACATGAAATACATCTGGAAAGATGTTATTGTTTGTTGTTCAGTTGCATCCTATTCCTCGTGACTCCATCTGGGGTTTTCTTGGCAAAGGTACTGGAGTGGTTTGCCATTTCCTTCTACAGCTCATTTTACAGATGAGGAAACTGAGGCAAACAGGGTTAAGTGACTTCCCCAGGGTCACACAGCTGGGCCAGATCTGAACTCAGGAAGATGAGTCTTCCTGACTCCAGGCCTCGTTGGAAAGATAGACCGGATCAAAGCTATGAAGAGATTTAAATGCCAAGCAGAGATATTTACATTTTATCCTAGAGGCAGTAGGGAACCACTGAAGTTCTTGAGCGGAGAAATGCCTTGCTCAGATCTGTGCTTTAGGAAAATGAGTTCAGCAGCTGTGTGAAGGATGGAATGGAGAGGGCAGGGAAGCAGGGAGAAAAGTGAGGATGCCACCACAATAGTACAGGTGATCGAATGAGATAACATTTGTAAAGCACTTGGCACAGTGTCAGGCACATAGTAGCTACTAAATAAATGATTGTTCCCCTCCTCCTTATTGTTGAGAGGTGACGAAAGTGATGGTTGTATGATTGGAGAGAGGGGAGCAGATGATGTTCTGGAGAGAGAATTATCTTTCAGAGAGGGCAGTTCCCAGTAGTTTCCTACTCATATCAGTTAGTCAGTCAGCCAGTCAGTTTTTCAGCCAACAAGCATCTATTAAACATTTATTGTATGCTAGACTGTGCAAGCACTGAAGATGGAAAGGCAAAAACACTGTTCCTACCCTTAAAGAGCACATGTTCTGATGGGAGAGACAACATGTAAATAACTAGGTACAAACAAGGCATGTATGTATAGATGTACACACATGCATATGCATGTATGTGTGTATACAGAGAGAGATAGGAAGAGAAAGAGAGAAAAGAGATGAGAGAAATAGAGAGAGGAGAAAGAGAGGAGAGAGAGAGAAAGAGAGAGGAGAGAGAGAATAGAGAGAGAGAAAGAGACGAGAGAGAGAAGGGGGAGAGTGAGAGTGAGAGAGAGAGAGAGAAGAGAGAGAAAAAAGAGGAGAGAAAGAGAGAAAGAAGAGAGAGAAAGAGAGAGGAGAGAGGGAGGGAGGAAGGAAGAGAGGAGAAAGATACAGAGACAGAGACTAAAGAATAACATATCTCAAGAGGAAGGCACACACTAGCATCTGCGGGTCAGTGGAGCCTTGAACTGAGTCTTGAAGAAAGCCGAGGATACTGAGACAGAAGTGAAGAGGGAGAGTATTTTAGGCATGAGGGGGCAATTAGGGCAAAGGCATAAATAAAGAAAGGAGAAGGAACTTTTAAGATCATCTAATTAGAGGTTCTTGACCTTTTTAGTGTCATGGACCCCTCAGGAAATCTAGTGAAGCCTATGGAGCCCCTTCTTGGAATGATGTATAAAATGTGTAAAATAAAATACAGAGGATTACAAAAGAAAGCACTTTTATTGAAATACCATTATAAGATGCAATTATTTAAAAACAAGTTCACCTGATCTAGTCCAACCCCATTATTTTATAGATGAGGAAACTGAGGACCAAAGAGGTAAAGAGACCAGCCCAAATTCACTCATTTGCCTCTTCTCAGGTCACATGTGCCAGGTCACATTTCCTTTGCAATGGTTTTTGCAGGGCACCTATCTCAAGGCAGGATGGAAAATGATTCCCCTCTTCACCTTATGTTTGCTTCAAGGTAAGTAAAGGAGAGAGCCTGGGGGTGACTCTTAGAGTGCTAAAATATTCAGATGGTCAGGCAGGTGAGTCATGTTATTCCATGCCCCACCCTGCCTGTACCCAAAGCCAACCTGCAAAGTTCAAGAGGTTTCTGATGAGCATCACGATTGCCTTGCCATAACCTTTTCTCTACCACGAAGCAAGGTGGCTCCTAGCCAAGTGCCATTAGAAATGAACCAAAGAAAGTAATAGATCCAGGCTCAGAGAGGGTGGGCATGTTCTTCCTCTGTTGGGTGTTGTGAGTCACTGTTGTCAAAAGGCAAATACATTATGAACAATTTCTGTATGATCCATTTTGGAAGAGTTTCTGTGCTCTTCTCTCTTCTGCTTAAAATAGATGCTCACAAATTTGTTTTGCTTGACTATGCACATCTGTTGCAAGATTTTCTTTTTCTTTTTTTTTCCTCAATGGGGGTGTGTGGGGGAGGAAGAGAAATGATTTAAAAAATTAATTTAACTTAAAAACAATTAAAAAATAGAATTCATCTACTCCCCACACCCCCACCCCTTCCTGCAGATACTAGTGCTTTGAAAGGTCCAAGACTGGTAACTGGAGACCCTGGGGGAATGGTCACCATCGAGTGCCATTATAATCCCACACCTGTCAACAAGTACCAGAGGAAATATTGGTGCCGCTTGTACCCACCTCAGAAGGTCTGCCACACTGTCATCTCTACCAGCTTCTTCATCAGCCAGAGCTACCAGGGCCGAGTGACTCTTCTGGACTTCCCCAGCTCGGGCATGTTTGTGGTGACCTTGGCCCAGTTGGCACCTGAAGATGCAGGGTATTATCGCTGTGGTATTGGACCTAGAACAGATACGCTCTTCTTCAGCATGAATCTCACCGTCTCTATAGGTACAGGCTTACATTATACCACCATGCTTTATAGTGGGGAAAGTGCTGGTTCTAGAAATAGCATTTAGATTCAAATGATGGCTTCCTCACTTACTACCTCTGTGATTGTGGGCAAGGTACTTCGATTCCATGGGCCCTATTTTCCTCATTCACAAAATGAGGAGATTGGACTGTATCATCCCTATGGTCCCTTCCAGCTCTGATTCTGATATAGAGGGCAGTCAGTTCCATAGCAATAATATCATAAATGTGACAGATATTCCTCTTAAAATGTGGTCTATAAAAGCTTAAGTTAGGAGAATGAACCAGAAGAGATTCTATTGGTCAGGAAATCCTCCCCAGATCATACCTTAAACACAAACCACTCTGGATTTCATCGATTGGCCAACTATTGTTGGTCACAGGCCAAACCTCATCTGGTCGTTGTTTGGGCCCTGATAGCTCAAAGTGAATGGAAATAGCAACTGTTTCTGTTTTGGGCTAGAAACCTTGGCGTTTTCCCCTCCCAGAGTGATTTTTTTGACTAGATGAAAGAGGCCATTCTTTGTCTCATTTCTCGCCTAGCCTTAGTGACTGAATGGGCATTACTTCAGTCAGCCTTAGGCCTGGGAAAGACCTTAGCTTAAAAAGGCCAAGATCCTCCACTACATCTGGGGCCATCTCTAGTTGTGTTGATCTATCTCTTGGCACTAGGCCCAGATGGCTCCAGAGGATAAAGTGGGGCTTCTGACTTTGCACTGCCCTCCCTTACTTAAATCCAACTCCTTTGCAAGTCATGGCATCACCTTCATGACATCATGGTTCTCTTCTATAATGAAGGACAAATGACAGCAATAACAACAGCATCTTACTTGGGGATTCTCCTGGGCTTGTCCAGCAACTGTGTTCTGATTGGCCAGCTTCTCTACTCTATCAATTCCAACATGGAGGAGTTCCCCAGGAACAGGGAGGGAGGGAGGGACTAGCACCTTCAAGAGCCATATTATAGCAACCTGTGACTCGACACCGATTTTACAAAGTATTAACTAGGTTGAGTGGGATAATATTATATAGAGCATACCTGTACGAAGCTCACCAATCAGACAGAAATGAGGGAAGTAGAGAAGGGGGAGCTCAGGAACGGTCCTTAAGACCTCTGGTGAGCATGAGGCAGTGGCATCTGGAGGATGCTGAGTGCCTCAAGTGAATATATGTTGCAGCAGAAAGAATCTAAATGGTATGTTAGGGTGGCTTCTGAGAATTCAACACCAGGAAAAAAGTAGTGCCTCCAGAAGAGCTTGTAGGCTTCCTTTGACCAGATAATGGGAGCTCTATAACCCAATACGTTTCCCTTTTTGGTCTTGTCTAGCAGGGAAGCTCAGAGATAAGTGTAATGCTCACTTTCAGGAACTAACTTATCCCAGGTGCCTGACATATCCATCATTCTGGTTTTTTTTAATTTAATTATACATTTCCTCTGATATATATTTGTATATACATATATATGCATATATGTATACATACATGTATGCATACACACACATACATACTGTGCTTGAGGTGGGATGGGAAAGCAGGTCTTGCTAACTCCAAATCCAGTGCTTTCTCCACCTTTTGCTGTCTCCTCTCAGATTGGCATCATGGAATCTGAGAATTGGAAGTGGTAATCTAGTCCAACCCATACACCAAAGGCAGATAGGTGGTACAGGATAGAGTACTGGCTCACCATGACCAAGTAAGCATCATAGTCATCATTTCACAGATCAGGAAGCCAAGGCAGAGAGACTAGTCCATAGTCACATACCAGGAAGTATCAGAACATGGACTCGAACCCAAGTGTTTGGACTCCAAGCCCAGTTCTCTTTCCCCTATAGTCTACACCAGTTTAAGTCTATCAGTTATTTATTACTTGAGTTATAAGTTTGTTTTGTCAAGAGCTTTCCTCCCAACATCTAACTGCTGCTGAACTAAGGAAATAAGAATTTGGAAGGAGTGATTGGGGGAGGAGAAAGGGATAAATATGAGTAGGGCATTTCTGGAACAGGGAAGCCTGAGGAGGGTTCTAGGCTGTAGGTTCTGGGAAGCCAGAGGATGGCAGATGGGTAGTGGATGATTGGGGATAGAGGGAGTCCTAGAAAATGGGATCAGGGAATAGGAAGAGGAAGTGGCTCCCCAGTTCCTGTTTTTGCCCTGAACTAGAGACTGTCGATGTTTCCTTCAATTTGTATTTTAGCTAACATGCCTATTGATGTAATGCTTAGCTTGACTGATCAGTTTAATAGCTTCCAGCCAGCTTACTGTAGCCTCTTTACAAATGCAAATGCAAGCACTGTTACTAATTAGCCTGTGTTCTTTCCCTACAGCTCAAGCCAATCATTCTTTAGATTCTGCCATCCTCACAATTCCCTCAAGCATCATCCCCATGACAGCTCTGGCTACCAGAGGCCAGACCATGGAAACCCTTGGTACATCAACTTCAGTTATAGGTAATCAGGACCTTGACACAACCCTGCTTGCAGACGGATGGGAGATAAGAACCAGCAGAACGGATATCACTCCAGCTGAAGTCACCCAGGCACCAGGAACCATTGGAACAACAACTACACTTACAGGTGGACAGGACCTTGACACAAGTCTGCTTTCACAGGGGTGGGAGACAAGAATCAGCAGAAGAGATACCACTCCAGCTGAAGTCACCCAGGCACCAGGAACCATTGCAACAACAACTACAGTTACAGGTGGACAGGACCTTGACACAACCTTGCTTGCAGAGGGGCAGGAGACAAGAACCAGCAGAAGGGATACCACTCCAGCTGAAGTCACCCAGGCACCAGGAACCATTGGAACAACAACTACACTTACAGGTGGACTGCACCTTGACACAACTCTGCTTGTAGAGGAGTGGGAGACAAGAACCAGCAGAAGAGATACCACTCCAGCTGAAGTCACTCTGGTACCAGGAACCATTAGAACAACAACTACAGTTACAGGTGGACAGGACCTTGACACAACTCTGCTTGCAGAGGGGTGGGAGACAAGAACCAGCAGAAGAGATACCACTCCAGCTGAAGTCACTCTGGTACCAGGAACCATTGGAACAACAACTACACTTACAGGTGGACAGGA
>CM053626.1:251516993-251539139 GCA_028646595.1 Phalanger gymnotis
TTCCTTCCCTCCCTCCTTCCTTCCTTCCTTCCTTCCTTCCTTCCTTCCTTCCTTCCTTCCTTCCTTCCTGCCTGCCTGCCTGCCTTCCTGCCTTCCTGCCTTCCTGCCTTCCTGCCTTCCTGCCTTCCTGCCTTCCTTCATTATTCCCTCCCTTCCTCTCTCATAGTTTAATTAGAGTTTGAATCGTAAAATGAAAGAGCCAAAGGGGATGAGTGAGAATATTAAATCCAAAGCCCTTGTTTTGGAGGTACAGACAGAGATCCAGAGAGGTATAATGTCTTGCCCAAGGTCACACAGCTAATAATTTCATGTCTGAGAAAGAACTAGAATAGATCTTCTGTTCCTAATGCAATCCAATTTTGGATGGATAACACAGCCTTTCTCACTGGCTGTGACTGGGCCACCTTGGGCATGTAGATACCCTCATGCAGCATGATGAGAGAGGAAAAGCCCTAGGCTGACTCTCCAGAGGCCTGAGTTACTCTAGTCCTGGCTCTGTGACTAGCAAGCTATGTGACCTTAGGCAATTGACTTTCCCCCTCTATGCCTTAGTTTCTTCCTCTGTAAAATGAAGGTGTTGAACTAGATGGTCCACAAAGTCTTTTCCAATTTCAAGTTCTAGGATGTCCTGATTGTAAGCAAGGTCTTCTTCTACATTCTCCCCAATTCCTACTCTTCCTCAGCCCTCCCTCCTCCTTTCTTCCCCAGTTCATCTCCTGATCACAGCCGTGTCTCCCAGATCCTGATCACACTCTCTACTGCATTGCTCCCACTTGTTCTCCTGGTTCTGTTGCTACTGCTGAGGAAGCTTCAAAAGAGAATCTGTAAGTCATTGGGGTCCAGGGTGTGGGGAATGGCAATTTTTATATGCTTTTTGATGCTATAAAGGCTGCAGTTATGTCTGACGGTTAGGGTAGTAGACTGGGGGATGAGGTAGGGTAGGAGACCAGAGATCAAATGCAGCATTCCCCTTATACTTTCTGTATGCTTCTAGACAAGTCACTTACCCATCTGGGCCTAAGTTTGTTTATCTATACAATGGGTGCAATCATCCTTTACCAATCACTGCTTCCCAGGACTAACAATGCTAAAGATGAGGTTCTTTGGAAGATCAAAGGAATCTTAGGCTTTAGAGCTTGAAGGAAATTTAGAAATTATCTACTTTAAGTGCCTCATTTTGTAGGTGAGGAAACTGAAAACAAGAGAGAAATTTGCTTTCCAAGGTTATACAGGTAGGACATCACAGAGCTGGGACTGGAACTTCTGCCTGCCAACTCCACTGGCAAGTTTATGCTCATAGAATTTGACATGTCTTGAAGGCCCTTTTCCTACTTCTTTGCAGAGGTGTTGGGGGTGGGGCAGGCATATGGATGTGAAACACTATAAAAGTAGACTTTTTCAGTGTAATGATAGATTTTGCGAAATTGTTTCTCTTATTTTTTTTTAAAAAACTTATTTGTTATAAGGGATGGCTCCTCTAGGAGAAGAATATGGGGGTGATTTAGGCTATGAGAAAAACAAAATCCATCAATAACATTTTAAAAAATGATGTCCTAAAGAAATCACTAACTGGAAGCTTGCACGCCCTCCAAATCACCCCACTCTATCCCCATGTATATGCCAGATAGAGAAAGAGAGACAGAAAGAGAGGTCTCGCCAAGAGATGAATCAGCCAGACTATACATTCTGCGTGCTTAGGCTGAAATTATTTTGAATTAGGTCTCTGCCAGTCCAGGGTCCAGAGCTAAGTGTCAGTGAGCAAAGGGTTATATAGTGACTGGGGCTGGGGCTGAGGCTGAAGCTGGTGGGAGGGGCCTAGGGTGGGGGAGGGGGTGTCCTGAGTCCACAGGCTATAGATTCCATAGTCCTAGCCCTCTGCTGAGCATTCATTCATAGCTCTGGGGGCCCAAACTGGTGCTTGGTGGTGTGACGCTTTGAGAACAAAATTTATCTTCAGGGGAAGAGCTGTAAGAAGGAACTTTCCAGGCCCAGTAACCCTCACAAGGTTTTCTGTGCTTATGCAGCTCTTCAGACACAGAAGCCCACGTTTTCCCTAATCCAGCTAACCAACTTTCAAGATCTCCCTGAGAAGCTGAGTTTGGAAGCACTGCAGCCCCGGGAAGCCTAACTCCTCCACAATGATCCCCATGGATGGCAATCAGAGGGCTCAACCCTCATATCTGCGCCCATCTGAGCCTCTCAGAGGGAGACCTGGGGTCTTCATTGTCTTCCCGGAACACATGAATCAGAAGGTCCTGGCTGTAAATTCCACACCACTTCTTCCCTATGATTAGGAGAGGAGGCCAAAGGAGCTGGGCTTCCGCCTAGTGAAGAAAAAGGTGAGGTCATGAGGACTTAATTATTTTTAAATCTAGGAGGGTGTGAAAATGAGGGATGTTTATTTGTTGTGGTTCTCCACCACCAAAGAACAGATGAAGAAATTTTAAATTTCAGTGAGACTCCAGAAAAGACTTTCAAACTAAGAGAAGAATTACTGATCCCTGGAAGAGGCTACCAGGGGGAGGCCATGGAATCTCCATCCCCAAAGATTTACTAATTGTGATCTCTCCTTCCTCCAAATCCACCCTTCCCATTACTTTGTAATTTTCATATGGTGTGTTTTATATCCAATTTTATACTGTAGTTATTTGTGTATGTACTTAGCCTATCACTCCCAAAAGACAGACTGTAAATTCTCCAAGGATATCTTCTTTACCTTTGTATCTCCCATAGTGCCCAAGCATATAGTAAGCACTCAATAAATACATTTGTTGAATTGAATTGAATTGTCTAGATTGATCTGTTATGGGATGAAATTATCTCTGAGTATTCCAATCTTCACTAATTTCCCCCTTTTCTCAACTCCTTTGATGGTCTCCAAACTTGCAAAAAATTTTGAGCCAACTCTCCTCATGTGAGTATATAATTATTTATTTATAAATTATATATGCATACCTCTGTACTAATAATTATGTGCCTTCTAAAATTTACCAAAATTAAATTTTTAAAGGAATAATTCATAAAGATTAAACAATATTTGGTCCTAGAATCATTAGGGAGTCACTACAGTTTATTGAAGGGTGTGTGTAACATGGTCAGACTTATAGTTTAGGAAAATTGCTTTGACAGATGTGTCTTATCTGGCATAAGAATGGGAGGAAACCTGGAGTGGAGTTAGGGGGAGACGGATAAGAGGCTATCACAATAGTCCTGGTTGAGAGGTGATGAAAGTATGAAATGAGGTGGTGATGAAGGGAGTTGATGAGAGTCTGAAATGATGAGGTGGTGATGAAGCGAGGTAGTTAGAGCCTGAAATAAGGCGATGATGAAGTGAATTGAGAAAGGAAACAGATGGGACAGATATAGAGGTAAGGGCAATAAGATTTGGCAACTGGTTACATATGGGAGAAAATAAGAATGACAGCAAGATGGGTGACTAGAAGGGCAGTGGTACCCTTGACTGCCATGGTTAAGTTTGCAAGAGAGGTGGGATTGGGGGAGAAGGAAATATAATAAGATTTGTAGTCTGTTGTAATTTATGTGTACTCATCCTGTGGGACTCACTTATGGTTTTTGTTTGTTTGTTTACTTGTTTATTTTTTCTAGTTTTTTTTGTAAATAGTATTTTATTTTTTTCCAATTACATGTAAAGATAGTTTTGAGCTTTGATTTTTATAAGATTTTGAGTTCCAAATTTCTCTCCCTCCCTCCCCTCCCCTCTCGCCAAGATGGAAGCAATCTGATATAGATTATACATGTGCAATCATGGAAACATATTTCTATATTAGTCATGTTCTGAAAGAAAAAACAGAGCAAAAGGGGAAAGCCACAAAAACCCCCAAAGTGAAAATAATATGTTTTGATCCGTATTCCGACCCCATAGTTCATTATCTGGAAGTGGACAGCATTTTCCATCATAAGTCTTTTGGAAATGTCTTGGATCATTGTATTGCTGAGAAAAGCTAAGTCAATCATAACTGATCATCACAATGTGTACTGTGTACACTATTTTTCTGGTTCTGTTCACTTCCCTTAACATCAGTTCATGTAAGTCTTACTAGGTTTTCCTGAAATCCACCTGTTCATCATTTCTTACAGTAGAAATAGTATTCCATTACATTCATATACCACAACTTAGTCATTTCTCCAATTGATTGCCACCCCCTCAATTTCCAATGCTCTGCCATCACAAAAAAGCTGCTAGAAATACTTTTGTTCATGTAGGTTCTTTCTCCTTTTTTATAATCTCTTCAGGGTGTAGTAGTAGTATTGCTGGATCAGAGGTTATGCACAGTTAGTTTTTAATTAATTTTAATCTCTCTTTCCATGGTTCTTTATTACATGAAATTTTTATTGCATCATGATATGAAAAGGATGCACTTAATATTTCTGCTTTTATGCATTCTATTGTGAGGGTTTTTAATGCCCCAATACATAGACATTGTTGCACATGTGCCATGTATCCATTCAATTTTCTCCAGAGGTCTATCATATCTAACTTTTCCAAAATTCTATTCACCTCTTTAGCTTCTTACTTGTTTATTTTTGGGTTAGGTTTATCTAGTTCTGAGGGGGTGAGGTTGAGGTCCTCCACTAGTATAGTTTTGCTGTCTATTTCTTCCCATAACTCACTTAACTTTTCCTCTAAGAATTTGGATACTATACCATTTGG
This sequence comes from Phalanger gymnotis, assembly GCA_028646595.1. Taxonomy (NCBI): domain Eukaryota; kingdom Metazoa; phylum Chordata; class Mammalia; order Diprotodontia; family Phalangeridae; genus Phalanger; species Phalanger gymnotis. Next base: position 251,521,666 of record CM053626.1, read on the forward strand.
TGCATATGTGCTTGGTATTGATATTACTTCGTTGTCTATGGTACCATTTAGCAAAATAGTTTCCTTCCTCATCTCTTTTAATTAGATCTATTTTTACTTTTGCTTTGTCTGAGATCAGGATTGGTAACCCTACTTTTTTTTTTAACTTCAATTGAAGCATAATATGTGCTACTCCAACCTCTTACTTTTACTCTGTGTGTGTCTCTCTGCTTCAAATGTGTTTCTTGTAAACAACATATTGTGGGATTCTTGTTTTTAATCCACTCTGCTATCCACTTCTGCTTTGTGGGAGAGTTCATTCCATTCACATTCGTGGTTATGATTACTAACTGTGTATTTCTCTCCATCCTATTTTCTCCTTCTTTTTACTTTTCTCTCTCCTTTCATCCCGTTCCTCCTCACCAGTGTTTTGCTTTTGACCACGGCCTATCTCAATCTGCCTCCCTTTTATCAACTCCCTTTTTTTCTTTTTGTCTTCCCCTCCTACTTCCCTATAGCGTAAGATAGATTTCTTTACCCAACTGAGTGTGTGTATTATTCCCTCTTTGAGCCAAATCTAATGAGTAAGGTTCAAACAATGTTCCCTTCTTTTCTCCTACTGTAATAGGTCTTTTCTGCTTCTTCATATCATATAATTTACCCCATTCTGCCTTCCTCTTTCCTCTTCCCTCAGTACAATCCTCTTTTTCATTCCTTAATTAATTTTTCTAAATCATCACATCAAAGTCAACTTATACCCATACCCTCTAAGTATATTCCTTCTAACTACCCTAATAGAGATACAGTTCTTAAGAGTTACAAGCATCATTTTCCCGTGTACAGATGTAAACAATTTAACCTTACTGAATACCAGTGTTTTTTTTTCTTTCCTGTTTGCCTTTTAATGCTTCTCTTAAATCTTGTATTTGAAGATCAAAATTTCTGTTTAGCTCTGGTCTTTTCATCAGGAAATTTTTAAAGGCCACTATTTCATTCAATGTCTACCTTTTTCCCTGAAAGATTATGCTGAATTTTGCTGGGTGGTTGATTCTTGGTTGTAATCCAAGCTCCTTTTCCTTTAGGAATATCATATTCCAAGCCCTCTGATCCTTTAATGTATAATCTTGTATAATCTTGACTGTGGCTGTTTGATATCTGAATTGTTTCTTTCTGTCTATATGCAGTATTTTCTCCTTGACCTGATAGTTCTGGAATTTGGCTACAATATTCCTTAAAGTTCTCATTTTGGGATCTTTTTTTCTTCTTTCATTTTTAAAATTAATTTCTTTTAACCCCAAATACTAAAACTTAAATATACAGTAAGAAAAGAAAAAGAAATATAATAAACTTCAATACAAAAGAAAAAAGCATTGCTTTATGCACAGCGGAACATAAGATATAACAAAATATACATAGAAAAAATACAATAAATTTCCATTTCAAGAAAGCCAATATAATAAATACTGCCCATTTTGTTCCAAGCTGTCCATCTTTTCCTTGCTTCCTTGTAAGTTTTCTTTTGTTCTCTGCTGTGCACTTTTTCCTTTGTTCTTTTTCTCCCTTTCCTTCCCCTCCCACCCCCAAGAAGACTACCGTTAAGCATGGTATAGATAGATACACAAATGGGCAGACACACATATGTACATACATACACACAAACATATATAATATACATATACATACATTTACATGCACATATATATACTTAGATATCTATAATCATGCTCATATATAGACATACATTCATATTCATCTATGTAAGACTGTACTCTACTTGTTTGTCCTCTGTTTCACTGAGGGTGGATAACATCTTCCTTCATAGGTCCAAATCTTTTCATATTTTTCTAAGTCCACCAACTCTTCTTTTCTTATACCATAGCAATAGTCCAACCTTATACTGTCTAGTTATTTTAAATAGTCTAAAACAACATTGATTAATATGACTGGCATATGGTATAGTTTCCCTGTTTTTCTCTTTTGATTAAATCTATTTTAGCTTTAACTTTGTCTGAGATCATGATTATTACTCCTGTCTTTTTTCCCCTAATAAATTCTACTCTTGATCTTTATTTTATATTTGTGTTTCCTATTTCCCATCCCTCCTGACTCCTCTACTTTACTTCTACCTGCTACCTTGCCCTCCTATTACTTAACCTACCCCCCACCAAAGATCCCTCCTTTATCCTCTCCCTGCTCCCTATCCCTTTAGCCTTTCATTTCTTTCTGAATTTAGAAGACTTTTCTGCCCTTCTAGAAATGTATGTATTGTTTCCTCTTTAACCCATTCCCATTGAGAGCAGGGTACCAGCCCTCCTCCCCCATCCAATCTCTGTCAGTTCTTCCTCTTGTGCCTCAGTTGTATAATGACTCTTTTTACCTTTTCCTAGTCAGTTTACTTTTTCGTATTGTATTATACTCAGCTCTATTCCAATTTTTCTTTTTGAACTACCCAATTACTAACATCTTAGACACATGATTTACATTTCCTCATGTAAAAAGTAAAAAGTCTGTCCTTATTGAATTCCTTGTAATTAGTCTATTATGTTTACCTTATATTTCTCGTGGATCTGGTATGTCAAATTTTCTGATGATTTTATATCTTTTTGCAACAAAATCTTGAAAATCTTGCAATTTATTGAATATTCTTTTTTTTTCATTCAGGATCATGCTTAACTTTGCTGGCTATAATACTTTCGGTATCATCCCCAGTTCTTTTGCTGATGTATAGTGTTCCAAGACCTGCAGTCTTTTAGTGTAGCCACTGCTAGGCTTTATGTGATTCTAACTGTGGCTCTGCCCTATTTGAATTGGTTTTATTTCTTGTTGCTTATAATATTTTCTCTTTGAGCTGGGGGTTTCAGAATCAACTATGATATTCCTTTAGGTTTTCCTTGTGGGATCTCTTTCAGGTACTTGTTCTATTTCTACTTTGCCCTCTTGTTCTAACACTTCACGACAATTTTCTTTATTTTTTGTATTACTGGATCAAGATTCTTTTTTGATCATAGGTTTCAGGTCATACAATTATTCTTATGTTTTCTCTTCTTGGTTTGTTCTCCAAATCAGTTGTTTTTCTTGTATGTTTCACTTTCTCTTTCATTTTTCATTATTTATATTTTGTTTTGTTATCTCTTGGACTCTTATAATTTCATTGGCTTCCCCTTGCTTAATTCTGATTTGCAAGGAGTCATTTTGTCCTTAAGATTCTGGATCCCCTTTTCTAGTTGGTTGTCTTTCTTTTTATAATCTTCTTTTCTTGGACTGTTTTTTTTTAAATTTTCCTCAATCTCACTTTAGATTTTTAAAGGTTTTTAAAAGTTCTTCTATGAATTCTTTTTTTGGGCAGGTGACCATTTGATGTTATTCTTGGGGTTAGGGAGGTGTTTTGGTTTTTTTGGTTTTTTTTGCTTCAATATCCTCTTCTAAAGACAAACCCCAGAGTTCTCTATTCCCATAGTAACTTTCTAAGGGTGGGTTCTTTCTCCTTTGCCTACTCATTTATTATCATTTTTTATTTATAGCGGGTTGTTATTGTAATCACCTCTAGTCCTCGAGTATGGGGGATGGTGTCTCTAACCTCAGATCCTCCTTCATTTCTCCATCTGGCCTGAAACCAAAACCAAGAATTCTGCCCTCCTGCAAGTGTCTACAGCCAGCAGTGTCCCTGCCCCACTGCTTGTGCACTCACTGGGCATATGCTGGTTCCTTCTCACTCAGGGCCACATTTCAGCAGCAAAGCTAGGACTGGTATCCCTTATCAACAAAAGTTCCCTCAATCTTCCCCTGCTCAGATGCCCAGCTGCCCACATTGTCCTGGAGGTGAAAATTCCTGAGGCTGAGTCTGAGGCTACCTCCCAATCAAACCAGCCCCAGGGCTCACAACTTGCTGTTTCAGTGGAACTAGCTGAGAAGTGTTTACACTTCACATGGGCCAAATTTTGGATCTTCTCTGGTGCTTCCAGGGGGACCACTGTTCTGCCCCAATTTGTTCTATATTCACCCCGAGGCACTATTTTGTCTTATTTGTAGGGAAATATGGAGAGTTTGGAATTTTCTGACCTACTCTGCCATTTTCCCAGAATTCTCTCTCCATTGTGGGATCTCTTTCAGGAGGTGATTGGTAGATTCCTTCAATGACTATTTTACCCTGTGGTTCTAGGCTATCAGGGCAGTTTTCCTTGACAATTTCTTGAAATATGCTGTCTGGCTCTTTTTTAAAAAAATCATGGCTTTCTTAAGTTATCTCTCCTGGATCTATTTTCTAGGTGAGTTGTCTTTCTAATGAGGTATTTACATTTTCTTCTATTTTTTTTTATTCTTATGATTTTGTTTGACTGATTCTTGATGTCTCATAGAGTCATTAGCTTCCACTTGCCCAATCCTAATCTTTAAGGAATTGTTTTCTTCAATTAGCTTTTCTACCTCCCTTTCCATTTAGCCAATTCTATTTTTAAAGGAGTTGTTTTCTTCAGTGGAATTTTTTCCCCATTTGGGCAATTCTATTTTTTAAGTTGTTTTCTTCAATTTTTGTGCTTCCTTTTCCAAGATGTTGACTCTTTTTTCATAATTCTCTTGCATAACTCTCATTTCTTTTCTCAATTTTTCTTCTACCTTTCTTACTTGATTTTAAAAATCCTTTTTGAGCTCTTCTAAGAAGACTTTTTGGGCTTGAGACCAATTCATATTCCCTTTTGAGGCTTAGCATGTAGGTATTTTGACACCATTGTCCTCTTCTGAATTTGTGTTTTCATTCTTCCTTTTGCCATAGTAGCTTTCTACAGTCCAGGCTCTTTTTTGGTTTTTGTAAAGTTGAACTTTCCTCCTGGGGTATATGGTCCACTGTCCCAAGCTTCTTGCACTGGGGGCCAGGGGTCTGATCACTGGCTTTCTGAAGCAGGGCTACTGGGACTGGCAGTTTGCCTACTGAGCTAGGGTGGCCCAGCCTAGTTGTACCTGTTGTGCCCTGGATTACAGAGCTGGCAGTTTGTCTGCTTTGATGGGACTGGAGGTCTTACAGTGCCACTGGTCTGCTGAGGCCAGACCACAAGGTTTTGGTTGCTGATCTGTGCTGTGGCTAAAAGCCTCCTGCTGGCTTGCCTGAACACCTGAGCTGTACTCCCCTTTTAGCCAAATGAGACAGACTTTTTGTGAAGTCCTTCTAAGTTATCTTGGGCTGGAAAATCCTTTCACTCCCTTTTTTTGTGGATTCTGTTACTCCAGATTCTTTTAGAGACTTGATTTAACATTGTTTCCAGGGAAACTGGGGAGAAACAGGCAGTTTCCTGGCTTCTCTCCATCATCTTGGCTGGGACTCACTAGTTAAATGAAAAGTTAAGTGGGCTTTTTTATTCATAGATGATAGTCCAAGACTGCAGAACCCACCTTTCAAAGAGTGCTTATAGGGAGTGGGAGGTAGGTAGGCTGAAGGATAGGGTTCAGAATTTCCCAAATGGTTCCTATGAAGCTGCTTTTGTGAGGGGCTGGGGAGGGGATTGAGTTGTAACTTCCTGAGGGGTTGATGCTGGTATAGAAGCTCTGAGGTTGGAAGTTTTCACTAGGAGGGAAGAAGTGAAGTGGAAGACAGCTGAGGGGTAAGGGCAGGTGTAGTTGTGCTGGAAATAAGCTCCACAACTGGCTATTGTAGAGAGGGTGGGATGTGGCTCATCTTTCTACCCTATGGTGGTTGAGTACATAGCCCTTGGATCAAGCCATGATTGGCTAGAAGGCTTGCACCCTGACCTTGGACACCATTGGTCTAAAGCAGTGGTGTCAAACTCAAATAGAAATGGGGTTATTAACCATACTTAAGGATCCCTGTAAGTCACATATTGACTTAGTTTTAAAATATAATATTGTCTATGTTGCATTGTATTTTTGTTTATTTTGTTAAACATTTCCCAATTATATTTTAACCTGGTTTAGGGCTGCAGGTAGGAGTTTTGTAGGCCATTCATGGCATCATATTTGATACTTCTGGTCTAAAAGATTTTTTTTAAAACTTAGTAACTATTCAAATACTGTCTGGGATTGAGCTAATCATAATTTCATAGAAGGGTCCAGTCCAACCTTGTCATTTTACAGATGAGGAAAGTGGGGCCCAGACCTGCCCGACTAAGCACTGTTGGAAGTAAGATTCAAACCCTGGCCCTCTGATGCCAAAGCCAGTGATCTTTCCACTGTGTCAAGCTGCAAATCTTATTCTTGTCTCTTTAATTAGATTGTAAGCTATACGAGGGAAGGGGACTATAGCTTACTTATTTTTGTATCTGCCACAGTACCTTTTGTAACAAGTGTTCAACAAATGCTTGATTGATGGACACAATGCTGGAGGCAGCCGATGGAATCAGTGCTTGCTGAAGGCTGCTTCCTGTTCTTGGATGCTTTGACCCCAGCTGGGTTTCTGCCCCTTTGCCTGGGAATCCCTTAATCTGACCCCAGAGGTAGGTCGAGGTAAGATCTGCATAAAGTAAAGGGATTCCCTTCTTTTAGTTTCCCCTTCTCCTCTCTTTCTTCTCCCCAGCCTCATCACTGCAGTGATTGGGTGGACGAGGCCTGCTGATCTTCAGCCATTGTAATTCAGACTAAATTGGAGTCCCTGGGGAGTAAGCTGAGCTCAGAAGTCCATCAAGAAAGCCTAGATATTTTGTCCTGGTCATAATTTTTGGGATTTTCCTAAAAAGAAAAATCCCTGACTGCGGTGGTTGGGAGGCAGGGGGATTTTTGCAGGAGAATCTCAGGATGTAATAACTCTCCCTCCACAATGAGCCTGTTGTCTGCTAATAAAGCTTTAACATCAGGGGCAGATTAAGGGAACTAGAAATACCTCTTTTAGGTCAAAAAAGAAAGCATAAAAAAGGAAATTCAGTCGGGATTCTGTACATAGTTGTCTGACATCATGTCTGATACAGGAACGTTGCCTTCCCCTTGACCCTGCTGTAGTCTCAGATCACAATCTGCTTTTCCTTCTTTTTCTGATAAATTGGTGAGTTGTTGAGAGTTCATGTGGATAGAGTTGTCCTAGAGCAAGATTTCTTACCCTTTTTTATGTCCTGTTCCCCTTTGATAATCTAGTGAAACCCTTCTCACAATAATGTTTTTGAATGTATAAAATAAAATACATAAAACTAAACATGTACCAAATATTTTAAATACATCATCAGTCCAAGTGACACCTAAACAAAAAGGCCCTCACACTGTAATACTCAGTCTTTGGAAGTTATTTTTTTCCTGTCTGAGTTCAAGGACCCCCGAGGTCCCCTCTACTAGAAGCAGAAGCTCATAGGGAGAAGAAAAGCTTCTTCCTGGTAGCCAGGGGTCTGAAGAAAAATGCTCCTAGGGGACATGGCGACCTTACATCATCAACAACAGGAAACCTGGATTAAGTCCCTCTTTTATGTGGCACTGAACCAGATACTATGCCAAGAGAATGAAGGAAGGCATACATACACACAGTCCAAAGTCAATAAATGACCGTCAGTTCACGTCTAATAAAAGGAATGGACTGACAGAAATGAAGTGGCAAGTGACAAATAATAACCCAGATGCATTAGGAGGGTACTTCGTGCCTCTCCAGACTGCTTTCACATTCTCATCTCATTTGATGCACACAATGGGTTTTTGAGATACAAAGGAGAAAGAACAGATGTTATCACCCTCATTTAACAGATTAAAAAAAATGACTCCAAGGGAGGCTAAATGCCAATTTAAGTAGTGCCAGAGATGAAACTAGAACCTAGGTCACCTGATTCCTACATAGCCCAGTGTTTTTTGATACCACACCACTGGTGGCTCTGAACTCCTCTACTCTGCCCACCTGAATGCCACCCACACTTCAAAGTCCTGTTCAAATCGAACCCTATCTCCCTGGCATCTCCAGCCCCAAATGACTTTTCCTTCCTTGGAACTCCCATGGCTTCTATTTTCTTATTATTCATCTGACTATTGCTACCCCCTGCCTGGTATTTATTCTAAGCTGTTTAGCTCAATATGTCTTGGGGGGAAATCAAAACTAAGGGGCTGTTCTACTGAGGAAGAGCTAAGCAAATTATACTATGTTAATTTAATGGAACAGTTGCCATAAGAAATGATGGAAGGAAACTGGGCAGATGATCTCTGAAATGATGCAGAGTGAGGTGAGTAGAACCAGAAGGGCAATTTACACAGTGATAATAGCAATGGAGAGAAAAACACCTTGGAAAGACTTGAGAATTCTGATCAATGCAACCACCAACCACCAGTCCAGAGGACTTCACATGAAACACACCATCAACTCCTGCCAGAGAGGCAACCAGATCTACCACAAGCTAATTATCTCACCTTGAGTTTTTACTTTCTTTAGGCTTCGTTGTCCTCATTTATTAAAAAAAAAAAATGTGTGGTCCAACACATAACTCTAGTTCAAGTGACTTGCCTCAGGTTAAGTAATGAGATGTTTGGGGTGCTGGCACTCAAAACTAGGTCTGATGAATGGGTGTCACAATCATTTCCTTATACTAAGCTCTCTGTCTCAGATACTCTAACCATATAGTCCCCTATACTACCATTTACTCCTTCACCAAGGCACCAAAAACAAAAAAAAAAGACTTAATTGATTAAAATTTCTGTCCTGTTCACTTGCCAAAGTCTCTGATGTGGGGGAAATCATTGTATCAAATGTGCATCCCGGTCCTCTTTACCTCTGCTCTCTCTGCACACTTCTGTACCCTCACTGCCCTTTTATATCTGCCTCAGCCAAAGAGAATTAGCATGTAACTCTGCTATAGAACCATTGTAAGTCCAAGTAGAATTGAATTTAAGATTGCTCATTCTCCTGAATTCTCTTTAGGAGCTATGATAAATGTGTGTAACTTAGAAATAACTGCACAGTTCTTGGCATGTAATGTTGTTGTTGCTTGTCCTTTGTTCTGGAAGGATACCATGCCATCAGGAAGACGATGCCATGATTAGCAAGTGAATTGGATTTAAGTGAGGGAAGACTGTGCAAAGTCACCAGCCTCACTCTGTGCTCAGAAGCCACCAGAAGAGTTTATTGCCAAGATACAGGTCAGAATGACTGGCCCCAGATGAAGTGGGAGAACTTGGCCTTTTTAGGATAAGGTCTTTCCTAGGTTTTGGGTTGACTGAGGCAATGCCCATTCAGTGATTAAAGCTAGGAAAGAAATGAGACAAAGAATGGCCTCTTTTAGCTAGTCAAAAAAAATCTGGAAGGGGAAGACCCTCAAGGTTTCTGGCCAAAACAGTAATATTCACTCTGAGCCATTGGGTCGGAATAACTACCACTAAGTGGTGCTTGGCCTGGGACCTATTGTTGGCCCATCAATGAGATCCAGAGTGAATTGGGTTTAAGGCAGGATCCTTAAGAAAGAAATTTAGCCCATAAATCCCAAGATATACCTTTGGGCAGAGCACTACAGGTAAGGGGATGATAGCCTAGGAGAGAAGAAGAGAGGAGAAGAAAGGAGAGGAAAAAGAAGGAAGAGAAGAGCTTCATTGCCTAGCTGGAACTGGCCAGTTGGGTCCCCAGTGGGGCAGCCTATACTGCCCACAGGTTGTGCTTCAGCCCTCCCTCACCCCCTCACCTCCCGCCCCTCCCCCACTCCCACTCTAAAATCACTTTGTATTGACTTTGTTTATTCTTTAATTATATTTTAGGTATAAATATTGTCTCTTCAAAAGAGTGTAAGCATGCAGAGGACATTTTTCTCTTCCTTTCACCCTAGCCTAGGGCCTGGCCTATAATAAAAAATAAATGCTGATTGATTGGACTTAGGAGTGAGCCCCTAATTTGGGTTAGTAATAATAATACTGGATATATGTATGTGTGTGTTTGTATAAACAACTATGTGTACATAGATATACATACACATATATGTGTTTTTTTGTTGTTGTTGTTCAGTCATTTTTCAGTTATGTCTAACTCTTTGTGACCCTATTTTGAGGTTTTCTTGGCAAAGATACTTGAGTGATTTGTCATTTCCTTCTCCAGCTCATTTTATAGATGAGGAAACTGAGGCAAACAGGGTTAAGTGACTTACCCAGGGTCACCCAGCTGGTAAGTGTCTGAGGCTGGATTTGAACATAGGTCTTCCTGACTCCAGACCTAGTACTCTATCCACTGTGCCATTGAGCTGCCCAGGTGCATACATATATACAGACATACATACATACTACATGCATATATACATAATACATGCATACACTTAAGTAATCCAATTCACTTGAAAGTCATGGCGTTATCTTTCTGATGCTGATGGGGATGGGATCTGAATTCCCAAAAGGAAAATATCATGTTTTTGGGATCTGGACCCCAAAAAGCAAAAGCCGCTAGACCTTCCCACTTGGCTCAGGTCCCTGGTGTTCACCTGGAACAATCATCCCTTCCCAGTTAATAAAGTGCCCTTTCACTGTCTGCACCTGGCCCCACCCTAGACCACCACTCCCTTAATTCCATCTAGACCCCTCCTCCATTCCCACAGTCTTCTGTATAAAAGATCCATTTTCCCTCCATGAAAGTGCTCACATTCCTTAGGAGTCTGGCCAATATGGCAGATCTTTAGAATCATGCCTACTATCGGTTTCTTTGACTGAAAGAAAGTTTGGATCGAATTCATTTGGGCAGGACTCAACCTCAACAATGCCATGGTCCTCTTTGAGAATGACGGACAAACAACAACCTGGCACATAATAATTGCTTAATAAATTCTCTCTCTCTCTCTCTGTCGCTCTGTCTCTCTCTGTCTCTGTCTCTCTCTGTCTCTCTGTCTCTCTGTCTCTCTGTCTCTCTCTCTCCTATTTCTAATAATTAGGAGCTATCTAAAAGTAGGATGAGCTGCCAAGAGAAATACTGAGCTGCCAAGAGAAATACTGAGCTTCCCTTCTTTTTGTGTGCCACAGAGAATAGAGAACTTTGAGAGTGAGAAGGAAATTGAGACATATTGGAAAAGACTGGAGAGCCAGAAATAGCCAGAAGAGAGTAAGAAGAGCCAAGGCCAACCATGCTTCATCCTCTCCTTCCTCTTCTTCTAGCTCTCTGTACTTTGTTACCATGCTGCCCTGTGCCTCTTCTCTCTTTTTTATCTCTCTTTTATGTATTATTTTCCACCATTGGGAGGTAAGTTCCTTGAGGGCAGGGACTGTTCTTTTTGGTTTTGCTTGTATTTATATCCCACTGCTTAGCCAAGTGCCCAGCATAGAATATGTTCTGAGTACATGTTTGTTGAGTTCACTTGATGACTCTATTCTACAGATGAAGAACCTGAGATCAGAGCAGGGTGTGTGTGTGTGTGTGTGTGTGTGTGTGTGTGTGTGTGTGTGTGTGTGTGTGTATGTGTGTAAATCCTGCGTCAAAGTCCAGAGGTTTTTTTTTCCCCTCTTTGGTCTCATCTTTTTCTCAGCTGACCCAGTGACCCAACTTGGTGATGTCGATATTCTCTCTCCCAGGCCAACCCAACTGTTCTCCTAGAGGCAGGAGAATGATGCCATGTCTCACTGTGGGAGTTGGAGCCAGGTGGGATGGAACTGCCCACCAGCCATGAGAGACAATGCTCTGCTTCCCAACATGGACATACAGCAGCTGCCATAAGCACTAAGGTTGATGAGTGATTAAGCTTGGACGAGAATATTTCTCTTGATCTCCTGACCCCACTGGAGACTTTTACCTGGATTGCAATTACTGGAAGGATTATGTCCTGCTTACTCATACCTCAGGAACCTTTCTTCCCCTTTGCATATATATAATTTCTGCCTAGGCATAAATGCTCTTGACAGGGAGCAAAGTGTCAAACAAAGGTTTCTCTTTTCCCCTGGTGTTGCAATCCCAAGGTTTCCTGCCTAGACAGCTCTGGGAGTTTTAGGGGAGAAGCCTATCTGGATAGCCCACAAGAAATCTTTCCTGGATTTAACTTGGCTGTCTTTTCCTTTGGGAGAATGGTCTGGAGCTCAGAGACTGCTCCCATATGCCTCCAGTCACATGGAGGATATAAAAATCATGCTGTGACCTTTGATTCAACTCAAGAGAAAGGGGTGTCCTGCACAAATCATGCTAATAATAGTAATAGCTGGTATTTATGATGCACTTTAAGGTTTGCAAAGGGCTTTGCATAGGTTATCTCATTGGAAGTCGTTATTATTAATATTCTCATTTTACAGATGAGGAAACTGAGACAGCCTTGGGAGGTGAATGCTATTATTATCCCCATTTTACAGATAAAAACATTTAGTCTGAGTGGTTAAGTGACTTGCCAGGGTCACACAGGTAGCAAATGTCTGAGGAAGAATTTGAACTGAGGCCTCCCTGATGGCAAGTCCAGTGTTCTATCCACTGGAGCACTGAATTGCCAGGTAAATAGTGGCTTGCCTCAGGCTGGTGGCCAGAAGAATTTGGTTCCCTACTAGCCTACTGTGGGAAGTTCTAAACTAGAGAGAATCACAAAAGGAAGGGGTGGGGTTGCTTCTTTTTCAGTACCTATAGTCCATATGAATCTGAGGTTTCGGACAAGGCTGAGACCAGGAACAAGGAAATGCCTCAAGTTCTTGGTGAGACCCCAAGACTGGTAGGACCGGGCTGGGCACTTGTCACTTGACACCCTTTCTGTTTACTTTGGGTGTCAATTGTAAAGTGGCTTCCTCTTTCCTATCCCAGTTTAAGGATGAAGTGGGGGAAGAGGTAGAGAGACAGGTGTGGGGTTTGGGTTAGGGACTTTGGTCAAGGTGGCGCAAATGCAGCTGGGGACACCTCTACCCCACTTGACTCTGATGAATGGATCTGGAAATGAATGGGAGTGTGACCAGGGCAGGACTCTAGACTAAATTTTTCTAGTCTAAGCAGACAATTGTCCAAATGAAACCTCGACATCTCAGCTTGTCCTTTGCATTTCTAGTTTGGCTCCATTGGGTGGGCATGGAAGAGAGTTGTCGGCCAACTTTTCAACTGAAGCTTGAAAAGGAGGCTCATTGAGGCTTGGGGTTTCCGGCTTTGAATGTAGTGTCTTATATATAGCAGGAACACAGATCCATGGAGAAGCTCCTGACATGTTACCTAGCAGACCAAGGTTTTCAACCAATGGATAGAAAGAGAGAATTTGTTAAGTGCTTACTTACTATGCAAAGCGTTGCAGGTACAAATACAAGCAAGTAAGATAGTCCCTGTCCTCAAGGAACTTACATTTTAATCGGGGAAGACCACACATATAACAGAGCTGGAAAGAAGCGGGGATGGTCTGGAGAGCGGGGAATCGTTTGGAGATGGCTGGAAAACAAGGTGGAGATCTATATTCTGGCAAGATAAGGCAAAAGCTTTTGGATAAGAGCTCCAAGGATGGAGTCCAAGTTTCTGGTGGGGATGATATCCAGGGAGCCAGAAGCATGGTTTTGAGATGGTCAGAAAGCAGCATAAAGACATAGTATAGAAAAGAGTTCTAGATTTGAGCTCAGGAGACCTAGGCTCAAATCCTGGCTCTCATACTATCTAGGTGACCAAAGGCAAGTTTCATAAGCCTTAATTATTTTATCTGTAAAATGGGTAGAGACTCTTAGAGCTGAAAAGAGATGATGTGCATCCTAATCCATGTCTGATGAAGAATTCCTTCTACAAATCTACAAGAAGGGGTCATTCAGATCTTACCTAAAGATCCCCAGTCCTGGGGAACTCTCTATCTCCTGACGGTCCTTCGATTCTCCTTTGGGATGGTCCTATTGTGGCTTACAGTATACCAAGCACATAATAAGGATTTGTGGATTGACCTGAACTGAACTGAATTGGAATCAGTTTACCCACATTTGGGTAGCTAGGTAGCACAGTGGATAGAGCACTGGGCCTGTGTCAAGAAGACATGGGTTCGAATATAACCTCAGACACTTACTACCTGTGTGGCCCTGGGCAATTCACTGAACCTCCATTTGCCAAAGTTCCTTATCAATAAAATGGGAATGCACTGCAGAAGGAAATGGCAAACCACTCCAGGATCTTTGCCAAGACAATTCCACGGACAAAGTCCATGGGCTCATGTAGAGTTGGACACGACTGAGTGACTCCACAACAACAACAACAAGGGGAAGGGACCGGACCATGAAGGATATAGATGGATGTAATGTGTTGCTTTCTCATTTCCTCATCTGCCCCAAATCATGGGAAAATAGGGGGAAATGACCCGATCCCCAGAGCATTAGATCAAACTTGGAGATTCCCAGATGGCCCTCTCCAAGCTAAATCAACTGAGTCAATAAGAACCAGATGGGCCCTGTCTTTCTGACTAGGAAGCTTGGTGGCCAAGTGGATAGAGCCCTGGGCCTAGAGTCAGGAAAATCTGAGTTCAAATCTGGCCTCAGATGCTTACTAGCTGCGTGACCTTGGGCAAGTCACTTTAACCTCTGTCTGCCAAGCTCTAAAATAGAGATAATAATAGCTCCTCCCTCCCAGGGTTGTTGTGAGGATAAAAGGAGATATTATTTAGAAAGTGCTTTGCAAACCTTGAAGCACTATGAAATGCTAATTATAGTCATCATCATCATTATTATTAGCTGGGTTTTCAAATAAAGTGCATGCACTTGGGAGTGGGAGGAGGACAAGCCCCTTGAAAGCCTCCTCTCTTGTACCTTGTCCTTGCCCAAATGAACCAAAGACAGATAAATTCTCTGTACTCATTCATGGGGGGAAAATATGATGGCCTCCATAAGCAACACCAGCTAGAGAATCCAAAGATCTGAGTTCTAATCCCCTCTTTCACTAGCTTGCTATTTCTTGGGCAAGTCCCCGGGCCTCCAACTGCTATAAAACGAGGCATTTGATTGGATGGAAGGTCCCTTCCAATCCTATGACTGATGACTCTACAATAGATGACTCTCAAACACTGGTAGGAATAGGAGCCTTCTAGCCATTTAAGGTGTTTTATTTACATATATGTATGCACACACATAATACATATATGTATATAGATATGTGTATATGTATATGTGTGCACATGCACGTGTGTATGCATGTATTATGTATATATGCATGTAGTATGTATATATGTATGCACCTGGGCAGCTCAGTGGCCCAGTGGATAGAGTACTGGGTCTGGAATCAGGAAGACCTATGTTCAAATCCAGCCTCAGACACTTACCAGCTGGATGACCCTAAGTAGGTCACTTGAGCCTTTTTGCCTCAGTTTCCTCATTTACAAAGTGAACAGGAGAAGGAAATGGCAAACCACTCCAGTATCTTTGCCACAAAAACCCCAAATGGGGTCGCAAAGAGTTAGACATGACTGAACAACAACAACAAAAGAACACATATATGTGTATGTATATCTATGTACACATAGTTGTTTATACAAACATGTGCGTGTGCGCACACACGTTTATACAAACATATGTGCGCGCGCGCGCACACACACACACACACACACACACACACACACATATATCCAGTATTATTGCTACCAACCCAAACCAGGGGCTCACTGCTAAGTCCAACCAATCAGCATTTATTTTTTCTTATAGGCCAGGCCCTAGGCTAGGGTGATATGAAGAAAAAAAATGTTCTCAGGGTGCTTACACTCTTTTGAAGAGATAACATTTATGCTTAAAGTATGATTAAATAATAAACAAAGCCAATACCAATCACCGGCACCTAGGGAAGTCAGGAGAGGCTTCCTGAAGGCTAAGTTTTAAAGGAAGTTATTATTTCTCAAGGGTGGAGGTGAAGCTCCCTGGACCCCTGTCCACCACAGCCAGTACAAGTGTACCATAAGGCAGAAGGTAATGTTTTGTGCCAGCCAATAATTCTCTGCATGGCCAGTGTGGAAATGCTAAACAGTCAGCTTTCCATTATCTGCATGATAGAAGGTTGCTGATGGCAGTGAATAAAACAGCCAATCTTGATCTTGTTGGCTTTGGAACACATTGATAGGAACAATTTAGAGCTGTAAGACATCTTAGAGGTTGTCTAGCCAACCCTCTTGTTTTATAGCTGAGGAAAAGAGTCCCAGAGAAGTTAATTGACTTTTTCACAGTCACACAGGAATAACTGGCAGAACCAAGATCCTCTGATTCTAATCTTTCACTCTCCAAACATTGCTTCCCACTTTTTTAGCACTTGAAGATTTACAAAGCAATCTATATGCACTCAGCTCTGTTTTAATTCTCACAACAACATTATGAAATAGATTCTGCAGGTTTTTATTAATTATACCCATTATACTCACTGAGGTTCAGAGTCACACAGCTAGTCAATGCTCTAGTCATACTATGTGATTGCTTTGCATTGGTATCATCCATCCTTGTTTTTTTTTTAAATGTGGCTGATGTTAAAACTAGCTGGCATGACCCAGCTGATGACAGTTCATGGGTGCTGGGAAAGTGCTAAATGGGAAAGGGAAGCCAGCCTGCTATTAAACATTGAGGAGAAACCACTGGGAAAATGTACTGCAAATAGATTATTGAGAATTGGTTATATAGAGAGATGAAAAAGCCACTCCTCTGGTCAGTGGAGTTCCATGGTGTTAGCCAGGAGTGGGGAACCTGTAGCCTCAAGACACATGTGGCCTTCTATGGCCTCAGGTGTGGCCTTTTGACTGAATCTGAGTTTTACAGAACAAATCC
This sequence comes from Phalanger gymnotis, assembly GCA_028646595.1. Classification (NCBI taxonomy): domain Eukaryota; kingdom Metazoa; phylum Chordata; class Mammalia; order Diprotodontia; family Phalangeridae; genus Phalanger; species Phalanger gymnotis. The sequence continues at coordinate 251,538,226 of CM053626.1, forward strand.
TTTTATTAAGGGGGTTTGTTCTGTGAAGTTTGGAACCCTAGAGAGTTTACATGCCTATGGATGCACTTCCATATGCACACAACTGTGATGGGCAGTGGGTGCCTGTGGATTTTGAAGTCTCTGGTTTTTCTCCTTTATTGGTGATTAGATTATATCAGTTGGCAAGAGCATCATGTTAAGACAGATGGGTTAATTTCTCATCTATGACCTGGAGCTAGGAAAGATCTTCAAGTTCTATGTATCTATCATCTATCTATCTATCTATCTATCTATCTATCTATCTATCTATCTATCTATCTATCTATCTATCTATCTATCTATCTATCTATCTATCTATCTCTCCATGTATCTCTCTGTATATCTATCTATCTATCTATCTATCTATCTATCTATCTATCTATCTATCTATCTATCTATCTATCTACGAATCTATGTATATATCTATATATCTCTCTATGTATCTATATATCTATGTATCTATCTATGAATCTATATATATGTATGTATGTATCTATTATCTGTCTATGTAGCTACGTATTTATGAATGTATGTATATACGTGTGTATGTATGTATGTATGTATGTATATATCTATCTCTTTCTGTCTATTGAGTTCTATCTAGTTCGACACCTTCCTATCTCAGCCAAGCATCAAGGAATCTGTCCAAAGTCACATAAGAAGTAAGTGTATTCATTCATTTGTCATTCAGCCATCTCCTTTGTATCTGACTCTTTGTGTCGGAAAGGCAGGGTGGGCTCCTTAGCACTTAGTTCAACAAGTGCCCTTGAAGAGTTTGGCTTTTGTTTGCATTGAGTGATTCAGCTATTTCATTGAATCTTGTTAAGTGCTAAGCCCCAGGCCCAAGATTTGGGTGTCCTTGGTGCCTCATTGCCTCAGGGGAGGGCTTAATTTAG
>CM053626.1:251539639-251556746 GCA_028646595.1 Phalanger gymnotis
AAACCTAGATGTTGGTAACTATGAATTGTATTGGGTCTGTCTGTTTGTAATTTGTTTAAGGGCTCTTGAGATGATGTTGATGTTGAGACTCCTGGGCAGCTGTAGCTAAGGAGCCCTCCAGCTTGTAAACCCAGATGCTGAGACTTTGTTGAACTCTGGTAACTACGTATTGGGATTTGAATCAGACAAGGTCTGTCTGTTGATGTTTGTAATTTGCTTGTATTTTGCTCTGAAGTTCAGGGTGCTGGCTTTTTCCCCTGAACTAAGTAAATGATATTTGTGTGCTGAATTAAAGTAAGCTTGCCAACCCCTTCACCTTGCTCTCCTTATTAAGGCATATCAAAAGAACCTGGGCTTTCTGGTTGTCTGGCAGCTTTCTGGGTGCTGGCTGTGGGTGGATCTGCCCCCCCCCCCCTGCACAGAAGCTGCTAGCCAGATTGTGGAAACACTCTTCATGACCCATTTTGGTTTTCTTGGCCAAGATACTGGAGCGGTTTGCTATTTCCTTCTCCAGCTCATTTTACAGATGAGGAAAATGCGGCAAACAGGATTAAATGACTTGCTCAGGGTCACACAGCTAATTAAGTGTCTATGGCTGGATGTGAACTCAGGAAGGCGAGTCTTCCTAACTCCAGGTCTGGTGCTCTACGCACTGTCACCTACCTGCCCCTTCATTCCTTTAACAAACATTTAATGAGCACCCCCTTTATGCTAATTATTGGAGATACAAAGACAAAACAATCCCTGCCCTTAAGGGGCTTATATTCTATGCTAGAGCCAAGATTTGAACAAACCCAGGTCCACTGAATGCAAATCTAGGTTTCCTTTGACACATCCTAGCTGTATGAGCCTGGGTAAGTCACTTAATTTCTCAATGGCCCAGACAACTCTCTAAGATTGTAAGTTTCCATTGGTAGAGAGAGTTTCCTCATCAGGAGTTCTTCTTTTGGTGAAATTGCAGATATAGAAAAACTGATGATGACAAAATTAATGGCAGTTTCTACTGGCATAGTACTCTACAGTTTGCAAAGCATTTTAACATTCACTGGAAAGATGGTTCAGCATAAGAAAAAGATCACACAACTAGGAAGGAGCAAAGCCTGGACTTGAATGCAGGATCCTGACTCCTCAGTCAGTCCTCTGTCCACTACACTGTGTGCTATCTCAGCCCAGGTGGCATCACAGGATAATGAGTAGAGATAGCCATACTAGACTTAACGTGACTGGTAAGAAAAAAAAGGAAAATGCATGCTCTGTAGACAGAACACTGTCCTTGAAATCAGGAAAACCTAGGTTCCAGTCCCATCTTTGATGTACCCTAGTTGTGTGACCACAGACAGGTCACTTTATCTCTCAGAAATCCAAGGATCTCTCTGAATCTGGTAGTTATTGACTTGGCATTGATGGAGAGAGTTTCTATGTTGGAAGCTCCCTTCACTGATGAATTCATAGACCTGGACCAGAAAAAAAAAAAATAACCCAACATGAAGGGTTGTTATGAGGATCAGTTGAGATTATATGAGCGAAGTACCTTGCAAAATCGAAAGTCTTAGATAATGTCACTTACTAAAAATATTATTCTCACACCACAGGTATTACACCACAGGTGTAATACGCCGTCAGTGTATTACAATCATAGACATAGAACTACAAAAATCCTCAAAGGCCAACTAGTCCAGGGAACTCAAGTCCAGGGAGGATAAGGAATTTTGCTCAAGGTCATGCAGACTCCAGAATCAATACAGTGACACTTACAAGTTCAAGTTAGAAAGCACCTGAATCTGGGAGACAAGAGACTTGGCTTCTGAGGCTGCTCCTGCCATGTAACCTTAGACAAATCCCTGAACTTTCTTACAGATCATTGGTTTCCTTATCTGTCAAATGAGATACTGTCAGATAGGACCAGAATCTGATCGTCCTTCTCTGAACATGGACAGGACTTGTTTGTATCATTTTAAAGATCTGAGGTGTTTTTGTGAATACTAGAGGAGGGGGATTTACAATGGGAAATTGTCCTTAATACTCCTGCTATGGTATGCACATTTTTCTTCGGGGGGAGGGGGGGAAGGGGGACAGTGCAGGGAAGATAGAAATGAAGTAGTGCACAGATAAGCAGTCGATGATTACTGAGGAATCTGTGAGTGGAGCACCAAGGCCCAACTAGCTACTCTTTCCTCTTGAGCCATCTGGGTCTATTGGCAAGATATAGATGAGGATAACTGGAGATAGCCCCTCCAGGTGCTCAATATATACTTACTGAAGGAATCCCTACTTGACTCAAGGAGCTACAGTGAGAATTGAATGAGGTCAGAAACATCATTCCTCTATCCTCTCCTGTTTTAATCAGCTCTAGTAAGTATTATATTATGTCGCCAGATACATTATATCTAGTGACTATTCCAGGACACTGGAATCAGTACTACAGGTAAACCCAGTGGTTTGAATCTGGGCTCTGTTACTTCCCATGTGATAATAAGCAAATCATCAAACCTCTCCATTTTTCGGTATCTGCTTCTGTAAAATGTAGGGGTTGGACTAGATGACCTCTGAAGCATCTTCTTCTTTTCTTTTTTTTTTTAAGTTTGAAATTATTTATTCCAATCATCTTACTGTAGAGATCAGGCAACTGACAGAGAAAATGAAGAAACTTGCCCAGTATCATAGAGGTAGCAAGTAGCAAAGGAAAGAGTCTAATCCTCTGACTTTAAATACTGATTGAATGCTCTATTCACTATATCACATTCACTTTCACAATGACTAAGTGTATGGGATCTCTTTAGAACTTAAACACACTCCTTACGCTCCAGGTTTCTTTGTGGAGTTCCTTTTTTCTTCTTCAAGAAAGTTGGTGATGTGCATTTTAACCTCGTTTTACCCGGTTTTTCTATATTGAATTACCCTGGGATCTCTAGCCATGCTAGGCTTGCCTTCTGAACGTTGCTGATGAGCCTCCCGTCATAGAGTATGGATTCTGATTATTTTACAAATAGCCTTAATACTCACTATTTCCTTGTGGACAGTAGAATTCATACTGAACCTGTCCTTTTGTTCAACACCATTTTAAGTGCTGAGGAAGATATAAAGACATATGTATGACACATGACATTTGACCTCAGAAAATGTATAACCTGTTTCCCTGGGCTCTGTCCTGCCATGCTTGCTAAGGACATAGAAAAATAGACCTCAGCCCAACATAGTTGCTATAGCCCATGTTTTCTTATATTATACCAGTTTTGCTATAGGTGTTCCCATTCTGGTAAGTCTTTCCAGACAGTAGATAGTTGATGTCATTTTCCATGAGGAGGTCTCTATGGCCGCCTGTTCCCATAGGCATTGATATTCCAGGTGACATTAGCCCCTTCTATTGATGAATCTGCAGGTGCTCTGCCCAAAGGAATATAAATTTTGATCACTGAAACCTCTCAAAATGTCTTGGGGTTTATGGGCCAGATTTCTCGGAAGCCTCTCCTGACTCTGGATTTGTCATCTTATAATTCTTCTTTGCTCTAGATTTGATGATTGGATTTAGCTTGCATGGTTCCAGAGAGCATAATTAGAACGGATAAACATGAGTTGCAGAAGGTAGCTATCAATCTATTACATGAATAAACTTTCTAACAAGTAGAGGTGTCTAGCCACAGGATTGTTTGATTCATAAGGTTTCCTATCACTGGAGGGTACTGAGGAGCCTTCCCCAAGCTTTAGGTCTTCCTGACTGGGGATTGGCTCCTCCTTGGGATTCTTGTCAATGACACAAGATGGCTTCTTTCTACCAATTTCAGAAGCACCATTGGTCTTTTAACTCCAACTGGTGGTTTGGAGCCCCCAGATGGCTTTGTCTCTGAGCCTGCTTGATCCCTTGGGTTGGAGAATTGCCACAACTAATCCCAAATCATGATTTCTCTTCTATCTCACTGCTCTTGGTGTCTATAATCTCTTTCCCTTACTCCTGTCCTCCCACTCTCTAGACCACAAGAGTGTTCTCTAAGATTACTTACAAGGTAAAAGAAGAGTATGCAGAAATAGCAAGAAAGGGGTTGAAAATCATCGAGAGTCTTTCCTTGAGGGCTGAACTATGAAGGAAGTTTTAAAAGTGTAAAGTGTAGGGAGTGTATATATATATATATATATATATATATATGTATATATATGTATATGTACATATATATACACATATAAAGTATATATTTATTCATCCATCCATCTGTCTATCATCTATCTAATCGATCTATCTACCTACCTAATCTCCTCAGAAAAATGGCCTTGTGATCCCTACACTATCATCAACACTCTGGCATTCACTGTGGATATCAAGGCCGACAAACATTAGATCAAACAAGTCGTAAAATATCCAGGCATCAGTGTGGCCAAGGTTAGCAAAGATAGTGATCTGCCCTGATGGCAAAAAGAAGGCCTAAATCAAACTTGCTCCAGGCTATCTATCTATCTATCTATCTATCTATCTTTCTATCTATCTTTCTATCTATCTCTCTATCATAGTTAACATTTATATAGTGCTTACTATGTGCCCAGCGCTGTGCTAAGTACTTTATAATTATTATGTTATTCGATCCTCACAATAACCTTACAAGTGCTATTATTTTCACCATTTTACAGATAAGGAAACTGAGGCAGAGGTTAAATGACTTGCCCAGAGTCGTCTATCTATCCATCTATCTGTCTGCCTATCTGTCCATCTATGTATCTATCTACCTACATATTTATCTATCTGTGTATGTATACACATATGCATATACATAGCACTACATATATATATATACAAAGTTTACAAAGTATTATATAGCTATCTATAATATATACATATGATATGTATATACAGCTTTGGTATTATATTATGTACAAAAATATAGTGCTTTATAAAGTATTTATGTAGCACTTAAAAGTTATATTATAAATATAATTATATGTTACAAGTATTACATAACATGTAGTATTTATAGATAATATTGTGCTTTGTAAATTTTAAAATGCTATTTAAAGTGCTATATAATATATAATATTATATATAAAATACAGTGCTTTGTAAACTTTAAAATGCTATACAATATATAGTATTTTATATATAATATAGTGCTTTATAATATATAATATTTTATATAATATGGTGATTTATAAACTTTAAAATGCTATATATATGTATATATATATATATATATAAAATATGCTTTGCAAACTTTAAAGTGCTGTGTAAAAGTCATTTATTATGTAGTTGATTTTCCTCCTGTTACAGATGATAAGACTGAGGCCCAGAGAGGGGAGCTAACTACCTCAGGCAGTAAAGAGCAAGGTCTGGGCTCTCTGACTTCAATTGTGGCATGGGTTCTGCTAAGCCATCCTCCCTTCCATCCACATGAAGAACCTCAGTCCAGGAAGGGAAGCTGCACTTCCACCAGTTGTGGCCAGGCCCAAAATATCCAGGGCTCTGTTGGCCTAGTTGTTCCTTTCAGCTTCACTTCTCCTTTCTTTCTTCCCCTTCTGGGGCTAAATCTCTGGGTCAGTGTTGGGGCAGGGAGACTTTTGAGTCAGCCTTGCATGGGTGGACTGTGTGGGCTTCAGACAGTAAAGAATGCATGTGTATGTGTGTGTGTGTGTGTGGTGCTGGATGTACATAGGTGGGCCTACCTGTATGGGGGTGGGGGAAAGGGGAGCCTAAGACCATTGCAGGGTTGCTTACATCAGGACAAGTTCAATATGGAAAAATCCCTAGAAGAAGGTAAGCAGGAGGGCTAAGGATGCCATCTGTAGGCCTTCAAGCTGGCCTTAGCTCAGCTATGGGGAGGGTCCCAGAGCCCAGCAAAGACTCTAGAGTTAGCTCTGTACAGGAGACAACTTGAACCCTTTATACTCCAGGGATGGAGGTAGGAAGCAGTTGGGACCTGATCTCTTGGAAGTCCTGCCTGGTGGCCTGACAGAAGCAAAGGAGTGATTTAAAGCTAGAAGGAACCTCGGAGGCCATCTTTTCCACCTCTTACCCCCAATTTTACAGACGATGAAACTGGACCTCAGAGATGTTAATGACGTGACCAAGGTTATCCAGGCAGTAAACATTGGAGATGGAGTTTGAACCCGGGTCCTGTGGCTTGAGTGAGTATTCTTCCACTAACTTGAGGTCTGGAGGGAGCTTCCTTCGGGATCAGATCCCAGGACACTTATTGTTGCTGATGCGGAGGTGGGGGTGGGGGTCCGGGTCGCTGGAGCCAGGTGGGTTGAGGCTAAGAAATGCAGTCCTAGCAGAGGACCCGGGTGCAGTGGAAAGAACTCTACGACAGGAGCCAGGAATCTACATTTAAGTCCTTGTTCCCTTGTGACCTGGTCCAAGTCAGTTCTTTTTCCTGTGCTTCACATTCATTATCGGTAAAAAGAGCAGATGCGCTCGGAGGTCCCTTCCAGCTCTGAAGCTTTGATCCTATGCCTTCCTCATAATGTTGTGAGGAGAGGGCTTTGCCCTTTGCAAAGTACTGTGGAAACGTGAGTTACCATCAAACATAACCTAAGCCTCAGTTTTGCTTTCTGTAAAATAGCCATATAACATTTCTATCACCCAGGATTGCAGGATTCTTATGTGAAAAGTGCTTTGCAAGGATAATCATTATTAGTATCCTTTTCATTTTTAAGCAACCCAGCAGTTACCCTGGTTCTTTGCATGTGTGTGGACACCCTATTGATACAACTCACAGCTAATCTGATTTCTGATCAATAGGGCCTCCCCAAAGCTAGGAGGAAGTGAACAGATGGGAGAAGCCAAAAAGAAAAAGACCCAGGGAATTGGTAGGAGTCACGTGCTGTCGGTTGGCCAGTGTGCCCATGGGAGGGTGTTTCTTTAAGAGCCCAAGACAGGTGTGGATCCAGACTTCACACGGTTTCAGTTTTGGTGGCATCCAGTGCCCTGCTGGCAGCCTCCGGGGGAGGCAGAGACAATACCTTTGGAGTTCAGGGAGCTGGAATGGTATCGGGGCAGTGCCCCTGAAGGTGAAAACAGAGAAGAGAAGAGACAAGAGTGAGTGCAACTTTTCTGGGATCTCCTAGAACAGGGCACCAGCTCAACCAGGACTCTCAGGAATAAGGGGCTGAGAGACTGACAGGTCTGGTGGAAGGGACTGGGCAGTGTCGACCCTCAAAGAGTGGGATTGGGCTTGGGGGGCATGTGTGAGGATAGCCCAGGTGGTAAAGATCTTTGAGGGGGACTCGGTGAGGATGATGTCCGGCCCCCCCCCACCCCACCTCTGCCCCAGTCCTCTGTCCCTAAATGGAGGAGAAGGGCAGCAGGTAGCAGGGGGAAATAGGTGCTTCTCTACTATTTAAGAAGATTCTATATTCGATTTTGGTGGTTATCAGCGTACACTTGTGACATACTTACGTTCCCTCCCCAAGACCCGAGCATAGCAGATACTCCCCCCGCTTTCTGCATGTATGACATTCCACCCAGTTAGAAATCCCAACATTATTCCATCATCCCTTAGAGCCACCAGAACACAAGCATCTTGATGTAATGAAAAGAATCAGTAACAGTCATCTTGAATTCCAAAGACCTGGGTTCGAGTCTCCGTGCTGCAACTTACCAGCTGTGTAACCTGGGACAAACTGTTTTATTCTGCTGAGCCTTGGTTTTTTTATCTGTAAAATAGGAATGATAATATTTACACTCCCCACAGCACTGTGATGATCACACAACGTGATGTTAGCTGAGCGCTTTGCTCACCTTAAAGTGCAATGTGAACAGAGGCTATGATCGTACGGAGGTAGAGGGTTTTGTTTTGTGGCTTTGTTGCTGTTGTCATTCAGTCCTTTCTCAGTCATGTTCAACTCTTCGTGACCTCATCTGGCGCTTTCTTGGCAAAGGTACTGGAGTGGTTTGCCGTTTCCTTCTCCAGCTCATTTTTACAGATGAGGAAACTGAGGCAAACAGGGTTAAGCAACTTGCCCAGGGTCATATAGCTAGTAAGTATCTGATACCAAATTTTAACTTACTAGTTATGTGATATTGGGAATATATCTTAACCCGTCTGAGTGTCTTTCGTCATTTACAAAATGGAGAGGACCATACCCATGTTCTCAGCCTTGTAGACGTGCGCGGATCAAATGGGACCATGGTGGAGTATCTGCTACGCCTCAATCACTTACCAAGCTCTTACAGAGTGGTCTGGGGGAATGAGTGCTCTCAGGTCAGGAGACATGGCTTCAGACCTGGCTTCTGATGCTTGGTAGCCGTGTGACCTTGGCTGAGTCATTGAACCTTCTTTATTTCTTTCTTTGTAAATGAGCACCTTGAGTTAGATGACCTCTGAGGCTCCTTCTGACTGGGGTCTTTGATCTCAGCGCTATTCTCAGCCACCCGCATATGGATGGAGAAATTCAGGTCTGGAGAGCCACTGGCCTCAGGTCACACTGCATGGAAAAACGGTATTATTCTAATTGGCCGTTGGCGTTTCTAGACCATGTGAGGATCTATTGGGTCTCCTGGCTTTACAGCTTAGGCATTTGTTGTCTTGTTTTTTGAATTTTCCTGAGGCTCAGAGGCATCCTCTCTTATAGAGGAAGGTAGAATTTACTGCTTGCTTCCCAGAGAGGGTAAGGTCCTTGAGGACAGAGACTGTTTTGTTTTGGTCTTCACATCCTCACTGACTAGGACAGTGCTTGGCACATAGTAAATCCTTTTTGCATTGAATTGAATTAAATTGAAATTATTGACTGCATCATACCCTTCCCACCAAGCGGCATAGAGGGCAAATTCCATAACACATGTGGTTCTCCTTGGGGTCCTGGGGAGGATGAAGGATGAGCTACATTGAACCCCACTGCTGCCCCAACATGTGAAGAAGCAAGGAGTGAGATGAGCAAGAGCCAGCCAAACCTGGGGCTTTGGGCCTCTTGGTCTGTCTGTTTGTGAGCAAGGGAGAAGGAAGAGGGTGAACTAGGTTCCAGAAAGTAAAAAATGGAGCCAGGGAGAAAGAAGAGGAAAGACAGAGGCCTCAATCCCCAGGTCAGGTGGGAGCTGGCCAGTCCCCTTTGCTGCCAAAGGTCTTGTTTATTTGTTTTGGGTTTGTTTTTATCAGAGCCATAACTGTTTCTAGTCTGGCCCAAGTTGCTCAGACCTCAGTTTGTGCAAACTTTTTACAGGTCACCTTTTTCCCTTGACAAGGGAAATTCTGTGTTCCCCCAACCCTGGAGGGGGACTTCTCACAGGCATGCCTAGAGGCACGTATCAGGGAAGGAAGGAACAATGGGGGAAGTCTAGGTCAAATATAAATTAGAGTTCTCACCTCCATTCTCCAATGCTTCCTCCTCCTCCTCTTCCTTCTCTTTCTCTTCCTCCTCCTCCTCCTCCTTCCTGGAAATAAAGTAGAGTGGAAAAACAAATGGCAGAAGCTCTAGGATCTCATATTTGCCCCCTGAACAGCCGTATGTGGTCTGGGCTGTGTCACTCAACATCCCTCTGTAAAGTGGCAATGATTAGACCTCACCTGTTTTAATTAAGGGACTGAACCAGCTGTTCACTTTAACATTTGGAACTATTTAGTGGCAGAGCAGTTCTTTCCACTATACCACAGGTGCCTCTTAAGGGTAGAGGGAGGCTGAATCGCGGCATCACTGCCAGGGTCTACTATTAGTAAAACCAAAACTAAGGTGGGGTAAATGGGGATTGTCCCTAGGGCACCAATATTTGAGAGGGGCACTTCCTTCCCCTTGCTGGTCCTGTGGTCAATCGTTCCTATGCCTTTGTGTCTGGTCCTGGTGCTATCTCAAAACTTCCAAGGCCTACCTTTTCCTACCACTGTAGCCACTGCTTACTACCTCCCCATGTCTGACTCCTTTTAAGATTTGGGGGGGTCAGGAGTCAGGAGTTGTTAGCTGTGTGACAGAAATCTGAGTCCAGCTTTCTAGGGCAATGGGCTATTCTCACTTCTGTCACAAGAGCACCTGACCAGAGATGCATCATATAGCTTCTGGACCTGGGAACCTGTGCCATACCTTTGTAATAGTGATATAGGAATGCTTTAGCTAAGGTGGGCTCCCAAGGCCTCCTTGGCCTTCAGGTGACTACCTTCCACCCCACATTTAAGTGAAATTGCACCATGTGTCCAGAATTCCTAGTTATACCTCTGACCATCAGGCAGTTTATGAATGTTTAAGGAGGTGGTAAATCAAATCAAGTTATCATAGTAGCCACCAATAATGTCCTTCCTCTCCCTGGGGTGCTGATCTGTGGCAGCCAGATACTGAGTCTCTCTCAAATGAGATGTTCTCCAAATCAAAAGCATGAAATTACAAGGTGGAAATGACTTCACCCTCTATCTAGTCCAATCCACATAGGAAAGGGACCTCCACCATGCCATACCCAACAGGCGGCAGGCCATCCAGAGTCTGCTTGAGGATTTCCAAGGAGAGGAATCTGCCCCCTCCAGACAGAGCCCATAGCTCTAATTACTTGGGGGTTTTTCCTAATGTCAAGCCTAAATCTTCATCTTTGCCACTTCTACCAATTGTTCCTAATTAATAAACTCTTAAACCAAATAAAATAAGGCTAATCCTTTTTTCATGTGCCAACTCTTCAGGTACATTGGCAGCTATTATGTCCCCCATGAATGTTCTCTCCTCTGAGCTAAGAACCACCCATTCCTTCAACTTGTTGTCATAACACATAGACTCGAGGTCCTTCAATCTGGTTAGACTCTTCTGGATTTCCTCCAGCTTATCAATGTCTATCTTAAATTATGGCATTTGAAACTGAACAAATTACAGATAACATCTAATTAGTAAAACACAGGCAATATGGCAGTGTCCTCCTTATTGCTGAAAGTGATGCCTCTCTTAATTCAGTCCAAGAGCATATTAGTTGTCATTGATTCCTACTGAGCGTGCAGTTCACTAAAACACCCAGATCTTTTTCAGAACAACTGCTGTCTAATCAGGCCTCCCTATCCTGCATCCTGGGTGAAGATGATTTTTTAAAAAAAAAAAACTCAAATGTAAGACTTTATATTTGTCTCTTTTGAATTTCATCTATTTGATTCAGCCCAATCTCTAGCCTGTCAATATCTCTTTAGAACCCGACTTGGTCATCCAGTTTGTTAACTATCCCTCCTAGCTTTGGGCCACCTCTGTGTCAGATAAATGCACCATCCGTGTCTTTAAGTCACTGGTTACCCTTTATTGCCCTTCAGAACCAACTGGGAGTGAGCTTTAGACTCATAAACAGTAGGCCTGGCTTCTAGCCTCGGCTAACATTAGAGCTGGAGAAGACATTAGAGGTTATCTGGATTTTACAGAAAATGAGGTCCAGGGAGGTTAAATGAATTTTTAAGCCAGGTCCTGAAAGACCTTGGGTAAATCATTTAACTTTTGTGGATTTCAATCTCTTCATCTGTATAAACCAAAGAGCCAACAAGTATTTATTAAGCTCCTAGATGGCGCGTTGGATAAAAGGCTGAGCCTTGAGTCAGGAAGAACTGTGTTCAAATCCAGCTGTAGACACTTAGTAGCTGTGTCACCCTGGACAAATCATCTAACCTCAGTTTCCTCAGCTATAAAATGGGGATAATAATAGCACCTATATCCCAAGATTGTTGTGAGATAATATTTGTAAAGCACTTAGTGCCTGGCAAATAGAAGTTGCTACATAATTGCTTATTTCCTCCCCTCCTCCTGCGCTAGACACTGAGGATATGAGTACAAACAATAATAGTAACAGACGTTTTAGAAATTAAAGAATGAGACTCTGTGTTCTCTTCTAGCTATATCTCCTTGATTCCTCCCCTCCCCAAGCTCTGATTTTTCTCCTAACCCTCCCCAGACACACGTAATTCTTGCCTTCTTCCTTAGCTCACCCTGGTCAAAGCCAAGACTGACAAAGCATTGGCACTTAATCAATCTTTGTGGGGAGAGTGAGGGGAATGGGGGCTGGGAGGGTGGAGATTGCTCGAAAACAGCCTTTTGTTTCCCTTTCAGTATCTAACAGGGAAGAGGCAAAGTCGGGCTTATGCTATGGAGGCCAATATTCAAAGCCAAGTCTATGAGCCCTGCAACTGCAAACATCCTCCTGACTGCTTAAGAAGCTTATAGAAGCCAAGAGAAGGAGAGGCTTGGGCCCCAGATCTGCCACTAAATGGCTGAGCATTTCCCTTCCTGGGAAAACAGTTTAACCATCTGAAAAATGAGGCCTTTGGGTGACCTTCTCTAAGGTCTCTTCTGCTATTTGCTGCTGGTTTTCTAAGCACTTCCACCTTAGAAAAGGGCCAAGAGAGGCTTATTCTTCATCTGGGGTTGGGACTCAGAGAGGTGAAATTCCTTAAGGCAGCATGGGTCAGTGGGAAAACAACTGCATCAGAATTTGAAACTGATCTCAGATTCTCAATCTTTTTCCCCCCGCTGTCCCCTGCTGGGATGAATTGTGCAAATAGAGTGAGTCAAAGTATGTAAAACATTTTGTAACCATAAAGTACTTTATGTGTGTGTGTGTGTGTGTGTGTGTGTGTGTGTGTGTGTGTGTGTAAAATCAATTCATCAATAAGCATTTATTAAGCACCTACTGTAGTCAGCACTGAGCTAGGCATTGGGATATACAAAGAGAGAGTAAACAATCCCTGCTCTCAAAGAGCTTATTCTCTCTCTCTCTCTTTTTCTCTCCCTCTCCCCATATACATATACATAAACATATATGTATGTATCCATGCATACATTTTGCTGCTCGTTCAGTCGTTTCAGTCACGTCCAACTCTTTGTGACCCCACTTGGAATTTTCTTGGCAAAGATACTGGAGTGGTTTGTCATTTCCTTCTCCAGTTCATTTTACAAATGAGAAAACTGAGGCAAACAGGGTTAAGTGACTTGCCCAATCACTTAGTCAAGTGTCCAAGGTCTGATTTAAACTCAGGAAGATAAGTCTTCCTGATTCTAGGCCCAACACTCTATTCCATGCACCTCCCAAATGTTCTGTACACATATACATATAACAATATATACATCTGCATAATGTATATATAATCATATAGTATACATAATTTTATATACTAAAGGCAGCTGGTGATGCAGTAGAAGATAGAGGTCCAGACCTGGAGTCAAGAAGACCTGAGTTCAAGTCCAGTCTCAGAAACTCACTAGCTGTATTACCTTCGGCAAGTCACTTAACCTGTTTGTCTCAGTTTCTTTATCTGTAAAATGGGGATGATATAACAGCACCTACCTTGCAGTAACAAATGAGATAATATTTGTAAAGCACTTAGCACACTGCCTGGCACATAGTCAGCATTATAAAAATTCTGACTACCTTCCCTTTCTTCCTCTTTTCCAGGAGATATGGAAAGGAGATCAGACCTAAGGGTAGACACTCTCACTTAGAAATAAGATCACAAACTCAGCTGTAACTTAAACTGTCGTAGAGTTATATAGGGCCACCAAGTCAAGGGAGTTTCCCAGGGTCACACAATAGGTATAGTAGAAAGGTGCTATTTTGTGGTCAAAAGACCTGAGTTTGAGTCCCAGCTTGGCCACATTCAAGGCCTATGCTCTTGGACCTTGGTATTTAAAAAAAAAAAGTTTGTATGGAAATCCAAAAGGCTCCTTTTGCAGCGCTGTAGGAGAAGTAACAGTAGCCTGTTTCTGGCTCCCTGAGGAGCTATTCTTGCCTCGCCTCACCTCACCTCACCTGACTCTTGTCAAGAACCTCTTCCCCACACTCTATTTCCCAGAATCCTATTGAGATTCCAGAAATAGGTCTGTGTAAACTCCTACATAAACTTTCTTAATCTCTTTCACATCACTCATAGGTGTAGAGACTACTGGTCCCAGACTGCGGGACATTGCTGATTTCAAACCTTCTTCCTTATTTGTAAATGAGTAAGAAAACCTTTGTTAGACCATGAGTACTGGCACGGAACCTAGATAATGATTCTCTAAACTCATAGAGTCTGAGACTTCTGGCCACAGAACAGAGCCTGTCTTCTCTCCCCTAACTAAATTTCAAGTCCCTAACCTAGAGAGAGCAAGAAGAGTGATCAGTCCAGAGCTAGAAGGACTTTTAGGGGCCATCTAATCCAACCCCATGATTTTATATATGAAGAAACTTACCCAAGGTCACAAGCAGGACTGGAACCCAGGCCCTCTAACTCCTGAGCCAGTTATTTCTACTGTAGCCCAATGCCTCAACAATCCTAAGACATCAGCTAACCTAGAGGTTCTTAGCCATTTGGGGTTTGGGGAATTTTTTTGGCTTGGATCCTTTTGGCAATTTAGTAAAACCTATGAACCCCTTCTCAAGATAATGTTTTAAATGCATAAAATGAGATACATGGGATTATGAAGAAAATCAGTTGTATTGAATTAATTATCAACATATTTATTTGTGTGCTTGTTTCTTCGCTTATTTATCTTTTGCAGACTAGGTATCTCTAACTCATCGGGGCCCACTCATGGTCCTGATCCCACTTTTAGTTGACAGAAAAGCTTTGCTCCATTTTTAACCTGGGCTAGTTTGACCCTCTTAAGGCAGCTCTCCTCCCCCCACAGTACTGGGGCTCATTGGAATGATGGCAGACAATTTGAACACTCTATTACCTTCAGCCTTATCCACAAAGTGACCCAAAAGCAAGAGACTGTTGTTGTTGCTTAGTCATTTTCAGTCCTGCCCTCTTTGTGACTCCACTAGGATTTTCTCCGTAACGACATTGGAGTGGTTTGCCATTTCCTTTTCTAGCTCATTTGCATATGAGGAAACTGAGATAAACAGGGTTTAATGACTTTCCCAGGGTCACACAGCTAGTAAGTGTCTGAGGCAGGATTTCACCTCAGATCTTCATGCCTCCAGGCCTGGTACTCCATCCACTGTGCCACCCAGTGACCCCAGCAAGGGCTTACAAGTTTGCAACATGATGCCCTTCACAAAATATTTTTCAAAATAAATTCACATGCTCTAGCTTAATTATTTGTAAATATTTGAGGTAACTTACATGGGGTTTTTCCGATTGCCATCATATTCATAATCTCTCAAAGTGGGGTGGACGCTGATTTAGGTAAGTTGGGGTTAAGAATTTTGATCTCCATTTGGGAGATGAAGAAATTGAGGGTCCGGTAATCTGCCCCAAATCATGTAGATAATGGCAATGGTAAAGTGGGTATCCTGACTCCCCATTCTAAGTGTTGTTTTTAATCAGACATTTCCCCATCCTTTCCTTATTGCTGCAAATAAGCAGCATACCTCCTCATCTGACAGTACGCTATCCCTAGGGGCCATGAGCTTAGCAACATGGAGAAACAGTGTGGTGTAATGGAAAATGTGGTGAATTTGGAGTTAGAAGTCCTGGGTTTGAATCCTGACTCTGCCATTGCTTACCTGTATGACCTTGGGCAAGTCATTTAACCTTCTTGGAACTCGATATCCTTATCTAAAATGAGGGGCTTGGTTGGACTAGAGGACCTTACAGCTCTGTCTATGATCTGCTAAAATGCCACAGACATTCTAGTAGAGTAAAGGGACATAGGGAGTGGTGTGTGTGTGTGTGTGATTCAGAGTCCAAGAGGACAGGTTAACCACTCTCCCTCCTCCAGCTGTTTCTACTTCCTGTCCTCAGTTTCCCCAACTCCTTATCCTCAGATGTTTCTCAGCTTGCAGATTCTTGTGGCCTGGGGGAACTCTGAGTGAGGATGGGCAATGCTTCCTGGGACTTATTGCCCTAACACGGAAGGTCCCACCTGGACACACGTGTGGAATGGAGTCACTGTCCGAGCCATGACTTTGTATTTTGGGGATTGTGACAAGGAGGTCTCTGCAGGAGTGAACTTAAGACCTTCTGCAGCTGGGGCTGGGAACCTTCTCTCCTGTCTAGGGTAATGTGGCCCCTGTTGATGTTTCATTCCAGCTGCCTTGCCCTTCCAGCTGTGCATAGTCAGATCAGTCAATATACAAGTATGTATGGCACACAAGGTGCCAGGCACCATTCTAGGGGCCAGGGGTTCAAAGACAAAAGCTAAAACAGTACATTCTACCATGGGAGATGTGACGCTTGCACCAAGGCTCCCTGTCCCCAGCAAAAGATAATGTGGAAGCCCCAAAGTACACAGGATCACCAGGATGCTTTGTACAAGGAACCAGCTTCTTATCACAGTGCCTGGCATACAGTCAGCACTTAATAAATGCTTGCTGATTTGATGGATCCTGACTGTGCAAACCCAAGAGAACCTACTGAACCTTTGTGCCTCAGTCCTCCCTCCTCCTGCTCTACGGTAATTGCTCAGTACCCAATCCCTGCTTGGCAGGAATATTAGGAGGATAATTTAAGAGGTGGGGGCATGGGGAAGATCATATCAGATTTGCAATCTATAAAGTATATAGTATAAAGTTCGCCCTTCAACTGTAAGGATGCCTTCAATGGGCTGTTCCTTGGTTACTCTATAATCAGCTCTCCCTCCCCCAACTCTACACCAAAATTACAGATACATTTTCCCAGCTCCCCTGGTAGGTGTCCCATCTCCAAACTCGGTGGGGAAAGGCAGTGAGTACCATGGGCTTCCACCATGTAGGAAAGGGGAATCAGCAAGACCAGCCCCAGCTGTTCTACATAGAAAATAGCCTCACTCTCAGAACCCCTAGGATTGGTTAAATCTCATCCCTCCCACCTCTCCCTTGCTATGCAGGTGTATTTTTCTAGCCCTCCAAGTCAAGGAGTTAATCATTGCCCTAGTACAAAGAGTTTGGGACCAATTAACTGGTGCAGTTAGTGTCCAAAAGAGCCACTCCACACCCCATTTGTTCTTCCTCCTCTCCTCAAGAAAAAGGAGGTCTTTATCTCAACAAGGAAATAAAATGTTTCCTTGATGGGAAATCCCCAAAGGAAAAAACAAGTAAGATGAGAAACAATTCTATTTGCTGATGGCCAACCTTAGCCCTCAGGAGGACAGGGAAAGGCCCCTGGTATTAAAGAGGGAGGACAGTGCCAAGGGGGACTGTTTACATCTGTCTGGTTTGGGGCCCTCCTTTCTTCTCCCCTTCTTACCAATCTCTTTATAGGACACCCAATACTAAAGGTAAGCCTGATCTCCTTCCTCCTTCAGAGCGCTCACTTTTTTTCTCCAACATTTTTTTTCCTTAATAAGC
>CM053626.1:251557246-251579128 GCA_028646595.1 Phalanger gymnotis
AAAATTACTTTAGAGCTGGGATTCGAATCCAGGTCCTCTAATGCAAAATCTCAAAAACTTTCTGCTGTAACATGGCTGGAGGAAACAGTTCATTGGTTAAAGTACTGGACCTGGAGTCAAGATGACCTGAGTTTACATCTGGCCTCAGGCAGTTAATAGCTGTATGACCTTAGATAAGTCACTTAACCTCTGTCTGCCTCAGTTTCCTCAACTGCAACATGGGGATATTGTGAGGATTAAATCAATTAATAAGGGAAGAAAGGGCATAGCATTTATATAGCCCCTACTATGTGTCAGGCACTGTTATTCCCTTCACTTCATGCTGCCTCTATAGACCTAGCCTGTGGCAATATCCATATTATATTCCATCTTATGCCGAGACCTGCTTCCTTTTCCTAACTTCATTCTGGCTCTGTTACCATCAGTAAATTACTGAACCCCTCTGGGCCTCACCATTATCTGTAAAATGAGTCAAAAGCCAGCAGGATAGGAATCCTAGTGGTGCGATCCTGAACAACTCTTAATTTCTCCTTTTAGTCTCCTTTAGTTTCCTCATCTGTAAAATGGGGATGATGACACTTGCTTTACCTTATAGGGTTGTTGATTTGTAAGTCTCAAAGCGGTATAGAGGTAAACTTTCCACTGTCTTCCATTGAAGGCCTACTTGGATGGTGGTAGTGTGGCCATGACTCTGGGTTCTTCCAAAATGGACCCTCGGAGCACCAGCTTTGAGTTCCAGCCAAGTATATCCATTGTCTAAAGATTAGCTTAGCTAAGATTAATCAGTCTCGTCGCCAGTTTGATCCCCAGTGATAATATTTTTTTAGCCACAACAACTTTCAGAATATTACCCACCAAAGTCACTGAAGGGTCATGAACTGCATTGATGTCCTAAGTAGCTACATAGGATCCTAGATCTACAGGGGACCTTAGAAGCCATCTATCAACCCCTTCATCTTGCAAATGGGGAAACTGAGACCCAGTGAGATTCTGACTTGCTCGAAGTAACACAGGTTGTTGTTATTTGTTGTTGTTCAGTTGTTTCAGTCACATCTGACTTTTCATGACTCCATTTGAGGTTTTCTTGTCAAAGATACTGGAGTAGTTTGTCATTTCCCTCTTCAGCTCATTTTGTAGATGAGGAAACTGAGGCAAACAGGATTCAGTGACTTGCCCGGGATCATACAGCTAGAAAGTGTCTGAGACCAGATCTGAACTCAGGAAGATAAGTCTCTAATTAATTCTATTTAATTCATTTCTGGTGCTCTAACCACTGTACCACTTAGCTGCCCCAAGTCTCTCAAGTGCTAAGCACCAAAGACGGAAAATGAACCAAGGTCTTCTGACACTGTACCATGATAACTCCTTATCCTGGTTCTATGAACTATTGAACCATTCATCAATGAATCAATTAGGTATTCTCTAAGGCAGCTTCCTACCCTGAAATTCTATCCTTCAGTGACTGGGCATTCCTTCCCCCAGAAGGCTTGAAGATAATTAAGTTAAGGTCACTTCTATTATGTGCTTAGCCTTGGGCTAGGCACTGTGGGGTCAGGGAAGGGAAGAAAAGGATACAAGAGGAGCATAAGGCACAGCTTCTACCCTCAAATCATTTATGGGACCAGAGATTTAAAACAAGAAATTTCCTTAGGGGCCATGTGGTCTGATTTCTACATTTTATTTACAAGAAGTTCCAAGAAATTAAGTGACTTGCCCAAGGTAGGTAAATGACAAAGGTAAGATCTCAAGCCAGCTCCCTTGCCTCCAGAACCTACATTCTTTCCATTGTACCATGACACATCCAGAGTTAGGAAGAGAGAAAACATTTATACAGATGCTTCATTACTTCCAAAGGTCTAGGATTTCATCGATGTGGGTGCCCCCTCTACCAACACAAGCAGCACCTGTCCCAGCTTTAGTCGACAATCAGTTTTCATGAGATGCTGTGGCCAAAATGATTCATCCCCTCGGTTGCCAATCTGCTGCTGATGAGGTTCTGCTTTTTCAGCTAGGTTGGTTCTGTGATAATGAATATGCAGTCCATCCCTGAGCTACTTGTAGCCTCAAACTCTACCTGGAAAAGCCCAGGTCAATTCCATTCCCAAAGCATGTATTAAGTGCCTACTGTGTGATAGCCAGGGCAGCTAGATGGTGCAGTGGATGGGGCACCAGACTTGTAGTCAGGAAGACCTGAATTCAAATCTGGCCTCAGACACTTACTAGCTGTGTGACCCTAGGTAAGTCACTTCACCCTGTTTGCCTCAGTTTCCTCATCTGTAAAATGAGCTGGAGAAAGAAATGGCAAACCACTACAGTAATTTTGTCAGGAAAACTCCATATGGGGTCACAAAGACTTAGATGTGACTGAACAACAAAAATATGGATAATTAAATCGTAACCCAACATCTCAACATAATTTGAGACCTTCACAAAAAAGTGCTACAGAAATCTGAAGAATTATTTGTAGCAGTCAGTAAGCATTTATTAAGCACCTGCTATGTGTCAGGCACTGTGCTAAGTTCTGGGGATATAAATAAGAAAAAGAAAAATAGTTCTTGCCCTCAAAGAGCTCAGAAGCTAATGAGGGAAGACAATACAGGAAAAAAGGCAGAAAAGGGAGAGGGGCAGGGAATGAAGAGATGAATGGTCTATCAGCCCTCCTTAAGTGGAGGTTCTGGGAGGGAATAAGTAAGTCACCACAGAAACACTCCTGACCTCTTCTCAAATCCCCTCATTCCCTCCAGCAAGGACCTCCAGAACCCAGAGCATTTCCTATTCTTGGAACAATTGTCTTCCAGGTTCTCAGATCTGAAGTGAAATCTCGGTAGCAACTGCAATGGCTTTCTTCCTTGTCTGCCTGCTTGCTCTCCTCCCTGGTGAGTATGGGGAGCCCTACTTCTACCCCTGTGTCCTGGACACACTTCCCTTCCAACCCTGAAAGTGGCCTTCCCAAAGTATACATCACTGATCTGTCATACTGGAGAGACACAGAGAAGCCACTTCTATCCTCCCCTTGTACCATAAATGTCACACCTGGAATGGATGTCGCATACAAAAGAATTAATGGAGGCCATGAAGGCTTTTTGAGGGGGGTGTTATGAAGGGGGTGGGAATATTGTGGGGCTTCAGAGGAGGGTATTCAGGTGGAGAACAGGGACTAGAAACACCCAGTTCCAAAGCCTCTAGGTCTAGTGAATAGTCCCTAGCTGGGAGTCAAGAGACTAGGCTTTCTAGTAGTCAATCAACCAATCAGCTAACAATGATTTATTAAGCACTTACTCTGTGCCAAGCGCTGTGCTAGATGCTGGTGATGCAAAGACAGAAAATGAAACCATCCCAGCTCTGAAGAAAGCTAAATTCTATCAGTAGAGTTAGCATGTAGACACACAAGCATGGATGCAATAAGTAGAGAGTAGCCAAATCAAGGCGGTTGAAGACAGAGGTAATGAATACTTAGCAAAGGCAAGAAAGGTTTTATGTAGACTAATGTGGAAATATCTTTTATACAACTTCATATGTATGATGGGTTATCATATTTCTTGCCTTCTCAATGGGTAGGGGAGAGGGGAGAGGGACAGAGAGAATTTGGGACTAAAAATAAAAATTAAATAACATTTAAAAAGCAAAGAAAGGTTTCATGTAGAAGATGGTACTTGAGCTGAATCTTGAAGAAAGTGAGGGATTCTGAGGCAAAGGTCCCAATTCTACCACCTTTATAATCATAGGTAAGTTATTTGTTCTCTACTGTTCTCAGTTTTCTCATTTGTTAAATGGGGATAACCTGCCTTACTTAGCAGACGATGATTTTCTAAGGATGAAATGAAATAATAAAGAATTGAGTGCTGTGAAAGTTAAAACATGATATACCCAAAGGGTATTGGTATTATTTTTGTCAATTGTTATTAGTCAGTCATTTCACGTGGGCATAGGCTGGTAGAAGTAGTGAATTATGTAATTGTAACAAATTAGATCTGGCTTCTTATTCACCTGGAAGAGAGGCTGGCATCATGCCTGGTGGGGGCCACTACACTTAGACTTCACTTTCCACGGTATTCAACAAATTCCTCTCCTTTTATCCCCCACAGTGGTTTCTATGAAGAGTCCCATATTTGGCCCCAAGCAAGTGACAGGAGTAGAAGGTGGATCTGTCTCCATCCAGTGCTTTTACCCATCCACTTCAGTCAATCGGCATGGCCGCAAATACTTTTGTCTTCAGAATCTAAGGCGATCCTGTGAAACCATAGTCTCCTCAAATGGTTTTGTCTTGGGGAGATTTAGTGGGAGAGCCAACCTCACCAATTTCCCAGGGAATAACTCCTTTTTAATACAGATTTCGCAGCTGGAGAAGGAAGACACTGGGCTCTACAAATGTGGTCTGGGCACGAGTAATCGGGGTCTGTCATTTGACATCACCTTGGAGGTGGGAGAGGGTAAGCACCAAGAATTCTTCTGCCTCTGGGGCACGGGACTGGGGAGCCAATTTAGGCTGCCACAGAACAGATTTAGGTAGGAAAAAAAGTAAAAACTTCCATAGAACAAGGTATGTAAGACACTGTCATGGATGTATTTCCTAGGACAACTTTGAAATCTCCTTCTAGGAGATCTCTAAAAAGAAGAGATGGGGGCTGGGGTGAGTCGAGTGTGATCCTGCCCGGACACAAAGGGATGGACAAGATAGCCTCTCTAGTTTGTTTCAAGTCTATGAGATTACCAGCCTAAAATAACTTGGCATAATATACCTCTCTTCCTTGCCTCCTGTTCATTGGATTTCCCAAGGCCTCTGTGGCTGGGGACATCAGATATACACGGGCCTTGTTCTTGTCTTTGGGAGGCATCATGGAATAATGGGAAAAGACATGTCACTTGAGTCAGAGGATTTAGCCCTCATACCGTACAGGTCTTAACCTCTTGGAGCCTCAGTGATCCCATCTATAAAGAGAGGATGAGAATATTTATATCACCCACTTCACAGGAGTGTTATGGACTAGGAGCTTTATAAATATGAAACCACCATCATGATGTGAATTTCCATTCCAGCCACTTAAATTTCCCTTTGGTTTAAGATCTCGTGTGCCCAGAAGGCCCCTGCAGATTTCACATGTCATGTATCTCACACTGTCACTCATTAACATGTATTGGTTCCCTAGTAGCAACCAAGAAGGTGAATGATAAGATACAGAAAATGACAGTTCGGATTAGAATGGTGGGAGGGAAAACCAAAGAACAGTTTATCTGGAGCTTGGGGCATTGCTGCAGAGGGCAGGTCAAGCTGGAACACTCAAATGAAGGGTCTGGGACAGACTGAGGATGTAAAAAGGAGTCTGAGGAGGTGAGGGAGTTATAAGAGAGTTTACAGGTGACTTGAAGACAAACTTTACCTATTTGAGAATCTGGCTTGAGATCTGCCTTTTCTGTAAATAATTATCTAGGCCAGTCTTTGTGATGGTATGGCCTAGAGTAGGTTATGTTATCTTTTCCAGCTGTATATTAACTGGATTTATGGGTAACATGAAAGCTGAGAGGGACGGTTAATATGTTGATTGAAAGGAAATTTCCTCACTCCCCCACCTGCAATCTCGACAAAGTGGTTGAAGCTAATAAGATAAAATTTAATACTCATAAATATAAATATCTTCTTCATGGGTTCAAAGTTCAATTGCGCAAGTATTTGTAGTGTAATGAAAAGAAATCAGAGGGACTAGGTTAGAATCTCAATTCTACCAGTTAGTAAGTAGCAGAGTGACTTTGGCAATTAACTTTGCCCTTAAGACCCTCAGGCTCTTTATCTGTGAAATGAGGAGGTCTAACTAGTTGGCCTCTTAAGACCCTTCTGCTCTAAATCTTGGGACTCTATTTAGCAGCGGTGAGATTTTGAATAACCTTTGAAGCAGCGTTTTCTATAGTGGGATCAGAAGCCAGATGGCTAGACATCGAGGGGTGAATGAGTGGGGAGAAAGGCCAATTAATAAATCAAGATGACTTCTTGCGAGTGATATATAAAGCAATAGTTTGAAGCAATGGGAAGATCAGGTGAAAGCTTCCTGAGGATAAGTAAGCCCTCAGCGTGGGCAGCTGAGTGGTGTAGTGGACAGGGTGCTGGGCCTGGAGTCAGGAAGACTCATTTTCCTGAGTTCAAATTTGGCCTGAGGCACTTACTAGCTGCAGGACCCTGGGCAAGTCACTGAACCTGTTTGCCTCAGTTTTCTCATCTGTAAAATGAGCTGGAGGAGGAAATGGCAAACCAGTCCAATCTTTGCCAGGGAAGTCCCAAATGGGGTCACAAAGGGTTGGACATAACTGAAAAAGCAACTGAACTGAAGCCTTCGGTATGTTTGTTTGGTTTTTTGAGGTTGTAGTACAGAGAAAGAGTCAGCAGACAGGGAGAAACTGGGATTCCCAGGAGGTCCCTAACTATAGATTTATTGGGAATGTAATAGGGCAGGGTACTGCTTTGGGCAAGAGTTGGATGAGATGACCTCGGAAGTTCTTTCCAACTCTCAAATTCTGATTCTTTGGAGAGGGGGGAAGGGATCAGTGTCAGGATTTTATTGGGCACTTACGCTCTTCTCTCATTTCTTCCTGGACCCCTACCCGTTCTATCCTGCAGGTCCTGATCTCCCTAACAACACTGAGGTCGTCGTCACTGAAGTGGGTAAAACAGTGTCCATCAACTGCCCTTTCCAGGAACAGAATACACAGGACAGGAAATTCTTATGCAAGAAGGATGGCGAAAGCTGTGCACTGGTCATCGATTCTCAGGACCAAGTGGGCCCTGACTACAAAGGAAGAGCCCGCCTCAGCATCAGCGGCACCAGCAGTAGGGTCTTTGTGGTCACCATCAGCCAGATCAAGAGGCGAGATGTTGGGATGTATATCTGTGGGGTCGGGGAGGACAGTGACACCGGAATCCAGAAGAATGTTGACTTAAAGTTGCTGGAGTCTGAACCTGAACTGCTCTACGCTGAGCTAAGGGGATCGGTGACCTTGAACTGTGCCCTGGGAAGCACGGTGGCAAGCGTGCCCAAGTTTCTGTGCCAGATGAGAGCAGATGAGACTTGTGACTTGGTCATCAATAGCAAGGGATTTACAAATAATGCCACTCATGGAAGGATCCTGTTTAGCCATACAACTGAACCTGGATCCTTTAGCATCACAATTGCACAAGTGAGGAAAGAGGATGCAGGTCTATATCACTGTGGTGCCCAGGAAGATGGTCAACCATCAGAAGAAGGGCCAATTCGAGCTCTACAGCTCTTTGTCTCTGAAGGTGAGACATGGGAGAATTGAGGCAGATAGGAAAGAGGCCAGATAAGCGATAATTCTCCTCAACCTTCCATGCTCCAATGTCTAGAATTATCAGGGACTAGGACGTAGAAAGTTTGGTTCCTGTCTTCAGGGAGCTTCCAGTCAAGGGTGTCTCCCTCTTTTTGTCTATTATCCCCACTTAGTTTCCTCTCCACAAATAACTAGAAAAGAGAGAGGCCAAGAGAAGATTTGGGCCTTCCTATTTTGTTCCCCCCTTGCAGTTCTGATAAGAGATTTGGTAACAAAGGAGGAAAGTCACTGGCTGAAACAGACCTTGTAGATTATATATGATTTCAGTGGTCCAAGTTCTCCCTGTTTCCAGTGGCAGAAAACATCAAAAAGGTGAATCTGAGAATTCTAAAACCATAGCAGGACCCAATGGAGCCCATCCTATCTCTCTCCCTATTTCCTAAATTAGACTGTATCTTCTCTCTCTTGTACGCTTGTGTGTAGGGTGGGAGTGATGGGGAAGAATGAGAATATGGGTGGAGGTGAAGAAGAGTGTAGGTTTATCTTACTTCTATACTTCTCCTAGGAAGCTGACAGTCTCTATGGATTAGTTTTAATGTCTCTTACCCCTCCATCAAGATTCTTCCTTCTTAATGATAACAATATTTTTAGGAAACCAGAGGATGAAGACTTTTATCTTATTTTGATGTGATTTTTAACTGCCTTTAAATCCTGGGGTTGGATGAGGGAAGAGAAGGAAAATGCCCAGGTTATATGTTAAGATGGTGGGTGCTGGCTTCTCCAAACATTTTGGGAAACTAGTTTTATCCTGTGCTAAGTGGGGCTAGGAGCAGTTGTTTCAATTCTCATTCTTCTTGGAGGTTGGTGAGGGGAAAATAATGCAAACAGTGGGAGGACACTAGCAATAAGTCAGCTGAGATCATGAGAAGAAAAACTCTGGGACTGTGCAAGATTATGACTGTGCTGAGATCTCTCCGGCCAACCTCTGTCTGTGTTTTCAGAGACCACTGTTCCCAAGAGTCCTTTGGTGGTGAAAGGTCCATCTGGTGGCTCCGTGACAGTAACCTGCCACTACGACCCCAAAAAGAACAGCACCTTGAAGTACTGGTGCAAGTGGGAGGGCAGCAGCCACTGTACTAAGCTGGTAGACAGTTTGGGAACGGTGGATGAGTCCTACGAGGGAAGAGTGGCCCTGTGGGACCAGCCAGAGAATGGCATCTTCACTGTTATACTCAACCAGCTGACCCCTGAAGATGAAGGCTACTACTGGTGTCTCAGCAATGGAGAGCACAACAGGAAGTCTGCTGTGAAGATTGAAATCAATGACGGTAGGAACTGGGTCAAGGGCAAGGGGAGAGGTAATAATGGAGTTTGTGGGCAAGCCCTATTCAGGGACCATCCCCCAGGTCCAGACACTAATGCTCAGAATTATGTCACACTGGCTATTTCTCCTTTCACATTTATTTTGACAATCTCCCTACCCTTCCACCCCAATCAAAATTCCAGATTAAGGTTTCTTCCCTTCAATTCCATGGCAGAAAATAATCCTAGGCAGGGGAAATGGGTAGGACAATCCAAGTTTCCAGATAGTGTCACTATATAAGACACAGTCTTCTTCCGGACTTTGAGACTCAACACTTAAGTATCCTGCTAACCCAGCAGAGAACATCTTTCCCTATTCCTTCTACAAGAATCTTTTCCCAATTCCTGTTAATGGCAGTCTTCCCTCTGTTAATCTCCAGTATATCTTGTAGATGTCTATGTAGATGTGCATAGTTATTTGTATACTATTTCCCCTACTAGACGATGAGCTCCATGAGAGCAGGGCCTGGTTGGGTCATTTTTTCCTTTCTATGTATCTCTAGTGCTTGACACAGTGCTTGGTAGATAGCAGGTGCTTAATAAATACTTGTCGACTGGCTGACTGACAACTGAAGTAGTAATTTTTATTCAAACAAGCCAACCAGTCTTCTGTACTAGCTAAAAATATCTAAAAGGGAGAAAAAGCACATTGATGTCAATGCATCCATCCATCCATATGACCCAGTTCTATAGATGTCCAAGCAGTCAGTGTCGGTGGTGATAAAATACTTGAATATCATTATTATTTATGTATTGTCTGTGATGTAGTGAGAGGCAGCACAACGTAGTACCAAGATTGTTAAGCCTGGTGAAAGACCATATGTCTGCCATTAGAGGATAGGCCTTCTTAAGTGCAAAGAAGCTCGTCTCTAGGAAGGTGATGACTAGATAAGGTTTGTATGTGAGGGCAAGTGGGGGGTTGGCCATAGCAATTGATGAAAAACATTTATGAAGGTTTGGGGAGGGGTCCTAGTTTATTATTAGCTGAGGAAGTAATTGCACTGATGCAATATCCTTAAAACATCAAAGTCATTTTATTTGAATATTTATTATATGTTAGATAATTCCCCTCTAACTCCATGACTCATTATGGCTTAAAGATGACCCTGGAATTTGTTTCATAGGCTGTTTCAGGAGAATACCTTCTGATACACGAATAATGACTAGGCTCACGTGACTTGGTTCAATTCTTTTAGTGCCCACTGGTTACATCTGTAGTCATTGTTGCTGTAGGTGTCCTCTTCTTTCTTTTGGGAGAAGAGACCAAGTCTGACCAGACTCCTTCAATAGTAAATAGCATATTCATCTGAATAATAATGATTCTATCACTTCCTAGTGGTGTGATCTTAGGTAAGATGTTTAACTCCTATTAATCTCAATTTCCTTATTCATAAAATGAGAATGACAATACCT
Source organism: Phalanger gymnotis (assembly GCA_028646595.1). NCBI lineage: Eukaryota > Metazoa > Chordata > Mammalia > Diprotodontia > Phalangeridae > Phalanger > Phalanger gymnotis. Next base: position 251,567,297 of record CM053626.1, read on the forward strand.
TCCCGCATATCTCATAATAGGATTGGAGTGTCTCCCTCTTTTTGTCTATTATCCCCACTTAGTTTTTTGTCCACTTAGGGGAATTACTCAGTCAATGAGAATTTATTAAGCATCTATTATGTTCCGTGCACTGCGCTAGACACTGGCTAGACACTGCCCCCTAGAGCAGATCAAACTGTCTTCCTATTCCTCTTTGGCAAAAGCAAAGGTCAGCGTTCTTACTCAGGTTGACCTCCAAAAAAATACAAAAAAATCAAACAGTTCCAAGTTCTTGAGGAGTTTACATTCTATTAAAATGAAATAATGAAAATGAAGACATTTCCTAACCTGAACATACACTCATAAATCTAAGCTCTCGTTAATATAATAACTAGCCTAGCTCAGTAAATCAGTCAACAAGTATTCATTAAAGAAGTTATGTTAGGCAATGTGCTAAGTGCCGGGGATACGAAGAAAGGCAAATACACAGTCCCTACCCTGAGGAAGCTTATGTTCTGACAGAAGAGACAATATGCAAATAACTCTGTATATCTGGGATATTTTCAATAGAAGTGGAAAGTATTCACAGAGAAAAGACATTAGCAGTAAGGGGAGAGGAAGGGTCTCCTGCTGAGTGTAAGATTTGAGCTGAGTTTTGAAGGAATCCAAGAGAAACTAGGAGAAAGAGGTGAGGGGGCAGGGCATTCCAGGTATGGATAACCAGTGAAAACACAAGCAGTCTGGAGATGGAGTGTTGTGTTTAGGAACAACAAAAAGGCCCATGTCATTGGATTATAGAATATACGGAGGGAGTAAGACTGAGAAGACTGGGAAAAAATAGAAAGGGGCCAGGTTGGAAAAGGCTTTAAAAGCCAAGCAGAGGCATTTCTATTTGATCCTGGGAAGCCACTGAAATTCATTGAGTAGGAGGGTGCCATGGTCAGACCACTCTTTAGCTCATCCCTGTCATGAGCAGTAGGGGCCTTATGTCCTTCTTCTGCATGGACCTCCCTCCTGATACCCTTCCTATGACCACCCCATCATCACCGTGGGCCTTCTCCTTTGTTCCCAGGTCAGCCGCTCTTAATAGCACCAAAGACTGTCACGGCCCAGCTGGGACAGTCTCTCACCATCTCCTGCCACTTTCCCTGCAAGTTTTATTCCTACGAGAAATACTGGTGCAAATGGAGCAACCAGGGATGTGAGACCCTGCCCACTCTTGAGGAAGGCAGTAGCCAAGACTTTGTGGACTGCGATCAAAAGAGCAGGAATGTTTCTCTCACCCTGAGCTCTGTCACAAGAGCCCATGAAGGGTGGTACTGGTGTGGTGTGAAGCATGACCAGAACTACAGAGAGACAATTGCAGTCAGTGTGTCTGTGGAAGAAGAAGGTAAGCCTTGTATGGAGAGCGGAACCCAGGCTTCCAGGCAGTGTCCTGAGTTCTAGTCTGGGCCAACCCTTTAGCTCTTGGACCCCATTCCTCCCTTCCTCCCTCTCTCTCTTCTCTCTCTCTCTCTCTCTCTCCTCTCTCTGTCTGTTTCTGTTTGTTACTCTCATTCTGGGTGTCTTACATGCTCTCTAATTCATTTGCTTATTCATTCATCCATTCATTCAGTACTCATGATGCACCAATTACATTCAAGGTACTTTGACAGTTGCTTGACTATCAGTATAATGAGAAGAGTACTGGATAGGAAGTCAGAAGCCATGGGTTCAAATCATACCCTTGTAACTTATTACCTGGGTGACATTGGGCAAGTCAGTTTTCCCATCTAGACTTCTATTTCTCATCTGTAGAATGAGGAGGCAGAACAGAGGACCTTTAAGGATGCTTCCAGCCCTTAATCCATGACCCCACAAACCTTTTTGCCAACAGTGTGAGATGAAAGTGAAAGTTTCCCATGGGAGCGTGGGGGTGGAGGTGGAATGTGTCCTTTAAAGTCTGCTATCTCAGGTGCGTCAGCTGGGAGACGGTCCTGAAATCACACCATGGAGAGAAAAGTTGAACCTGGCTGACCGGATTCCCCAGCTCTTTAACCATCTCCAAGGCGCTTCTTGGGAGTTGTTCTAAATATGTGCTTATTGCCAAACAACCACCAGAGGGCAGTATTTCCACACCTAGTCATGCCTTCCAAAGATAGGTTCTAGAATTTTGTAGCTTGGAAAGGACCTTAAGATTCCTTGAAGGAAATGGCCTTAATATATGCTTCGGAAGACACTTTAAAGGGGGTTTTGAGGGTGAAAATGAAATAAGCCTTAATAAGGAGAGATAGTTTCAAACGAGCTAGCTACAAGCTTTCTATTTCTCTTTGGCTAGACCCCTCCCTTCTCCTAAACCAGAGGGTCCCCGTGATAGTAGTACTCTGTGGAAAGAGTGAAGGGTTTGGAGTCATAGGTCCTGGATTCGAATCCAGAATCTATCACTTACTCTAGTTGAGAAAGTTACCTGTGCAACTTTTTGGCAAATCACCGAAACTCTCTGGGTCCCAGTTTCCTCATACTCAAGATGAGAAAGTTGAACTAGGTGGACTCAGGTCCCTTTGAAGCCTAGAGCTATGATCCCACAATCCCTCTGCTCTAACCTTCACTATTAACCTCTCAGAGCACTGTCTGAAGTACTTCAAGGACCCCAGAACAGATTCCCTGATCCCTGAGACCCAGATGCACCTCTTCCCAAACTTCGATGTAAATCCTTACAGGGCTATTCACAAATGTGGTAGATTGAGAAAAGACCAAGGTTGGTTATGTGACCTTCAGTTCAATGATCACGCAACAAACATTTCTTGAGTACCTCATCCCGTGTGTCAGGTGCTACGCTAGGCACTCTGGGTATACAAAGATGAACATCGATCCTTCAAGAAACTCAGGCTACCCACGTGAGCCCAAATAAGCATGGCCCAAGGTAGACTGTGATGAGGAGCAAAAAAGGGATCTCCAGGATCCAGGAGCTCTGAGAAAATTAGAGAAGGAAAAGCTCACTTTTAGCCAGAGGGAAATCAGAGAAGGCTTCCAAAGGGAGGTGATACCTAAGCTGGGTTTTGAAGGAAGAGGGGGGATTCAACAAGTGAAGATGACTAGCTAGAATGAGCTGAGAAGCCGGGAGTGCACAGTCAGATGGGTACAGCAATACAGTTTACCTGGAGCATAGTGGAGTCTGGAAAGACTGCATAGGGAGATGGAACGCAACTTGGAGGATCTTAAGTGCCAGGCTGAGGAATTTGTATTTTATTCTGTAGGCAATTAGGAGCCACTACAGGCCTTAACTTCTGTTAGCCTTATGTCTATGATCTTCCCATGGGGGTTCTTTCAAGCTGAGAGTGGCTATTTTTTCTTCTTCTGTATAACCTATAACCTATGACTAACTCTGCTCTGCCTCAGTCTCCAGGAATGCCATCCAGCCAACCAATGCTGTCTTAAATGAAGATGCTGTGGAGCCTAAAGTCAGAGGCAAAGCGGTTGAAGTGCCTACAGATTTGGGGGGGTCAGTAAGTTGCTTTTTTTTTTTCTAGAGGCAGGTTACTCTGAAGCAGGTCCCAGGCAGGGTAACAGGAAGGGACCCGGTCCTCTTGAGGAATTCCTCAGCTTCCTGGCTTGAATATGCAAAAGGTTGAAGCTATACCCACAGTCTTGTTCCTTGCTTTAAAGGGTCCTTTTCTGAAAGCACAGAAGCCCTAATTATGTTCTATTTGGCACCCTACCCCCTAAATCAGGAATTTTTCAAAATAATTTGAATCATTTCAATTCTTAAGTGAAGGAAGAGATTCAGAATGTGGAGATGATAGAACCCTTATTCAAGCCAAGCCATCAGAGGAAGTGGGCACCAGAGTTAAAATAAGCGCTCTACAGTATTGGATGCATGGATAAGGAAAGTGGGCTCATTCTGGAGTCTAGAGATCTGGCTTTGATTTCCAGCTATTCCACTACCTATATGAGTGACCTTCACCTCTCTGGGCTTCAGTATTCTCTGGAATCCCTAGGAACCTATTTGTCTCTAATGATCTATTTAATAGGCTCTAGAAGTCTCAACAGGCATTGGGAGGTAGAAGAAGTCTGACCTCCAACCTGTCTTCCAGTCAGCTTGGACACCTCCTATTTCCATCATTCCTTCCTCCCTAATGCCAGCCTGCCCCCTCCCCACAACTTGTCTCTCTGCCTTTCTCATTCCAGCACTGAGGAACACAGTGGAGGCTCCAGTGTTCTAGTGTCCACTCTGGTGCCTTTGGCGCTCGTGTTAACTGTGGGTGCAGTGGCACTAGGAGTCATCAAAGCCCGACGTTGGAGGTTCAGCGGTGAGTTCACCATTTCAGTCCCCAATACCCTGACACACAAACTCTTCTATACTAATGGATAGAAAGGAATTAGCAATGATAGAAAAAGATGGACAGATTTCACTTTCTCTCTTTAGCCTAGTCTTATTGAAGCACAGGTATCTACCATGGACAGTTCAGATAACTGAAATGGCAGGATCTGGGGTGGGGGTGGGGAACCACATGTGGTTTTAAACCCACAGATTCCCCACCTCTGGTCTGAGGGTAAAAAACCTTGAGATAAGAGACTTGGGAGTCTAGGCTCGGCTACTAATTGTCTCATACACCAAATGAATGTAATAACACCTGTCCTCAAAGAGTTGCTCTAAAGCTCAAAGGAGATAACGGATGTGAATGTACTTTTAAAAGTTGTGAGGACCCATAAGTGCCAAGCATTGATGACTCTCAATTACCCGAGAGAGAGCAGCCAGCCTAGGAGTCAGGGAGATCTGGGATCAAGTCCTGCCTCAGATGCATACAGACCAACTGCGTGATCTTTGGCACATCTTGAAACCACTAAGTGCCTCGGGTTAGTACGAAATTCTGAAGAGTTTGCCAGTCTGTACAGGCAAAGAGTGCCTTCACTGTAATTTCTCTCTACTTAATCAATTAACCAACAAGGATTTATACCCCGTACCAGGCATGTTGCTAGGTGCTGGGCACCTAGCTCTTGCCCTCCAGGATCTTTCATTCTACCAGAGGAAACAGCATGTACATATGTAGATATTTACCAATAAATACAAAGTCACATTTGGAGAAGGAGGTGCTATCATCTGGGGTGATGGGGTATTCTTCCCACAGGAGATAGCATTTGAGCTGGGGTTTAAAGAAAGCTAGGGATTCTGAGTTAGATGTGAAGAAGGAGAGTATTTCAAGTGGGGGGCACAGCCTGTGCAAAGGCCCAGAGGTGGAAAATGGAACATCGATCTGTAAAGAAGATCAAAAAGGTCAGTTTAGCTGGATCCTAGATACTCAAGACCACGGGTCAGGACCACTCCTCCTAAAAAAAAATCCTTTCTTACAGAGGGGACTGAGATATTATTAGGCAAAGGTCATTTCTATTCAGCTTTAGATGCAGTCAGACCCTCACCCTATCCTAGTTCTGGCTGTGGCATAGAATTCACAGTGGTTAATCTTATTTTGAATCTCCAAGTGTTTTTGAAGCAGCTAGGGGACCCAGTGGGCAGAGTGCTGGACTGAGAGTCAGGAAGACCCGAGCACACATCTGACTTCATTTGCTTATTAGCTGTGTGACATTGGGCGAGTAACTTAAAAAAAAAAATCCTCTCTTTGCCTCGGTTTCCCCAACTTTAAAATGGGAATAATAATAGCACTTGCCTCTCCTCCTCAGGTGTTTTTGAGGATGATATTTAAGTGCTTTGGAAACCTCATCTATTATTATTCCCTTTCTCCTCCTTCTCGCCGCATGTAATTCCTCTTCCTTGGACAGATCGAGTTTCGATTGGAAGCTACAGGACCGACCTCAGCATGTCAGAGTTAGAGAAGAACCCCAGGCAATTCGGAGCCAATGAAAACATGGAAGCTTCTTTTCAGGAGACTACTCTAGGAGGGGAAGATGGTATGACCTTCCACCAAAGGGAGCCTTCAGGAGTGTGCTTTAGTTTTCTCTGGGGAGGACAGAGCTAGCAGGGGAGTGTGGGAAAGAGGCAGCTTGGTATTGTGGATTCTGAATCAGAGGACCTGGGTTCTGAATACTAATTCTGCCACCAAGTACTCGTGCGACCACGGACAAGTCTCTTAACGTCAATTGGCTGCACTCTGTTCCAGCTCCAGATGAGATGTTCCCGGCTATAAAATGAAAGAGTTGAACTAGGTGATCTCTAAGCTAATTATTTCTAGTTCTAAAATAGGGTGGGAATATCAGGCTTGGGAAAGGAGGCTAGAGTGGGAGACGGGCCATTTCCCTGGGATTTCCTAATTGGGCTCTACTCTTTCCACAGAAATCATCACTCAGACTGAGAACCCTGAGGAGATCCAAGAACCTAAGCAAGTCAAAAGGGTAAGGAGGGAGGCCAGCAGCTTCACCACAAGAGGATGAGAGGGTTGTAGTTAGGCACTGGGTGTCATTTCCAGTGCTACCTGTGGGGCCTGTGAGACACCAGTATACAGCGAAAACCTTTTCGCAGAATGTTACAGCCTTGTCTTGTTTCTGAGGATGATGGAGTGATGCTGTGTGTGCATGGGAGGGGAGAGGAAGGAAAGGGAGGGGTGCCAGGTGGGCTGCATTTACAGCTAGCTCTTCCCTTTTGAGTAGGAGGTAGGAAAAGACTGTGAAAACAGAGTCCAAGAATAGAAATCAAGTGATCAGGTGGTGTATTTTTTCCCCTTAATATTGGACCGGATTGGCTTTGCCATTTAAGGGTGCTGCTCAACACATCTTTAAGTGTAGGTAGGCTAGGCAGTTACCAATGAAACATGATTTGAGGGGCACAGGGAGCCCACTCAGGTGCCACAATGCCTGAAATCATGGATGAATATAAAAGCTTTGGTTAGGTAGTTATTAAGATCCAAGTACAGTATAAGCACTGGGGGTACAAATAGAAAAATGCGACAGTTCCTGCCCTCAATGAACTTATATTCTAATAAGAGAGATAATACATAGTCTTATCAATAATGTTGCATTCCCTTGGTTAAATATTTCCCTCTCTTGGCTTTCCTGTGCAAGAAAAGTACTCCCTCTCTCTCTGTCTGTGTCTCTGTGTCTCTATGTCTCTGTGTCTCTCTCTGTCTCTGTCTCTCTCTCTCTCTCTGGCTCTCTCTCTCCCTGTCTCTCTCTCTCGGTCTCTCTCTGTCTCTGTCTCTCTCTCTCTCTGTCTCTCTCCTTGCACATGGTTGTGTATGCATGCCTGTCTGTCTAGGCTCTGGTCATACTGAATTTTTTTTTCTTACCCGCATTCCCTCTCAGGGGAAGATGAGGGCTAGCAAGGGCTGTTCTACTCCATAGATCAAAAGAGGGTAGTGAGAGTAGGGCAGGTATTTTTAGGGGTTTCTATGTTCTGATCATTAGGACAGCCCCACCCCTCTTTGCCTCCATTCCTTCCCCCACCCCCTCACCAACCTACAAGGTTAGAGTAGAATACAACTGCATTGGGTCTAATACAGAGGTCAGGGCTCTCCTAGGCAGTGAATGGTTGTGCCTCTGTGTACTTTGGAAGCATGAGCAATGACTTCAGTCCTCTTCACTCTGCTTTTCCCCTCATTTTCTCCTCCCCACTGACACAAAAAGAGCTGAAACCTGTTGTTTCTCCCATAGTCTTCCAAGGAAGAGGCAGATATGGCCTACACTGCCTTCCTGCTGCAGTCTAACAACATGGCCAATGAAATTCCCTTGGATGACCCCAGTAATGCTTAACCAGTGGATCCCTCCAACCGCATCCTGTCTCCTACCACCTTCCCTCTTTGGCTCAATCACCTGCATGACCTCCAGGATCACCTTTTCTCAGACTCTATCAGTAACCCAGCACTCCCTTTGTTCCATGTGGTCTGCACATCCGCCCTCCTCACCTTCCCCTGACTTTGTCTGTTCCCTACCTAGAGTTTGTGGCTCGGTGACTCTAGCCTGGGCCTAGTTTTCCCTCCTTATCTTTTCCTCTGAGAAGATAGGGATCCAATAATTCATCAGCTTAATTTCCATTGGGTTTCCCCTGCCCCCCTCCCATGGCAGTGTAGGGAAGGAGGGAATGCAGACCTTGAAGGAACTGCTCTGTTTTTAGAAGGATATCATGTTAAATCATTTCCCTGGATCTCTATTCCGAAGAAGTCGATGGGATCCAAGATCTTTCTGTCACACCATCATTGCATACTCAGCTGATTAAAAGGGCTTTTTCCTGCCTTCTGTGGAAACTTTAATCTATTTCCTAGAAGGAGGCTTTTTGTCACGTGTCAAACCCTAATACCTTTCTTGGGCACCCCTATCCAGTTCATATTTCTTTTGGGATTCAGAGAAATCTTGAATATCAGAGCTAGAAAAGACCTCAGGGATCGTGTGGCCCACCCACCACATTTTACAGAAAAGGAAACTGAAGTCCAGTGAGAGAAATGCCTTTCCTAAGGGACACAAAGCTGAGCTGGGACCAGACGGTCCAGGATCTTCCGCTCTATCACTGCTGGAAAGGAGAGGGGGAGGGGAGGGAGGCAGATTTGCCACTTTAGAAAGACTGAAGGAGACAGTAAGAAGAGAGGCACTGGGCATGCTAGGAAGCCTTCGGGAAGGATCCTATTTCCCCCAGATATAGGACAAAGGAAGGACTGATCATGTCTCACTCTACAGATTAACAGGGTGAGGAAGGGCCAGTGATTAGGGTGGGGAAGGGGGTGATTTTCAATCAATGACTTTGGAGCTTTTCTTTGAGCTCTCTGATCTAAGGCAGAAGAAGGAAATGACAAACAACCCCAGTATCTTTGTTAAGAAAACACCAAATGAGGTCAGAAAGAGTGGAAGAGTCGGATATGATTAAATCCCTGAATGATAACAACCACCACCTAAGGCAGCACCCATGCTTCCCTAATTCAAGCTACTAACTGATTAAATATCATGATTATCATTGTTCCAACTGCACTTAAGTTGGGTTCCTTCTCAAGACACTTATCTTTGTCAGTCAAAAAAAAAAAGCATTTGGGCAGCTAGGTGGTGCAGTAGATAGAGCACTGGACTTGGCATCAAAAAGATTCCTCTTCCAGAGCTCAAATCTTGTCTCAGATTCTTATTAGCACTAAGGTGATCCTGGTCAAGTCACCTAACCCTGTTTGCCTCAGTTTCCTCATCTGTAAAATGAGCTAGAGAAGGAAATGGCAAGTCACTCCAGTGTCTTTGCTAAGAGAACCTGAAATGTGGTCACAAAGAGTCATGACTGAAAACAAACAACAACAAAGCACCTACTATGTGCCAGGCACTGAGATAAGCAGCAGGGACACAAAAAGAAGCCAAAAATAGTGTCTACTCCTAAGGAGCTCACTCACAATGACACTCTAACATGCTACTCCTTCTAGAAAGGCTCTTATACCTTCCTCATTGACCCCACACATTCCTTTGCCATAACTCCCTTCCCCTTTAGGGCTGATTTGATATAGTCTTCATAAGATTTCCAGTTCCCAAGGCCAAGAAAGGAGAGGGAGGTTCTAATCCTCCCAAAACACAGCCTCAACCATCACTGCTTGGAGTTCAATTAAATTGTGCTGAATTGAATTTTATTGAACTGAATGCTTCATGATCCCTAAGGCAGTCAAGTCCTTTACATTTACAAATATCTATTATCAAAACTTTTTTTTTCTCTGAGTTTTGGTTCCCTGGGGGATAAGTACAGGGCTGGGTCGCTGTTGTCTGTCCTTGGGGGTGGGAAAGAGTTAGTTTACCCTCACTCTACAAGAGCATCTAACGTCACAGACAGATTCAGCAATTTGCCTACAATTGCATAAGAAGATGATGGTAGACTCTAACGTTCTCTCCACTTCGCCAGGGTGCACAGGTACCACATCTTTCACGTTAACCAATGGCCCTCATAGTAAGCAGCTGGTGGCCAGGAGGCACAATGGGTAGACTGCTGAACCTGGAGTCCGGAAGCCATGAGTTCAAGTGCTACTTCATATACTTACTAGGAGCATGACTCAGGTCAAGTCATTTAACCTTTATCTGCCTCAATTTCCTCATCTGTAAAATGGGGATAATAATATCACCTGCCTCCCAGAGTTATTATAAAGATCAAATGAGATAATATTTGTAAAGCACTTAATAGTACAGAGTCTGGCACATATTAAGTGCCTTATAAAATGGCACATATTATTCTTATGAGACATAAAGTGTTTGGGACCATCTTCAGCCATGGTAACCCCAACAGCACCAATTTAATTCAGAAAACATTTGTTAACTTCCCCCTGGGGAAAAGACACTGTGTGTTGAGATTAGGACTGGACCTTACTTTTATTGGTCTAGGACACCCCTTCTACTAATGCAGATTGGCACCTCTACACCTTGTAGTCTTGGAGACTTTCCTGGGGCAGTGACTTGCCCAGTCAGTATAGTCACACCCCCGAGTCTTCTTGGCTTCAAGGCTGGCTCTCTATCCACTCTTCTACACTGCTACTCAAGTACTGGAGTTACACAGACTAAAACAAATAGTCTTTGCTCTCAAGAACCTAGTGCTTGGATGGATGGGTTGGGAGATTCTTTGGCTGAAGTGGGGTAAATAAAATAATTGAATTGAGGAATTCAGGGATGTGACCCTATCCTTACCTATCCCTGCTTGTACTAGTCACTGAGGATACAAAGAAAAAGGCAAAACAGTCCTTGTCCTCAAGGAGCTTACATTCTAATGGGAGTGACAACATATAAGAACCAGGACATATGCTTTGTGCCAGAACCAGCCCTTTCTAAAATTGTGAAATAGATGAAATTTGACCTGTGGTTTCTGCCAGGGTGGGATGAACTCCCCAGAGCAAGCCAGGAGTTTCTCAGAATACCAGGGCATTCAGCCCAATGCTGAGAGGTGGCTCAGGTCCTGGCTGCTTCCCTATCTGAAAGTACAAAGAGGATAAGCTTCCCTTGGGGCCCTGGGCAGGTGCCTGACTCCCTATAAAGAATCCCAGGTGGCATTTAGAGTCTCCAGGGTCCAAATCTTAAGTGGAATGTGTCTCTGCTAGAGTAATTGGTTTAAGCATTGGATTCTTTCCATAATCTATTTTCATCTAATTAAATTAGAATATACCAGGATAATGAAGGGCCTTGAATCCATGTCATAGAAGGACCAGTTGAAGCAACCGGGTGTATTTAGCTCAAGAGAAAGAGGATACAGGGGCATGAGAGCCGTCTTCAAGTATCTGAAGGGCTGACACAGAAAAAGAGGAATTAGGCTTGTTCTAAATTGGCCCCAGAGGGCAGAACCAGCGGCAAAGGGTAGGAGAGGTTGATTTTGGCTTGATATCAGGAGGGAACTTCCCAATCATGAGAGCTGTCCAAAAATGGAAGGAGCTGCTTCAGAAAGTGGCGGGCTCCCCTTCTTTACAGGTCTTCAAGGAGAAACTGGAAAACCACTTGGTTATGATATAGTGGGGGTTGTTATGGGCATGGGTTGGACTCGATGGCCGCTGAGGTCCCTTCGAATTCTCAGGTTCTGTTATCCTGGGATCCAGCGCAATTTTTTCATTGAAATTTCTGATTGCTGCTTCACTGTTGCTGAAAGAGCTGGTCATTCAGCTCCTGAACATGTTCGACATAATGGAAAGTACTCACACTTGACCACTGACTCTGAGCCCCGGTACTCCTGCACTTCTACCATAGGATGATTATCGTTCCCGGCATCCACCCCCTACTTCTGTTCTTTGCCACAAACCAGACAAGAGAAAAGGTCCATGATTTTGATATGGGGCTGGGGGATGGCGGGGTGGGGGGAGTGGATATATACAAAGAACCTCTGCTCCAATAATGCTCCAATCCTTCATCATGGTCACTGGGGAATGACTTTTTTCAACCACAGAATCCTGTGAAGACTATCCACTAAGATCGTGATCCCTAAGGGATCGTGTGGCCCGC
>CM053626.1:251579228-251668036 GCA_028646595.1 Phalanger gymnotis
AACCACAGAATCCTGTGAAGACTATCCACTAAGATCGTGATCCCTAAGGGATCGTGTGGCCCGCCCACCACATTTTACAGAAAAGGAAACCGAAGTCCAGTGAGAGAAACGCCTTTCCTAAAGGACACAAAGCTGAGCTGGGACCAGACATACAGGCATATTGGGCATATGGTCATAGGACCACAGATTTCAAGTTGGAAGAGACTTAGGGGTCATCTGGTGTAATATCAATTAAATTGAGTGTCTTTGATTGAGTCTTACTAAGTGCTAAACCCCAGGCCCCAAACCCCTATCTGTTAGGTGCTAAGCCTATGTGGGTATGAATTGGTAACTAAGGTGGGGCTCCAGGTGGGGCCAATGAAGGGAGGTGCTAACTCCAGATCCAATAGTAAGAGCCTAAGTTCTGATCACTCAGATGACATTTGATGATGTCTGAAACTGTATAAAAAGAGAGAACAGAGTTATTTGCTTAGGGCAGTCACTCTTGGTGGCGCACTGATGTGGAGACTCCAGGCAGCTGTAGTTAAGAGCCCTCCAGCTGGTCCGGATGTCCGGGCTTGGTTAAACTTTGGATAGCTATGATTAGAATTTGAATCAGACAAGATCTGTCTGTCCATGTTTGTAATTTGTTTGTATTTGCTCTCAAGTTCAGGGTGCTGGCTTTTTCCCCTGAACTAAGTGAATGATATTTGTATGCTGGATTAAATCGAGATTGTTAATCCCTCAACGTTGCTTTCCTTAGTAAAACAGATCAAAAGAACCTGGGCTTGTGGCGTTCCATGAGCTGGTTGCTGTTGGTTTTTCACCCCCACAGCAGCTGCCAGCTGGATTGTTGAAACATCTGGTCTAGCCCCATTCTCTTTACAGATGAGAAAAGAGACTTAACTTGCTCAAGATCGTGCAGGTAGGGAAGTAGCAAAGCTAGGGTTCAAACCAAGGTCTTCTGATGCCAAGCTCAATTCTCCTGCAACATCGTGGTAGCACATAGAAGGAATACTCTCTGCTCTCATAGAAGGAAGGAAAGAAAGAAGTATTTTTAAGTGCCTACTATGTGCCAGGCTCTGTGCTAAGCATCTACATGGCAACAACTATGTTATTATCCTCGTTTTACAGGCTATTGGGCTAAGCGCTTTTTACATATATTATCCCATTTGAGCCTCACAACTATGGGAGATAGGTATTATTATTATCCCCATTTCGCAATTGAGGAAACTGAGGCAAAAAGAGGTTTGTGACATGCCCAGGGTCATACAGCCAGTAAGTGTTTGAGGCCAGATTTGAATTCATGTCTGCCTGATTCTGGGTCCACTGCTTTATCATTTGGTGGAAAGAATAGCTAAACTGGCAAAGCCACAGATTGTTGGAGTGTTCAAGTAAATATTGAGACTGTGTGACACAACAGAGTGCTAAACTTGAAGTCAGAAAGATCTGGCTTCACATGCTGCCTCAGATACTTACTATTAGGTGATATGACCCTGGGCGAATGACAACCTCTGTTTGCCTCGGTTTCCTAAGCTAAAATGGGCATAAAAAGACCTCACAGGGTTGTCGTATGATGACAACGATGATGATGGCTTCGATGACATATTCCAAGGAGGAGAGGAAGCCTGGCATAAAGGAAGAGTACCAGTCTTGGAGTCAAGAAGACTTTGATTCACATCCTTCCTCTGTGACCTTGGGCAAATCACTTAACCTTTTATTTTCCCAGTTAACCCCAAGTTGCAGATGAATTGATGATCTACATCTATGGAAGGAATTTCCATTTCACAAGAAAAGACTATTCACAAGAAAAGAAGCGATTGATAGAAATATTACCCTGGGTTCATAGTTAATCAAAACCATATTTTACAAGTGAACACTGGTCAAGTTGGATGATTCTGTGGCTTTCTAGTTTGACTAGATCTCTGAGCTGACTCTCCATAGTTCTCTGGGACTTGGACTCTGCCCAGATTCAGATGGGTTCCCCTCCCCCCCACCAGCACTTTGTGTCAGCATTGGGATCCATCCAGCGCAGGACCCCTGGATAGACTCCATTTGTCTGTTGTAAAACCCTGTGCCAAGCCTCAGCTTCCTCTTTCTGGCTGGCCCCTCTATCCCAGCATCCCCAGTGACTTGACTCATTAGGTCATCTTTACAGTAAAAGAGAAACAGGAAGATGATTACTTTTTAAAACTGTATTTTTGTCTTTTAGTTTTACATTATCTTCATTTCCCAATATACCTTTCTCTTCACCCCAACCTCAGAGTCATCCCTCATAACAAAGAAAAAAAAAAGCAATGTTTTGGGCCAAAGCTTACCAATGCATTAACCAAGTTCATGAGTATATACAGTAGGATGGGAATTTTTTTTAAGCATACAATCCTCCCCTCATTCAGAAAGAGTAATTCCCTCCAAAATACATGAAGACATACTCCATTCATTAGACCCTCTGAGGTAGCTCCACCCTGGAACTCTCCCACATATCTCTTGCCCTCTAGGGACACCCTCAACCCCATGACAAGCTCAGATAGACTTTCCATTCATGAGCTAAAAGTAGCTCATGGAAATCCCCCCTAAATGCTTCTTTGTAGCTCAAGGCCCTTTGTCTTTCCATCTGGGTAGGTTCTGGAGTTAAACTGTTCATTACAATGGTGCACCAGGGTCAAAGTTCAAGAGAGCACACTCCCCTTCTAACTCCGCTTTGTTCTCCACAGAGTAGGTTTAACCCTATGGGTAGGCTAGTTAGGTTGTCTCTGTGATGTGGTTTTAGCTGATAGTAATTATAATAGTGGCTATTCCTATTTTTAAAGGTTTACAAAGCCCCTTGCTCATAACAATCCTGTGATATAATAAATGCTCATTGGATTGGATTGGGTTAAGGTAGGTAGATTAAGGACCATTCTCCCTGTATAATAAGACCAAGAGAAAGGAAATTACTTTCTCTGTCACACAAAGCAAATAAATATGAGGGAAATGGTATTGGAGATGGCGGCAGGTAGGTGCCTCCCCCAGAGCAAATCCCATGAAAGCTACTTCCAGATTCATGAGATGCTAGGGTCAACATCCACTCAAAACCAATAGCTCCAAGGTCCCTTCCGTGTATTTCCTTTTGAAGTATCCTTAAGTATTAAGTATTAAGATATTTAAGTATTACCTGGAATTTTAGTGAGAACAGTCAGAACTAGCATAAAATAGATAGCTTTGTGGGTACCAAGAACAGACGGTATCTACTATATGCCAGATTCTGAGCTAAGCATTCAGGATACAGAGAAAACTAGATGATACTCTTTACCCTCAAGGAAGTTACATTCTAATGGAGAGACAATTTGTAAGCCAGTTATATGTGGAGTACATAGTAGGTAATATCAAAGGAAAGGCATTACTGGAGGGTAGAAGGCAGTAGCGTAAGACTGGAAAAGGCCTTCTGCAGAAGGCCGGATCTGGTTTTTGTCTTGAAGGAAGTGAGAGAAGGCAATAGGTAGCAGTGAGGAGAAAGAGCATTCTGGGAATAGGGGGCAGCCAGTGGAAAGGTAAAGAGTTGGAAGATGGAGTATTGTGTTCAAGGAATAGAAAAAAGACAGTTGTGGCTCTATAATAAAAGTATGTGGAGGCCAGTCAAATGTAAAGACTGGAAAAGCAGGCAGAGCCCAGCTTGTAAAGTGCTTTAGATTCCAACCAGAATATTTTGTATGTGACGATGGAGTGATGGGGAGCCATCAGGGTTTACGGAGTGAGGAGGCATGACACGACCATACCTGAGCTTTAGGAAGATTCCTTTGGCAGCTGAGTGGAGGATGGACTGGATAGGGAAGAGACTCAAGGTGGGGTGCCAACTAGAAAGTTAGTGCTAATAGTCATCAAAGATGAGTAGCTTGGTGAAGTGAAAAGAACGCTGAAAGGTGAAAAGAGTAAAATCACAGGATTCTACAACCTTTGTGACCCTGGACAAATCACTTCATTTCTCTGGTCCTCAGTTTCCTTATCTGTAAAATAAAATTTTACAGTTAAAGGGGCAGCTAGGAGATACAGTGGATGGAGCATCAGGCCTGGAGTAAGGAAGACTCGTTGTACTTAGTTCTAATCTGGCCTCAAGACACTTATTAGCCATGTGACCCTGGGTAAGTCACTTAACCCTCTTTGCCTCAGTTTCCTCATCTGTAAAATGAGCTGGAGAAGGAAATGGCAAACTACTCTAATATCTCTGCCAAAAAAAATCCTCAAAACCCAAATGAGGTCATGAAGAGTCAGATACAACCGAAAAATGGCTAGACAAAAATGAGAGCGTTGAACTCGGTAACTTCTATGATCCTTCCCAGGGCCAAAGTGGTGAGCCTATCCCACTTCCTCTGATGCTCCTGGCCTCGTCTCTTGGGTGACTGAAGCTGTATAACCTGAATTTTCAGTTCAGTAATTTCCAATCCATGCTGACAGGGAATAAGTCTGTAAGGTCTTGCCACAGAATTGTTTCCTGATGACTAATGTTGGCCTCACTTATTGCCACTCAAGAGACTGGAAATCTGCATCCTGCCGCCCTATGGGTAAGCATGAGGTCTCTGGGGATGGTAAGAGCTCAACCCAATTAAGTGCCAAGTCAGGCCTTAGCAGAATTGGTGAAACATCCCAAATGGCTGCTTCAGTCCACAATATACTACCATGACAGAAGGGGAAATCAAAAACTCATGAAAGCTCCAGGTGGACACACAGGACACAACACAGTATTTTTTCTGTCATCAGTAGTACCTTTAACCAAAGCTCTCTTCCAGAAATACACACACACACACACACGTATTTATGTTTGTATATGTATATATATATATATATATATATAGTCTATACACACACATACATGTATATGTGTATATTCACACAATTCTTTGGGTCATGGTGGACCTCTGAGAAACTCCAATAATAAACCCAGTTGTCCTAGCTTCAAGGATGATGATGTTTCACTGACACCATGCTGCCCGTCTTCATAGCACATAGCTTAAAATATATCTTCTCCTTAAATCTTATCATGGATGAATCATTCTTTGGGGCTAAACCTTTGCCCTCTCCCTAAGGATCAATCGGTCAATCAGCTAACCTTTATTGGCAGCTTGGTGGCACAGCAGGTGCCTAGGTAGCTCAGGGTATGGAGCTCTGGACCTGGATGCAGGAAGACCTAACTTCCCACCCAGCCTCAGACACTTACTATCTGGGCAAGGTGCTTTACCTCTGTCTGCCTCAGTTTCCTTAACTGTAAAATGGGGATAATAACAGCGCCTACCTCCCAGGGTTGTTGTGAGGTTCAGACTGAGATGATATTTATGAAGCTCTTGGCAAATCTTAAAGTGTTCTACAAATGTTAGATATTATTAATATTGCTATTAGTGGTAGTCGTACAATGACATGCTAGATCTATTGAAGATACAAAAATATAGGTGAAATAGTCCCAGTCCTCAAGGTTACATTCTCCAGAGGGAGACATTGTGAGCAGCACCTATACATGGACATTTCAGACTAGGTGTCCCACTGATATCTCAAACTCAATGTGCCTAAAACAGAATTCAACTCCTTAGTGTGAATGAATTTATAAGGCATTCTTTTTCTTGGATAGAAGTTAATGAGAAAGCATAGGAATGCCTGGGGGGGAAGGAAAGGAGATAAGGGGGTTGGGAGATCAGAGCTGCTAACAAGATAGAGAAGGAACAGAAAGAGAAGGGGAGGGATTTTGGAGACGAACTTCACCTACTTTCTAACTTTGCTAAACGTTACTCTTAAGCCAGAGTGATCCTACACCCAGCTCCTGAGATGTTGAGGTCAGGGGATGTAAGACAGAGATGTCACTGAAAGCTGGCTGAATCTGAGCCCTGGCTTCACATCCTGGCTCTGCTACTTATGCTCTGGGGGAGCTAGGATAATACACTTCACGAGACTGGCCTAGATGACGATTATGCAGCCTTCTTACTCTTTCCTTGTCACCACGGGATCACAGGGTCATCACTTTAAGTTAGAGAGTTCCTTAGCAGTTACGTAGGCCAATCTACTCATCTTAATTGATTGCAGCATCTTAATTGATTGCAGCATCTTAAAGCATCTGGATGTTGAAACTGGGACCTCAGAGGCCATCCAGTCCAATCTGTTCATTTTACAGATGAGGAAACTGAGACTAGGCAGGCTAAATGTCTTGCATCGACAAGGTCAAGGTCATATAGCTTATAAAACGGCAGAACTAGGATTCAAACGGAGGTCTTCTGACTCCAAAAGTAACCATTTTTAACCCCTTGGGGACAGAGCAATGCCTAGGTCTGATCCTGAGTGAAATATTTGCCAGTCCCCCATCTCTAGTCCTTGGATCTCTAACCCTGTTTCTCCATGGGGCAGAGCCAAGATAAATGGTGTTTAGGTCACTATTGGGAAAATCGAGTCTTAAATGTAACTCCTGCCCTCACTCTCACTCAGACCTGGGTTCTGGCTACCCACAGGAAAACAACTTCAGAGAGTGGGGCCTAAGGGTGCTGCTTCCTCTTCTGTGGTGAGGGGCAATGGGGCGGGGGAGGGGAGCTAAAGCAGGCACTTCCTTTGCACCTGCTCTACTACGATGCTTTGATTGCTTTATGCTAAGGCAGTGGGCAGGAGGAAACAGCTAACAAACCCCCAGCAGCGGCATGGCCGTGGAGAAAGCCTGGGGTCTCCCTCTGGTGCCAGGAAATTTGATAAGGAGCCACTAGACATCACTTCCTTGCAGTGACAGGACTATGGAAAGCTTCTCTTAGTGTGACCTTAAACATATCTCCATAACTTCCTGGACCTTTGTTTCTTCTTCTATAGAAGCAGGCCTAGAACAAGATGATGATTAAAGCCCTTTCTTGGGCAGCTAGGGGGCACAGTGGTTAGAGTACCCAGCCTGAAATCAGGAAGACTCCCCTTCCTGAGTTCAAATCCAGCCTCAGACACTTCTTAGCTGTATGACCCTGGGCAAGTCACTTAACCCTGTTGGCTTCAGTTTCCTCATCTGTAAAATGAGCTGGAGAAGGAAACAGCAAACCACTCTACTATCTTTACCAAGAAAACCCCCTAAAATGAGTCCCAAAGAGTCAGACACAACTGAACAACAAGAACCCAAATCTCCTTTGTGGCTTTGGCATTCTCTGGGCCTATGAGTCATTTGTCCTTTAATCAAAATAATGATTCTTGCATTTTCACAGAATTTCCACATCAGAGATAGCGTGGTTCAATGGCAACGGATTTAGAGTTCAGGACTTTATGTCTAGGATTTAGAGTTGGGAAGCTGAGTTCGAATCCTGAGTCTGACACCTCCTAACTGCGATCATGGGAATTCACTGAACCTCCTCAGAGCCTGTGTGCTCATTCGTAAGTGATGATGCTAATACTTACACTACTTCCCTCCGTCAGCCAGTTAATCACCTGGCATTTGTTAAAAGCCTACCATGTGCCAAGTGCTGTGCTAAGCACTAAGGAGCTGGTGGCCCAGTGCCAGATAGAGCAAATCCAGCCTCAGCTACTGCGTGACCCTGGACGAGTCACTCATCCTCTGTCTCAGTTTTGTCAAGTATAAAATGCACCAATGGCACCTTTCTCCCAGGTTTGTTGTGAGGATCAAGTGAGATGATATTTGTAAAACAGCACTTAGCCCAGTGCCTTGCCTATAAAATGGGAACATAGTAGGAGTCATACAAACACTTACTCCCTCCTTTTCTTCCTTGGGGATATAAAAAAAGGGCAGAAACATGATCCCTGCTCTCGAGTCGCTCACAGTCTAATTTGGAAGAAAACAACTATGTAGAAACAAGCTAAATACTGGATAACTGGAGATCATTTTGTGGGGAGGGCATCAAAATTAAGGAGGACTGGGAAATGGTTCTTGCAGAAGGTGGTATTTTAGCTGAGATTTGAAGGATGCCGGGGAAGCCAGAAGACCCAAATGAGGAAGGAGACAGTTCTCTCACAGAGTTGTTGTGAAGAAAGTACTTTGCATAATTAAAATGCTATATAAATGTAAGCTATTATTATCCTCATAACAAGCCCATGTCAGCTCGGGGTGGCTATTATTACCCTGACTTTATGCTTGAGCAAATTGGGCCCCAATGAGGCTAAATGATTTAATTTGAAGTCACCCAGAACATTGGTGCAGAGCCACGTTTAGAACATGGAAGTCTATTAAAAAGCTCCAACTGAAAATATTAAGAAATACATATTTTTCTAAAATCCTTTCCAGACTTTGCCATTTATAAAGTGTAGAAAAGGTCAAGAATGAGAAAATGGATGAAGGGAGATTACCCAACTTAGAAGAAGAAATGTCTCTTGTCCCGTTAAGATAATCAACTTCCTTATCCCCTGAAGGAATAAGATTTCCAAGTGTGGGCTGGACCCATCTCTTACTGCTTTGGAGAGCTGGTTATTAAAATCTCATTGTGATTAATTACACACCCAAAATTGGCAAATGCTCCAAATCATGGTTTGATTTATCATTTGGTCAGTCGTCTACACTTAAGAAAGTGATAGAAAAATGTCAACAATACAGATTAAACTTAAAAACATATCTTGAACACACTTTTTTGGGGGAAGAGGAGACCAGTTTTTAAATATTTACAGAAACCCAGGCAACCTCTTTGTCCATTCTTAAGGGATTTGTGTATAGAGCGCTGGGAGAAGGTTCTTTTAATTACTCTGGGAGAGTTCTTAAGAGAAGTGGTCAAAGAAGGAATTAAGTAATTTTAGAAAATTAGTTTATTATCATCCTGGTGGGTAGAATAGAATGTTAACCCCAAATTTCATTTTAATCATGTTATGGCCTTTTCCTGGCTCAAGGTTCCTATGAATAATATTTCTTATCATCTTGTGTTAGAAAAAATGTCTGAGGGAATGGGGTGGAACTTTGTCAGCTTGGATATTCCTCTCTAAGCTGGAATACCTTAGATTTCAAATAATGATAAATTAATGGAAATTATTTCTAGCAATACAGAATACATGTCAATATTTTTCTTTGACAGATTTCAAGTCTCTAGACTCCTATTCCAAGACATTGCCATCTCTTCCTGCTCCCCCGCTTCTCCACTGTTCATTGATTACTTGTCCCTAGCCCTCCATGTGATGCCTTCTATGCTTTGAAGCATCTCTTTTTGAGGTGTTTCTATAACCCAAAAGAGAGTATGACCATCTGACTAGTGCCAACAGCCATATCCTGAAGATGAGTACTGGACAGCAGCCATACTCTTCGCCAGATGTGTGTGTAGGTTGTGGGGAAGAAGAGTTGTGAAAAGAGGCTTTTGAGAAGACTTCACAGGAAGCCATAACACATTAGAGCCTGAGAGGAAGCTCAGACATCACAGAATCCAACTCTATCATTTTATAGGTAATAGAAATGACTAGCTGAAGGTCACCCAACTAGTCAGTAGCAGAGCCAAGCAAACATTCATTAAGTGCCAGCTATGTCCCAGGCATTCTGTTTGGTGTTAGGGATACAAAGACCGGAATGAAACAGCCCTCATCCTCAAGGTGTTTTCATTCTATCAAGGGAGACAACATGTACATATACGAGTATAAGCCAAAAATAAAATCGAGACAAGTCAATGAAGTTTACCATGTTCCAGGCTTACTATGTTCCATTGGAGAAGGAAGTGGCAAACCACTCCAGTAACTTTGCCAAGAAAACCCCATGGATAGTATGGTCCATGGGGTCATGAGGAGTCAGATATGACTGAATAACTGACCAACAAAATTTTTCGGGCACTGAGCTAAGTACTAAAGATACAAAAAAAGGCAAAAGGAAAAAGAATGGTGGGGCAGGTATGGTTATTTCAATAAATAGGCATCTAGCACCCAGCGGGGGGAAGGAGATCAGCCAAGGCATGAGGTAGCCAGTAAGTCAAGCTTTAAAGACAATTAAGGACTCTGACAGCCAGAAATGAAGACAGAACCTCCCCCCCAAACCCTTGTGTCCTTCTGTCCCTGCTAACTATTGTCCTCTATTTGTTCTGCCCTTTGTAGCTAAGCTTGAAAAGGCATCTACAATAGGTGCCTCCTCTTTCTCTTCCCATCCTCTTCTTAACCCCTTACAATCTTTCAACCCAAATTGCTCTCTCCAAAGCTATCATGCTCTCTTAGCTGCCAAACCCAATAGCTTGTTCTCAATCCTCATTCTGCAGCCTTTGACACTAATTGATCACTCTTTCCCCCTTAATAATCTCTTCTCTCCAGGGTTTTTGGGAAACCATTCTCTTCTGTTTCCCATGCAACTATCCTATTGCTCCTTCTGTCTCCTTTGCTAGATCCTCCTCCAGATCTAATTATAAGTGTCCCTCAGGGTTCTCTCCAGGGCCCTCTTCTCTTCTTCCTCTATACTATTTCACTTGGCCATCTCATAAACTCCCATGAATTTAATCACCATCTCTTTGCTGATGATCCTTAAATCCCCTTATCCTTCCCCCAATCTCCCTGCTTTCAATCTCTCATCACCAACTATCTTTTGGATATCTTGAACTAGATGTCCAGTGGATAGTATAGGCTCAACATCCAAAATGGAACTCATTATTTTCCCCTCTAATCTTTCCCCACTCCTACCTTCTCTATTACTGTCAAGCGCACCACCATCCTCTCAGTCTCCCAGGCTCCCAACCTAGGGGTCATCCTGGATTCCTCACTCTCTCTCACCCTGCCCCCTATATCCAAGCTATTGCCAAGGCCTATTGATTTAATTTTTGCAACATATTTTGAATATGCCCCTTTCTCTCCTCTGACACTGCCACCACCCTGATGCAGGCCCTCATCACCTCACATCTATAGTAGTATAATAACCTTCTGGTCGGTCTGCCAGACTCAAGTCTCTCCCCATTCCAATCCATCCTTCATTCAGCCACTAAAGTTATTTCCCTAAAGGGCAGGTCTGATCATGCCACCTTCCCTTAGTCAATAAACTCCAGTGACTACTTATCACCCCCAGGATTAAATACTCAAGTATGAAATTCTCTGTTTCTCATTCAAAGCCCTTCATAACCTAGCCCCCTCCTACCTTTCTAGTGTTCTTACATCTTACTCCTTGACAGGTACTCTTCGATCCTGTGACACTGGTCTCCTGGGCATTCCACAAACAAGACACCCCATCTCTCAGCTCCAGGCATTTTCTCTGGTTCTCTCCTATGTCTGGAATGCTCTCCCACCTCAGCTCTGCCTACTCACTTGCCTGGTTTCCTTTAAGTGCCAACTAAAATCCTATCTTTTACTGGTAGCCTTCCCCACTCCTTCTTAATTCTAGAGCCTTCTTTATCATTTCCTCTTAATTATTTCTCATTCGTCCTGTGTATATGGCTGCTATATATGTGTGTGTGTGTGTGTGTGTGTGTGTGTATCATGTAGATTATAAACACCGTGAGAATACAGATAATCTTGCCTCCTTTTGTTTTGCTGGCACTTAGCACAGTGCCTGGCACACAGTAGGCACTTAGTAAATGCTGATTTACATGCTGTCTTGGGCAGGGGGAGAGAGAAGGGGAGAAAATTTGGAACTCAAAAGCTCATGGAACTGAGTGTTGTAAACTAAAAATAAAAAAGAAATTTAAAAAAGAAATGCTGATTGATTGATTGAAAATAGAGATAATCCTTTCTCTCAAAGAACTCACATTCCAGTTAGGGGCAACATCACATAAAGGATGGAACGGCCAGATAGCAAATGGTACCTTATCAAGAGGATAGTGGGTCCAAGAGTTTAGAGTGGAGTGGGGCTCTGGGGTAACTCTAGCAGAGATATGGTTATAGAGGTCAGTATCCATCTGGATGTGGATAGTCTGTCCTTAGCAGGAATTGGACACTGAGGCAATGAGTGTAGGTTGAGAGACAGAAGATACGGCTAGAATAGAGGCCACATGTGGAGCAGATGACCCCTAACCAGCCAAGTCTCTGAGAATCTTGTAAAGCACATTATGTTCCTCAGGGTAAAGATATTGAAGACCAGTAAAGAAACATTATTACTAGCAACTACTACTAGTAATGACACTGTGCTCCTAGGCCCTGTGTTCATTCTCACCCGCATTCAACCCCATGTGTGATTTCCTCTGTGGTCAGCTGATATTTTCCTTTCAGCATGAGGGAGTTTGTAAACAAGATTATCTACTATTTCCTGGTTTCTAATTTTTTCTCTTCATCGAGACCAGAAACATCAGTCTCAGAGACTGAAAAGTTCCTGTCTAGGCTGTGTGTCCCCTCTTCCCCTCTAGCCCAGGTGGGGCTGTGATGGGATCTTTTCCTGCAAGGGAGTCATGGACGTCTTCTTCTGGATACTTTTCTTTTTACCAAGTAAGTGATTCAGGGAAGGACCAAATCTTGACTTTCTCCAGGGGTTGAGGTGCAGCACCAGAGGATGCCCTCCTACTTCCCTTGCAGACAAATGGGAAGTAGCATAACTTTGTGGATAGTGTTAGGAAGACCTGGGCTCGTAATCTGACTCAGACACTTGCTAGCTGTGTGACCCTGGGCAATCCACTTAACCTCTGTTTGCCTCAGTTTCCCTATCTATGAAAGGAGGGAATAGAACTCAATGACTGCCAAAGCCCCTTCTGATCCTAATCTATGCCTCTGAGATACCTTTTCCTATTCTGGCCAGAATTCAACCTTGCTAATGAAATATTATTGGCTAAAAATGTATTTGGTTTATTATCATTCTGATAGAGGGGCTCTTGGTGATTGAAAAGTATTCAGAACCTAAAGGAACTTAATGGTGGAGTTCTAGGTGGTAAAGCAGGTAGATGAGGAAAAAGAAGATATCGGGGGTAGGGGTTTGGGAATAGGGGTCTCCTGGCATTCTTCAGAATAGAATAGATGACCTCTGAGATTCCTTCCAGCTCTAAAACTTGTGCTTCTATACCATATAATAGTGTATTTCACATGGGGAAAACTAGAGTGAATTGGAAATGAGGAGGACCATTTGGCCTCAGCCTCAAGGTTAAAGAGGGTTTTTCCAAGCGTTTTCTAAGCATTTATTATTTTTCTAAGTATTTGTTCTCTCCCTTCCATTGTTCCACTCCAAATTAAACAATTTTAAAAACTCAAACCAACAAACAAAAAACATCACAACAAATGGACCACACAAATGGCCCAACAAAACTAATTCCTACATTGGCCACGTACAAAAACGCATTTCATTCTAGATTTTAAATCACTCTCTTTTCTAGCAGGAGGTGGGTGGCATGTTTCATCTTCAGTCCTATGGGCTAATGGTTTATCATTGCCTTCATTTGAGTTCTAAAATTTTTTTAAAGATAACTTTCTTTGGTAAAAATTGTTTGCTTAATTCTGTTCACTTGTCTTTATACGGAATCATAGAGATCTCAATTTCCTCCAAATTGCCCATTTTATCATTTCTTATGGCACAACATTATTGTATTATATTAATGTACTATAATTTGTTTATCTATTCTTCAACAGGTCATCTCCTTAGTTTCCAATTGGGGCTACTATAAAAAGAGTTGCTATAAAAAATTCAGGCCATTAGCTGAGAGCTCCCTTTTCTCCTTTTCATCCTTCACATCCTTTCTACCACTATCTCCTCCTTCACTCCTCACATGAAGACTTGGCCCTTCCCTTTGCCAAGTTAGCCCATTTTATGCCATTTTCTCCAGCAGATTGTCCCCTTTATCATACCCACTCTCACTTACCTGCAATCTCTCTCTCTACTCTTTGACTGCTTCCCTACTGCCTACAAACATACTCAAGTTTCACCTATCTTCAAAAAACCCCTCACTTCATCCGTTCATCCCTGCTAGCTAGCCATCCCATATCTCTCTTCCCTTTTTATGGCTAAACTCATTAAGGAAGCCATCTACAACAGGTGTCTCCACTTCCTTTCCTCTCACTGTCTTCTTAACTGTCTACAGTCTGGCTTTCAACCTTATTATTCAACTGAATATAATCTTTCCAGAGTTACTAATGAACTCTTAATTGCCAAATCTAGTGCTCAGCACAGTACCTGGCACACAGTAAGCACTTAATAAGTGTTTGTTGACTGACTGATTGACAAATCTAATGGCCTTTTCTCAATTCTCATCCTTGACCTCTCTGCAGTCTTTGAGACTGTTGATCACCCTTATCCCCATTATAATCTCTCCTCTCTAGGATTTTGTGACACTACTCTCTCTTAGTTCTCTTCCTACCTATCTGACTGATCCCTTCAGTCCGCTTTGCTGGATCTTCATCCGGGTCATGTCTGCTAGCCTTAGGTGGCTCCTAGGGCTCTGTCCTGGGCCCCTTTTTTCCCTACGTTCTCTACTATTTCACTTGGTGATCTCATCAGTGCCCATGGGTTTTATTATCATCTCTATGCTGATTGTACTCCAGTCTACTGATCCAGCCCTAATCTCTTGGCTGACCTCCAGTCTTGTATCTTCAACCGCCTATTTGGCATCTCAGAATAAATATCCCGTAGATATCTTAAACTTAATATGTCCAAAACTGAACTCAATATCTTTTCCTCCCAAATCCTTCCCCTTTCCAAACTTCCCTATTACTATTGAGGGTACCATCGTCCTCCCCATCACTTAGATTCACAACATAAGGGTTATCCCCAACTTCTCATTCTCTTTCACCCCCTATATCCAATCCATTGCCAAGGACAGTTGATCTTACCTTTATAACATCTCTCATATATGCCCCCTTCTCTCCTCTGACCCTACAATCGCCCTGCTACAGATACTTCCAGCCTGGACTATTGCAATAGTCTGCTGCTTAGTCTCTCTGCCAAAAGTCTTTCCCCACTCTAGTCCATCTTTTGTTCAGCTCTCAAAGTGATCTTCCTACAAGGTACTCTATCTCCCAGCTCCAGACATCTTCACTGGCTGTTCCCCATGCCTGGATGTTCTTCATCCTCATCGCTACCTCCTGGTTTTTCTGGCTTCCTTTTAATTTCAGCTAATATCCCATCTTCTCCAAGAAGACTTTCTTGATCTCTCTTAATTCTGCTTCTCTCCCTTTCTTGATTTTTCTGAATTTATCCTGTTCATAGCTAATTTGTACATAATTGTCACATATTATCTCCCCTCCCACCCCTTCGCTGTTAGACTGTGAGCTCCTTGAAAGCAGGGAACTATTTTTGACCTTTCTTTTTATCCCCAGCATCCCCAGCCTAGGACACAGTAAGTATTTAATAAACGTTTATTAACTGTTTCTAAATATTGTTATATGCATGTCTTTGGGGGATAGACCTAGTAGTGGCACATAGTTTAATAACCTTTCTTGGCACAGTTCCAAATTTCTTTCTAGCATACTAGCATTTCACAGCTATATCAACAATACATTAATGTGCCTGTTTGCCCGCAACACCTCCAACATTTGCCATATTCCTCTTTTATCAATCCGATGGGTCTGTCAGGAGATGGAACTTTGGAAGTGCTTTATATTTCTTTAATTATTAGTAAAAGGAGGGTTTATTTTTACTACAGTCATTGAAAGTTTAGATTTCTTCCTTTGAAGGGGTCTTTAACTTAGCAAATAAAGAAGTATCAATATTCAGCTATGATACACATGTGATGAATGTATGTATGTGTATATACATACACACACACACACACACACACACACATATAGCATAGTCTATTGGCCTTGGAGTTAGGAAGACCCAAGTACAAGCCCTACTTCTGACCCATAATAGCTGTGTGACCCAGGACAAGTTAATTAAGCTCCAAGTTTTAAATTTAAATTCTAGTTTGAACAAAATCACACTTCCACCATCAGTACACAAATGTGCCTCCCACAATCCCCCAAACTCACTATTTTCCTCTTTGCCAATCTAATGGGTGATGAGGCAGAACCTCTGAGTTGCTTCGATTTGCATTTCTTCTATTATTAGTTATTTGGAACATTTTTTTTTCATATGGTTGTTGATAGCTTTTATTTCTTTACTTGAGAGCTATCTGTTCATGTCCTTTGAGTATTAATTTATTGATGGCTTATATTCTCATATTTTAGTTAATTCTTTATATAACTTGAATATTAGATCTTTGTTAGATGAATTTTCTGGCAAAATCACCCCTCCCCCCATGAATGACTTCTCTTCTCTTTCTAGCTGCATTTGCTTTTCATGTGCAAAAGTTGCTAATTTTATGCAACTAAATTGTTCACTTCATCTATTATGATCATTTCTGTCCTGTTTTTAGTAGGACTTTATGTTTTGCCATAGTTTTGAGATATACCTCCTTCCTTTATCAACCAACGATTTTCATGACACGACTGTATTTAGTCAAGTATCCATTAGGACTTTGTGGTAGTATGTAGGTAAAGGCGTTGATCCAAACCTAACATTTGTCAGACTGCTTTTCATCACTTTTCTCAGTGATTTTCATCAAATAGAGAGTCTTTATCTCAGTGGTTAGTGTTTTCAAACAGCAAATTATTAGATCCAATTGATTCCAGTTCTTATTTACCTTATCTGTTCACTGCTCCACTTTTCTATTTTTTGAAGCAGTGCCAAGTTATTTTAATGAGTATTACTTTATCGTGTAATTTAAGGTATGTTATTGCTGGATCTTTTTCATTCACCTTTTTGTCATTCTTTCCCCTGATATTCTTCACTTTTTATTCTTCTAGGTAAATTCTGTCATTGTTTTGTTTAGTACTATAAAATAATCCCTTGGTAGTTTGGTATGGCATCAAATCTATAAAGTAATTTTGGTAATGTCCCCATTTCTGTTATCTTTGCACAGTACAACCATGGACAATTAACATCTCTCAAATTATTTGTCTTCTTTTATTTCTAAAAGGAACAAAAAAGGAAGGAAGGAAGGAAGAAAAAGAAGAAAGGAAGGAAGGAAGGGAGGGAGGAAGGAAATAAGGAAGGCAGGAAGGAAAGAAGGAAGGAAGGAAGGAAAGAAAAAAGGAAGGAAGGAAGGAAGGAAGGAAGGAAGAAAGAAAGAAAGAAAGAAAGAAAGAAAGAAAGAAAGAAAGAAAGAGAGAAAGGAAGGAAGGAAGGAAGGAAGGAAGGAAGGAAGGAAGGAAGGAAGAAAAAAATTTGTACTTTAATTCACATAAATCCTGGGAGTGTCTTGGTAGATGGGCTCTCAGATACCTTATTCGTTCTGCAGATAATTTGAATGTGATTTCTTTTTCTGTCTCTTAATGTTGAGGTTTTTTTTGCATTATACAGAAAGCTTATTGACTGTTTCGTGGATTCATTTTATTTCCTGCTACTTTATCAATTATTAATAATCTTAGCTCATTTTTAGTTGAGAGTCAAGTCCTACAGACCCTCTCACATTCATCATCATCATATCATTTTCAAATGTAGACTTTAATTATTATGTTTATATTTATTCCATGGCACTGCACTGCTTCTTTGGAGTGAATTACAAAGGACCATATTCTCTAGATTAATATCTGGGTTCCTAAAGGGGCAGGGCTGAGCCTGTGATGGAGCTGATTCTTTCTTTACACTAATTCTGTTTCCTTGTAGTCTCAAAGGCTCTGAAGCCACTTGGAGAAACAGCGTTATCTGGAGAGCTGGGAGGATATATTGACATCAAGTGTCCATTGAAGGACTCACCACAGAGGTATTATTTCTGTCGGGAAATTGGTCCCAGACTGTGCTCCACAGTAGTGTCAAGTACATCATTTGTGGGGCCAGACTATAAGGGCAGAGTCTCACTGAAGCTGCTCCCTGAGGAAAATGTGTTCCTGGTAGAACTGAGGAAGCTGAAAGAAGAGGACAGTGGCAGCTATGCCTGTGGAATGGGCAAGAAAACAGACAAGGGGAAGACCTGGAAAGTGATTCTCACAGTCATGCCTGGTAGGTGTACTGACTGGTTGGAGATCCTGATATTCCCAAGAAAGGCGATGGTACCTTCTTTCTCACTTGGAAATGTGAAGGCAACCAAATCCTTCATTTTTTCAGACCAGCGTTTCAGATCATCAATTCTCCAAGCCAAAGCCAGCAGTAAATGGGGAACCTGGTTAAATGGCTTGCACAGATAATCCCCAAATACTATTTCAGCTACCAATTTCGCTTGCCTCTAGCCTGAGATTTTCTTCTCAAGATGCTCATAAGGAGCAAAGCATATGCCCTTTATGGCTTTTACTTATTTTTGGGGGGAAAGGCAAGTAAATAGGGAGCTGGCCAAAGTTTAATCAATAGGATGAGATTAAGGAGGAGGAGGAGGATAGGGAGAAGAAAAGTAGGAGAGGAGAGAAGGAAAAAAGAAGATCAAGAAAAGGAATTCAGAGGAGAAAGAGGTATAGAAGGGGATTTAACCTGGGGAGAGGGAGAAGGGAGAGAAAAAGATGAAGGAAGAGAAGAATTTAAGGAAAAAGAAGGAAGAGAAGAAAAGGAGATAACAGAGGAAGAGGAAGAAGAATAAGAGGATAAGGGAATCCAGAAAATACTATAATCCATTATCTAGACAATTAACCCTTAAAAACTATAATTGATGGTATGGGGGGGTGAGGAAGAGAGGAAGGCACAACAGAAAGAAGTGTAAGATAAGGAGTGATATAAACAAGGAACATGCTATCACAAATCTGGCTCATTACTTTAGAGTTATACCAATTGTAGATTTCATTTGTGTCCTGTACCTCTCCTTCTATCACCCCAATCCCCTCCTGTCTCCCTTGCTCCTTTAAGAGGCATTGATGATCAGAGGGAACTTCCCCCAAACAACAGCCCTCCCTCTTTCCTACACCACCTTGTAAGAGAACCCCTTCTGGGAAGCTTCTTTCCATGTCCAGTTCCCTTCCTTCTGGCCCTGTCTCTCTTCCATGTACATTTCTTTAGTTTCAGCAAGCTTCACTTCATCCCATAGAGTATCCCCTAACTCCCTCTCTCCGTCCCCTCCCCCACCTCCCATATTCCCTTCCCTCTCTCCAGCCAAAATATACAGACCTCATTCCCCTGCTCCCAGTGCTCAACATGTCCTTCTTCTACCCCACCACAGAATATGACCAATTCTGGGAGTATCCTGACTTCTTTGAACCCCTTCAACCTCCCTGGATACCCAATGAGGCTTCTTCCTCTTTGCCCACCACCCAAGGTCAGGTTTGTTAATCTCAGGGGGAAAGGAGAGACGAAGAAAGAGAGTGAGGGTGGATGGAGATGGAGGAAGTGGGAGAAGGAAGGAGGAGGGCAAAGAGAGAAAGAAGAGGGGAAGGAGACAGAGATGGAAGGGAAGGATGGAGGGAGGGAGGGAAGAGGGAGAAGGGAAAAGTAGGAGATAAAAATAAGGAAAAATGGAAAAGAGGAAGGAAGAGGGAAAGGAGAAGAAATTAAAGAGGAGAAGAGGAAGAGAGAAAAGGAAAGAGCCAGGAAAGGAGGAAGTAGAAAAAGGGAATAGAAAGAGTAGGCTTGCACGGTCCCATTCTCAAGATCTTCTAGGGGCCAGGATAAGCAGACATTATCTAATTCTCAAAGGGGCTTGTAAAAGAGAGTTGAGTCATTGATAGGCTTTTTCCTTTACGGAAAGCTAGCCATCTCCCCTCACCCTGCTGTTCAGTGTCTTCACTTGGCACAGCCTAAGCCTCAATCTTTGATTGCAGTGACTAGATATCAACACTAGGGGGCGTTGTAGGGGGGGGGTGAATTGGGAGCATCGTTCAGAAAATTGTTGAGCAGAAGACATCCAGGGCAGACATCTCCAATCTAGTCTGAGTCCTTTCCTGGTTCTCCCAGTCCTCTACCAGACTCATTTGTGTGTGTGTTGGCTGCACTGGCTCTCCAGGGATCTATAAGGAGCCTCTTGTGCCCTTGGGATTGGCATGCAGTTGACGTGGCACCAATTCATTGCCATTTCCTTCATCTCCCAGCAACAAGCACTTCAGCACCAAGGACCCAGCCACAACAAACCCAACCACCCTTGGACCCTTCTCCCACCAGCCTTCAGAGAACTACCTTAGCAGCAGCAGCTGCCTCCCAGACCTCCCGATCCCCTGTGACCTCAAAGACTCTATACCTCAGCAGACTACTCTGGCCCTCCACTGTCAGTTATTCCCATCACACCAGGCTACGAGGTGAAAGGTAAGCCCTGGCAGTGCTTCTGGAAGCAGGGTCAGGGTCCTATGTGGTTTGGAACATATCATAGAAAGATCCCTTCACTCACTCAAGTACTTAAGCCGCCTCCCACAAAGTCCACTCTGTTATAGCTGTCTGCAGAAGGCCACTGTTGAACATCTGATTTAGGGGGTAAAATGATGACTATGACAACAATGATGAGCCTTTATATAATGATTTACATTTATTATCTCATTTGATCCCATTTCACCATTAATGATCCTAGTTCTCCAAAAGAGTGCCTAGAAGAGACTGAGGGACGGACCAGTTTCTTTGGATGGGAAGGGAGGAAATAAGCATTTTAGTAATTATCTCAATATTCAATAATTATTTCAAATTATTAAATTATATATTCAATAATAATGTAATAATAAGTACCTGCCACATGACAGGCACTGTGTTAAGCACTTTACAAATATTATCTCATTTGAGCTTTAAAACAGCCCTAGAAGGTAGGTGCCATTATTATAGCACCCATTTCACAGTTGAAGAAACTGAGGCAGATAGGTGAGGTACCTTGCCCAGGGTCACACAACCAATAAATGTCTAAGGTCATATTTGAACTCTGGGTCTCCTGAGTCCAGTCACTATGATCCATTGTACAACCTGGGTGCCTCTAAGCAGAGATGACAGAAGGTCAAAATCAGCAGACTGTAAGAGATAGAAAAGAACTTAGAAGGCTTTTCAGAAGGGTTCTCCAAAGAAGAGAAAAGTATGGTATGATTCCCAAAGGGACAAAGCTTTACCCCAAGGGCCCTATGATCAACCAATTAAAGGGTGGGAAGATGGGTCAAATCCCAACCTCTCCAGGTTAGTGAATCATGGGATCTTTCTCCAACACAACCAAGCTAATCTTTACTCATTATAACCTAGCATTCCCTTCTACTCCAACCCCTCCCTCTGTTCCATGGGTGGCAAACCTTCTCTCTACTGAGCCAGTCACTCCGAGCAGTTGTAACCTAACCCCAATCTGGGCACCAACCACAGCAAGAATGCAAATGCCATTGGGAAAATCTGTCCCCCACAAGCATAGCCACCAAGAAAAAAAAATTAGTGATGGGACACAAGATCAAAAGAGCTGATCAAGGGCAAAGCCCTTATTTTTCAAACACGGAAATTGAAGGCCAGAAATAAGAAGTGATTTGCATAGGGTGACATTGGTAGAACTTAACAGAATTGGGGTTGGAACTCAGGTCATCTGATTACAAATACTGTACTCTTTCCATTGCACCACATCGAGAACGTGGGCTGTCTGGAGCTGATGAGATGCTTCAGTGAGGAACAGTGGGCAAAAAGGCAATCTGTGAGGGTACACATATCATAGAAGACTTTTGGCTATTGTCATTCTGGCAAATTTGGATTGTGTGGGGATTGTGGTGATGGGGTGGGGGCACAAATTCTATCCTGCAAAAACTCTTAACAACTGTCCTTAGGTTTGATGACATCCAATATTCCTTGCTTAAATACACCTGCTTCTCTATATAGTCCCTTATCTACCACTCTCCCTATTCTGGCCAGTGCCTCCTACTTTGGATCATCTGTGAAAAAGGATGGGGGATTTCACATCCTGATCCCTGCCACCCTGGGCATTATCCTGATGATGCTTCTAGGAATGGTGTTGGGCAGATCATTGCAAAAGAGGAGAGGTAAGCGCTGGGGTCCAATTCCCAAGGAAGGCAGCATTGTAGTGCCTGAAAGACACACATTAGAGTACCTTCTGCCAAGTCAAGGAGCCATTGATGGCCTTGGATTAGAGTTAGGGACACAATATGTGTTAGGCTAGGTTCTGAAGATCTAAAGACAAAAATGAACCAGTCTTTGTTCTCAAGGATCTTGCCTTCTAATGGGTGAAACAACTTCCACATGTAAAGCTATACACTAAACCCAAACCAAGCAAACACAAGGTAACTTTGGGAAGAAACCTAGCAGCCAAGATGGGGTAGGGGTAGGGAGACACCCAGAAAAGCAAGTGATGCTTGAGCTAAATCTTAAATGGAAACTTGGGTGAAAGAGATAAAGGGAGACAAAGACCAAGGGAATTGGCCAGGAAAAGAGGAAGAATGAAGAAAGATAACTTTCCGAGTCTCCCCAAATTTTTCCACCTCTTTCCATACTGGAAGGGACCTCAGAGATCATCTAGCAAAGGGCTTCTTAACCTTTTGTGTCATGGACCCCTTTGGCAATCTGAGGGAACCTATGGACTGCTTCTCAGAACAGCATTTTTAAGTGCATCAAATACATAGGACTCCAAGGGAAACATTAAAATAAAATTTTCAGAATATTTTTTGAAATAAGTTCACAAATCCCAAGTTAAGATGGTCCCACACTAGACCTCTCTTCAATGACCTTCTGGCTTGGTAAGATCTGGCAGAGCTTATGTTATGCAGGCCTATCCTTTAAAGACCCTGGTCCACCTCCAGACTATGATGACGCGTTGGAAGATTTTGGTGAGAGACTTGACTATGGTGTGCATTATTACATGACGAGTCCCTCAGAGAGGTATAAAACAAAATGGCACAGGTGAGGTATGAGAAAATCAGGAGCCTTGATGAAGGATTTGGCCTTGGAATTGGTCTTTAAATCAGGGGTCCTTGACCTTTAGTGCATCATGGATTCCCTTGGCAGCCTGGTAATGTCTACAGGCCCTTTTTCAGAATGTTTTAAATACATAAAACAAAATATGTAAGATTACAAAGGAAATAAATTATATTGAAATAAAGATTCCCCATCCAAATTCATAGACGCCCTGAAATCTATCCATGTACCACCATAGATAACAGGCTAAGAACCACTGCTCTAAAGTATGGGTGGGAATTCAATGTACTGCAGTCAAAACTGCCACCCACACATACCCCCACTTTATATAGTTCTGACCAGATGGGTAGAGCAAGAACTGAAGGAGGAAGGAATTCAGAGAATCTGAGATTGGCTTTATTTCTGATTATCCCAGTTCCTTTAGAGTCCTTAGAAGACTATGGGAGAAGGATTGGCGTCATCAACTCTTAGACATCTACCTAAATGAGCAAGGCCTGCCATTCATTCATCTGGGATGAGGCCTACTGGCTAAGATCCTTCTTAGGAAAGAATGTCCAGAGACTTCTAAAGCTATTGATCTCTTTTCCTCTTTCTCCTCCAGTAATTGGGTTCAAATCTTGGCTCTGATACTCGAGATCTTTTTGACCACCTGTCAATCACTTAACCTCCCTGTGCTTGTTTTGTTTCTTCCTTTGTAAAATGAAGGGGTTGGACTAGATGCCCAACTTAGTCCAAAGGACTAAGGTCCCTTCCAGCTTAGATTGATGACCTTATGATCTTTCTTCCTGGGAAGCTCTTTCCAGGAGGCTCGACAGACTGACTATGAGGATGAGTGCTCTGGAGGCCTCCCAGAGAGCTCATTCCCACCTGCACCACTCCCACCAGAGGCGCCTCCACCGGCCTGTCTCTAATAGACTTCGTTCTCAACACAACATCTACAGCGCCTGCCCGCGCCAAGTTCAAAGAGCCTACCAGAATGGTGAGAAGGGGTGGGGGTGAGGGGGACAATTTTAGTGCCTGGAAAAAATAGAGGGAAATTTGGTCAGGAAGGGAGGGAAGAGATCCTATGGGTACAGCAGACACTATGGATACTGCTGAGGATGCCATTGAGGGAAGGAGAGAGAGGAAGGCAGACTGGACAAGTGATGAACTCACCTGGGATAATCTTTAAGGAAAGCAGGGAGGAAATGCTGGGAACTTCCCATTTATTTTATAGTATTTTATTCTACTTTATTTTAAATTAACAAATACTAAATAAGGAGACAGAGACAGAGAGAAAACATTTTAATATACAAAGTAGAACAGAAAAAGAGAATTATATGTAATGTAATGCAATAATAAATAACACTAATGGATTGATAGATGATAACGCTGATAGAGTGCTTTAAGGTGTCTATGGACAAATATCTCATTTGATCCTCACGACAATACTGCATTTTAGAAAGATGCTTCAATGACCCCCTTGTATGTCTTTTCTTCCTATCACTACACTATGACGATATCTCCTCTCACCCCTAATCCCTTCCCCCAATAAAAATGATAACTCCATATTTTAATTACGTTTTCTTGCTAACTAGGTGCTAAAAAGCAGTGTATTATAGTGGATAGAGAGCCAGTATCTGAGCCCGGAAGACCTGGGTTCTGGTCCTACCTTGGACACATCCTAGAGGTGTGACCCTGCGCAAGTCACCCTTGGCGTGCTAGGCAACTCTAAGACTACAAAGAAAGTGCAAACCTGCAATGGTGGAAGGTCTTTCCTCCTCCAGAAGTCCTGTATAGGCAGGAAATTGCAGGTCCAGTATCCCTTTCTGACCAGGGGCTAAGATGAGTTGTTTCTATACAGGAGGAAAATGGCTGCCAATCCTCTGATCTTTGGTATCCTGGGACAAAGGCTGGCTCAATCTGCCCTAATTAAGGTTCTTAGAGGAGCATCCTGTCATAACACGGAGGCTAGTTGGCAGCAAGGAAAAATGAGGAGTGATGGGGGTCGTCTAGAAGTTGTGTGGATGGCTCCTAGATCAGAGGTTCAATCCCAAGACTGCCTGGCCCTATTTTCCTTCTCCCCTGGACTCCATTGAAGCTCTATCTCTGGCGCCTTGGCTCTATTTGGCAATCAATTGACAAGAATTTGGAAAATGAGATCAATACAAAGTGCTGAATGAACTTAAAAGAGCTACATAGATGTTAGCAGTATCATCATCATCATCATCATCATCGTTAACGAATTGTGTCTACCATATGCCAGCACTGTGCTGAGTGCTAGAGATACAAAAGACAGAAATGAAAAAGTTCTTGCCCTCAAAGAGTTTATAGTCTATCAGTGGATATATGTATGTATGTGTGTGTATATACATATATATATACATATATATAAAACACATATATAATATACACACACATACACACATATACATACACACATATATACATATGTATGTGTATACATGCACTTGTGTGTGTGCGTGTGTACAAAGCAGACCCTAAGGGACTCTTTCTGCTGTCATCCATTCCATCCCCTTGTGAGCTGCCAAAGTTCCTTCCAAACACAGAGTAGGGAGGTGGCATGGCTGGCAAGGGGCAGGCAGAGTCAAGAGGGAGAATGTCGTTGAGACATCTCTTCACTTCTATCCTATTTCCTAGGTGAGCAGATGCCTGCCAGTGGCCCCGGAATTGCAGAACCTTCTACTCCTACCCAGGTGAGCACTTTACCTCCTCTGCTAATGCCCTGCACCTACAGAGAGTCATCATATCCCTTACCTCATTCAATCTTCACAATGACTTTGTTGGAGGGTATTTTTTCCCCTCCTTTACATATAAGGAAAATGGAGGCTTAGACTTTCCTTAGGCTTGTAAATGCCAATTGCCAGGATGCTAATATTTGTAATGCGCTTGAGGCAGTGCCTGACTCATAGTAGGTGCTATTTGAATGCTAGTTATTGTTAGTAAGCATGAAATTTGAAAATTGGAAGGGACCTCAGTGGCCATCTAGTCTACACCATATTGGAAAGAATCCTACTCTAACATCTCTGGTAAGTAAGGGATCATCCAGGCTCTCCTTGAAGCTCTCTAGAGTGAGGGAACCTACCACTTCCTGAGATGGCCCATTCTACCTGTTCAGGGAGGACTGGAACTTCTGGTATGAGGACTTGCAGAACTCTTTTCAGGGCTGCTCGTCCACCTTTGGGGCCCACCTGCCCCCCAACTCTCACTTTTGGTTCCAAGAAGCTGTAGCATGTGCAGCAGCCACACCCCAGTAAAACTGTCGGCTCGGCAGATGGGCTAAACTAGATGTCCTGAGCACGTTACTATTAGGCCTCAAACCCATTGGTGAGTTAGGGAGGTGTCTACCTCAAGCATGTGAAGCCTTCCCCTGGTGGAAATGGCAGATGAGAACAATTTGTTCCAATGGCCACAAAGGTGGCAGGAGCAGGAGCTGTGGAGTTTGGTCAGGCATCAAAGACACCAAGGTCATCCACTGCTTCATGGGTCATCGCCAGTTGTCCTGACTTTCCCTGACTAATCAAAGGGGCATCCAGTCATAACGCATAAGTGAGCTGGTAGTAGGCAGAAACGAAGAGGAGTAACAACCTTTGGGATATCTAGAGGTCCTGTAGACAGCTCTTGGGCCAAGAGTTTCATCTCAAGAATGCTTGAGCTCTAGGCTCTTTCTTCTCTTTTAGATTCCTATGTCTAGAAGCTTGGCTCTGTATGGCAACCAATCAACAAACATTTCTAAAATGAGACAAATATAAGGTGCTTCTCAAACCTTAAAGATACCTTTAGACCCTTGAAGACAGTGAGCATGTCAGATGCAGTGTCCTTGTCAGGATACCAACCTGATTCATAGAAAGCTGCTCAGCTGCCACTGGAAACCTCAGGCCCAGGAGTCATAGATTGTCAGAGCTTAGAAGGGCTTGCCTCCATGTTCCAGATGAGAAAACTGAGGCCCAGAGAATTGATTGTCCAAGATGACACATTAGATCCATGGCAGAGATGACATTTAAACCTGGTTCTCTTGTTGCCTACCTAGGCCAGTGTACTTTCTGCCCAACTGAGGCTTCAAGTTTTATCTCCTTTGGTCCTTATAGCAATCCTGGGAGTCAGGTGCTGTTATTATCTTCATTTTACAGACGATGAAACTAAGATAGACTAGAGGTAAAGTGACTCCCTCAGGATCACAAGATTGTTAACTGTCTGGGGCCAGATTTGAACGCAGTTTTTCCTGACTCTAGGTCCTGACTCTATCTGCTGCATCACCTAGCTTCCTTCTTCTTTTGGCATTTGTCTGATCAGGAATGGGGACCCTTACTTTTGGTTAAGCATCATTAATTCAGAGGGGGAAAACCATCAAACATCACATCCAAGTAAAAAACAAACTAATTCAATGTATTTTCTTTTGAAAAATAGAAAACAATCCCTTGATTATCTTTTAAAATTAGTAGGAGAAGGGTATTTAATTTGACTATTCAATAGCCTGGGCAGCTAGGTGGCACAGTGGATAGAGCACCAGCTCTGTAATCAGGAGAACCTGAGTTCAAATCTGGCCTCAGACACTTGCTAGTTGTGTGACTTAAGTCACTTAACCCTGTTTGCCTCAGCTTCTTCATCTGTAAAATGAGCTGGAGAAGGAAATGGAAAACTACTCCAGTATCTCTGCCAAAAAAACCCATATAAGGTCACGAAGAGGCAGATATGACTGAAGCAACTGAAAAACAACAACATTCAATAGCCTAGCAACTTCCTAGCAGGAGAGAATGCCTACAGAAATATTGACTCAATAGAGTGGAATGGACACTTACTCTGCAGGCAAATGGCATGGGTTCAAATCCCACTTATGATGACTATCACTTATGTGACCTTGGGCAAGTCTCCATTTCCCTGGGCCTCAGGATGCTCATCTGCCAAATGAGAGAGACTTGGACGAGATGATCTACTTACCCAGCAAACCCACGGACTGACTAGGGGATGTCAAGTTTACTCTCTACCAGGGCTAGAACTTGCCTGTTCCTGCTGTAGAACACTCACACTGGCTAATGAGGAGTCTGAAGTGAGTATTCCCCCTTCCCCACTGGGACCCAGATGGATGGTCTTTCAGAATGATCCGGTCTTGAATGGGTAGCCAAGTTTGCCCTCACCTTGAGCTCATGGACAGGGTGACTCTGGCAAAATGATCAGACGGAATTTTGTTTTCAAGCACTTCTCATCTCCCTTTCTTCTACCACTCTTCATCTCTACCTCTACCCCTACTTCACCCCGCTGTCCTTCAGGTTGCCCAAAGCCCTGCCAGGTTGGGGCCCTCTGTACTCCACCTTTCCCTAAGTGGTCCCTGGGTCATTAAAACACATGCTCCGTTAATACTAGAACCTTGGGGATCCACAATTAAGCTGACTTATTGAAGTGTGGGGGCAGCTAGGTGGTGCAGTGGACAGAGTACACATGGGGACCAGAGTCAGAAAGTCCCGAGTTCAAATCTGGCCTTAGACACAAGCTATGTGACCCTGGACAAATCACTTCACCCTGTTTGCTTCAATTTCCTCATCTGTAAAATGAGCTGGAGAAGGAAATGGCAAACCACTCTGGTGTCTCTTCCAAGGAGGCCCAAAAATGAGGTCATGAAGAGTAGGACAGGACTGAACCACAAATTGAAGGGTGAATGATTGATAACCTAAAGTTTTTATGGGCCCAGGAGGAACTTGCATTTTTAAAGCGCATGTCTCCTTACACAAAGGCTGTGTCACAGGTCAGTGGAGGAGATCATTTCTGAGCAGGGGAATTCCCGGGGCTGACCCTCCAGATCACCTCACCGGGCACCTGTTTATTCCACTTACACGTGAGGCAGACCCTACTGGGAGCTGTCCGGGAACTGAAAGCATGAACAGAAACAGTTTGATCTTCATTTGCATACATCTGCAGACTTCCTTAGGGCCACAGCTCTTGGATGCAAAACCAGACTCTACCACTTACTACCAGTGTAGCCTCCGTCACTTCATGTCTTTGTACCTCAGTTTCCTGTTCTGTAAAATAAGAGGGTTGGACTAGATGACCTCTAAGATTAGACCTTCCAGCTCTAAACCAACATTCCCATCATCTCTTAGACTTATAGAATCTTTGGTCTGGAAAGGAATTGATGGACCAACCTCCTTATTTTACAGAAGAAGAAATTGAAGCTCAGGAAGAAGAGACTTGCCCCAAATCACCTAGAAGGGTCTCTCCTACCTTGTGGCTTTAGTCCTTTCATTCTCTTCCATCCTTCTCTATCCATCACACATGCAATCTCCCCCTCCCCAAGAGGTTCCCTTTATCTCTCCAGACGACTGGGTTTTGGAACTCTTGAATTTAAGACCGATAGGAAGGCAGCCCTGAAGTTGGCACTGCTCTGGAAATCCTCCTTCCTCTGTCTAGGGGGCTTGAGGGCAGGAACTTTTACCACTTGGCTATGTGGCTCCCATAGCTGCCTCTCCAAGGCTGGGGGTCATGAGATTGGCAATGGATGGCAGAACAGAGTCTTTAAAAATTAGATTGGAGCAAGTGGAAGCTAGAGACTTTATGTGAAATCAAGACATTATAAAACAGAACCAAAGGAATGAAAAAGTGGAAGACAATGTGAAATATCTCATTGGAAAAAGCACTGACCTGGTCCTAGTCCATGCCTCTATACCATGTCACCGCCTTAACAGAAGTTGTGAACCCCCTGCATCTGGGGCACCTGAATGACCTTCCAAACTTCTAAAAGTTGTAGCTGCTGCTTCTCCCATCTTTGATGGACTCAGTCCTAGCTTCTGGTCAGTTTCTCCACACAGTGGTCTCAGGTTGGCCATGTGCTTCTCAAACAAGAAATCACAGTCACTTGGGGATGAGCCAGGCCTTGATTCCCTCATTCTTTCTTCTTTTTTACACTGTCTGCCTGCAACCAACAAAGAGAGATTCCCTTGAAAACCAGGCACAAATTCAACTTGAAACAAGATGTTGCCTCATTTTCATTATATTCTATGTGCTCCTTTTCCTTCCTAAAATTCAATTGGCATCTTTTGTTTTGCTATCACCCATATTTCCCAATATATCTTTCCCCTGACCTTTCCCAAAGAACCATTCCATGTAACCAAGGGAGTGCTAGTAAACATTTAACAACTGGCTCTCTGGTGTGAAAAATGTACGCAGAATTAAATCTACCTTATCAGCATTTTCTCCATCACTTTCTTAAGTCTAGACAGCCAACAAAACAAAAAAAATCAACCCCTGATTTGTAGCATTTGCCAATTTCTGAGGTGTAAATGCTCACACCAAAATTTAACAACCAGCTCTCATGAGCCAGAACAAGCTGACTCCAGCATACTCTTGCTTCTATCAAGGAATAATAAAAGAAAAGAAAACAGTTCAGCAAAAGAAACTAATACATCAACCAATTTTAATTTTATATTTGACATCTATAGTCCCTCCCCATCCCCACCTCTGCAAAGAAGAGGGAGAGGTGCATGTTCATATGTCTTCTTCGGGGTCAAGCTTGGTCATAATTTCACAGCATTCTCTTTTGATTATTTTCTTAGTACGAGCGCACTGCCAGGCATATAAATTAAGAAACTGAAGCTATGAAAGGTAAAGTGATTTTCCTAAGGTGATTCAGCTTCTCAGGGAATCCCCTGATTCACACTGCACCAATATAAATCTTCTTTTAAAAAGGTGGAATGTTTTCTAAATGTGCCAGGGAGCTTCCTAATTAGACGTTGTCTGGGTATAATTCTTCCAGGAAGCAAAGAAATGCCCCAAACCAAAATGATTGCTAGCAGTATTATCTCTGAGGCAACCACTGCCCCAAGTAAGCAACACCCAAATGAGGTGGTAGCCAGGAGCATACATTCCCTCAGATCCAATGTGTAATTCGTGATGTGAAAATAACACAGGAAGTCATTAGGACAAATTCAGTTGGATGGGAAGGACAATCAGTTACTGTAGTGCCTTAGAAGCTAGAATTTCTTCCTTGGAAGGGACCTCTGAGGTCATCTGGTCCAACCCAGGAGATTTGGAGTGCCGGGCTCTTTCTATTCCGTTAGAAGGGGCCTTCTGGAGGCTACCCATCATGGGAGAAAGACGGTAGTGCTAGAATTGTTATTCGTCTTTGCTAGGGACAGGTCATACTGCTTAAGAAGGGAACATGCTGGGAAAAGAGAAATGGAAGAGAAACAGGGGTAGGTACAGATGGGATGAGGATATTTTTATGAAACAAAAGGAAGAAGATGAACAATCTGTAATATAGTGTTCCCATGGTTGCCCGCATCCTGAACATCTTTTATATCAATCCTCAGTCATCTTTGGAATTTTCAATCTCCTAACTCCTTCGGTATGGAAGGAATACAGTTTTTATGCTAGTTTTTGAGGCAGCTAGTTGGTAAAATGAGTAGAGTGCTGGACCTGGACACCTGAGTTCAAATCCAGCTGGAGACTCTTACTAGCTGTGTGACCTTGGGCAAGTCATTTAACTTCTCTTTGCCTCAGTTTCCTCATCTGTAAAATGAGGATAAAAACAGTACTTAACACTAACAGATAATAACAACAACCCAACGTTGTAAGGATCCAGTGAGATGAAATTTGTAAAGTACTTAACATACTCCCTGGCACATAACAGATGCTATATAAATGCTAGATTATTAATCTTATACGCTGCAGCAAAGTCTCGATCACTCCAGCCTAGTTAGAGTTCTGCCCCAAATATATATTTTGTGCATTTGCATATCTTAAGAATGGCTTAAAGGGAAACGCACATATAATGAAAAGACAATATCTGTTGGTTATGGCTTCCCAAACATATCATCATCGTCATCGTCATCATTATAATGACTTTCATTTTTGTATTTGCTTCCCAAGTGCTTGGTACATAGCAGGTGCATAGTGCATGCCTGTCAGTTTACTGATCAGTGGCAGCACATGCCTTGCCCATGGTTGGAATGTTTAGGGCACCTTATCTGTAAGTAACTCACATCGATGCCCATGCTTTGGAAACTGAGATTCTCAAGACCTCTTAGGCAACCCAATCCAATAGATATTTATTAAGTACCTACTGGGCAGCTAGATAGTGAAATGGTAGAGCACTAGGCTTGGAATCAGGCAGACTCATCTTCCTGAGTTCAAATCCAGCCTCAGACACTTACTTGCTGTGTGACCCTGGGCAAGTCACTTAACCCTGTTTGCCTCGGTTTCCTCATCTGTCAAATGAGCTGGAGAAGGAAATGGCAGAACACTCCAGTATTATTGCCAAGAAAACCTCAAACAGGTTCACAAAGAGTCACAAACAACTGAAGAACAACTGAACAACAAAGAAAAGCACCTACTATGTGCCAAAGCACTGTGTAGATAAGTAGTGTATAATTTCTCTCCCAGGAAGGGAATGCTGTCTTCTCTTTTTATCTCTACTGCGGTCTCTGAAGCCCCCTCAAGCTGTCATTTAGCCTTTTCCAGGAATGAATACCTCAATAGCGAATTTCCTAATGCACTGTACCATATCATAGGAAAGGCGGGGCCTGACTCAGCCCGATTTCCTAATTACTTGCCAAGAAGGTAGATATCTGAATCATGGGTCATGTAATACAGCCCTG
Organism: Phalanger gymnotis; assembly: GCA_028646595.1. Lineage (NCBI taxonomy): Eukaryota > Metazoa > Chordata > Mammalia > Diprotodontia > Phalangeridae > Phalanger > Phalanger gymnotis. The sequence continues at coordinate 251,611,347 of CM053626.1, forward strand.
AGGATAACACTTTCTTTTGGCTCTAGTCTCTAGCAACTTAATGTCTGGTAATTTTAGAAACCCAGCTCCTTTTAAGGCAATCCCCTTCCTGATTGGGTCTATACGTTTTCTGGATTCCCAGGGCAGGATGACCTTCCCCGAAGCAGGGTTTGGAAATCCCCAGGATATCACTGAGCACAGAAGCCAGTGAAGGTTCCTCATCTTCTGGAATCAGTCAAATAATCACCAAAATTTATTAAGCTCTTCCTATGTGTTGGGCTAAGTACTGGAAATATTGTGCCCCCCCCCCCCAAAAAAAAGCCAAAAAAAAGGTCCTTCTCTTAAGGAGTTTGTGTTCTAATAGGGGAGAGAGCATGTGTGTGTGTGTGTGTGTGTGTGTATGTGTGTGTGTGTATTATATATTGTTTTGTATAAGATTAATACAGAATAGAAAGAAAGTAGCTCCAGAGGAGAAGGTACTAGTTGTGGGACAGGGAAAGTCATCCTACAAGAGATGTCTTAAAATGGTGAAAAATTCAGTTTCCCTGCCATATGCTCTATTGCGCTCTAGGGAAACTGAGCCTCTGTAACCTCAGTCACTCCATGTCATGGTTCTTTGGTTGTTCTCAGGTTTCTAAGACTGTCCAGCTCCAGGCACCGGTCCCTGTGAAGAATGAATACATGAGCACCTATCACCTGTGTCTTCCTGAGCCAGAAGACTCTGATTCACATGACTACATCAATGTTTCCTGCTTGACTCAGATGCCCACCTGCCCTCCAGGCCTAGGCTTCCATGCCAACAAGGCTTGCCGCTGAGTTGTACTCAGAACTGACTCTGCTCTACTCCTGGCACATCCTGCAGGCCCACCCCAGCTGTTTTCCCCAGGTGGAGGCAGGGGCTCTGTCTTCCCTGAGCATAGCCCATTCACACCCCAAAGCTTCTCCTATTCATCTCTGAAGGCCATTTTGCTTCCTTGGAGGCTGGCAGTTAATAAACATTTATTAAGCGCTACTATGTGCCGGGAGCTGTGCTAAGTGCTGGAGATATGATATGAAAAAAGAAAGCCAGCCCCTGCCCTCCATGGGCTTATATCTAAAGTGGAAGCTAACTCATAAAAGGAAGCTGAAAGGAGGTGGGGGTAAGGGAAGGAAAGGTGGGGGAGGGGGAGGGGAATGATGACCAAGTCCTAGCCTCACCTAGGAAATGAAAAGATGCTTGAAAGCCTGGGGACCCTCCTTAAGTGGAGGTTTGGGGAGGAGCTTTTCACTCCATCCTCCATTCAGAGAGGTCCTAGAAGTAGAAGGTATAGATGAGGTGTGAGAACTGATGAGAAGGCCTAATTCATGGACTCTTTTTCCAGGCTTTGGACTTCTACAAACTGGGTCCAATCTTGGGAATTCCTCTCCCTACTTTAATCATTGTCTCCTTGGCTCATTTTACCCCCATTCACAGCTGCCTTTGGGAAATCTCGTAACATAGGCTTGAATATAGCTCATGTCCAGGGTTCGACAGATATGGGTGAAAAGGCTCTCCAGGTACTATGTAAGCATCCAGTAACAAGAAGTGTATTGGATCCAGTCCTACTTTTATTCTGCCTCCACAATAAATGCAGAAAATGAATAAAGGATTCAGAATAGCCCATAAATAATGGGTTTATCTTTTATCTCTAGTGAGTCCTGCCTTCCCTCAGGGTTCTATATAATCTCCCAGGCTCATAGCATCATTATATGGCCTGTAGAGCCCTCAAAAACAAACAAACAAACTTGAATGTGTTAGGCAGGCAATTCTCCCCCTCCTCACATACATACACAAACAAATATACCCTAGAGAGTCACACTTTTACCCCAGAGACCCAAAGAAATATTCTGCCTTAGAGTACTACATTTGGTCATTTAGTCCAACTCCTTATGACCTCATTTGGAGGTTTCTTGGCAAGGATACTGGAGTGGTTTGCCATTTCCTTCTCCAGCTCATGATAGATGAGGAAACAGAGGCAAAGAGGGTTAAATGACTTGCCCAGGGTCCATCTGTCAATCCATCCTGATGAGAATGCAAACAGTGCCCAAAGAGTTAAGAGTCACTTTTCTCTAGTTTATTCTCTAACCAGAAGGCATCCTAAGGTCTCTTCCCCTTATCTTGAAATACCATAAAATTTCCCCTTTTATCCTGGACCATAAAATTCCTTGTCTCTCCCCATCCTGGGTCATAAAATTTCCTCTGTCTCCCTTATCTTGTGTCATCCATCGTCCTCATCCTGTCCCTAATCTTCAACCCCCATAAAAACCCCTAAAACTACATCACCATTCTGAAACCTCTATATAAGCATAACTCCCCCAAATATAGGGGTCTCATTTAACTTTTTTCCTAGGAGATCTGTACTGCTTTTGCATCAATAAAGCTTCCAATGGCTAATTGTTTGGGTGAACAATTGTGAATTGTGTGAATAATTGCGTGAATTGTTTCACACCTGCACCAGCTCTACCAACTCTAAACTTCATCCATCCCATGGATTTTTTTTTTCTCCTGGGCTTCCAAAACCAGTTCAAAGTCAGCCAGAGACATGTTGATTTAATATGAGCTACAGAGCTGAATCCAGGACTGCTCTTAGAAGCAGAGATCACTCTGCTCTTCCCACTCCCTGGTCTACCTCCCCTCCAAGTATCCTTGGTAGCTTTTCCCAGCTACCTGTCTTCCCTCTCCAACTGAAATCTTATCTATCAATGGAAAAAAGCTGTCAAGAGTCAACAGAGATGCATTTTATTAATAGAGAATGGCATTTAACCAAATGGTTGTCCTAGCTGGTGTGCTAACTAACACCAGCTGTCTGCTCTGGCGCTACCATCCTCTCTGAGGGCAGTCAATTGAGCAATGGATGAAAAGGGGAATGAAGAGATCAAGCCTAGAAAAAAGGAATGAATTGCAAAGTTGGTCCTTTTCACCGCTTTTGGCTTTTCCTGAGAGATCCTGAGAAAGCAGAAGAGCAAAAATTGGACTTGGATCTTGGGAAGGCAGAGGGGAGGTCTCTTCAAACTTCACTGATCACAGTGAAGAACCTGGACCAGGGGTCCCATGTGTGGGTAGTCTAGGCTCTCAGGGGGAAGATCTAGAACAAAATGTGGGCTACCATAGCCCAGTGTTCCAACTCTAACAAATGCACAAAGAACAGTCTGCTCTCCAAATCTTCAACTCTTTAAGAAGGGCATAAATATTATTTAAATTTCCTGTAGCAAACCTCCAGTGCTCCAGGCAACTCTCCAAAACTATAAGTTGCAAAACAGTTGGTGATCTGCATAAGTAGCTAGTTTCCTCACCTGGAGTGCCCCATAACAACTAAATCATGGCTGGAGCAGGGAGGGAGGGAGGAGGAGAAGAAGGAGGAAAGGGGGAGAAGGAGGATGAAAAGGAGGAGGAGGAGGAGGAAGAGGATAATAGTGACTAAGATGTTGATGACAATAAGAAAGAAGAGGAGAAAGAGAAGGGGAGGATGAAGAGGAGGAACAGAGAGGGAAGAAGCAGGGGGCGAGGAACAGGAGAAAGAAGAGGAGGAAGAGGAGAGGAGGAGGTAACAGAGATGACTACTACAACTGCCTTTGACGATGGACATGAAGGATGATAATGACCAAGATGATGAGGACAATGAAGAGGAGGGGGGAGGAGGAAGAAGAGAAGCAGCAGGAAGAAAAAACCAGTCACACCTTCAGTTCAATTCAGTATTTATTGAGCACCTCCCTTGGGTCACCCAGCACTGTGCTAGGCACCACAGGGGACACAAGAGAAATATTTAATCCATAGATCCAAGATCCAGTTTGAAAGGGACATCAGAGGCCATCTAGTTCAACCTCCTCCCTCCTTTTATAGGTGAGGAAACTGAGACCCAGAGAAGTTAAGTGACCTGTCCAAGGTCACCCAGGTGGTAAGGATCAGAGGTAGGATTTGAACTCTGGTCCTCTTATAGTCCTCCCATATAAATAAAAGGGGTTTACAGTCTCCCCATATAAATAAAAATAAATTATTAAATACATCTAGAATAAATACAGCTTCCAACTAGCCAGAATTTTGTCATCTGCTTTGAAAATTATTCACAGCAACTTGGTGTAGCTTCCCTGAGTAGATTAGCTGAGTTGTGGCTACAAAAAAGAGAATGTAGAGAGGCTAGGAGCAGTCTGAGCACAGGGTAACATCATTGGCAGGAAGAAATGACACATGAAAAAACCACCAGAAGTGGCTCATGATTGAAATGATGGGGAATTTTGGTAGCAGGTGGGCTGCAGCATCAGGGCCAAAAAGCTTTCTCCATCCAGGCTAAGAGAATGTCCACTTCTCCCAAGGCCTTTGTCAGCCTCGCTTCTGGATTCAGCTAAAGGGCAAGAAAAATTAGGTATTAGCCAAGTGGAGGGTGCAATGCTAACTACAAAGTTCTGTTCTGAGTCTTGTTCTCTCCATCTATAAATAAAGGAACTGGGTACATGATCTCAGGAATACCTTGCAACTCTTAATGAGAGTGAGAATGCAAGAGAGAAATGAGAGGTGGCGAGACCTGGGGAGGAGAAAAACAAAAAAAGAGCAGAGAAGAACCACAAAATAATCAAGTCAAGGAGAGGGGGAATTGTATCCTCTTAACTGGAAAAGGGGCAGAAGATGAGACAATCACAATTTGTGGAGATCCATGATAAGTATGAGTCAAATACACCCATTGCCCTCCTGATACATCCTACTATAATGGAAAGGGTGTTCGATCTGAAGTCGGAGGATCTGGGTTTGAAGTCTGCCTGATATTTTCTAGATGTATACCTTTGGCAAGTCACATATATAACCCAGCGGGCCTCAGTTTCCTTTCTACAAAATGAGGGTGCTAGATGAAATGAGTTCTGTGATCTCGTCCAGTTCTAGACTTTTGATTTTATGATTTCATGTGTATCTTGAAATGATACTAATGGATCCACCCGCTCCGAAGTCTATTATTAAGCTTTTCCTTTCACAGAGGACGATCAATGCCTACCAGGCTAACAAACCCCCTTTCTCTGTTTTCTACCCTCCCTTCAGTTCCCCACACTCTCCATGACCCCAAACATACCTTTGTAAATTCTTGCTGGAATAGCTGAAACTTCCTTTGGGAGCTCTCACTTAAAGAAAACATCCCCCTTTCCTTCTGGAGAAGAGAAAGAACAAGGGGATTGGGGTCAGTGCACATGTCTCTTCTCCTTCCCTCCCTCCCTCCCTCCCTCCCTCCCTAGAGGTCACTCTTTTGGGTGGGAGGCAACAAATAGGTTCTTGAAGGCACCCAGTGGATGGTGCAGTGATCTGTATCCTCAGTGTATCTACTGAACAGGGAGGAAGTTTCTTAAAGCTGCCACCCCCAGAGGCAGTGTGGTACATTGGGAGGTGCATTGTCTTAGTGTCAGAGGACCAGAGTTAAAATCTTTTTTTTTTTTTGAGGGGGGAAGGCAAGGCATTTGGGATTAAGTGACTTGCCCAAGGTCACACAGCTAGTAAGTGTCAGTTGTCTGAGGTCACACTCAGGTCGTTCTGACTCCAGGGCTGATGCTCTAGTCACTGCACCACCTAGCTGCCCCTAAAATCTCGACTCCATTGTTTACTCCTTACGTCATCTTGGGCAAATCATATAACCCCCCTGACTCATATTTTTCTTGCCTATAAATTGAAGGGGTAGTGGCACATGGATTAGGTGGCTGACCTGGAGTCAGGAAGACCTGAGTTCGAATCCAGCCTCAGACACTTCCTATCTGTGTGTCACTTGGCAAATCACTTAACCTCAGTCTGCCTCAGTTTCCTTGACCGTAATATGAGGATACTAACTGCACTATCTCCGTGGGTTATTGTGAGGATCAAATGAGGTAATATTTGTAAAGTACCTAGCACAATGTTTAGCACATAGTAGGTATTTTTAAAATGCTTGTTCTCACCCCTCCCCCTTTCTGAAGTCCCTTCTAGCTCTAAGTCTATGATTCTATGATCTTCTAAATATTTTTCTGCTTAACCTTAACCCCATTCTGAACCCTCCTTTAGCCAATTCCCTTCTGTCCTTCAGCACGCTAATTTTGCTGTACTGATTTTCACACATTCGGATGTGGGGGTGTTTCCTACAGTCCCTAGAAATGTTAGAGGGCTCACAACCTCCCTAACCGTAGGAATTAAGACTTCTTTTCATTCTAGATCTTCCCACTGAGAGTCTAGTATGGGACTCCCCATAGGTCCCATGTGACCATTGGTCCAGGCTCCTCACTATAATCAGTGAAGTTGGAAGAAACCTCAGAGTCCATCTGGTCTAACCCATGTCTGAGCAGGAATTAATTCTACAGTATCCCTAGTAAACAGTTATCCATCCTAATGATGAGGAGCTCACCACTTCTAAAGGCAACAATTTAGATACATTCCCCATTCTCTGGACATTTATACCTCCGCTCCAGCAACTTTGCCCCTGTGTGGCTGCCCTTCTGCTTTCCAGTTCTTTTCTCTATATCACCTTCCTGCATTAGAATGTAACTTCCTTGAGGTAGAGACTGTCTTTTTTATTTTTTGCTTGTATTCATGTCATATAGCTTAATAAATGCTCCAAGTGTCTATATCTATACCTACATCTGTATTTCTCTCTTTCTCTCTCTCTCTCTCTCTCTCTCTCTCTCTCTCTCTCTCTCTCTCTCTCTCTCTCTCTCCCCTGCCCCACCCCAATCTAACTACATGTCCTCTGAGTAGTGAGGTGGTGGAGAGGGGGGAGAGAGAAGTGAGACCAAGCCCTCCCTATCCAAGGTACTGAGCCCACTAAACACTAGGTGGTTGCTTGTGTTGGTGACAGTCTGCTGGAGAGGCAGATGTTGCTGGCCCTGGTCCCTAACCCCCAGTGCCACTCACACAACGCTGAAGTTTCTTCAAGATGGCAAAGAAGTTGTTGGCCAAAGCAGTGAATGGTGTCAGGATCCCAAGTTCCTCTGCCTTTGTGTGGTACTTATTGAAAATGTTGCTCAAATAAAAATTCAGCAGGGAATAGTTGAGGTGACAGATTTCAGCCAACTGGGAAAAGAAGGATAGTTAATACTAAGGTCTTCCATTCTACACTCTTTGGCCCTGGATGTTTTGTCCTCCCCAAATCCATTAGATTGGACAGTAATTGCATCATATATGGCAAGAGGTGTGGAAAGACTACACCTGGGTCTTGAAGGACTTTAATAATAACCTTCTCCAACCAAAGAGAGGAAGCTCAGGGAAATATTTGGGAGTATTTTCTTTTTTTAAAATGTAGTTAAAGAAAGAGGTGAAAGGGGAGAGAGAGAAAGACAGAGAGAGAGAGAGAGAGAGAGAGAGAGAGAGGAGAGGAAGTGGGGAGAAGAAAAAGAGGTCAAGCTCTCAGAGGGTGGGCACTGTGTGTCATTTATCTTTGTATTCTCACAAAGGCCCAGTGCCTTGTACATAGTCAGCACTTAACAATATGAGAACCAGTTACATAAAGTGATAGAAAAATTTTACTATGAGAAAAATTTTATTATAATTTTACTCTGAAATAAAATTGTTCATCTTATCTCTTTTCTTTGGCTTATGAATTTAAAAATGCACTCTTAATTGATACAACTTGGTTCTTTGGGGTGTTCTTAAATTCCAGTCCGATGAATAAATATTTGTTGAATGAATGAATAGAAAGAGGGTAAAAGACATGATCAAGAGAGAGAAAGAAGGAAGTGATAAAGGAGGGAAAAGGAGGAGACAGTAATCTCCTTGTGGGTGGGGACTGTGTCTCATTCATCTTTGTATTTCCATAGCATCAACAACAGTGCCTTGCACATAAATGTTCATTGAATGAATGAGTGAATGAATCAGTAGGGGAAATGAAGGCTCGAGACGTAGAAAGAGGAAGTGAGAGAGGAAGTGAGAGAGGTTGGGGTCATGGTCTAGAGCAGGCACACAGGTTGTCTGCATTGAGAAAGGTGAAGTGACAAGTTGAGATCATTTTCTGGATAATGTAGGCAGGAAGTTTGTGGGCCTGAGTTCCTATTTGGATCATTCCCAGTGACTGAATTCACCAGCCTCTGCTATGTCTGTAAAAAGTTCACCTCCAATTCAGAGCTGAAGGACTTTAGTCTCTCCAAAAGATAGATCAGCCTCTACCAGACCCCCAAATCAGCCTGAGGCAGACCAGAGCCACAAAGCAAGGCCCTGGGCAAAGAGATGTTGTGCCTCCCACCTTTTCCATCCCAAATGACCCATTTACCGAGGCGTTCTGAAGAAACTCCTGCCTCAGCAGCCGGGTGTCTGTGTTGTGGTCCAGGGTTTGCTTGGGGAACAGAAAGAGAAAGTCATGTGGGAGAAGGTAAATAGGACAGGACCCAACTTTGCAAATAATTTGCCAAGCTCCTTCAGCCATTAACACTGTTCAACCCATCCAATGTAAAACCAAAGGAGAAATGGAGGGAGGAACCAGGAGAGATGGACCTAAGAAAGGGAAAGCCTAGGAAGGGTGCGAAGTCTGAAGGGGCTTCTCTTGTGTTTGCCAACACAAAAAATGAGTACTTCTGGAAAATGAAATATTTAGGTAGTTCCTGACCCTGGGTCAAACCTATCTGACCTTCGTCAGCTATCCCCCTATGTGTCCAGAGTGGGATATCCTAAAATCATCAGTTTTTGGAGCTGGAAGGAACCTGAAAGGCCATCTAGTCTGAAACCTGCATTTGAGTTTGGAGCTACTGGAGTTTGACCTAGAGCTTCCTGGACTCTGCTCCTGACTCTCAGGTCTTTAGCATTATGCCTCAGTCGCCCTTTCATGTCAAAATTTCCTTCAGCTCTCGGATCCTTCTCACCCTGGAACATCCCTTGGACTCTCCAGTTCCCTTCTCCTGATGGTAGCTTCCTCACAGGGCCTCCATTCTGGAGTCAGACCCAGCTCACTATGGTTCATTCCCCTCTTGGCCCCCTTGTGGTTACTTTCCTAACCTCTCACCTCTTGAACTTTTCATTTCCCTTTTATGTGTTAAATTCCTCAAATAGAATATAAACTCTGAGATAGGCTATGCCTTTCTCTTTCCTGCATTGCTATCCCCAGACAGCACAGTGCCTGGCACATATTAAGAGCTTAATAAATGCTTGTTGTCCTGACTTGCCTGACCTACCCCAGCACCTAGAGACTCTGTTGCCCCATTCCCTGATGAGAACATCTTAGAATCCTAGGTTATTAGAGCCGACAAGGATTGTAGAAACTATCTACTTTACCATTCTCCCCATTTTATAGATGAAGAAACTGAGATGGAATGCCTTGCCCCAAATCTCACTGGTTAGTGGTGGAACTGAGACCAGAGCCCAGTCCAGTGTTCTTTCCATGACATCACATTTCCTTTATCCTTCTTAGTATTTCCCATTTTGAGCCCCCAATCGTTGCTACTTTACTTCCTACCCTACAGGTTTATGATGTTTTCATTTAATACTTTTAGCTGAGTTTCTAGAAGCTCAGGAGAAATGCACACTTAGACTTGAACACATACCCATGCTGTTCCCACGTCTCCGATTAGCTGCCTCCATCCTTTCTTGGCCCATAATTTGGGTAAGAAGGCAAGAGGCAGCATGAGCCTGATAAAACAGTGAGATCCTGGGGGCCTGAACATGTTACTGTTCTCCCCATCCTTTTCTACCAACTTCTCCCTAAATGGCTAAAGCCTGGAAAATCTGGCCCTTTGGGCTCTGCTTGTGCCACCATAGGCTCGTAGAATTATAGATTTAAAACAGAGGCCATGTAGTCCATCTCTTTAATTTGGCATGTGGGGAAACTGAGGCCCAGAGAGGTTAAATGATTTGTCCAAGGTCAGACACTGTCAGAAACAGGATTTGAACCCAGGTCATCAGAGAGCAGAGCCAGTGATTTTTCCACTGTGTAGCCCTTGGCAAATCGCTTAGCTTCTGTCTCAGTTTCCTCCAATTTTACAATAATAAAACCCCCCTCCCAAGGCAGTTGCAAGGATCAAATGAGATAATGTTTGTAAAGCATTTAGCATGGTGACTGGTACGCACTAAGCTTTTAATAAATGCTTATTTCCATCCTCTTCCCCCTTACCACAATATTTTCATACTGACGCCCTGCTGTGCTGGGTATTGTGTCTTTACTTACCACAGTGCTCCTTATAGCCTGGAAGGCCCTCCATAAATCTTGAAGAATTGCCCGCTGTACCCTACAGTGTCCAACATGGAGTTCTCGACCCTCAGCTCCTAGGTCTATGTTCCAGAGAAAGATGAGCAGAAACAGGGAAGAAGGGAAGATAGCCATCTGCATTCCTTTATACTCCTGCCAGAAACAGAGGGAGGTGTCACAGTGTGACTGAGGTTACTACTCCTTACCTGACCGCTAACTAATACATTATAAGGGGGAAAAGCTTCAAAGACATAGGATCTTTAGTCCCAGGTACTGGAGTATGCCAATAGTAGTATCGTGGGCACACAGAAACCACCTTGGGAAACCTTTGTGATCAGGGAGTCTAGAGCAATGTTGGGCAAACTTTATCACTTGGTGAAATACTCGTGAGTTCTCTGAGGCATATTGAGGGGTAGGTCTACCCTCACCCTCCAGAGTCTGAACTAGGCATTTTGGCGCCTGGAGCGATGAGCACCTCCAAGTCAACTTTTTGAGAGAAATTCCACTGGGAACAGGGAGAGACCCTGAGATATAAGGCCCCTCTCTGGAAAAATGTAGACCTTGGAATACATGAGTGTGATGACAGAGGTATGGAAGAACAGGTGAACCTGGGCCAGTGAGGAGTTCACCTAGATTAGTGACTAGAGTAAGCAGGGACAAGGAAAAAGCGTATCTTGTAATTCCTATATTAACTAATTATTCATTCTAACTCAGCACTAAAATCTGCTTTTTTTTTTTTATGATGCCGAAGGAATGTAAACACTTTAAACACCTAAATTCCAGTGCTCTGGGACAAAGCCCTGGTCATTCCACTCTGGTTTTACCTCTCTTCTTCCTTTCAAACCTTGGTCTATTAATCTATCTCTCCATACCTGCCATACCTAACCATTATATTATATGCTTCCACATACAGATCTAGCCCTAAGGGTCATTGAAGCCTGCATAAAGTGGATATTTGCTCCTTATGCTTGCAAGTCTAAGACATACCATTTCTTTAAGGTATGCCTTTGGGTGCCTTCTATTACAAGACACTCTAATGCCTAGTTCACCATGTCCTTGGATAAGTCGTGTGTGTGTGTGTGTGTGTGTGTGTATACATATACATATACACACATATATACATACACATACATTTTACTATCTTCCCTCTTTTCTTTACCATTATTATTTTTATTTTCTTACTTTTATTTCCATTCTATTTCCTGTGTGGTATTAGGCAAGTTAGTCTCCCCTCAGTCTAGTTTCTTCATTTGTAAAATGAGGGAATTAGATTTATTTTATATCTAAGATCCCTTCTAGATCTAGATTTATGATTCTATGACCTCCCATGGCAAAAAAAAAAAAACCAAAAAACAACATGGTATACAAAAATATGCATTAAACTATACATATTGGGAAATAGAGGTCTTGAGGCCTGAGAGCTTAAGTGGGTTTCAGGCCTCTCCTTCTCTCATCTTTGGCTTTACCTATAAGTAGGCCCTTTTCCTTCTCTAAAGTGTTATTTTCCCCATCTCTTACACAAAGAGAATCATTCCAACTAGGCTCTCTGAGAGCATGCACTGTATCTTTCCTAGAACCTTAATACAGTGCTCAGCACACAGTAGATGCCTAAGAAGTGGTGGGTTTTTAAAAAAATATTGTCTCTGTCTTTTCCTCATCTGTAAAATGGGTATATTTCCAGTAATGTCTACTTTAAAGGGTTATTGGGATGTTCAGATGGGATAATGTATATAAAACACTTTGTCAAGTTTAAAGAGTTATAAAAATGGAACATTAAAAAAAAAAATTCTGCCTTCCAGGGTATTGGGTTCTGACTGGAAGAGGTTAAAAAAAAAAAAAAGAAATCTCAGTCATAGAATAGGAAAGGGTAAGAATGTAAGGATTACATACCCCTGTTTCCACCCTGACTCAGTCCTGACTCTAACAATTAGGTTTCCAGGAAAGAAAGTAAGAAGTCGAATTTTCAGATGAGTCACTTTTATTAAGCTTTCCCATTAAAGTTGACTTGATTTTAATAAAGCACAAGAGGAGGACTGAATCTGTTAACAGAATAAACGATGGAATCATAATCTTTCTGCGAGAAGGTACTTTAGAGATCACTTTAGTCCAACCCTTTCATTTTATAGATGAGGAAACTGAGGCCCAGAGAGATGAAATGACTTGTCCAAGGCTATCCAGGTAACATGTGATAGACAGGCCTTGAAATCAGATCCTTTGACTCTGAATCTAATGAACCTCCCCGTTACAAGACACTATCTCCAATCTCTGAAAACATGTAAAATTTCAGGTCATTTCCTACTAGACTTCAAAGCACAGGATAGTTTTCCAATGGCCAATCTTCAGTCTGGGCAGGATGACAAGAGGAGATCTATATCTGTAACAATCGCAGATGTCCCAGATAAAATAGACCTGCATAGGTCATTGGGCCCATTACGCCACATCCAGACAGTTCTGTACTTGAACCAACCCCCTCAAATGTCCCTATTTTGCCTTTTTATGAGCTTCCAGACTGAGAGACTCTGCAAATTCAATTCACGGTCTCTTTACCCTCCTGTTCTACCTAAAGTGGTTCCCTCCTGCACTGTGCTGGGCTCAATGGTTCTATATAATAATAACTTTGTCTGAATACTTCTTAATTTCATCACACCCGAAAGAGGCCAGCGGTTGATAATAATGGAAGCAAAAAGTCAATGGAACTGTTACTTTCCCCTAAAGGAAACTATTCACCAAGGAAAATGATGTCCATTACTTACCTTGGGATCAGGGAAAGTGGGGGTTGAAAGCCTGGTGCCTAGCCTGCTCTGAGCATCTGTGATTCTCTGTGAACTTAGCTATCTGTTTTTATAGAGGAAGAAGGATGAGTACTTTTTGTGGTGGGTACCTTTGTACCTATCAGAGATGTATCAGTAGTTTGGAATTCTCTCCTAACCCAACGGAGAAGTCATTTCATGAATTTGTGTGTGTATTTGTGTGACTGTCAGATTGAGGGTGGGAAGAGGGGGTGGGGGTGGGGAGAAAGGACTCTCAGTCATGATTAATTAGAAAGTTACTTCACTACTGCTAAATTCTCACTTCCAGGCACCTGGGGCATATTTGCTTTTCCTTTACAATACCACAATGGGGGAGGTGTCGGAATAGACAGGATTGTCCAGGATCATGTCTGTGGCTTTAGTAGAACTCCAAAGTCGTCTGTATGGGGTAATGTTTTGGTCTTTGTCATCATGGAGGAGGATAAGGGGGAGTCACCAGTGACAGGCTCATAGATTTAGAGCTTAGAGGTCATGTAATCCCATCTCCTCATTTCACAAATGAAGAAACTGAGAGGCCAAGAGAAATTAAGTGACTTGCTCAAGGTCACATAGCTATTAGACAGCAAAAGATTAGCATACGGGGCCTCCAGCTATAAATCCAGTGCCCTTTTGTTTTTACCTCACTGCCTCTGTCCAGTTCTCTCTTTTTGACTGGTGACAAATTTGTGGCCCAGAGAGGTCAAGGCTTAATTCCCATTACTCCCTTTAATTCACTCCCCAAGCTTATTGACCTGCTATTCCCTGAAATTTTTCCACCTCCCACCTCCTGACCTTAGCCCAGACTGTGCACCTTCCCTGGAATGCACTCCCTCAGCACTTGTCTATTTTCCAATCTCTGGCTTCTTTCAAGGCTCAGTTCACATGCAAGCTTCTATGGGGATCTTCATCTGATCTGATCAGTTGGTACTGCTTTCTTCCTCTTGGCAGAAGGGTAGGAATGACAGGGATGATGATGAGGACGCACAATCCTAGAGCATACTGAACTAGGGGGGCTCAGCTCCTCCCAGGCTAGTCACTGCCTGCCCAGTTTGAAGGTCTAGGCAAGACAGCATAGATGGTGCAGTGGGCGACCACCTCCATTCCTAGAAAATGGCAGCACGGTAGGGAATGTTAGTCAGTGTTAAAGTCATTAGCTATGTGACTGGAGCCACTGAGAGGTCTGGCTCCTGGTTACCCAGCTGGATTGCTGTCATAGACATCCATTCTGCTGATGGTGGGTCAGGAGTTCAGGCAGCCTATTTTAGTGCCCTTTTTGGGTCTTCTTCAAAACCTCTCAGACCAAGATTTTAGAATATAACCCAGCCATATTCCCATTGCTAAATATTCTGAGTTATGGGTGCAGGAGTGGGGAACAGAAGCTTACCTAAAATTTGACTAACACTATGCTCCAAACAAGTGTGAGCTGTGCCCTTTGCCTCACTTTCCCTGTTTAGGGCACCCTGATTCCCAATGAGCAACCTTGGAATGCCTCCAGGAGTGGGGAACCTGTGGCCTTGAGGCCACATGTGATCTCTAGGTCCTTAAATGTGGCCCTTTGACTGAATCCAAACTTCACAGGACAAATTAAGTTTGGATGCAGTCAAAGGGCTGTACTTCAAGACCTAGAGGGCCACATGTGGCTGCAGGTCCCCCACCCCATCCCCAAGCTGTAGGCTAACATAGCCAATCTAAGCAGCAGTATGGTAGATAAAGAGATAGAGCATTTGTTAAGCACTTACTGCATGCCAGGCACTGTACCAAGTGCTGGAGATACAATGCAGGGGGAAAAAAGCAATCCCCACCCTCAGGGAGCTTACATTCTAATGAGGGAAGGTAATACATAAAAGAGATCTGGAAAGTGAATTGGACAAAGCTGCTGGGAAGAGATATAACGACCCAGAAAGTGCGAGGGAGGGATCAAAGAGTGAAGAGAGCACTTCATGAAATGGTGGTCCAGGCCAGAGACTCACCGATGAGAGGAGAAGGTCACAGGGCTAGAAGCATCTTCAAGGTGAGTTGCTCGGGTTAGCCATGCTCACTCTCTCCTGGCTCCCAAGTATTCACCTTGAACCATCCTCCCCTTCCAGATACCATCCAACTCTCCATCTCTCTTCATCTCTTGTCACTTTCTTCCTATAGTAACTTAGATTTTAATACTACCTGTGTGACTCTGAGTGAGTGAAGTCACCTCTCTGCACTTCATTGTTCTCTTCCAGGGCCCCAGACACCTTCCAGCTTTCACGGCCAAAGAATTTCTTTATCTATTAAGTGAGGTAGTTGGAGTATATGATTTCTAAGTTCCTTTCTAGCTCAGGACCTATGATCCTATGAAACTTTCATTCTCAAACCTAGCACACTTGTTTTAGGAAAAAATGGGGTTGAGATGTGATGAGTGGAGGGAAGGGGGTGAGGTGCAATGCACAGGTAACAGTCATTATTCCTGGATTATTCCTTTGCTCCTGGCAGACCCAAAACATAGGGCTAGTGTTCAATACTGGCCTTTGGTTTCCCTCCAGTTTTTATCAAATTGTGCTCTAAGTCACTGTGGGAAGAAATTGTAAAGAGGCAGACAGGAAGTACCTGCCTAGGATCTAGGGGTGGGTCAGGATGAAGAGAAAGAACCAAAGCTGGAAATCAATGGAGGAAGTAAGTGAGGAATTAGAATAATTGTAATCCTAATTGGAATATTCATAGTTGCCTGGAAGGAGATCTAAGCTGTTACAAAAAGGCTGATGAGGTCACCAGATACTGTGCCAAAAAGTACAGTTGGGAAGAAGCTAAGAGTATTATCTATACCTTCAATTCAATTTGACAAGCATTTATTCAATGCCTATTACTTGCACAGCTACTCAATTTGAATAAAATTCAGTCTGTGTCTTCATGGAGTTTATGAGATGGGGAGGGAAGGAGGAAGGGAATAACCTAGCTAGATAACAATAATAGGCAATAATAACTGATAAGTGCATTAGAAGTAGATTGGTTGAGGATTGCACTATTGGGAAAAGCAGAAAGAAATCCTGGCTCCAAGTACCAAGTATATCTTGTTGTTCAGTTGTTTTCCAGTCATATCTGACTTTTTGTAACCCCATTTGGTTGTTTGTTTTGAAAGGTACTGTTATGGTAATTAGGGTGGGATTTTTTTGTTTTCTCTTTTAGAATACTAAGATAATCAGGTACCTTTGATAAGTCTTGCCTTTCAAATGTCAAGCAAAGTGGACTTTTTGTTGTCTTTTGTTTCTTTGGTTGAATCAACAGTCTTTGACCTGCTTAAGAAACAAGAAAGTCTAGTTCACATAGGTTTGAGTTGCATGGTTGTGAAGCTCTCTGACCCTGAGAAGGGTATGTAAGATCTGAGGTTGGAGTTTTGTTTTGGGGCTCTCAATCATTGGAAGAGTGCCATGTGATTTGACCAGACAAGACTCTGGGTAGCCATTGTTAAGAGCCCCCCATCTTTGAAAACCCAGATATTAGTTCTTCTCTTTTTGGTAACTATGTATGTGATGTCTTGATCAGACAAAGCCTGTCTGTTGATCTGTTTGTAGTTTCTGTTTGTATTTCAGGATGCTGACTTTTTTCCCCTGAATTAAGTGAATGATATATGTATGTTTAATTAAACTGAGATTGTTAACCCCTTAAAGTTGCTTTCCTTAGAAAAGCTGATCAAAGAACCTGTGCTAGCAGCCCTCCTGTGTGCTGGTGTTATTGGCCTTGCACAGCCACAGTAACGTCAAGTAGCATTGTTGTTATAGGTACAAATCAAAGAACTATGTGAGATCTGAAAAACATCATTACAGCCAAAGCTATCAGGCAAGGCTTCCCAGAGGATATAACATTCAAATGGAACTTTACAGGGTGGGTAGATGAAACTAGATAAAGAGGAGAAATGAAGACACACAAGGCATAAGGGAACCCAATGAAAGGGGAAAAGCACAGGGTTTATTTGGGGGTCAGAGAATGGTCTCTTTCTACTGTAGCATGGAAGAGTGCGAGACAAGGCTGTCAAGAGAGAGTGGCATCATTGTAATGGGGGATTGATTAGGAGAGTCTTTGATCAGTTTGAGACATCTTCCCCATCAAATCTACTTGACGGCATAGTGGGGTGTGGATATTTGCTAAAAAGGGCTACCTCCCATGGATCTAGACAGATGCCCTAGCTCCATTTTGGGAGAGCACCCCAAAAACTTTTCAACCGCTCCCCAAGGATGGAGCTGCCTTCTGGGGATTAGTTGACTGAGTTCCAGGAGACCAGACCTCTGTTGAAGAGCCAACTCCACTTTTCTCACAACCCTGGATTGAGGGAGCTATGGACTTATTCCACCTTTTTGTTGCTTTTCTCCCTGAACTTTTAGATCAAAGTATACTGAGGGGGAAAGAATTCATCCTTCTTTACTGCCCCCATACTCAGCAGCAGAAAATGGAAACCTACAGCTATGATATGGTCCTTGATTCAAGACCAAGGATCCTGTTATGATATTCACTTTTTAATTTCACAATTGAGGAGGCTTAGTGCTGTTAACTTCTATAATAGGGATAATCAAGAATAAGAGCTGAAACTAGGGTGGGTCAACTAGTGCTTTGGTCTAGGACACTGAAATTCAGTGGGTAGAAACAGAGAACCCTAGCCCTAGTCATAAAGAATAATTAGCTAAAATAAGAAGGTTTTATAACTGAAGGGGTCTCAGAAACCACCCAACCTAAATCTCTTCATTTTATAGATGAGAATACTCAATGAGGCCTTGGAAAGTTGAATGGCTTTTCCAAAATCATATAGATAGATAGTAAGCATCTGAGGCAGAATTTGAACCCAGATCCTTTTGCACTAGAGCCTATACTCTTTAAAAATTTTTATATGACTCTATTCTTTCCATTTGCATGTAAACATAATTTTTAACATTAATTTTTTATAAAATTTTGAGTTTCAAGTTTTCTAGCTCCTACCTTTCCCTCCCCCGTCTCTAACAGGGGAAGCAATTTGATTTAGGTATATGTATATGTGTATACATATATATATATATATATATATATACACACACACACACACAATCATATAAAACCTATTTCTATATTAGTCATGCTATAAAAGAAGAACAGTTTGCCAAAAAAAAATTAGTTTGCTAAAGAAAAAAAAAACATGAAATAAAATAAAGTGAAAAAAGTATGCTTTGGTCTACATTCAAACTCCATCAGTTCTTTCTCTGGATGTGGATAGCATCTTTCATCATGAGTCTTTTGGAATCGTCTTGGATCTCTGTATTACTGAGAAGAACTAAGTCAATCATAATTGATCGTTGCACAATGTTGCTGTTACTGTGTACAGTGTTCTTCTGGGTCTGCTCACTTCACTTTGCTTCAGTTCATGTGAGTCTTTCCAGGTTTTTCTGAAATTTACCTGTAGAGTCTATGCTCTTTCTACTGTACCAAATGGCTACTTCCTCCCCTGGTGACCACACCCCACTCCTCCCAGGCCAAGCCATGCCCTGTTCTCATCCTAAGCAGTGCCCTCCTTAGCAATGGCCTCGATATGCCTCTTCCTATAAGGTGTTTTTTTCCCAAGAGGCCTTGTACTTAGGGATCAATGTCTCTCCTTACCCCAGATCATTCTTACCACTGCACCTAATTATAATTGTCTCTAGTGTCAGAATTGCTAGTTCTGGCTCTGGTGAGAATATGACAGTGACCCCAGGAAAAGCTCCTGATGGAGAATGATCATTTATTTCTCTGGTCACACTGACATCAGGAACATATAACCTGAGTTTTTAGATGAAGAAATTAAAGCTATCTACAGTTATGTGAGAAAAGTTCTAAATCACTATTGATTAGAGAAATGCAAATTAAAACAACCTTGCACCTATCCGATTAGCTAATATGACAAAAAAAAAAGGAAAATGATAAATGTTGGAGAAGATGAAGGAAAATTGGAATACTAATACATTGTTGGTGGAGTTGCAAACTGATTCAACCATTCTAGAGAACAATTTGGAAGTATGCCCAAATTGATACAAAACTATGCATACTCTTTTATCCAGCAACACCACTACTAGGACTGCACCCCAAAGAGATCATAAAACAGGGAAAAGGACCCAAATGTACAAAAATATTTATAGCAGCTCTTTTTGTGGTGGCAAAGAAATGGAAATTGAGGGGATGCCCACCAATTGGGGAATGGATGAACAAGTTGTGGTATATGAATATAATGGAATATTATTGTGCTGTAAGAAATGATGAGCAGGAAGATTTCAGAAAAATCTGGACAGACTTACATGAACTGATCTTGAGTGAAGTGAGTAGAACCAGGAGAACGTTGTATACAGCAACAGCAACATTTTTCAATGACCAACTTTGATGGACTTAGCTCTTCTCAGCAATACAATGACCTAAGAGAGTTCCAAAAAACTCATGATAGAAAATGCTCTCCAGGTCCAGAGAAAGAACTGTGGAGTCTGAATGCAGATCAAAGTGTATGGAACAGAATTTTTAAATAATAGGAGAGACATCCTTAGGAGGAACAAAGTAAATTTATTTCACAAACCTTGCAAGATGTGGGCACACCTCCACAATAGAGGAGGTGAGGTAAAAGGGAACCTGTCCTAATTTATACTCTTAATGAAAAAGATTCCCACCCACCTCTATCCCTTCTCACCATTGGCTGGGAGGTGGGCTTACAGTCTAGGCTCGAAAACTACACAGAGGACCAAGGTTGATCTGGTTCATTCAGGTTTTTCCCTATCAGAACTCACCTGCCTGAGTGGCGTCTGAAAGTCTAGGGGAAGGAGAGACCTTCCTAGAGCAAAGAACAAATAGCTCACAGGAAATTCATTATCTTCTAACATCTGAGAGAGAGGGGGAAGGGCATGCCTTCCAAAATTACAAGGCCAAATCCCAAAACCTCTCCATTAGACATACCCTGTGAAGTCTTCACAATTATCCATCCCATTCAAAAGCATATTATTTTCTTTTTTGTTTGTTTGTTTCTCATGGATTTTCCCTTTTGTTCTGACTCTTCTTTCACAATATTACTAATATGGAAACATGTATAGCCTATATCAGATTGCTTGCTGTTTTAGGGAGAGGAGACGGGAGGGAGGGAGAAAAAAAACTGGAAGTCAAAATCTTATACAAGTAAATATTGAAAGCTATCTTTGCATATAACTGGAAAAAATAAAATACCATTAAGTAGAAAAAATAACCCAAAATGTATAGCCTGGGAAACAGAATGCTACACAAATAAAAATGCCTAGAGGGGTTATCAGATGATCTGGGTTTAGGTCTCGACTCTGTGTGACCTCAGGCAACTCACTTTTCTTCTATGAAACTCAGTTTCCCCCTTTGTAAATTAAAGGGTTGGTTGCACTAGATTTGCAAGATGTTCGACCATTAACATTCTATGACTTTTGACTCAGAACCCAAGACTATGGTTATATGATGTGGGCAGTTGTTTGGGACACACATTGTTAAGGGGCTAGTCATAGTGAAAGCTATGCCTTAGTGGCTTTTTAAAAATTGTACTTTTTTAAAGATGTCAGAAATTTATGCTCCCCATGTTATGCTGGCATTTAAAAAAAAATAAGTCAATAGCTATAGAGTAGCAGAAAAAGGGAAGACCTCAGTTTGAATCCTAGCTATTCAATTTTTACCAGTGTAATCTCAGACAAGTTAAGCCTCAGTTGCCTTATCTTTAAAAGGAGGGAGTGGACTAGATCATCTCTAATCAATTTTAATAGTCTATGATTCTATGGAATGCGATGAACAATAAAATATAAGGGGAGATTTTAAAAAATATATAAACTTAATATTAATATTAAACATCAGTACAACTGGTTAAACAGGTTTTGCAACTGTTTACATTTAAATAAATTAATTTCAATATATAAAATGTAAGAAATATTCAGTTTTTCTCATTATCTCTATTAGGACTTTTTATCCATTCCTTCTCACTTTTTCTCTTATGCAGTCATTTTCAGTTATTTCTCTGACTTTGTGTTTGTTTTTTTTCGCTTTGCATAATTTTTTTTTTCCGTATTTCTTTTTATTCCTCATACTTGTGGTTCTTAATTACATTGAAGTATCCCATTCCATTAATATACTACAAATTATTTCCTTTGTTCTTGGACATTTAAGTTCTTTCCAGTTTTTTTGCAATTACAAATATACCTATTGTTATATTTTAAAATTAAGGTAAACTAACAGACAAGGTTCTGAGCATAATCAATTTTTTAGTTAGGCTAGTAATAACCAATAAATTGGTCAATTGGCTCTCTCAATGACCAAAGACCCTGAGCAAAGGCTGACAGGGTCTTTTAATACAATTAGCAAGAAAACATATCAAAATCTCCACCAACATAGGTGTTTCTTCTTCTGATTGGCTATCAATGACAGAGTCAGAATTGAGATTACATCATTTGGAGGAGTGTATGAGGCATTCAGGGAGAGCTATCGCCTCCACTGTGAGGGCTTGCCAAGCTCTTTTCAGGGCTTCTCATCAATCTTTGTTGCCTGTGTGCCACCCAACTGTCACTCATGGCTCCAAGAAGGTGTAGCATATGCAGTGGCCACACTCTGGTAAAATCATCTCAGCAGATGGGGATAAACTAGGTTGAGGGTGACCAACAGGTCTCAGATCTGTCAGTGAGTTAGGGGGATGTCTACCCCAAGCATGGGAAGACTTCCCAATGGAATGGGTGGATGAGAACAATTGGTTCCAAGGCCATGAAGGCAGCTGAAGCAAGCACTGTGGAGCACTTAGAGCTTGGTCACACAATAAAGATACCAAGGTTATTCCCTGCATCCTGGGCCTTTGTCAGTCATGTTGACTTTAATCTTGCCACAGGATTCAGATGACTCTGGAAGAGAGAGTGAGGCTCATGATTTTGTGCAATTCTGCCTCACTAAAATGGAATTCATGAACGAGTCAAGACACTACCCCATTACCATTGATCCTCTTAGAAAAAAGAAGGAAGGGCAACAACCACAGTGAAGACATGTGATCTGAGTCTCAAGACAAAGGTTCCCAGGCAATGGAAGTAGTCTTTAAAAGATGAGAGTTGCAACAATAGCTTAAACTGATGAAATGTGACCTTTTAGGTTAACCAAGTTTCTCTGGAAAGTGGGTGATGGGTGGTGTTACAAAGGCAGAGATAATTACAAGACAAAAGTTTGACCTTTGGGCAAGTTTTTCCAGGATATGGGTGGTAGTTGAAGTTTACAAGGGGGAAAGCTTGAAAGAGAATATGAAATCTAACCTGATTAAATTATAGCAAAACAGAATTATATTTTATACTGCTGTGAAAATCCTTGAAGAGATCATTTTTGTTGCTGTTTTCTATAACAGTTTCAAAGTATATTCCTAACAATGGAACTTTGAGGGTCAAAAGGTATTTTGGGGGATAATTTTTTACCATATACTACCAGATTGCTTTCCAAAAAAATACCATTAATTTGCAATTCCATAAACAACAAATAAGTATACAAGTTTCTCTATAACTCTGCCAACATTGAATTTCACTGCTTTTAATTTTTTTTTTTTTTGCCAATTTGATTGATGTAAAGCGGTGCTCAAGATTTACAGTTTTCTGAGATTGCCTCAAGTATGCCCATGTCCTATCCTGATTATGGATACATTAAAGGGATGGTTGTTCTAAGATGGGACAAAACAAAAAATTTGTACGGCCCCCTTCCTTTTGTGAAATGAGTGTTTCTGATTACAGATAGACAGCTTTAACGATCTGAAGAATCAATAGCATCCTTGGAACTATTTGCTTTGAGATCACTGTCATAGGCTTGTTCAATGGCTGAAGACTTGGGATGTGTATACTGTGTGCAATGGCTACCCGTTCTTTTGAATTCATTCTCTACCTGCACAAAGTGATGTAATCACAAGATACCATATTGGACACTATACCTGAGATGATCACTTTAATGGAGTAAAATCTACCTAGGTCAGGCCAGAGGACTGCAGGTGCATAGCTTTAGAGTTGGCAGGGCCTATAGATGTCATCTAGTCCAACTAGAGCCCAGTGATCTCAAGGGACTTACCCAAGGTCACATGGAAAGTAAGTGACAGACCTGGTGTTTGAACCCAAGTCTTCTGATCATATCTGGAGTGCTTTGTGTTCACTTCCGTTTCAGGAAAACATTGATAAACTAAAGGGCATCAGAGGAAGGCAACCACGATGACCAGGGCCCTCAAGTTCATGACATACAAGAAACTGTGTCAGAGAAGAGATTAATTAAGGGGAAGAGGAACATAACAGTCTTCAAGTATTTGAAGGGCTCTCTTACAAAAGAGGGATTGTTTCTGTTCTGCTTGACTCCAGAGGAGCCAACAGGTATTAGTGCCAATTTAGGCTTGGTTTAAGGAAAAACTTTCTAACAATTAAAGTTATCTAAAAGTAGGATGGACTCCCTTGTAACAAGTCTTCGAGCAAAAACTGTACAACTCTTTGTAAAGCATGTCATAGAGAGGATTCTTGTCCAGGTAGGGTTTAGCTGGATGACCATTAAGGTCCCTTCCAACTCTCAGAGTTTATGATTCTCTGATATGGGGGAGAGACTTTTGGAAGGTGACACAATTTGGGATTGAGAAGTGAGAGTTTCTGCTCTGCAAAGCTTTATGACCCTGGACAAATCGTTTACCCTCTAAATTTCCCTGTCTATAAACTAGGAATTATAACTCCACTTTATCTGATTGCCTTTGGGCTTTTCTCATTCCAATCTGTCCTAAACATTATAATGAGTCATTTTTTAAATTTTTTTTTATTTTTAGTTTACAACACTCAGTTCCATAAGTTTTTGAGTTCCAAATTTTCTCCCCCTCCCTCTCTTCCTCCCCTTTCCCCCCAAGATGTCTGTAATCCAATATAGTTTCTACATATACCTTCACATTAAACTTATTTACACAATAAATTACACAATAGTCAAGTTGTAAAGAAGAATTATGAGAAAGAAGAAAAAAAAAACAAAAAAGAGAGCAAATAGTTTGCCTCAATCTGCATTCAGACTTGGTAATTCTTCCTCTGGATGTACATAGCTTTTTCCACCATGAGTCCTTTGGAGCTGTCTTTGAACCTTGCATTGCTGAGAAGAGCCAAGTCTATCAAAGTTAGTCATCACAGAAGCAATGTGTCTGTGGCTGTGTACAGTGTTCTCCTGGTTCTGGAGAGTCATCTTCTTAAAGAAGGACTCTGGCCATGCTCCTCCACTATTCACATAGCTTTAACAGCCCATTAAATACTCCAAACTCTATTGACTTTTGACATTTAAGGCCCTCCACATTCTGACCCCAACATTCTTAATGAATGTTATTTCCCTTTACCGTACTCTTGTTTAGTCATTTCAGATGTGACTAATTCTTTGTGACCTCATTTGGGGTTTTCTTGGCAAAGATATTGAAGTAGTTTTGCCATTTCCTTCTCTAGCTCATTTTATAGCTGAGGAACTGAGGCAAACAGGGTGAAGTGACTTGCCCAGGGTCACACACCTACTAAGTATCTGACATTGGATTTGAACTCATTAAGATGAGTCTTCTTGATTCCAGGCCTCTCTCTGTCCTGTGGTGCCACCTAACTGCTTTACTTAATATACCCTAGTCTCCAGCAAACTGTTGCAGTGAAAAACTTATTGGATTTGGAATTAGCAAATATACGACTTTGAGCAAACTTTTCTAGGTCTTAGTCTTCTCATCTGCAAAAGAAGGGGTAGAACCAGGAGACCTCTGAAGTCTCTTCCAACTCCATATCTATGATCCTATGATCATGCTGCCCCGTCAGACCTCCAGGGATAATCAAGATGTCACAGAGATCACGGAGAATGTAATAGTAGAGAGACTTGGTGGGTTTGAAGGTACACAGGCACGCAGGAAACCCCCAGGTTTTCCAGTTTCTGTAGCCTTAAAGGAGACTTCCATCTTGGATTTGAAGGGTCACAAGGGTGGAGAGGCAAAGAAGGCAGGAAGAGGAAAGCTGCTTTGGGGCTCCATGCTTGCTTAGATATATGGCAAGAAGTGATGTGAAGGTGGGCATTGTATCCTGTGGGAGCCATGAGCAGGCCGGAATGGAGGCAATGGCTATAGCTGACCCAAGGCACCAACTGGACTGAGAGGGCGATGGAGGAAGCAGGAGGAGGCAGAGCCACTCATGCCAATGAGCAGATGGGGATGTGGGGAGCCAGTTGTAGCAACTGGGGAGATCAAGAAAAACTCAGTTCAGTTTCTTTCTTTCTTTCCACAGAGGGCAGTGAAGGGGAAATTAGTGCCTGGGGTTTACATCTCAATGTCTTTTTTTTCTTCTGTACCCCTCACACTAGCTAGGAGGATGGGTAGGGAGGAGAGGAAATTTCGACTCCCAATGAAATTATTGCAGACTATTCTACATTGTTTCAACATCTAACTCTGGGTTCTTTACAATTTGATACTGCTAATAAATAACATGTCCATTAATAGTGAACTGTTAAATCCCATGAGTTACAATTATTTGTGAGAGATTTAGGAGAATATGTAGGGGGAAAATTGGGGCTCAGGCTAATGGAGAAGAGAGAAAGGCAGAAAGGGAAGGAGAGAGAGGGAGAGAGACAGAGACAGAAAGAGACAGAGACGACAGAGACAGAGAGACAGAAACAGAGAGACAGAGACAAAGACAGATAGACACACACACACACACAGACAGACAGACAGAGACATAGAGAGAGACATACACAGAGACAGAGACAAGCACACAGAGAGAGAGACAGAGACAAAGACAGAGACAGAAAGAGAGACAGAGAGAGACACACAGAGAGACAGACAGAGACAGACACACACACACACAGAGACAGAGAGAAAAAGAGACAGACAGAGAGACAAAGAGAGAGAGAGAGAGAGAGAGAGAGAGAGAGAGAGAGAGAGAGAGAGAATTGTGCCTTTTTCTTAACTTCTGAGCATATTTCAGAGCATACCTGCTAGACTGTCAGACTGTTTTTGAACCCAGAGATAAAAATAACAAGAAGGTTAGTCAGTAGGGAGTGATGCAGTGGTCCCAGGTGCACATTTTACATTATTTTATCTCCAGAACTCGAGAAAGTGATTGCCACATGGTAAACGCTCGCTTGCTTGCTTCCTTGATCAAACTCGTTACTGGAATTGCTTTGTGTTGCTCTTTCAGCTTCTGTGCTTTTGGCTGTGCCAGTACCGTTCCCTGATACATCCTCCCCCACAATATTTCCTGTTGAAATGTTATTCTATCTTTGAAAGCTGTATCAAGTGCTTTTGCTGTTGTTTAGTTGTGTCCAACTCTTCTTGAGTCCCTTTGGGATTTTCTTGGCAGATACTGGAGTGATTTGCCATTTCCTTCTCTAGCTTACTTCAGACATGAGGAAACCGAGGCAAACAGGACTAAGCGACTTGCCCAGGGTCACACAGGTAGTGTCTGAGGCTGAGTCTTCTTGACTCCAGGCCTGGCACTCTGCAATATGGCGCCCCCAGCTGCCCTGTATCAAGAGCTACCTCTCCCTTATGAGTATTCCCAAGTCCCTCTCTCCACTAAACTCTCATAATGCTTTGTAAACCTAAAGCACTATTATAAATGTTTGTTATTATTGCTGTTAGTAAATCTGCCTTAGGATAACTATGCCAAGTTCTTGTGCCCAGACTGTTGGACACAGTCTCTATGTAAATTGATTTTGCTTAACTGTTTTCCATTGTTACAAGAGAAGGCATCCAATGATGGTTAAGTGGATGAGGAGTATATCTGGAAGTGGTTGTGATAGCAAAACTTAGTGTCAATCAGGCATTATTTTAAAAAATAGATGCCCATTACAGGTGACTGTAGGTAATCCCGGCGAATACTCTCAGCTGCTATAAGAATTCGAATGCTATGGAGAAGCGGTGGGTTGAAGCTAGCAGGTCTGAACTTGCACTGAATTCTTGTGAATGTTGGGTTAAGAGGTGGGTGTAACAGACTCATGTGTGTTGCTTACAGTCCAAGGAATTGAACTTTTTAAACAAATCTTGCTTTCTTTTTCTGTCTTCCGGCTCAGACCCAACCACTAAGGTAGTCAGATCCCTGCTTGGGCTTGGGCTGAGATAATACTGCCTGGTTCAAGACTCAGGCCTGGTTCTGAAAAAACAAACAAGCAAACAAATGAACAAAAAACCACCCAAGATTTTCTTCTCCCACTATCAGCAGAACACAAAGAATCTGGTAGGGAGAAGGTTCTGCTTTGAGGAAGAAGGCTGGGGCTTTTCCCTATAGGTGGGGCTTTTCCCAATTCCCAAAGAATCTACCTTCAGCTTCCGAAAAACACCCTCTAAAAAAATGTATTACTCATAAAACTCAAAGAGAGGGTGGAGGCATTTCCTTCTTCTTTAGAAAATCATTTCCCTTCTGAAATTCTTTTCCTTGCTGGAAAGAAGGCCCCTAGAGAAGAGAAAGTCTCTTCTCCTATCCATTTTGGGGATTAGGGAACTTTCTCTCCCAAGTGCCCATTAGACTAACCTGTAAGACCAGTCTACATCTTAGCGCAGCACCAGGCATGTAGTAAGCACTTAATGAATACTTGGTAACTGTTGAGACAGTTAAGAGGTGGCATAGTGGATAAAGTGTGCTTGATATCAGGAAAACTTGTGTTTAAATCCGGCCTCAGACCCTTACTATATGTGTGACCCTAGACAAGTCACTTAACCCCTGTCTGTCTCCATTTAGGGGCAGCTAAGTGACTCAGTAGATAGAACACTGGGCTAGGAATGAGGAAGACTTATCTTCCTGAGTTCAAATCTGGCTTCAGACCCTCACTAGCTGTGTGACATGGGCAAGTTACTTAACTCAGTTTCTTCATCTATAAAATGAGCTGGAGAAGGAAATGGCAAACTACTCCAGTATCTTTGCCAAGAAAATCCCAAATGGGGTCATGAAGAGTTAGACATGATGGGAACAACACAAAAGTCTCCAATTCATCAACCATAAAAAAGGGACAGATAACCTGTCAGGGTTGTTGCAAGGATTAAATGAGAATATTTAGAAAGCTCTTAGCACCGTGCTTGGCATTGGTATTTAATCAATGCATATTCCCTTCATTTTCCTCCCCAGTACTACAGTCTTAAGGGAAGGAGATGGGAAATATAATAATCTCTGTTACCCAGGGACACCAGGTCTACCTTACTGCATAGCATCTCTAGTCTCTATTCTCTTCTCACCTCACACAACTGTTTCCCTAATTCAGGCCATCAGCACCTACCAATCACTTGGACTATTGTCATAAATAGCCTTCTCATTGGCCTCACTGCCCTAAGTCTCTCTAATCTCTTCTCCCCAAAGCTACCAAAGTAACATCTTAAAGAAAGGTCTGACCACCATGGAACTCCCCTGTCCGGTCAATTCCACCACTGGCTCCCTTCCAATTGCCTCAAAGGTAAAATGCAAACTCTTGGTGTGGCGCTTATATCTTTTTACAACCTGGCTCCAGCCTACCTTTCCAGCTTAATTACATAACACTCCTGTTGCCCTACTCTGCTGCCCAGCTAAACCCACCTGCCTAGTGCTCTGCCTCAGCATCATTCAATCTCCTATCTCTTGTATTTGCCCAGGCTGCCCTGAATGCCTGGATTGCACTCGCTCTTCTCTGCTTCCCACAACCCCTAGTTTCCTTCAAAACTCAGTTCTAGTGCTATCTCTTACAGAAAGCCTTTCTGGACCCCCACCCCACCCTAGCTGCTAGTGCTTTTGCCCCTGAGAAATTTTTTAATTTCCTGTGTTTTTGTTTTGTTTTCACTCGTCCTAGTACAGCAGCGGTTCCTGACCTTTTTTTGTTCATGACGCAGAATTACTCTTTGAGGCAGTTAAGCAGTGCAGTGGATAGAGCACAGGAACTAAAGTCAGGAAGATTGAAGTTCAAATCTGACCTCTGACACTTACTAGGGCTTGTCATTCAGCCTCAGTTTCCTCATCTGTAGAATGGAGATAATAATAGCACCTGCTTCATAGAACATGAGTCTCAAATAAGATAACATGTGGACATTTTATAGACCTTAAAACACTATATAAATGTTAAATATCGTTATTATAAGAAACTGAAGGAAAAGGAAGAAGACTTGAGCCAGTTTTTCTGCATGGTTTTCAGTCCTTTGAACATTTCTGTAGCCAAGCAACTGTGTGTTTAGTGTATCTGGCTTCTTTGTTGCAACAGGTATAAGGACTATGGGAGTAATGGAAGGATCAGACAGCTGAGAAGGGGCTTTTCTACATTGTAAAGACAAATCCCTCATTGCAAAACCTCTTCTGAGACTTGTTTGTGTCACGGCCACTGAGTTCCCATGAACAAGGTCCTGAGTGAGAGCTGTCACCTGATTACATAGTCTCTGCTGTTATGGGGGACAGGAACTAAGAGGATAGCCCTCTTTCCTGTGGCTCCCATTCAGGGGTGTGCTGGAGCCAAGTTGAACCAGTTCCCAAAAACGGATCGTTAATTTCTAATATGAGCATTCATACTGCAGAAGTCAGGAAACACTACAAATCAGGACTTGATGATTGTTTTCTCGATTGGCTAGATGGAAGGAAGTGATGGAGAAAACACAGATTAAACTTAAAAGTATGTATAATATGCATACATTTTGCCCAGGAGCTAGCTGTTCAACATTTACCAACAAACTACTGCTCCCATTGGAGGCAAAACTGGACCATGTCACTAGTTCCTAACAGAATTATAAAATGTCAAAGCTGGAAGGAATCTTAGAGATCCTCTTACACAGAAGTTTTTAACCTAAGGTACATAAATTTGTTTTTAAAAAATATTTTGATAACTCTATTTTGACATAATTATAATTTTGGTAATCTCATTTTTTTTTGCATTTAAAAGCATTATTCTAAGATGGGATCCAAAGGCTTCACCAGAAATTCAAAGGGGACCATGACACACAAAAAGATTAAGAACCTCTGATCTAGTATAATCCTCTAATTCTAAAGATAAAGAAACTGAGGACCAGAGAAGGTGAGAGATTTGCCCAATTCTACAGTTAATCAGTGCTTAGCACACCTCTTGAGGCTTTGACATTTTGTAGAAACTAGCCCAGCAAATGGGTGGCACCAAATTAAGTATAGAATATTTCCTGTTAAATGGGTATAATTATAATAATATTTGCATTTTTTACTTTATACGGTTGCTACGAAATAGCTTGATGTAGTGAATAGAATGTTGGGTTTATAATAAAAAAAAATGAAAGTTCGATTTCTCTCTTTGACACTTCTGAGGTATTTGACCCTGGGCAAGTCACTTGATTAGTATAGATTTCAAGCAGCTTCTCTAACTGCCTGAGCTCTCCCTTGGTTTTCAGAGGCAGCCACAGTAGAGAAGTTAATAACAGCATAGTATACTGTATAGCACCTTCACACCACCATCTGACACGGTAGAAGGTAAAATTTAAGTTAAAAAATGTTTTAAGAATTTTATTTGCTATGCAGTATTTATGGTACTATAGATTTCATGGGTCATAAAAAGTGAATAATCTGAAATATTTTTTTAAATTGGGATGTTAGCTGAAAAGGTCATAGAATTCTAGGGGATTACTAGTGAGAAACATGTTTTGCATGTTACCAGTTTTAGTTTGTGTACTGCATTTTATGAGTTATTTCATGGTTACTGTGTTAGGAAGAGCGCATATTATCAGAATTAATGTTTTGCGATAAAGAATTGTATACAAGAAAGTGTATTTTCAGCAATCTCTGGTGAAAGAATACAGTTTTTGGTAGTCATAAGAACCTAACCCTCTATTTCCCATAGGTTTAATGTGTTAACATTTGTGTTTTTGACTTTTGCACCATTTTCTGGAATGTTACTCTCTTGAAAGTTGAAGATTGATTGTATTTATATCCCCAGCACTTAGAGCATGATAAGTGTTTAACCAAGGCTTTCTCATTTATTCATTCATTCATTCATTCCTGGGAATTTTCAGTTGTCCTTGTAAGTGAGATGTGTCTACCTCCATTTCTTAATTTAGAATTTTCTTTCCCCCTGGCTCCCCCAGTTCCTTCTCCTTTATCCTTTGGAACTGGGATTGTCCCTTCCCATTAAAAATTTAAAAATCAGAGAAAAACTGAAGGATGTTAGGCTACATTTCCCACTCCTGACTCAATGGGGCAGGGTTGAGGTCAGACACCTTACAACTCCAGGACATAATCTTCCACTCCTCCCCATTTATCAGAGAGCCACACTGAGCCAGATTGGGGAAGCTGGTTGAAATGTCCTCTCAGTTTCTTGCCAGAGTTGGATCACGAACCTGTGCAACCTTCCAATTTTCTATCTTCTTTCACCTTCCTTGGTTCATCCTGAAGAAATGGTTTTTTAACCTGCAGGTGTGAAGTTCTTTTTTCTCTGTTTTCTGAAAGAGCTTTTTGTTTTACAAAGGAGAGACAATATTTAAATACTTTAATCAAGTCCCAGATAAAATCTCACCTGGAAGCCTTTTCCGATTTTTCTTAATTAATTCCTACTTATCCTGTATATAGCTTGTTTCTACATGTGTGTTTACTTGTCTCCTTTATTAGATTATGAGCTCCATGAGGCCAGAGACAATCCTTTGCTTTTTTTTTTTTTGTAGGCCCAGTGCTTTGTACCATACCTGGCACCTAGTAGGTACTTAACAAATGCTTATTGACTAACACAAGAACCAAGTCAAGGATAAGGAAATGTACATATTTTCACAGGCTAATATAGTTCAGGGAAGGCTTCATGAAGGAGCAGGGACTGGGAAAGAGGTCTTGAAGGATGGGTAGGATTCGGTTAAACAGCGGAGTTAATCATAACATTGAGCCAACAGGACACTTACTCAGGTGAAGTTCACATTTAAAAATTCAGGTTTCTAGAACCAAGTCTTCCCACTCTTCCTACTGACCTGAGATCTGGGATCATCTTCTTAGCACTTTTGAGTACCTGAGGCCCTCCCTCCTTCCCATCACTGAGACATCTTATTTCTCTGCCATATAGAAGTACATCTCCCCAGATGTCTGACAGATGTCTGGGAGGTGGCGGTTCTATGTTTAGCCTTTATTTCTTCCTTTTTCTTACATGCAGCCAGTGCCAAATTTTTCAAGGTTGTCAGGGAAACAGGAAGATACATCCAATTAAATGGTACCATGTAGAGAGGGAAGAGATTGAGAGCAGAGATCCCATAAGACATAAGTGTGGGGGGAGACCCCACAAATTAGCTAATCCAGGCCCCTATTCAAAGCATGAATTCCCTCCGCCCCAGGCCTCAAAAATGCTCTTCTAATTAGGAGAAAACTTTGATGTAGCTGGTGGCTAGATCACACCTCATCTAAACCAGACAAATGAGTTTCTCTCCTGTTTCTTTCCTGTTTCTCTCCTGCCTCTGCAGACATAATGGAGGATCTTTTAAGATAGGAGATGTTTGGGTTTTTGTCTTTATATTTCCGGTGCTAAGTGGTCCAAGGTTAGAGTGCTGCGCCTTAAGTCAGGAACACAGAAGTTCAAATCTAGCCTCAAATACTTACTAGTTGTGTGATGATGGGCAGGTCACTTAAGTTGTGACTGTCTAAGTTTCTTCGACTGCAAAATGAGGATATTAGCACCCACCACACAGGGTTGTTGTAAGAATCAAATGAGATAATATTTGTAAAAAAATTTGGACAATGCCTGGCACAGAGTAGGTGTCTAATAAATGCTTGTTCTCTGCTTCCCTCCCCCACTCCCCCCCAGTGTCTAGCACAGTGCTTTGTACATTAATAAACATTTGTCGTTGACTTAAATCCTTACTCATATTTTATCTGACACACACACTCTGCTCCCCCCCCATACTGTGTATTGTCCCCCTTCACTCACATCTTGTGTTTGTCACAATCGCCACCATCCCTCCCACATACCATGGCTAATATACAGTTATTCCTTCCACATCGTGACTTTCCCCATTGTGGTGATATGTCATAGGTTGGCATAAGAAATTAAATGGGAATTTGTAAGGAGTTTTGTAGAAGTTGCAGATGACACACAAAGTCTAGCAGACAACACAGAAAAAGTTTAGAAACTCAGAAGTGCATAAAATATATGTAAAGTGCTGTATAATATCGACATGTTTTATCTTTTGATACCATAATAATTTGGATTTCTTCTCTGGCAGAAAGGGAGGGCCAAATTTTTATGCATATTTTCCAGTTCTCAGGGACTCCATGCCCCTAGTCCTCCCACGATGTGAAAGGGATAGCTGTATACTATCATATTTCTTCTCATTATTCCACACTCTCAAGCCCTCCATCCTAAGAACCAGTATTTATGGGTTCTCTGGGAGAAGAGCACCATGTGGTATAGTGGGTAAAGGGCTAGCCTCAGAGCCAGAAAGACCAAGGTTCAAGTCTTGTCTTGGGCACACCATAGCTGTAGGACCTTGGGCAAGTCATTTAACTTCTCAGTGGTCTAAGCAACTCCCTAAAATTAAAACTTACAGAAAAGTTACTGATCTGCCTTACTAGAGGTAGTTTCCTTACCTGGGAACTCCCTATATCAATGAAATGACAAGTCTAGTCCTTATCCTATCATTTGAATAATTTCCCTAGGTTTTAGCATAAGGTATGATAAAAACATTTTATGCTGTTCTTGGATAGAAGATGAAGATATGTGGGTTGGTAATAGTTCAATTTGATGGATTCTGAACTGGTTGAATGACTGAAACCAATGAATAGTCATTAACATTGAAAGAGAAGAGAGTTTCCAGTGGAATTCTTGGTCCTGGGCTATTTAGCATTTTTTTACAATGGCTTGAACAAAGTCATAGAGGGAATACTTATAAAATTTGCAGATGATACAAATTGGGAGTTAGAGTCAAGATACAGAAAGATGTTGACAAGTCAGAACACTAGACTGAATCTAATGAGATGAAATGTACTAATGGATAATTGTAAAATTTGAGCCATGAGTTCAATAAATCAATGTTATAAGTGTAAGATAAGGGATACATAGTGAGATATCAGTTTGTCTGAAAAAGATCTGGGGGTGTTAGTGGACTGCAAGCTTCCTGAGTCGATAGTGTTATAGAAATAAAGCAAGCTAATGCAGTCTTCAGCTGCATTGGGATACATAACTTCCAGAGACAAGGAAATAGCAGAATTTGGAAAACAGATCCTAAGTTTGGAAGGATTTAATTATCAAAACATCTGGTGGGGTCTAATGTCCTTCTTTCTTCTTTGTGCCATAAGCGGATCAGCTAACAGACGACAACTGTCTTTAAGTATTTGAAGGATTGTCATGTGGAAGAGGGATTATACTTAACTCTCTTTAGCTCCAGAAGGAAGAATCAGGAACAACAGGCAGATATTGCAAAAAGGTAAATTTATACTTAATGGAAGAAAAACTTCCTAATAATTATAGTTCTCCCAAAGTCAAATTCTGTTCCATTCAATAAGTAGCACCCATTATATGCCAAGAATTGAAAGGCACTGGTTTTGCAAAGACAAAAAACAAGCTTTCAAGGAACATGCATTTTATTAGAGTAAGAGTATCTATCCATCCATCTATCTGTCCATCCATCTGCAGTCTATCTATCTATCTATCTATCTATCTATCTATCTATCTATCTATCTATCTATCCATCCATCTATCCATCTATCTACATACCTACCTAACTGTTGTACCGAGAGCGAGTGAGACACGCCACAGAGTATAAGTTTTAAATGGAGAATTTATTAGCTGGCGTCCGTTCAGGGGCAATTAAAACCCCAAATCAAAACGGCCCTGAGTTGGGGTGAAGAAGTAGTATTTATACAGAAAATCTAGGTACAGTGGTTAATTATCTCTTGAAACTTACATATGTTATTTTTAGCAGGCTTGGCAAGCCTTTATTATTTCACTTTTATGATCATGATACATGAAGAGGAACCTCCTGAATAGATTGTAAATACAGCATATCCCACAACATGACTCATAAGATAAGAATAAGGAACAGTCACATAATTCAAGAGAATGTCTGGGGCTGAGGCCTTCATCCTTCAAGGCCATAGGCAGACCAAGGGATGCTCCAGCTGGGTTTGTTGACACAAGATAGAGACATCTCTCAGCCTGCTCAGGAAACAGAAAGAGATAGCTAGCATCAGGCCCCTCCCTTGGCCAACCAGTCCACACTCCCCAGAGCAGTCATGGGGCCCAAGGACACCTGCTGAATGCCAAATGACAGGAACTAAGTCTGTTTTTCTTATGCAAACTGGGGTTTTTAGTTAGGGGCTGGGGGCAGGGTTCTCCTTAGCAATAACCGATTTCTCCAGCACCACATAACTACCTATCCATCTATGTATAATTAAGTACAAAATGTGTTTGTAGAATTCTGAGTGGAGCCATGGTACGGTGGATTAGCATTCCCCTCCAAATAAAGGAATGGTAATGTTGACTTAATTATCAATCCCCAACCAAGAAGTAAAGGAAAGATTATCCCTACTTGGCAGCTAGAGGACAGCTGGTGAAACCTGGTCCTGTCAGATGTCCTACGTAGCGGTCAGTGGAATCCTGAGGTTTGGCTAGTTATAAAGGAGTGAGACACATTTGAGGTATTTGTCTGCCATTAGGTACTTCAGGAGGTAGTTGAGTTCATCTTTATTAGAAATCTTAATGATTGGCAGTGCCTGGCACATAGTAGGCTCTTAAGTGTTTATTGAATTGAGTTCCTGAATTGCTGACATGACATGGGTTGTATGATTTTGTCCCTCACATTAGAGTGGTAATTCTTTTTTGGGTATTGGTTGGACTAGATGTCCACTAAGGTTCCTTCCTACTCTGAAATTCTGTAATTCTGTAATGTAGTTTCTGGCCATGGATCTGCCCCTAAATATCTGCATGCTCATAAGTGACTTCCCTCTAAGCCTCAAGATCTCTCTCTATATAATCAGAGGGGCTGAACTAAATGATCTCTAAGGCCCCTTCTGGCTCTAGTGGAACTCCTGCCCCACCAGTCCTGAACCCAAAACTACAGAGATCCCAGATACCCACGATTTAGATATACTGAACAGAACCTGATCCTATAATTTTTCATCATTACTTTCTCAGGGTGGAGTAAAGACTCAACCAAAAGTAACATGAAGTTGCTGGGCTTTTCTCATGATCTCAAACCTCTCTCCTTTGGCCCATCTTCTCAAAAGAGTCAATTCTATTTTAATCCTTCCCTCCTCCATAAAAAAAAAAAAAAAAGAAAATCACCTGGGGAGCCACGCCCTTAGATCTCCTGCCCCACCTAGTAATCTCTTTTCTTCCATTGTAACTTCTGGAATCCTCCTATGTTATGGTACAATGGAAAGATGATTAGATTTAGAGTCAGAGGACACAAGTTCAAATATCGGCTCTGCAATTTATTACTTGTGTGACTCTGAGTGTGTCATTTCCTTGTGTTGCCAGTCTCTTCCAGGGAATAACTGGCAGTGTAGAGAAAAAGAATGCCTTCCTTCCACTAATCAGCTCTGAATTCTTGAACTCTTTTCCTAAGCCACAGCAAGGTCCTATTAGTAAGAGATCTCATGTCTACCTTTTGGTTATTGAGATAATTTTTCATTTCTTCAAGCTAAGCCAAAAACAGGAGGTACACATTTGTCTGATAAACACAAAACAGTTTTCAAGTCTGAGACATGTCAGCTATAGACTTCAAAGTACTTCTGTCTGTCATATGCAAATTAGATGCTGAGAAATAGAACGATGTAGTCATCTTTACACAAGTATCTCGTCTCTGCAAACTGATTTCTTAACTGGTTTGTTGTGGGGTTTTTTTCCGAATATCCAACTTAATATTTTTGCTGTTGTTAATGTTTACTTTTTCACTTAGCAAAACTGTCAAAATCTGAAAGAGGTATCCATTTACACAAATCTGAGGTTTGGAGTAGGTGGCCACTAAGGTCTCTTCTGGCTCTAAACTTGTGCCGCTTAATATTTTTCTTTCACGTTCCTTCCATTTTCTGGTGTTCCCTGAAATCTAACTTTCTCTTGAAAGTTGGCATCTTTCAACATCCCCTGTGAGGCTGGTTGCTCCTTCTCCCATGGCCCCTGATACACAGGGCCAGGAAGACGATATGGCATATTCTTTGGCTTCTGCTTCCACTTTGAGACCATCCCTCTGCCACCATCACTAAGCCATCACTTCTCTTTATTTAAAATTCATCGTTTCCTGCCCAGATCCTTGTGGTTGTCATCTATTGACTTCTAGGTCTTTTCCTTCACCATTACTGGCTCACGTTTTCTTCTCCACCACAACCCTTGCCCCTTCAAACACTCTGGCCTCCCAGTTCTTCAACTCTCATGACTCCTGTCTGTTGCTTTCCTGAACAATGCACAGAGTGATCATACCTTAGATGCCACACACTCACACTGGTACTTATCCCCTCCTGCTCAACTGACTTTTGTCAGATGCCAGAATTCCCAATGATGTCCTGGGGCAGGGGTGAGGTGGGCATCATAATGACGTCTCAGCTCTACCTCGAAGCTCAAACTTTCCTCTACTCTCCCGACTCTCCCGTTGCTCTGTCATCCAGGTCAAGTGTTTTGCTTCAGCTCCCAGACTCCACATATATTCAACCTCACTATCTTACCATCTAATCTCACTGGGACACACTCATTCACTGTAACTGCAGGCTGTCCTTTTTTTTCCTCTTCTTCCATGCCATCTGCTATCTCATGCATGTCTCTGCTGCTCCCAAACCTCTAAGTCATATACCAGCCCTGCGGTTACTTTCTGATGCTCCAAAATATTCCACTTGAACTTGCAAATGCCTGCTCTAAACCCCACCCCCATCCATCCCAGGAAATGGAAAAGGAACCTTCTGCGAAGACATGGACTGTCTTTTCTTTTTGCCTCTCATCCCCACAGCATCCAAAGCTCCCAGTATCTATTGTAAGAAAGACACATTCGGTGGAAAGAATTACTATATTCCCCAGTATCCCTAGGCCCAGAGCATTGTCACACACTGCAGAAGATTCTAGGACTTCAGTTCTGATAAGAGGCTGTGCCTGGGTGCAGGGTGATTTCATTATGATGTCAATGGATGTTATGGATTTCAAAGAAGAGGGAAGAGAGATGAGCTGGCAGCATAAGAATGACCATGACCCGGATGCCAGACAGTGCCTGAGAACAACCAAGTTGAAAACAACATTGAGATGCAGAACAGGTATTGTTCACAAGAATAAACTCCCATTTGAAATAATTTTAGAAAGTTATTAAGTCATTTGGTAGAGAGATAGAAAGAAGGGATGACTGCCTCCCCAAATCTTTGTGAGGTTACATTCAAGGTTCAGACAAGGGCATAGAACATTTGCCTGATTGGCCTTACATACAGTTTCCAAGAGAAAAGTAGTTTGAGATGTATATCAGCAGGTAAGTCAATCAACTTTGGGGAACCCAAAACCAAGCTTTGGGTGGACCCAAAACAAGCCCTGAGGAGACCCAGAACAAGCATTAGGTGGGATCTAAGCATTTCTTGCAACCAGTCACCTTCCTTAAGCAGAGCTTCTTAAACTTTTTCCACCACAACCCTTTTTGCTATTTGGCAGTGTTCTTTTGGGTTGTGTGGCCTGAAGGCACTGGCAGTGCAAAGTGCGCATGCTCTTTGTGCAGAACCCAGGCTGCAATGAAGTTGCGAAATGCAACATGGGCAAGAGCTGCCAGAAACACCTCAGATTCATTATGCATTTGATTTTTAATTAATTTTTGGTCGTTGCAAGTTCAGACACCTTTTACTGTTGCCAAATTTTTTGCAACCTCATCTGGGGTCACAACCCACAGTTTAAGAAGTGATGCAAAGCATCTCTGAGGTCAGCCTGACTTCAGTAAACTTTTTGGGTTACACAGTTTTCTAGTCACATAAAGCTAGGTTCAAACAGTATTAATAAATGGTAACTAAAACTACACGCAAGTATTCTTTTTAGAGGTACCAGTTGAGATATGTACTGACTGAAATACCTTTTAGTAGCACTTTATGAGTCATAACAGCAAAATTATCTGTGCTGATGGTTGAAACCCTTCCCTACCCTAGAGATTTATTTCGGAGGAGATTGTTTCCCAAATACTGTGCTAGAAATGGGAGTGAAATTGCCCAAAGACGGGTATTGAGAGTAATTATATTGCTTTACTTTGCAATTCTGTCTTGATTAAATATTTTACTATTTCAACAAATATTCAATTGTAATGCAATTTAAGTTCCTTGCCTGGTTCGCTAGTATAGCAAAAAGTCAATGTAGTGCATGTTAGAAGTTGCCACCAAAGCTGGTAGGGGCACAGAATAAGACAAAGCCAGTGATTTGCCAGTTGAATTAAATTATAATCATCTGAATAATCATCTGAAATTCCCACATCTGAATCCCAATTCACGTGAATCCAGAGATAAGTTGTATACAGATTTCACTAACCATATAATAACCATAAAATAACCAATAAGCCTATATTCTATGATTGTTTATATCTGCAAATAATGAGATACATTTGTAAAGCCAAAAAGATAACTAAAAAGAAAAAGAGAGGATATAAGTAGAATCTCTAAAAAGGCAAATGGGTAATTATTCACCAACCCCCAACATACAAGGGCTATGGGCTTTTGAAATTTGAATAAACTAAGTTTAGGACAAATAAATGGAAGTATAACTTTACACCACTGGTAACCAAGGTTCACACCTCATAATCTTAAGGAAATATTAATGAATGAATATATGACATGGGCCGATTCATGAATTGTTTCTAAGAGGAAGTGGGATATACTTTACATCTAAAATTCAATTCAGAGAAGATACAACTGTATCCTCTCAAGGCATATCCCTTGGGACCCCTCTCAGCAATTCTCTGTACAGAATACCCAACCAGTGAACATCCAGTGTCTGATCAGATGCTTCTAGTGGTGAGAAATTCACTACCTTGCAATCTGTTGCTGGACAGTTCTCAATATACTCTCTTTAAGGGGTTCTTAACCTTTTTTGGGTCACAGACCCCTTTGGCAAACTGATGAAGTCCATGGAACACTTCTCAGAATAATCTTTATTTTTAATATTTAAAAATATTTTTCTAAATATACGATAAAGTTATCTTGTAGCTTTCTTCACCTCCCCACCTTGCCCCACTCTAGTGATAGCTATAATATTTTAAAATGAATAAAATAAAATATATAAGAGGTAGTGTTGAGGGTTGGGGAGATGAGGTCCAGGAACTCTAAGACTAAAGTTCCCAGACAGGGTAGTAGAGGGGGAGTACCCCTCAAGGACCCAAGTACTGAAGAGGGTTGGGGCCATCTGGAATGAATTAATGGAATCAAGTATTCATTAAGTCAAGGTGGCAAAGATTTATTATGCTTTTCAGTAGGCAAGAGTTCTTAGGGAACCTGCAACCTTACAGGAGTGCAGTTTATGTTTATATAGGATATTTTGGGGTGAAACATGTGCCAAATATGTCAATTAGGTGTTTGGGGGTGGGATTAGGGAGTGATTCAAGGGTGGTCAGTTCTTAAAGGAACATGTACTTTTTGTTTCTACTGTACAAGTATCTTACCCAGAGTTCATTGGGAAATAGCCCAACAGGAGCTACATGGAGGTATGGTTTTAGGCCCAAAACATCACTAAGTTAGGTCAGGGCTGACTAGGAAATACCCATTCCATCAATGTCTTGTTAGACAAGATAAATGTAAGGGAGTATACATATGTCTGGGTCTCGCATGCACATGATAGGCCAATGAGTAGTAAATATCTCTCTGACCCAGTACACAGCCAGCACAGCACATACACAGTCCAAACTAATAAATTCTATAGGTGCAGTTGGCCACTGTATCAGGAAAAGAGATAAGCATTTTGCTAGGGCATGCTGTCTTGATTTGCTAGAGAGAAACTGCTAGGGATAGTGTTTTGAGGTTTTGGAGAGATGTGATTTTGGAACTGGGGTCCAAGCACAGGCACCCAAGCACCTCATTAGTAGTGCAGTGGGTGAAGTGTTGAGTCTGGAGGCAGGAAGATTTTCATCTTTCTGAGTACAAATCTGGCCTCAGACACTTACCATGTGGTTCTGGACAAGTCATTTAATCCTGTTTGCCTCAGTTTCCTCATCTATAAAATAAATTGGAGAAGGAAATCCCCAAATAGGGTCATGAAGTATCAGACACAATTGAAACAACTAAACAACAACAACAACGCAAATAATAACAGCTAACATTTATATAGTACTTACTATGTACCAGGTACTGTGCTAAGTGCTTTAAAAATATTATCTCATTGATTTTCACGATAACCCTGGGAGGTAAGTGCTATTATTATCCCCATTTTACAGATGAGAAAATTATATAGAGATTAAGTGACTTGCCTAGGCTCATACAGCTAGTTGGTGTATGAGGTCACATTTGAACTCAGATCTTCCTGAGTCTAGACCCTGTGCTCTATTCTACTGTGCCACCATTATGTTGAAATAAAGATGCAAGGCTTTTTGTTTTTTTTTTCTCATCCAAGTTTACAGACCCACTCAAATCTATCCACAAACCTACAGTGGGTGGTGGGGTGGGTGGAGGTATATGTGGCCATGGATGGCAGGTTAAAAATCTCTGGCTCAAGGTATTTTCCCTCTTAAGTAAAAGGGCGACTTGAAAGCTAAAGAT
The DNA here is from genome assembly GCA_028646595.1 of Phalanger gymnotis. NCBI lineage: Eukaryota > Metazoa > Chordata > Mammalia > Diprotodontia > Phalangeridae > Phalanger > Phalanger gymnotis. The sequence goes on from CM053626.1 coordinate 251,652,801, forward strand.
AAAAAGAAAAACCTTTCAGGACCAAAAGAAATGAATCTTAATGGTGGAATTAAAGACACCATTCCAGAGCATGGTAGGCTCCTGGTGTCCCTAAAACCAGTGTCAACCTCAACAAAAGATCTTATTCAGGAAGCAGGCTTATGCTAGGAGGCAAATGACAGCGAAAGACTAATGATGTAGTAGAGAGAGTTCTGAAGGTCCTAGGGGATCAAAATAGACCTACTTAGAAAATAAGGGAAAAGAGACAGAGGATCTGAGCTAGAGCTGAGAGGAGACAATGGCAGAATTATATTTAGCAACTCTGCTAGCTTGGGTAAACATCACATAATGCATTGCACGGAAATTGCCCTTGGATCGACTTTTAGACCAATTTAGTGGGAGGGTACGAAACCTTAGGGAGAGACCTCAGACTTGCGGACACAAGAATGGACACCCTGTAACTCCACTTACTGTCAAGGCCACCTCTAGCAATGGGATGGACCAGGTTGGAAATGATCTCACAAAGGGGTGGGGGAAGAAGCATCATCTGGTAGCCTCCCATTTTATTTAATTATTCTTAGTAATTAGGTGTTAAGTTCAATTGTTCCTACCTACAGAGAAAGAACAGGTACAGTCAGGACCTCTAAAACTTGGTGCCTCAGGGGCAAAGATCTGACTGAGACATAGATTATGTAAATTAAACTAGGCTCTGCCTGCCTGTTCTATCTGGGGCTGCTCAGCTGTAGGTAGTCTGTGTTCTCACATGGCATCCCCAACTGTATGATCATTATCCTGAAGACAACTGGTCTGGAGAGCAGTTGTCCTTGAGTATACTGGAAGACCGTCAGAATCTAAATCAGGCTAGGTTAAAAAGTGGAATTTAGTAGAGATCCAGGTAAAGCTTTATACATGAATTTTTAAAAAGATCAGATGCAGACGTTCAACCAAGATCAGAGACACATTGCTAGGTAACAGCTAGGGCAAATAAGATGGCTTAGTTAATAGATTACAGACTCCATGTTGCTGGTATGACCCAACCACCAAAAAGACCACATGATAATGTTAGGCTGTATCAAAAAATTGAAAGAGACGTAGTGTCCAGAACCAGGGGAGTGATAACCCTTCCCTTCATCCCCACCAACCTCTGCCCTGGTCAGAAAACATCCAGAATAGTATGTGCGTTTCTGGACTAGAATGTAAAGAAGGGAACATATCAACTGTTCTGTGTCCAGAATAGGGTAAGCAGAATGGCAGAGAGACTTGGAACTGTGATACATAAATTCACCTAGATGAAGTGAACTCCTGTGCTATTTGGATGCTGCCTATTTCCATTAGGCTGGAATCAGTCTGCACATTTTCTATAACTATAACTTCAAATTGTGTGAATTTGGATACGCATGGCCATTTCATGATATTCACTATTTATACTAATCAGAATCTAACTGTGTCAGCTGATGGAAATGGAGATTCTTAGCTTGGAGGGGAAAAGATTTGGGAAGGTGGTCAGGGAGCATAACTATTTCAAAGATGCTCATGGGGAAGGGAAATTGACTTCTTTTTGGCTCTAGAGGCCAGAAGTGGGTCAAAGTTGCAAATTTCGATTTTATAGAAGAAAAAAAAACTTACTGATAATTAGAAATGTACAAAGATAAAATGATCTCCAGAGGAAGTGGGCTGTACATCACTGAAGATTTTCAAGCAGAGGCTGGAGGATCACTCGCTTAGAATATTGTGGAGTGATCCTTGATCAGGTATGATTTGGACCAAAGGTGGGGAAATCTGCCCCTTGAGGCCACAAATGGCCTTCTAGGTCCTTGGGTGTGATCTTTTGACTGAGTCCAAGTTTGGTAGAACAATTCCTTTTATTAAGGGGATTTGTTCTGTGAAGTTTGGATTCAGTCAAAGGGCTGTACTTGAGGACCCAGAGGGCCACATGTGGCCTCTAGGCCACAGGTTTCCCACCCTTGATTTAGACTAACTGCCTTCTGGGACCCTTTTCAATGGTAAGATTCTGTGAATCTGTGGTTCAGACTGTGATGCTGTGGCTGATTTAACTTTAGGAGGTAAGGGGTGTGGGGTGGGGGGTAGGATGGGAGGATATACTCTAAGGAAAGTTTCATCTCTCTCTAAATCTGTTATCCTATGATCCTATGAAATGTTACTGTTCAGTGGCAGTAGTGTCTGACTCTTTGTGACAAAAGATACTGGAATGGTTTGCCATTTTTTTCTCCAGTGGATTACAGCAAATAAATGTTAAGTGACTTGCCCAAGGTCACGCAACTAGTAAGTATCTGGGGTCAGATCTGAATTCAGGTCTTCCTGACTCCAGGCCCAGGGCTCTATCCACTGAGCTACCTAGCTGCCTCTTAGGCAAACAGAGGTTAAATAACTTGCCCAAGGTCACACTGCTAGTAAGTATCTGAGATCTTGTTTAAACTCAGGTCTCTGAGTCACCTAGCTAACTATGAACTGTACTCAATTCCATTTTGCAAATATTTGTTAAGTACCTATGCTGTACAAGGCAATAAAGATACAAAGACAAAGGTAAATAGTCCCTGACCTGGAGGAGCTCATAGATCAAAAGATGAATCCTCAGGAAAGAACCCCAAACCTAGGAGAGAGGGTAGCAAAGAAAGATGGTGAGGAATGCCATTTGGTCACCACAAGAGTTCATATTTCTAAAGCTCTTCATGAAACAGCATCTTCACAAGTGCTTACCTCATTATCCCCATCTTATAGATGAGGAAAACTGAGGCCTAGTCACTTGCCTACAGACAAACAGCTAGAAAGCCCGTGTCTTTTGACTCCCGGTCCTGTGCTGTTTCTTCATCTTAGAGCTCTTCCCAGAAAGCAGAAAGCCCTGGCTTGGAATCAGGGCAGGAATTAAAGTGATGAGGCCATATTGGGACCTCAGAAAGAGAGAAAAATTGTAAAGAAATTAGAAGGAGATTCTCCAAGGCACTAAGCCCCATTCATATCATGGTTCCCCAGATGGGCTCAAAGACTAATAGCAAGATTAGGAGAGAACATGACCCCATTAGGAAGTTTAGTTTCTACATAACATAACAATAGATGTCACTGGGGTTTGGGGGGAGATGGAGAGGGTGTGGGGGGGAGATGAAGAAGGTGGGGGAGGGTGGGGGAGGAAAGGAGAAAGAGAAAGAGAGAGAGAGAGAGAGAGAGAGATTGAGTCTGTGTTCTCATTTTTCTCTCCCAACCTGAAAGGGACAGAGTCCAAATCCTCACTGACCACATCCACTGGATAGTTAAAGAGCAAGAGTTTCTCCACTTCGTTCTCTATTCCTCTCATCCTTCTCCTGTGTCTGAGAAGTTGGGGAGGGTTTAGACACGGGGGCCTCCTGTTCTTCATTAGCTCCATCTGTAAAGGATCATGGTAGTCCAAGCTCTTTAGTTATAGGGGAAATATTTTGCCATAGATTCCCATGGGAATCTTCTCTTGGGAAGATTAAAGTATTACAAAAAAACTTGAAATAAAATTATTTCTTTCTCCCTTTCCCCTCCTTCCTCCACCTCCCATCAAAACCCACCAATCCATAACTAGAAAAATCTGTTAACTATGAACAACAACAACCACTACTACTCAGAGCTAATCCCTAGGAAGGACAGACCTACAAACAATGGGAACAAACTCAAAAAAGGTGAGCCAGGTTTACAAACTAGGTGTAGTAGCAATTTAGATTTGAAGATCTTTCCCACCCATTAATAGGCCATGTGACCTACTTATGTCACAGGAAGCCTAAGCCACATGTGGTGGGAGGAGCTTCCTGACAGGAAAAGGAAGTTATGTCACAGGAAATGCTGAGACAGAGAGAGCAGTTATGGCTGCTAATGGCTGCTAACAGCCGCCCTCGTGATGGTTAGAACTGAACAGGCTGACTTAGCTGTACTGTGAATTTGTTTTGGGGAAGACCCCAGCAGGAGATCAGAGAGGTTTTGGGATAGCAAGGCTCCAGGCTGTGATATGGTGTTTTAAGTTCCTTGCTGTTATGATAAAGTGGGCTAACTGGCTGTGAGAGCTGAACATTTGGTTATAGGATATGATTCTCTGGTGTCTGAATAAACGTTATGCTTCTTTTACCTTCTATATGGAGAGTCTCTCATACTTTGTGATACAGAACTACATAGGCATATTCACGATTATTATGGATGCTGTGTTTATTGCCTTACTGATAACACCAGGGTAGAGTGGGGAAGCAGAAGGCATAGGAAATTAGGAAATGATGATGATTTTTGTTTAGAGGAGGAGAGAGGGAAGGAGAAAATGAGGCAGAGAAAGCTCTACAGGAGTTTGGATTTAACGGCTGGAGAACATTCACCCAACTTGCCTGGCTTCCTAGTCTGGTTATTGCTGGTCAATCTGCCTCTGGTAGAAGCTTCGAACCATACCACTGACCTTTTCCTACAATGCTTTCTGAGCTAATCCACCATTGTTTCTCCTGCTCAGCTGTCTCTCCATAGAGCCCAGCACTCATTCCATTGGCCAGATCTCATATCCCAATCTCCAAATCTATGTAATGTTTCTACTGTTTTCTCCTGGGCTTAAAAAAAAATAAAAGGAGGGGACAAGGAGGGGAGGGGACATTTCCCAAGATGTTTTGCTGTCAACCCCAAGATTTGCCCCACACAGTCTTTAGCAGAGTAGGTGTTACACCAGAAACTCCAAGTAGATGTCATTCAAACCTGACCTTATATAAGAATGTTCTGCCTGGGAGACATACTACTATGTGTTGGCCCCACTGCAATGGTGGGAGAGAGAGGTGGGATGGAGAAAGGAAGAATGAAGGAGAGGAGTGAAACAAGAACATTGTTGTCACCCATCAATAAGTGACAGATGTCATGGGAACAGCCTAACAATGGAAGAATTCTCCACATTTAAGCCACTCTGTGCCCTTGGCCTCGTGGCCTCATCTATGCTTTTTTAAAAGGATAACACCAACTGAGGTTTGTTTATCCAATGCTTTTAGTTGTGTTAAGCTCTTTGTACTCATTCCACGATTTTAGTCAATCAAAGAACATTTATTAGTTAGTCGAATAGAATTTATGAAGTACTTACTATTGATCAGGTGTAATGGCAAGCAAAGTGGGACTTTTTGCTATTTTTTCTTTTGGAGTGCTTCTCAGCACTAAGGCAACCAAGTGCCTTTGATTGAGCTTTGCCTTTGATTGAATCAAGAGTCTTTGATGACCTGGTTAAATCACAAGAAAGCCTAAGTCACATGAGTTTGAGTCACATAGTTGTGATGCCCTCTGACCCTGAAGTGTGTATATGTGTATATATGTATGTATATGTATATGTATATGTATATGTATGTGTATATGTATGTGTATATGTATATGTATATGTATATGTATATGTATATGTATATGTATATGTATATGTATATGTATATGTATATGTATATGTATATGTATATGTATATATACTCTTGTTAACATTTTGCTTTGGGCCTCACTCATTGGAAGAGTGTTCATGTGACTCAGCCAGACAAGACTCTGGATAGCCCTTAAGGAGTTCCCAGCTTTGAAAACCCAGATGTTGGTGCTTCTCTCTCTAGTAACTATGTATGTATTGTTATGGACAGACAGAAGCCCTGTTTGCTGATTTGTGTTATTTGCTCTGTTTAATAATTTCTCCTTGTAATTTCTGTTTGTGTTTTCTCTGAAGTTCAGGGTGCTAGCTTTTCCCCCTGAACTAAGTGAATGATACATGTATGTTTAATTAAAATGATTACCATTAAAATTAAAATGGTAAACACCATTCACTCAAATCAAAGTCAACTGCAAGTCATGTCATCATCTCCCTGATGTCATGGTCCTCTTATTTAATCAAGGAAGTGATAGGGAGCCACTGGAGTTTATTGAGTAGGGAGGTAAATTGATAAATAATTTGTGAAATTATGAAATGGGGGCAGGCATGGCTAGTTCTTTGGGGACTCCCCAGGAAATACCATAATGGCAGTGAGAAGTAAGGCCTATAATCACTTTAATAAGGCACAGAGGATGTCAGGACAAATGATGCAGAAAGTGTAGAGACAAATGGCAAAAACGGTACAGAGGTAGATAACACAAGGACAAGGGAGTGGTGGAGGACAGTCAGTGATGATGGGGAAGAGGATGGGAGGGGAGAGGCAGAAAGGATCACTCACAAAACCATGGATTAGTATGGGGAGCACTAGGGAGCATGGAGCAGATGGAGATGGAAGAAGGCTCAGGTGGCAGTAGTTTTAGGTCTCGTTTTTATAGGGTTTTGGCGGGAAACAAAATCTTACCTGTGCCATCTTGAGGTTAGTTCATCAACACATCCAAATCATCTCAAAGTTGTCAGGCAAACTTTAACATTCACAAGGTCACATCAACACAAAATTATCATCATCATTTTGGTGATCCTACTGGTCTTTACTGCAAAGGTTTGAGATTCTGCATCACAGAACCAAAAGGCCTTAACAATAAAGTCTAGATGGTTTCCTCTGATTCAGCATGCATTACCAGGATGTGATTTTCAATTGATATATGATAAGAATTGTAAATTGGGCTCCTTTGTACATGACTTCCAGGTTCCTCTTTGCAATCTTGCTTCCTGCTCCTGCCACTTCGTACTGGCTTTTTATCAGCATACTTACCAAACAGACCAGAAGAAGGGTGGTCAGAGGAATAAGCACAAGATAATTTTAATACAGGAGGTGACAACATCTGTACTTTGGGAAGATCACTTTGACAGCTGATTGGAGGATGGTTTGAAGTGGGGAGAGACTTGAGACAGAGAGACCAGCCAGCAGGCTATTGTAATAGTCCAAACTTGAAGTTAGGAGAGCTTACATCAGGGTGATTGCAGGGTCAGAGGAGAGAAGGGGACATATACTAGAAACATGAAGAAGGTAGAAACGACATGACCTGACAACAAATTGGACATGGGAGATGAGAGAGAGAGAGCGAGGGAGAGAGAGAGAGAGAGAGAGACAGGCAGAAAGACAGACAGGCAGAGAGACAGACACAGAGAAAGACAGAGAGACAGAAAGACAGAGAGATGGAGAGAGACAGAAAGGGAGAGAGGATTTGAGGATGATATCTAAGTTGATGTTACCTGTTTCTGAATGACTGGGAACATGGTGGTACCCTCAACAGTAAAAAGGAAGTGGGGAGGCTTTGGGTGGGAAGAAAGGTAATGAGTTCAGTGTGGACATGTTGATTTGAAGTTGTCTCCAGGACATCCAGTTTGACATCTCCAATAGGCAGATGGCGAAGCAAGATCGGAGGTGAGCAAAGAGGTTACGGTTGGACAAGTAGATCTGAGAATCGTCTGTATCGAGATGATCATTAAAAGCATGGGGAGTTGATGAGATTACCTCATGTGAGTCAGGAGTGAAAAAGGATATAGTGACAGAAGGCACCTGGGTGATATGAGATGAGGGGGAGAAAAAGAGATTGTTGGACTGTTAAAACATAGGAACTGAGCCTCAGTGATCATCCAGTCTAATTTTCATTTTATAGATAAGGAAACTGAAGTGACCTGCTAATAAGTGACCATGCTGGAGTCATTTCTAAAGCACTTTACAAAGCACATTCTGACAATAGGCCTGTGAGATGGGTGGTGTTAATATTTTTATTTCTATTTTAAAGATGAGGAAACTGAGGCCCAACAAAGTAGAGTTGCTTACCCACAGTTATGTAGCTAGTAAGTGGTGGAGCTGGGAGTCAAGTTTATTTCAGAAAACAATAAGAACTTTAGGAAGAGATAGAAACAAATGAGGCAATTTTATTACTGTGCTCAAATTAATATGTATATGTACATATTTTAAATTATAACTTCAGTGTTCATAAACAACCACATTTCTGATCTGTGCAAATTGAAACATCCGTGTTTATTGATATTTTAGTTTATAATAAAATATAAAAATTTTAAATATTTTTTTTAAAAAAGGAAATGTCTTCATTTCAAGAGAGAATAAATCAATCAATCCTAGTACAAACCTAGATCCGTGATAGGCATTTAGTGTCATAGACTCTTCAACAATTGGTTAAGCCTTATTAAATGCACATTTGAAGCTAGAAGGGACTTCAGAGGTATCTAGTTCCATGCTCCCACTTCACAAAGGAGGAAACTGAGACCCAGAGATGTTAACTGACTTGCTCAGGGAACTGGGTCAATTTGAATTCATTCTCCAATTGATCTTCAAGCAGAAGGTTATTGTAAGTAACTGACATTTCCCTATCATTTTAAAGCTTTTTACATATATCATAAATCAAGTAATAAATATTTATTATTCATAAATTATTATTATAAATGCTTAATATTAATATTTAATAAGTATGTACTATGTGCCAGGCACTGTACTAGGCTCTGGGGATACAAATACAAAAGAGGGATGAACCTTGCCCTCATGGAGCTTACATTCTATTGGACTGTTACAATGTGTTCACAGATAAGTAAATACATGATGTCAATAAATACATATGGGAGGGAGAGAAAGGTGAAAACAACTGGGGAAATCAGGAAAGTTCTTTTTTAGGAGATAACAATGGAGCCTTGTATCGTAGCTCATATAATCCTCAAAAGAACCCTGTGAGGTAGGCACTGTGATTGTTATTGTACACATTTCACCAATAAAGAAACTTTAAAAGACCACAGAGTCATAGAATCATAGCTTTAGAGCTGTAAGACACTTAAGAGGCCATCAAGCTCTATCCCCTCATTTTACAGATGAGTAAACTAAGGCCCAGAGAAGTTATCTGAAACCTTTGAGTTACTCACCTAGGGTCACACAACTTCCAAGAAGCTGAGGCAGGATTGGAACCCAGGCCTTTCTGACTCTAAGTCTAGTGCCCTATCATCTAGTCCAAGCCCTAATTTCATCAATGAAGAAACTGATATTTAGACAGGTAAGGTGATCTGTTTGTTCAATAGTCACACACTTTTTTTTTCTAGACTCAAAAGATCTTCAGGTAAAGGAAAAGTCAAGAGGGCTTAATGACAGACACAAAAAGTCTCAATTGATAGACATAAATAGGGAGAGGCTCAACATTATTAAAATAAAAAATAAATAACATAAAAAGTTAAAAAAGAAATAATAAATATACAATATTAATAAATACATTCCAACAAAGAAAAGGGGGCAACAAAAGTGTCCTATCAAACCATGGTACTCAGCTATAGGGACTTGGAGCATAGGACTACTCCGTGATCATGAGCCATGGGAGGGAATAAATAATCAGCTTATTATGATGAAGGAAAGAGCCATTCTGACTAGCTTGGTGAGTGTTATCAAGGGCTGAATCCCCCACTGATGGATGAACCCAAAGGTGGCCATTTTTTCTTATTTAGTCCTTTCCATCCATCTCAGGAGGATGTCCAGCTCTCCCAGGGCCTTGACCACGGCCTTCTCACCATCTAGCTAAAAGAAACCAGAAAAGTATCTGGTGAATACCAAATGACAATGACAATAACATTTCTAGAATATTCCAAATATTGAATCTGAGAGGACAGAGAAGGGATTTCATTAGTGATATTAATGGTATGGAGATGGAATGTAAGCTCCTGGAGGGTAGGAAGTGCTTCCTTCTCATCTTTACAGCCATAGCATATAGCATAGTGCCTGTCGCACATTAGGCACTTAACGTTTGCTAAAAGATTGACTGGAAACTAGATGATGCAGTGGATAGAGTATAGGGCCTGGAGTCAGGAAGATCCAAGTTCAAATCTAGCCTCAAATGCATCCTATCCATGTGACCCTTGGCAAGTCACTTAATCTCTTCTGCCTCAGTTTCCTCAGCTTTATAAAAGGGAGAAGTATTAGCACTTACCTCACGGATGAGGATCAAACGAGATACTTGCAAAGCTTAGCACAGTACTTAGCACATAGAAGACACTTAATAAATGCTCGGTTCCTTTCCTTAATTTATATTCCTAAAGAGCTGCCTGAGACAATTAGAGGTAAAGTGACTCGCCCAGGGTCACACAACCAGTAGGGAGGTATGCGACTTGCCAATAGTCATAGGATCGTGGGTTTAGAACTGGAAGGGGCCTCAGGGTTCATCTCATCCAACTCCCTTGTTTTACAGGTAAGAGCACACATCTAGTAAGTATCTGATAGAGATCTGAACCCAGGTGTCCTGTTTGCAAGCCTATCACTCTTGCCATTTCATCACTTCATCAGCAGTTACATCAGATAGAAGCAACCTCTGAGCTCCTTCTCTCCAAGTCTTCCTCCTCCTCCACCCACTCTTCTTAGGTAAGTCCGATGGAAACCATGAGCAATGCATTCTGTTTTGAGCCTCCTTGTGGAAGCTTTGAAAACAGTCTGATCTCAATAGATAAGACGCTGGGTTGTGTTTTTAAGATGAGGATAAGGCTGTGGGATAGGGGCTGGGGTGAGAGATTACATCTACGTTCAGCAGCTAGACTAAGAGCTGTCAATATCGCCATGGTGATTTTGATGGTAGCCTTCTCCTCTTTTCGACTTGAAGACAAGGAAAGCGATAGGCTCTGGGAGAGCTTAGACAGGTAAGGCATTGCTTAGAGGGGAGGGAAGAGAAACCATCACCTCTGGAGACCCCTTGAGGCTCCAGGACCATAAGATTCTATAGAAGTGAAACTGTGAGCCTTTGTATGAACTTAGCCCAGGAAAGAAATCCAACCTCACCAGTGCCAACTAGGTATTTTACCTCCTCAAAGTGACTCAGAATGTGGGCGTATTTCTCCTTTGCTTCCTCTCCACAGTGGCACATCATATAGTCATGCTGTAAGGAATACAAACAGGGATATATTTCATTAGAGAATGCTGCCAGAAATGGCATGGGTGAGCATTATTCTTGCTCCCCCTGCAGTGTCAACCTCCAACCACAAAGGTACTTTCTTCCTCATGACAAATCCTTTCAGAATTTTTTCCTTTCTGACTCTCCAGAACCCATGGGTTGGGGAATAGGGGAGAGAAAGATGAATAATCTGCAAAGTGCCAGCCTAGAGACTCAGCTCTTTATTTTTCTGAAGAAAGTAGTCCCCTGTTGGTCTTCCTGTCCTCTCCTTCCACCACAAGCCAGATCTTCCTAGATGACCCAATCCTTTGGGTCCATTTCCTGTGACTCAGCTATGTGATACCTTTATGATACCAAAGCAGTCAAGGCAACTGCTAAATGCTTGCTTTGGATACAGGCTGCATTAATATATGGTGCTGTGTACCACCTTAGTGAAAGAGTATGAGTAAATTCTTAGAAATCAAGAAACCTGAGTTACTGCCCTGACTTCCCCTGCTACCTAACAGGGGACTGGGAGATGAGTTGAGCCCACTTTCTTCAGAAAAAAAAAAACAAAAAACTAAAGAGCTGAGCCTCTAGGCTGGCACTTTGCTGCTTCGGTTTCTCCATCTGTGAAATGAAGGTTGGTAGAGAAGGGATCCCAGGTTCATTTAGGCCATATACCAAGATGGATTCTGATATCCTGAGACTTTTACTCACACAGAGCCGAAGCTCCTTCTTGATTCCAAGGAAGGAATTGGCGATGCTGCTGACCTTCCGGCGAATGTGATGATTGGATGTCTGGTAGTTTTTGAACACTCTGTCTAGGTAGAACCTTAATAAATGGCGGAAAAAGCAACACCTCTCTGTGGGCTGGAGGAGAAAAATGAAGGGATGGGGTTAGATATAGGGGGATCAGCTGGATAGCTTGGGATCTTGGAATTCCTGAAATTCTGCACCCTACTTTTTTACCCAGAGCCCCTCTGTACCAGGCCCATACCTTTATGTCTTGTAAAGCCTCTGAGCTCTTCAAGATTCTGTTGTCCAAATTTTCATCTTCAGCTTGCTACACAGAAGAGAAATGAAGAGTTTGTGTTAATGGCTCCACCTAGAGGCACGTAGGGCAAACCCATTGAGTCCATCTTCTACTTCCCGCCTCCCCAGGATCAAGGTCAAAGATGTCCTTTCCAAAAACTAGAATGAACTTCTTCCCACCCTCATGTCCCCAAGCCCTAGGTTGTGTCTCTGTATACAAACTCCAAGAGAAGAATCTACTGGGAGTATGGGATTAGCAGGGAGCTCACAGGAGGCACTCAGACACCAGCAAAAGTGGAACCCCACCCCATACACACACAAACCCTTACATACCACGTGGCCTTTTATCTCAAAAAATTCATTCCTTATTTCCTGAAAGTTCATGGACAGGACACAGCTTCCCAAGTGGAGTCTTTTTAGTCCCAAAGAGGGCCACACAAATAGTGAAAACGCGGTCGAGAAAAGACATAGGGAGAAAAAAGGGCCTTTCATTTTGGGGCAAGGATCTGGAGTTGACTTGGATGAAGAATTTTGCTGTTAAAAAAAGAAAGTATATCTCAATTGATTCTCTTCTGTTAGGTCCTTGGAAAGCTTTCCCCGATGCCGATTCACTGAGACAAGGTCTTTAAATCAATGACCTATCTGGTCCATGTATATCACTAGAGCAAACCCAGGGTTTTCTGTACGGAGAAACGGGTCCAGGGTCTAATCAGAGACCTTCTTTTGCTGTTTGGTGGCTGTCAGAATGGGCCCAGTGAAGCCAAGGCTACCTTTATGTTCCCTACCATCCCTGCCTCATCGTCATTACCAAGCAGCAGTAATGCCTGGAGCAGCAGACATAGGTAGAATGTGTCATTTCAGGGAAAATGTCAAAACTTGCTCAGGGAAAATGACGCATATTTCCTTCCTCTCTTGAATGCCAATCTAGTTATCTGCTCTGGTCCCCCATGAACCTGCCAGGGAACTGTGGAATGCCAGAGGAGTTTCACCTAATGCTGTAGAGACAACCCCTGAATCTGTCTGGGCGGAGCAACTAGACAGAGAAGCCTTAACTCCCTCAAGCACTTGTCTGACATCACATTGATTATTTGAGGATAATACTTTCATTTTATTGCCTAAGGGAAAATAGAAACTTACCGATGATATAACCCACCTTGCAGCCAAGTGAAGATAAAGCTATGGGCTGTGAACCTAATTATACCCATGAATCCACTCCTTTGCCAGACTTTTTTCTTGAAGTGTCAGATTGTAACCAATGCCTTCACAAAAGGAGCAGTTATCAGGCCTGAACCCCAAATCACTCCGGCTCTCATAGATCAGCCATTAATAGGTCCCAGGCTAAGCCCTACTTGGTCATTGTTTGGGCCCAGATTGGATCAGAATGAATGTAAATAGCAATTGTTTCTGTTTTAGCCAGAAACCCAGAGTGTCTTCCCCTCCCAGATCGATTTTTTTTTTTAAAGAGGCCATTCTTTGCCTTGTTTCTTATTAAGCCTTAAAGACTTTAGCTTGAAAAGGCCAAGGTCCCCCACTGCATCCTGAGCCATCTCCAGTTGTTCTGATCTGTATCAGGCCACTGGACCCAGATGGATCTGCAGGAAAAAAGTTAGGCTGGCAACTTTGCACAGCTCCCCCTCATTTATATCCAGTTCACTTGCATGCCTTGGCTTCACCTCTCTGATGTCATGATATAGAACAAAGGACAAGCAACAAGCAGTTATCAGGCAATCTGAAGGAGAAGCTAAGAGTCCATTATTTGCTTGTTTGTTTTAATACAATGCAACAGTGCCTACTACGTGCAGGGCCCCATGCACTAGGGAGGAACACAGTTTAGAGAAAATATCATTCTTGCCCTCACATTGTAGTAAATGGGTAAGACATATGCATAGATAACTATAATAAACAATTTGGGCTCCATAATCAGATAAATAATGGGGAAATGAGCCATCTCAAAAACTGGAAAGGACATCTAGATAGCTCTCTCCTCCTTTAGTAATGGGTAGCTAGGTGGTGCAATGGATAGAGTGCTGGGCTTAGAGGCGAGAAGACTTATTTTCCTGAGTTTGAATCTGACCTCAGACACTTACTAGCTGTGTGACCCTGGGCAAGTCACTTAACCCTGTTTACCTCAGTTTCCTCATCTGTAAAATGAGCCGAAGAAGGAAATGGCCAACCATTCCAGTATCTTCACCAAGAAAACCCCAAATCGAGTCACAAAGAGTAAAACATGACTGAAATGACTGAACAACTACAACATTATTTTTAAAAAAAGGATGACTCTGCCTTACCTTACCATGCAGAACTGGCTATGGTTGAAGCTGTAGAGAGGTGAATTGGAGCTTAACATAAGGAAAAATTCTCTAAAAATCAGGACTTTACAAAAGTTAGTTGAGCTGCCTCAGAGGTCATGGGTTTGACCCTCCCTGGAGGTCTTCAAGTGAAGGCTGGAGACTAAAAGGCCATCTGATGGGGAAGAAGTAGAGGACATTTCTGTGCAGTGACATCAGTCTAATGGACACTATTATCATCAGTGGTAACAACTTGTACATCAACCATTACGGCTATTTTGTATGCCAGTATGTCTGCCAATCAATGAGATGAAATTTAAGAGGGATAAATGTCAAATCTTACACTTGGGCTCAAAAAATCAGTTTCACAAGCACAAGACATGGAAGGTATGGCTAGATAGCAGTTAATCTGAAAAACGTTTGGGAATATAGTGGACTGTACGCTTAACACAAGTTAACACATGGTACAGCAGCCACAAAAGCTAATGCAATCCTAGGCTAAATGAAGATCGTCATACTGTCTGGGTTTAAGGGAATAATACTCCCTCTGCATCCTGCTCTGGTCAGGCCACAACTGGAGTATTTGTGTCTGTCAGCAGCTGATAAGCATTTATTAAACACTATGCTGAGGGCTGGTTCCGTTCTGGTATGACATTTCAGAAAGGATATTGATGTGGAAGCATATTAAAAACTTCTTATTTCCTCCTCTTAAGCCTTCTCTTCCGGAGTTTCCTCAACTCTAAGTGTTCTCGACTCCTCTATGCTGTCTTCAGATGACTTGGTCTCCCATACTCTCGTCATTTTGACCATTATCTGTCTAGACCAACTATGGTTTGTCAACATCCTTCCTAAATAAGAATAGCTGAACAGGTTAAGTGACTTGCCCAGGTCACACAGCTAGTAAGTGTCTGAGGCTGGATTTGAACTCAGGAAGATGAGCGTTCCTGATTCCAGGTTCAGTACTTTATCCATTGTGCCACCTAGCTGCTCCTCTGGACACAGTATATGGGTAATAAATAGTTATTGAATCATTGTTGAATTGAATGAATAAATATTAATTGAATTTCTACAGTACTCCTTGCATAAAGGATATCTATCAGGAAATGCCAATCAACTTACATTTTTTAACAACCTGATGTATGCTCAGTCGGAGGAAGAAAAACAACAGTATTTATTAAGCACCTA
>CM053626.1:251668536-251698669 GCA_028646595.1 Phalanger gymnotis
ACAGAGTTAAGTGACTTGCCTAGGGTCATACAACTAGTACGCATCTGAGCCTGGATTTGAATTCAGGTTTTCATGACTCCAGGCCTGGCGCTCTATCCACTATGCCACCTGGCTTCCTCACCTTTTAGCATGAGTGCCTTCATCTTCTGTACCAAAAGGGAACTGACCTGACTGTCAGGAGGACATATGTTTTAAGTCATTTCTCCAAGGCAGTAATTTGTACCTATCTATATGTCATTACCATAAAACTGAGCAATCTTTACTGGCTGATTCAGTTAGTAAACCTATGGTAACAGGTAACAGGCCTTGTTAGAAGGGGCTCTGTACCCGCAGGCTTTCAGGAAGATCCCCAAATGGTGAAGGAAGAGAAGACAGTGAGACAAGGAGTGAGGTGTCCTACCTTGACTTTGGAGTGCTGGCTCAGTCTCCCCGGAGTGGTATCTGTCTCCAGCTGATGAGGCTCCCACTTATAAGCAGGTAAAATGAAGGAAGTGAGCACCAGACATGTAAGGGCTGGAACTCCCTCGGAATTTCTCCATTACTAGGGCATTTCCTCAATTCCTAAAGCAGGTGCAACCGTGGGATTTTTAGGCTGAGATCCTGGAGAGAATAAATTCCCGAGGGACTCTCAGGGGATGTGCTTTAACTGTTTCCAGCCTCTGCCTCTTCCTAGCCCCACCTTAGTGCCTCCTAGAATGGGAAATGGGGACAGGAATACTACCTATGAGACTGAGAATGGGAAAACCTTTGATTCTTGGCTTTGCAACTTACGAGGTATGTAACCTCAAACAAGGGACTTCTCTGTGGGCTGATTTCCTTATCTATAAACTGAGGCCGCTGGACTCGAGGTGAGGTCACCCACCCTTTTTTTTTGGTGCCCAGACTTCTTCACTTCAGTAAACTATCATGTACTCCTTATTCAAGATGAAGAGAAATAAATTTTAGAGTTTACCATGCAAATGCACACGAGAGAGGAACAGGTATGATTCTCTGATCTCATCGGTATAGGAAACTCCCTCGTAAGGAAATTTGTTTTTACCATTGCATGTTCTCAGCAGATTTGTCTGGAGGGCTGAGATGCTAAGTAACCCCTGTGCTAAGTAATAGTCTACTATATTCAGGAATTATATGAACCACTTAAAAATAGTAACTCATTTGATCCCCACAACAACCCTGAGGGGAGGGGAGGGGTTATTATTATCCCCATTTTACAGCTGAAGAAACTGAGGCAGGAAGGCCTTAGGGGACTTGGCCTGGGTCACCTCAGACAGAGGACAGACTTGAATCAAGGCTGGCTGTCTATCCACTAAGCCACATTCCCTCTAATACATGAGAAATAAAATTGTTTAATTTCAAGAGGATAATATATTCCCAGCGTCCCTTTGACCAATTTCTGTATCACCTGGAGATACATGGTTGGGAAACTCTAGACTAGGGGCTTCAAAGGTCCCTGCTAGTCTTAACATTTAGTGATCCAACCATTGAATTTCTAAAGGAAGCTCATGCGTTCATCTTGTCCTTCCTTCTGCTCTCACCTCTCAGTGACTGTGCACATGAACCTCCTCCTCCAACCAGGGGTGGGGAACCTGCGGCCTCGAGGCCACATGTGGCCTTCTAGGTCATCAAGTGTGGCCATTTCCACTTGAGGACCTAGAGGGCCACATGTGGCCTCGAGACCGCATGTTCCCCACCCCTGATTTGTCCTAACTACCCTCGCTGCCCTCTAAACACATCGTGGTTATTCCCCCAAACAGAATATTCTTCTTCATCCATCCTTCAAGACTACTTCTAGGGGTAGCACAAAGGATAGAGCATTGGCTCTGAAGTTAGGAGGACCTGAGTTCAAATCTGGTTGTGCGACCTTGGCAAGTCACTTAACTCTGATTGCCTCCATAAACCCAAAAAACAAAAGACTCAGTTCTAGTTCTAACTCATCAGTGACACAGTGAAGTCAGAAGACCTGGTTCAGATTCAAAATCTGACACATCTATGACCTTGGATAAGTCATTTAACTTAGTCCTCAGTTTCCTTATCTGTAAAATGAAAATATTGAATTAGAGGCAGTTAGGTGGCACAATGGATAGAGCCCTGGCTCTGGACTCGCGAAGACCTGAGTTCAAATCTATCCTCACTTACTAGCTGTGTGACTTGGGGCAAATTGCTGAACTTCTGACTGCCTCAGTTTCTTCAACTGCAAAATGAGGATCATAATTGCTTCTACCTCCCAGGATGTTGCAAGGATAAAATGAGATAACATCTATGAAATGCTTGGAATATAGTAGGCACTTAATAAATGCTTGTTCCTTTCCATTCCAGCTGTATTATCTATGGTCCTCCATGAGGTCTGCCTTCCTCCCTTGCCTGCTTACCCACTCAGTATATGATTACTTCCCCTTCTTCTGACCTCCATCCATATTGCACGTTTGGAGGCTTGGTCAGATTATTGTGTAATATTGCTCCCTGATAGTTTTATATGCTGTCATCTTTCTCTCTAATGATATCATAAGCTTCCCCAAGTCATGGACCTGTCTTCTATTTCTTTTTTGTCTCCCTCAAAATGGTTTAAACATTTGCATAGAGAATATAAATTGAATGTACGACTTCATTGGTGAAAGAAGCTCCCCAAAAAGAGCACTGCCTCTATCAATGTAGGTCAACCATTTCTGTGCTTAGGACACAGAGAGGTTAAGTGATTTGCCCATGGTCACAGAGCTGGTATGTGTCAAAAGCAAGACTTGAACCCAAGTCTTCCTATTCCTGTCCTTTATGTCCTACATCATGTTGCTTCTCAAGGATTCTAGAAAAATTGGTCAAACTGAATTGAATGCAGCTGCCTCTGAAGAGCATGGAATTCATGCTATGCTAGAGCAGTAGTTGACAAAATCATAGAACATTAAAGCTAGAAGAAAGTAGACAGCCATCTAGTCCAGGGGTGGGGAGCCTGCGGCCTCTAGGCCACATGTGGCCCTCTAGGTCCTCAAGTATGGTCCTTTGACTGAATCCCAACTCACCACAACAACAAAAACAAACACAAGAGCAGAACCACGATTCAAACCCAAGTCTTTTGATTCCAAACATAAGTTCAGTGGTCTTTCATTTACATAAGGGAAAGATGGTCAGCCACTTTTAAAACATCTAGCTAGGCTCTCACTGGCTTGGCTCCTCCCTTGGATGGTACAAGTTGTAACCCTTCTACATCTTGTTATTCAGCTGCATTGGCTCCATCCAACACTGGCACTTTGTTGGTGCAGCTGTGAATCAGTTCCACCATTTTGGAAAGCAATTTGGGTTTATGCAAATAAAGTCACTAAAATATCCATACCCCTTGACCCAGAAATCCTACTAGTAAGCTCAGTGGACCCCAAATAATGAGTGATAAGAAGAAAGCCTCATATATAACAAATATATCAAAGAATTGGAAACAAAGTAGATGCCCATTAATTGGGAAATGTCTAAAAAATATCATGGTACATAAATTTAATGGAATATTACTGTGCTGTAAGAAATAATGAATACTATAGAGACAGAGAAGTACAGATTTATGACAAATGCAGAGTGAAATAAGCAGATTTAGGAAAACAATATACATGCCTCCTAAATAGAACAGCCACAAAACAATAAAAAATGAATGTTGCAAAATGACAAAGAACAAGCGTGGACCCCCAAAATAGAGAAATGAGAATATGCCTCCTCCCAACTCCTCTGCAGAAGAAGTGAGAGGTTCATAGATATGGAAAACTATTTATTTTCATACTTTTTCAATGCATTGACCAATTTCACTGATTTTTTCCTCTCTTTTTCTTTAAAAAATATTATTTGTTATAGGGGATAGCTCTATGGAAGGGGTATGGGAAGGCACACTTGAAGAAATTCTGGTGATATAAGAAACAAATTATATAAAAAAACAAAAAAAGAGAGATGACTATTTCAAATGGGATGATGATAACTGATGAAGGAAAGAAGCCAGAGCTTCTCAATCCTGACTTTGTTTATCTTTTTCTCTTCCAGGAAAAAAAAATTATCTGTGAACTAAAAAGAGCAGAACATTCAGTTAGCTAATAAATATTTAATATGCACTGTGATTCCCCAGATAGTGTGCTAAGCACTAGAGATACAGAAAAAGGCAAAAGACAGTCCCTGTTCTCAAGCAGCTTACAATCTAATAGGGGAGACAACAAGCAAACAAATATGTGTGGACAAGCTATATGCAGGAAAAATAGGAAATAACTAAGAGAAGAGATAAAGGGGGGTTGAGGAAGGCTTCCTGTAGAAGATGAGATCTTATTTGGATGTTAAAGGAAGCCAGGGAAAGCAGAACAAACTTGACTAATAGGCAGTTGACACCTAAAGTAAGTAAAGAGATAATAAAAAAGCATCTACCTGCCATTGATGAGTCCAAGTCACTTGGCCCAGACCAACTACCTCGGGTACTGAAAGTATTGGCAGATGTGGTCACTTTCAGGAATCTTAGAAAGATCACAGAGACCAGAAGAAGTGCTACATGTCTGGACAAAGGCAAATATGGAGGAGAACAGAGTCTGCAAACTACAAAGTCAATAAGCTTGACTTTGATTCCTAGAAAACTATAGAATATATTATTCTAAAAACAAGTTAACATTTAGAAAAGGAAACAGTAATTACAAAGAGCCAGCATGACCTCATCAATGTCATTTCAGAGCAACTGTACACTACTCACTTCCAGGTAAAAGATCCAGGGTGGGCAAAGGAAAAGACCTGGGTTTGGGGGGAAGTAGTAGTGAAACATGCCAGAGGGAGGAGTAATCATGGACCCTAGGCTGCGTAATGAGCTAGGAACAAGTTCAGAAGCAAATAGTCCTATGTAGCTCTGACTTCAAGAACTGAGCAGGATCTCAGTTCCACCCTTCAGCCTAGTCTCAACCCTGCAATCAAATAACCAAGGAAGAAATCTCAATTCAATGAGGAGCCTGCGATTCTGTCATTCTGAATCTGCAGAGTTTTCCAGTCGACTGACAGAGGCTGATACCAACAACAATCTACTGGAAATTCCCACCAAGGGCAAGCCCATAGAACCATTGCACAGACCCCAACCCAGGAAAGGAATATACAGAGGAGAGACCAGGAGGGCAGTGAGTAGACCTGGTTCTGGATCAAACCACATCGAGAGCACTAAAAACTTGCAGGTTCCCAGTCTGAGATGTCCCTAAGATCCTGGAATAATGTAATACTCTGTACCCCCAAGAAAGCAGCAGAAGGGCCCAAGAGAACAAAATTTCAATCCAGATATTTATCCCACAAGACGCAGAGTGCCCCCTCCCCACATTAAATCAAAGGAATGAGCAAACAAAAATAATAATCATACCATAAAGAGCTATTATGGTAATAGGAATGCTCAAGATATAAACCTGAAGAAGAGAATGACTACAAAACATCTACAAACAACGCCTCAAAGGAAAACACAGTTTGGGCATAAGTCCAACTAGAATTCCTGGGGGAAAAAACGATGCAAAAGTGATTTTAAATGATTTTTAAAACCAGATGAATTTACTAAAAGTAAAAAATGGGAAAAGAAATGAGAGCTATGGAAGAAAGATTTGCAAAGAGAATTGATAGCTTGACATAAGAGGTACAAAACCTTACCCGGGGGAAAATCCCTTGAAAATTAGAATTGACCAAATAGAAACTAATGATTCCATGAGATAAAAAGAAACATTAAAACAAGATTAATGGACTGAAAAAAAGAAGAAGAAAATGTAAGGTATCTCATAATAAAAACCACTGACTTGAAAATGGATCAAGCAGAGATAATTTAAGAACCATTGGTTCAAGGAACAAATCACAGAACCAATCAATAATTTCATTAAAGAAAATGACAACAATGAGATGCCATTCCAAAAATTTTGGGATGCAGCCAAAGCAATCTTCAGGGGGGAATTTAATATTTCTAAATACTTTTACCAATAATAAAAAAGAACAGAGCAACAAATTTAATTGGTCTTACAACTTAAAAAAAGCCTGGAAAACAACAAATTAAACTCCCTCAATTAAACATCAAGATAAAAATCCTAAAATAAAATGATTAACATTATTAAGGCAAAAACATCGAATTAATAAATAAAAGTAGTTTTTAAAAGAAAAACTAATAAGATAGATAAGCCATTAAAAACATGGTTTAAAAATAGAAAAAAAATCAAATTATCAGTACCAAAAATTTTAAAAGTGAATCCACAACTAATGAAGAAGAAATAAAAGAAATTACTAGGAGCTGTTTCCCCCAATTATTTACCAATAAAACTGACAATTTAAATGAAATGGTTGAATATTTACAAAAAATGTAAAATGCTCAAATTAACAGAGCAAAAAAAAGGGGCCTGAACTTAATCTTTAAAAAAGAGATTGAGAAGCCATAAATGAACTTCCCCTTTCCCCACAAAAAAACCCAGATCAGAAAAATTTACAAGTAAATTCTATAAAACATTTTTAAAAATAAATTCCAATAGAACACAATTTTTTTAAATAGGGAAAGAAGTACTACTAAATTCCTTCTTTGATACAAATATGGTCTTGATACCTAAATCAGAGAGAGACAAAACAGAGAAAGAAAACTATAGACCAGTTTCTCTAATTAATATTGATGCAAAAAAATTTAATTAAAATATCAATAAGGAGACCACAGCAACATATCACAAAGATTATACACCATGACCAGGATGGAGTTATATCAGGAATGTAGGTCCAGTTCAATGTTAGGAAAACTATATACATAATTGACAATATTAGTAACAATAACAACAAGAAGATATTACTATATTTTCAGACATAGATTTGAGAAGATGCAACATCTATTCCTTTCCAAAAACACTAAAGATCTTTACTTAATATGATAAGTAGTATTTATCTGAAACTGGGGGCCAGCATTATCTATACTGAAAATAAACTAGAGACCTTTCCAAAAAGATTAGGGGTAAAGCAAAAAGTGTTAGAAATGCTAGCTATAGTGACAAAACAAGAAAAGGAAATGGAAGGAATAAGCTTAGTCAAAGAGGAAATGAAACTATTAGTTTTTGCTGATACTATGATGGGATACTTAGAAAACCTTAATGAGTCAACTAAAAGCTAATTAAAACAACTTAGCAAAGTTATAGGATTATAAAATAAACTCATATAAAACAACATTTCTGTATGTTACCAACAAAATTTAGTGGGTAGAGGTGGAAAGAGAAATTCCATTTAAAACAACTGTAAAAGTGTAAAATATAAGAATAATAACCATTTGTGCCTTTTTACATTTGTTCAATACTTTTGTGTCTGGATGCAGTTGATTTTTTTATTAATTCCATGTGGTGCTGAGAAATATGTGTGTACATATGTGTATGTGTGTTTGTGTGTTCATTAGCAATCTCATTTAAAAGATTCCATGTCTTTAAGCTCTAGTTTCTCCAGAAATTTATGCAATTCTCTGTTTTCCTCTTGTTTATTTTTCTGTTAGATTTGTCCAAAACAGAAAGTACATTCAAGTTTCCTGCTAATAATAGTACATCTTTTCTTAATTCAGTTAATTTTTCTTTTCTGAATTTAGATACTAATTTAAAGTTTAATACTGATATTGGTTTGTTGACTATGGCTCCTTCCAAAATAATGCATCTTCCTATTAACTTATATTTATAGTGTGAGTTTTGATTTTGCTTGGCTTTGCTTGCTGCTATTTTTTTTAACTGAATCTATGATTTCATGCATGTAAAGGGTTCTTGCAGGTGTTCAAAATCAGCTCTATCCGCCACATCATGGCAACCTCTTTGCTCCCTCTCACTATGGTAAATTTGGATAGTAAAAGTGCAAAGTGTATTTCCCTTCCAAATGGAGTCCAAAATACAGTGTGACACTGTGAATCAAGGAAGACTGTGAAGTCAGTGAGGCAGTTAGTCAACAAGCATTTAAGCACTTACTATGTGCTAGGCACAGTACTAGGTGCTGGGGTACAAAGAGAAACAAAAACATGGCCCTGCCCTCAAAGGCCTCACATTCTAATGGGAGAAACAACATGAAAAAATGCATATATATATAAGATATGTGCAGTGTGTAATGTATATGGAAAGTAATATCAGAGGGATGGTATAGGACTGTGGGAGAAAAAGAATCAACATGATGCCATGTTGTTGATCTACTGGCAGTCCCAAAATCAGTTTCATTGAGGGGAGTCCAAATGATAGGACAACACTAAATGGAGAGGTCTCTAAGACCCTACAAAAGAGTGGGACCCACCAGAGATGGCAGGGAATGGTGCTGATTCTTTATACACTATTAAGAGTTACTTGATGTATTTTCCAGACTTTTTTCTGGACTACTTTGAATCTTTTATGCTTTCTGCATTCTCTGTGGGCTGAAATACTATCCTCTCCAAGGATATATGGGAGCCAGTTCATACCAGCTAGAAGAGTAGATTGTTAAATTTTTATTGTGAGCATTTACAACTCAGAAGGTGACAAACACTACAAATCATGGCTTCGTTTATTTTTTCATTTATTTTATTTCATTTCAGTTTTGTCTAAACTTAAGAAAGTGACAGAGAAAATGTAAATAATGCAGATTAAACTGCATTTGAAATTTCATGTATGTATAATTTTTTTTTTCCAGAGAGCTGGATGCTAATCATTTGCCAACATGCCCCAGCTTGTCCTCAATATCCTTTGACCACATAAGTGCTTGACCACAAGAGTGTTATACCCATCTACAGAAACCTAGACAAAGATTTTGTTATCGTTCAGTCATTTCAGGCGTGTCTGACTCTTTGTCACCTCATTTGGGGTTTTCTTGGTAGAGATGTGGAGTGGTTTGGCATTTCCTTATCCACTCATTTTACTGAGGAAACTGAGGTAAACAGGGTTGAATGACTTGCCTAGGGTCACAAAGCTAAGAAGTACCTGGGGCAAGATTTGAGCTCACGAAGGTGAGTCTTCCTGACTCCAGGCTCCACACTTCACCACCTAGCTGCCCTAGACAAAAATTTACATCAGTATTATTTATTAATTGCCCAGAGTTTATTCTGAGTAGAAGCTATAAGGAGCCAAAGATAGAATGGTCCGTAGTAATATCGCCAAGATCCAACCTAGTCCATCTAAGTGCAGAGCCAGGGGACCCTGGGCAATTGACTACGAGGAAAATTGGGGCGGGAGGGAAAAGTATTAGGCATGTCCATATCCAAATCTGATACAACTTCACACAGTTCCCCAAAATAAGGAATAGGATTGAAGTGTCAATTTACAAAATCTCCCGAGATGAAAGCCAAATTGGATATGAGAGATAGGGTGGGATTCCTCAATTCCCATGTTAGCCTTAGGGAGGAAACTGTGAGAAAATAAAGAAAAAAAACCACCTCTTCCTTTTCTGCCTAGGGCAAGTCCTGAATTTGCTGCTGAGAATTTTACCCTGTTGTCTAAGTCATGCTCAGTATGTGGTCACATCTCATACAGCTTCCTACCTGGTTGTGTCATTTGCTGTGGTAATACTGGGAAGACTTTTCAGCCTGCAGGGCCTTGGGAAGGGCTGGGTAGGCAAGAGGGAGAGTAGTTAAGAGAAAGTAAGGAGAATGTGGGAGGAAAGACACATGGGAGGGGAGAATCTCTTCTCAAGTTTCTCCAACAGGTAGGAAAGTTTTCCCTTTGGCAGGTATGGAGTCTGGGGAACTCCTACCAGCCTGGGGCCCAGGCCATATTCCTAGGAAAGGTGGGGAGTGATGAAAGGAGGAGCCCCTTGCTCCATCCCAAACCTACTAATATTTGTTCCTTTTTGCTTTTCCATCCCACAGGCTGATGGGCAAGGTTGCCTTATTTCTGTTTCCTAGATCTCTCCCATATTATGCTGTGTCATGACACCATGTCTGGATCTCCATGGCCAATTGGCTTTGTCCATTCCTATATCTTCAGAGAATAATAAAAACTCAAATTTGTATAGCATTTTAAGAATTACTAAGCACTTTGCTCACAAAGCAGGCAATGAAAATATTCTGATCCTATTTTACAGATGAAGAAACTGGATATCAGAAAAATGAAGTGACTTGCCCACTGTCACAGAGGTAGTAAGTGTCAGAGGAAGACTCTCAAGCCAGGTCTATTGACTTGGGTCCAGTGATCTTTTTTACCGTACCATTGCCCCTACTAGAATTAAAATCATGAATCATTGGATTCTAAGATTTTAGAACTTGAAGGGGCCTCAGAGAACATCATTATTTCACAGATTTAGTGAGTTAGTGAGTTGGTATTCAAACCTAGGTCTTCTCACTTCAAATCCAGTGCTTTTGTAGGCACCAGGCTATTATGAGTTGGAAAACCTGGGATCTAGCACTGGTCATTTCCTCCTCTTTGAATGTCAGGTTCGTCAATCGTAAAATGTAGGTATTGGGCGAGATGACCTCCAGAGTACCTTTCGACTTTAACTCTGTAACCTTGTGGTCTATGCTACTGCCAACAGCCCAAGCTCCCCCTGTGCTCCCTCTCCAACACCTAGGAAGAATCCTTATGACATAATTCCACTGAGCTTGCAAGTATGGTTGATGGCTAAAGAGGATTTTTTGAAAAGGATTAAGAAATGTTAGAGAATAGAATTTGAAACGATAGACTCCTGAAAGGTAAGGATAAGGTAGCTGGAAAGACTAGGCTAGATAAGTGAGAAAAGGTTAAGTAGAACAACTAAATTGACCTCTAGGTGACCCAGTGGATAGAGTGCCAGGTCTGGGGTCAGGAAGACCAGAGTTCAAATCCGACCTCAGGCATTTACTAGCTATGTGACCCTAGGCATGTCACTTAACCCTGTTTCTCTCAGTTCTATAAAATGAGCTGGGGAAAGAAATGGCAAACCACCTCAGCATCTTTGCCAAGAAAACCCCAAATGGGGTCACAGAGAGTCAGACACAACTGAAACAAATGAACCGCAATAAAAAGAAAATTCATATGAGTAGATTTAGGTATGGCTAGAGATATGGGCCTGGAGTCAGGAAGACCTAAGTTCAAATCCAGCCTGAGACACTTATGAGCTGTGTGACCCTGGGCAAGTCATTTAACCGCTACCTGCCTCAGTTTCTTTAAATGTAAAACGAGGATAATAAGAGCATCTACTTCCCCTGAGGACCAAATGAAAGAATATCTGTAAAGTGCTTAGCACAGTACCTAGCGCAGAGTTGGTGCTATATACAATGCAAGCTGTTGTTGTGATTATTATCATTATATTGGTGTGGGGGGAAATTGATGAAACAGACAGGTGGGTGACGCAAGCCTGAAGGGGAGGGCAGTGAGGCTACATCCGTGGGGTTACTGAGACAAAGGAAGAGTAATCAGAGTGTGTTGTCAAGTTATTAAGAGTAATAATTGACAATAAAAGCTTAAACCAGGGCTGGGGTCTAAACATTCACAAGCAGTTCAAAGAAACTAAGGATAAACTGAAGAAGACGGAGGTGAGAGAAGACTGTGTGTGTGTGTTATAGATGTGTGTGTAATACATACATATTACACACACACACATATATGTAATGCCATGTATGTTACATATTCTTATGTTAGGTGCTAAAGAGTAGCCACCAAAAAGCAAGAAAAGTAGCTGAGAGGTAGAAATTCATGGAAGATAAAATCCAAAAAAAGAGACTATAATAAAACCCATGACCTCATATGTTTATACACAAATGACCAAATTTTAGGCAATAAACAAGGAAATCAGAGATACTGTTATTAATTATATTTAACTAAGGAGGCAAATTAGACCTCACAGGCAATGTTGAGAGATACAAACAGTGCCCTAAGAGTTAAAATTAATATTGAGTTGACTTTGTGAAGCCCCTAGTTTATTCTCTAATCCAAAGGCGCCTTAACTCTCTTCCCCTTATCTTGAGTTACATAAAACTTCCCCCTTATCCTGGACCATAAAATGCCTTGTCTCCCCACCCCTCATCCTGGGTCATAAAATTTCCCGTCTCCCTTATCTTGTGTCATCCATCTTCCTCATCCCTAAATCTCCAACCCCCATTAGAAACCCTAAAATTTACAGCAACAGTCCACAACCTGTGTAGCTTTCTGTCTATATAAGTTTGGTTCTTTTCTTATATCAGAGCCTTTGTTTAGCTCCTTGATAAATCTCAGGCCTGCTGCTTTTGCATCAATAAAACTCCCAATGGTTAAAGAGAAGGTCTTAGCAAATTCTTTCACATTTGAACTTGCTCTCCCAACTCTGACCTCATCATTTTGATAAAATCCACAATTGGACTGCGGCTCTAGATAGGTATACCTTGTACAAAAGAAATGAGATAGGAAAAGGTGCATGTGTGTGTGTGGTCAGTAGTATACAGGGTGTCCCTAAGGTCTGGACACATAGGCAAAAAATGTGTATTTTGAAATATTTGCAATATTAATAGACCTTAGCCCCCTTGACTTCTTTTTCTGCAGTATGCTAAAGGAGAAGGTGTACTCAATGAAAATCACAGATGCAACACATTTGATAGAATGCACAAAGAGTGAATGTGCTAAAACTGAGAGCAATGTGGAGTTATTGCATTGAGTTCACGGGAATCTTACAAAGCACATCAACCTTTGCATCAAAAATGATGGAAATCAGATTGAAGATGTTATTTGTTAATATTCCAATTAAATAAAATGTTGTTAAAAATTTCATTCATTTCATTTCTTGAAAATAGGCATTTTCGAGTATGCATCCAGACTTTAGGAACACCCTTTATACTACAGTGTGAGAAAATACAGGAACCTAGGAAGGAAAACATGATGACAAGTATTTGGATAAAGGTTAATGGCAGGGGTAGGTGGAAGTGGGGGTGGGGGTGGGGCAAGAGGGAGGGAAGAGATAAACAAGTGATCTTTCTTTTGTTTTGTTTGTTGGGGCAATTAAGGTTAAGTGACTTGCCCAAGGTCACACAGCTATTAAGTGTCTAAGACTGAATTTGAACTCAGGCCCTCTTGACTCCAGGACCAGTGCTCTATCCAGTGCACTACCTAGCTGCACCTAAACATATTCGCTGAAATATACTACAGACCACCTGTCCAGAAAGAGGAAATAGATGAGTGTGAGAACAGACAACAAGCCTGTCACAGATGAATGATATAGTGGTAATGGGAGGATTTCAATTATCCAGACAGTTGCTAGAGCTTTCTCTCTGCCAAAAGCAGAGCAGCTTATAATTTGCCTTAGTTATAATTCTGTCCTTGAAAAAGCAAAGGAACCAACTAAGGGAAATCCTATTCTACAACTGATTCTTAGTAACAAAAAAAGAACTGGCTGCTGGGATGCAAATAATGGGAACCTTATGGGGAAGCAACCATACTGTCCTTGAGTTTGTGATAGAAAAGAAATCTAAGCATTGTCCAATTTGCAGCTTAGATTTTTTGGAAAGCAGATTTCAAAAGGTTCAAGGGAAAGATAGGTAGAATCCCATCAAGAAAAATGTTCCCAGAAGAATGGAATGCTGTTAAAGATGAAATACTGAAGACATGAATGGAATCCATTCCAATGAGGAGAAAAAGTGGGATGCACAGAGAACTCGCCAATCAACTAAAGGTTTGAAGTCTAAAGAAGATAAAAGGTCAGGGAACAAAGGATAGATATAACAGTGTGGCAAAGTCCTGTAAAAAATAGAATTGCTAGGGCATGCTAAAGCTCAGAATGAGATGAGTCTGGCAAGGAAAGCTAAGGGAAACAAACACAAAAAGGGGTTGGGTTTTTGTGTTTTTCAAAGCTATTTTTGGAGACAAAGGATGAAAGAAGGGACTAGAGTTTTGCTTGGGGTGGATGATCACTGCAAAAAAGAAAAGGGTGTGCTGCTCAATTTTTATTTTGTTTCTATTTTCTCAGAAAAGACAATTACACTAGAAACAAGTTAGGAAAGGACAAGAAAAAGCATATTTATAATAATGCCTACCATGTGCCCGGCACTGTGCTAAACACATTTTAGCTTCCTAAAATAACAAAGCAATAATGATCATTTTATTAGATAATAATTAAAAACATAATCAATACATTGCACATAATTATGCAAATATAATTATTAATAGTATAATTAATAATTGATGAACAAAGTTGATATGCAAGATAGGCGAGCACATAGGTGTCTTCAATGAATTAATTCATCAAAGATGGCAAAGATGAGCTACATCCCTGGGTCCTAAAAGAACTAGCAGATATGACTTTAGAGCCACTGCTGGTGATATCCACTTAAATCCATGAAAAATGCCCACCCCCGCTCCAGGACTGTTCTCCAGTCAGGAATCACGGATTTAGAGCCAAAAGGGACCTCAAAGGTTATCCAGTCTAATACTCTCTTTTTACAGATGAAGGAATTGAGGCCAAGAGAGTTATTAGCCTCAGACCCTATGTACCTGGCACAATATAAATGTTAACTATTATTATTATTATTAAAATGGTCAGGCATGGACAGGATAAATGTCCATGTGAGGATAAAATGAAACAATTTTTATAAAGTACTTTGCATATGTTACAACACTATGTAAATTATACTAATAAATAAATATATAAAAGAGCCAAAGCCAACACCTTCCCTGTGTACACAATGCCCAGTCCCAGATCTCCTGCCTACTCTAAAATTTCCAGCCTCTTTGTTCCCTGACACTTACCTCCTCTCAGTTCTCATTCCACCCAGCACTGCCTCCCAAGGATATATCCTTATGAGACTGTATGTTCTATGTCTTCTGGATGAAAAGGAGGGGAGGGGAGCATACATTTGGAACAGAAGAGGATTCAGGGGGAGAGGGGATGCTGGACAAAGGAGGGTCCAGTTCTGCTTCCCCATTTCTCTCTCATCAGGCTGTATCAGGAAGAGCATTGGACTGGGAAGGAAGAAGCCTGATTCTCTATCTCGCTACACTATTAATTAGCTCTGGAATCCTGGGAGAGCCTATTTGCTTTTGTTTCCTCATATTAGAATCAGAGTCTCATACTGAGAAGGACTTCAGAGGTCACTGAGGCCAACCCAAACTGGAATTCCTTCTACAACACTCCCAACAAGAATTGGGCTTGAGCACTTTCAATAATAGGAAACCCACTGTGTGCTAGGCAGCCAGATCCACTTTGGGACCAATCAGATATCTTTCTTTGGAGAGGCAGAGTTCTGGATTAGCAGGTGAGAACCGATGTCCATAGCTTCCAGGCAGGCTTCCAGGTTGATCTATTGGCCCTTTCAACTTCAGAGCCTTTTCAGGGGCTACTTCAAGGAGAGGTATGTTTGGAGCCTGGTGTGTCTTAAAAGTGAGTGACAGAGGCAGCTTGGTGGTGCAGTGGTTAGAACACTAGGTCTGAAGTCAGGAAGGCCTGAGTTCAAATCCAGATATTTCAGATATTTCCTAGCCGTGCCACCCTGGACAAGTCATAACCTCAGTTTCTTTATCTGTTAATGGAGATAATAGTAACTACCTCCCAATGTTGTTTTGAGGGTCAAAAGAGCTAATAAATAAAAAGTGCTTAGCATAGTGACTGCTTACATAGTAAATTACTTACATAGTAAGTGATATGTAAATGTTAACTAGTAGTGAGAGTGGTGGTGGTGGTGGTAGTAGCAGTAGTAGTAGGTAGTTCCTGGAGTCAAAAAGACCTGAGTTCAAATTTGGCCTCAGACACTTACTAATTAACAGTGTTTGTTGCTTAGTCATTTCAGTCTTGACTCCATTTGGGGTTTTCTTAGCACACATACTGGAGTGATTTGGCATTTCCTTCTCCATCTCATTTTGCAGATGAGGAAACTGAGGCAGACATGTTAAGTGACCTGCCCAGAGTAAGTGTCTGAGGCCAGATTTGAACTCAGGAAGATGAGTCCTCTTGACTCCAGGCCCTGCACCACCAAGGTGCCCAGTGAACAGTGTGACCCTGCACAAATCACTCAACCTCTTTCTGCCTCAGTTTTCTTGCCTGCAAAATTGGACTTGATGATCTCTAAAATTCCTTCCAGCTCTACATCTATGATCCTCTGTAATGCACATTACCAACCCTAAAGCACACTACAAATGTTAGCTATTCTGTTAATATCTAGGTGAAATGGTTAGAGTGTTAGAGCTGGAGTCAGGAAGAGCT
This sequence comes from Phalanger gymnotis, assembly GCA_028646595.1. Taxonomy (NCBI): domain Eukaryota; kingdom Metazoa; phylum Chordata; class Mammalia; order Diprotodontia; family Phalangeridae; genus Phalanger; species Phalanger gymnotis. Next base: position 251,684,590 of record CM053626.1, read on the forward strand.
GAGTTCAAATCCATGCTCAGATAGTGCTAGCTATATCCTCCTGAGCAAATCACTCAATCTTTGTTTGCTTCAGTTTTCTCATCTGGAAAATGGGGATAATTATAGCACCTACCTCCTGGAGATATTCTTAGGATCAAGTGAGATAATATTTGTAAAGTGCTTTACAAATATTGAAGTGGTATATAAGTTATTATTATCATGATCATTATTATTATTCCAGACCTTAATATTTGAAGACATCTATTAGACATTTATCTGAAAGGGGAGGGGAGGTAAATTACATGCGCTTTAAGGCACTTTCCAGATCCGACATTGTACAAATCCAAGCCTCTCCACACAGTCCTCTATACAAAGAACACACTTCTCTGGGAGTGGTGAAGCGCTGAGTTTATTTAAGCAGTAAACACTTTGTACAATATGTACTACCCGGATATCTCCCAGCTGACATCACAGACATGGGGCAAACAATGTCATAATAAATTAGAGGGTAGCCAGGACCTTCCCATCCCACAGATGTGGCAAGGGACAAAACAGGAATTTTTCAACAAATTCATCCAAAAGGCATAAATAAAGCAGAAAGTTATTTGGCAACTTGAAGGGAAACACATCTTCCAAGTGGGACTGGACAGTCTGATACCAACCACTGGAATTCCATGTCATGGCCAGGCTTCTCACTGGCCCCTATCCAAACCCAGCACCTCCCCATAAATCCCTTCAGTGAAGACAAAAACAAATCATTCTATATTGCCCTGATAAAATATCCTGTGTAGACTTAACACCCTTCCCATCATCCTTCCCTCCCTTCACACCCATCCCTCTCCACCCAGATTTGACCTAACCATCACTAGTACGTTGACCACATATCCTGAATTTTTCAGCTCTGTCCCAATTTCAAGAAAATCAAGTAGACTTTTTAATGAGACGTTGCCAAATGGTTATTCCTTTGCTGCCCACAAGTCCTGATTTTTGTTTTTTAGAGAATGTGGTCTCTATGCTGGTTAGGACCCTAACATCTAGCTTTCTTCCTAGGGTAGAGAATTGTTCTTCGGCCATCACTTAGCAGCAGCCTTAGGTCGGTGATTCCGGCTGATCCAGGATAGTAAAATGTCTAGTTCCCCCAGAGATTTAATTGCTGCAGCTTTGGCCTCCATCTGGAATAAGAAGTAATAATCACCCATCACCAAAGTGGCATTGTTTAGCACTTTATACTTTCCAAAGCATTTTTCTCTATTCAGTTTCTTCATGTACAAAAAAGTAAGAGCTAAACCAGGTTGACTCTAGGGTCTCTTCTGGGGCAGCTAGGTGGTGCGGTGAAGAGAGCATGGGCCTTGGAGTCAGAAAGACTCATCTTCATGAGTTCAAATCTGGCCTCAGACATTTACTAACTGTGTTACTCTGGGCAAGTCACTTAACCCTGTTTGCCTCAATTTCCTCATCTGTAAAGTGAGCTACAGAGGGAAATGGCAAACAATTCTAATATCTTTGCCAAGAAAACCCCAAATGGGGAGAGTCAGACTCAACTGAAATAACTATGCAATAATAAATATATACATGCACACACATATACATAAGTGCACATGTATGCATATATTTTGTTCTGGACATGTAGTTTCATTGGCATAATTACTTCCTGATGAAGAGACTGCCTCCCTACCATCCAGTGGACAGCACTGGGTAAATTCTAGTCTTACAGAAGTGCCCAGGGGCACTGAGAAGGTAAACAACCAGCCATGGTGAGTCCCACAGTCAATATGTATCCGAGGTGAACTTGAACCCAGGTCAGCTCTTATTTCCATTATGAATGCTGCCTCTCCTTGCCTCATATGGATGATTATAATTCTTTGCCCACTATCCAAAAACAGAATTGGCAAATGTTCACTTAGTAGAATGAGGGCAGGGGCCAGTTTTTCTTTGTATCCCAGCCATTAGCACAGTGCCTGATACACACAGGGCTCCGGATAGGTGCCTGATTGTTGAAATAAGGACACAGCCATTCTGTATAAGCATAATATGCTCTTTCCTCCCTTACCGCACTTTTCTCTGTAGGGTGGCTTGCTTCTTAAGCCAGCTGTCATGTCTGACTGTCTCATATGCAGTATCCCAAAAGTCTTAGTGCGGATTCGCTGAACTCTTTGGGATACCCTGTACTAAACATGCTTCCACAGTTTCCCTACTTCAGAGGACCTTCACGTACCCTCTAAATCATTATTACTTAGGAGACACGATTATTTTCATTTGACAGATCAGGACTTGAGGTCCAGAGAAAGACAGTGATTACAGTGACTACATCACACAGCCAGTTAATTGCAAGACTGGGCCTTGATCCCAATCTGCTCCTCTCTGTTTCAGTCGGGTAGTACAAATATTTTTACACCTATTTTATAGACACAAAAGCTAAGGCTCAAAGATATGAATGATTAGCCCAAAGTCATTCCTTCATTCAACAAGCATTATCAAGTGGGACTCCATTCCGGACAGGGGACATAGCTAATGAGTGGAAGAGCTTGAGTTCTCATTCAGGGGTTCTATCCAGGCTCTTCCCAATGTCTGCCACCTCTTTAAATGCTTGCCAAGACCAGCTTTCATGGTAGAAGCTTGGATTAAGTTGGTTCTTGAAGCTGCAAAAACCGGGTGGCATGTCTGAGTGGGCTAGTGCAAATTCCAAATGAGGATTGCCTTGGCATGAGGGAGGGACTCTCTTGTAAGGCTGATTGGGCCCATCTGTGTCCATACCCTCCAGTCCCCAGCCTAGTTACCTGCTCATAATTTCCAACAATGATTTGAAACTTCTCGGTGGCTTCTTTTCGACAACTGCAGTTCCTCTGATTCTGCTGTAGCAAACAGAAAGAAATCCCAAGCGATGAAGATGGTCTGAACCTGAGCTTACCCCCACAACATGCCTAGGTCCCCCTTCTCCCAACCACCCCAACACTCATCCCACAACCCAACATTTTCTCCCATGGTGAAAGGCACAAGTGAACAAATGCTGGACTTTCCTGAAGAACCTTGGGGAACTTGAATAAATATCTCAAAAGAGCCTACTATGTTCCAGGCACTATGCTCACTCATGGGGAGATAGGGAAACAAGAATTAAATTGTCCCTTCCCTGGTACAGCAGAAAGAGCCCTGGAGTCAGAGGATCTGGGTTTGAGGATTACTTCCTGTGTGTGACCTTGGACAAGTCATTTTATTTCCCCAGGTCTCAGTTTCTTCATCTGTAAAATTAAGTGGTTAGACAAGATGGCCTCTGAGGTCCCTCCTAGCGACTCCTCCATGAATCATTTAACCAGACGTTATATTATGCATCCAGATAATAAATACAAAACCACAAGGTCATAGATTTCAAACTAGATGGCACTACAGAGGCCATCCAGTCTAGATCCTTTGTTTTATAGATGAAGAAACTGAGGCTCAGAGCAATGAAGTTATATGTACATGGTCACATTGTTCACTTGTTTTCACTCATATCTGACTCTTTGTGACCCCATTTGGGGTTTTCTTCACAAAAATACTGGAGTGGTTTGCCATTTCCTTCTCTAGCTCATTTTACAGTGGAGGAAACTGAGGCAAACAGGGTTAAATGACTTGCCCAGGTTCACACAGCAGGTATCTGAGGTCAGGCTTGAGTTCATGAAGATGTGTCTTCCTTATTCCAAGCCCAGTGCTCTATCTGACCACTTAATAACCCCTATCTCCCAGGATTGTTATGAGCATCTCATGAGATAATATTTGCAAAGTGCTTCGCAAACCTTAAAGTGCTATATCAATACTGGCTATTAATTATTAATTAGCACTATGTACCATATTAATAATTAATTGATATTAACATTTATACTGCTTTTTGACAGTCTTAAAGAATTTCAAAAGTGCTTTTCTAACCATTATCTCATTTGGGCTTTACAATGCCCTGTGAGGTAGCAAAAGTTTCATCTGACAAATGAGGAAACTGAGGCTCAAAGTAATAAAATGGCTTGCCCTAGTCCACATCATTAGAGAAAACACCAAGAGCAGCACCCAGGTGCCAATTCGCAATCCAGTGCTTCTTCCATCATTCCATATTGAATTCATTTAAGAGTCTTTGGTTTAGGATACACAACTCAGAAAGATTTGTCCACAACCTGGAAAGGAGCTAGGATCAAAGAGGAAACCCCAAAGAGTCTATCATTCGGACTACTAATGGAGCAAAGCTGGATTCTGCAGAACTCACTCTTCCCCCACCATCTCAACACCATCACCCAAATTTCTTGGTTGTCAACCTGAAGACTTTCAGGCATCTAGGTCTAGGAAAGTCTCCAACGGTCACGTCCTCCCACCTTTCTGAGGGTGCGTATAGGCAGAGTGAAAACCAGGAGGACACATAGAGAAGCCACCGCTGATAGTCTCCCCAGAAGGCAATGGGGTAAGGAAAGGCCTGTGTAAGGCAGAATGGGCTGTCTTTGGTCCCGAGTTTCAGCTGTGCTTCAGAAGCACTGTATTGTGGTGGAGAGAGGACTAGTCTTGGAATCAAAGCACTTAGGTTCACATCTCGACTCTTGCATATTTTCTATCTGACATGAAGCAATTTATTTCATCTCTCTAAGCCTCAGTTTCATCCTTAAAATGGGAATACTATTGATCTGTCCAATCTACCCCATAGGACCAAATTAAATAATGCATGTGAAACTCTCTCCTGCTCTCCCCTCCCCTCCCCTCCTCCTCCTTTCCCCTCCTTTCTCTAGCACAGAGCTCTGTACCTAACTGGAGCTTAACAAATATTTGCCAAATGGATAAACAAACATGGCCCGGCTTATTCCCTCAACGAACATGTTTGACTGGTGAGACGGTTACTCACACACTGCTCCAGGGAATTCCGAATGCGGAGGAAAGAATTCGCAATGGTGCTGAGACCCCTCTGGACTCTGGGGTCTGACTCCTCGTGATTTCTGAAGACCTTGTCCACATAGAACCTTACGATGTCTTTGGTCATGCAGCACACATCTGAGGGCTAGACACAGAAATCCTTCTCATTTCCTGGAGAAAGCCACCACCCCATGCGGTCTGATTCCTCTATGCTCTCAGAGACCAGGACAGTTGAATTGGGACCAGAGGAAGCCTGGGTAATCTAAATGTACTAAGAGAATTTCTTTTTAAATAGAATTTCTCAGTAGGTTTGCCCTCCTCCCCTACTGAGCCAGAGCCAAAGAGAGGAATAGAACAGGGAGTTTTGGGGGACAGGGGTGGGGTGTTGGGTTTTCCTTTGACTCTGTTGTTGTTCAGTTGTATTCAACTCTTCGTGACCTATTGGACCATACTGTCTGTGGAGTTTTCTTGACAAAGATACTGGAGTGGTTTGCCATTTCCTTCTCCAGTAGAATAAGGCAAACAGAGGTTAAGTGACTTGCCCAGGGTCACACAGCTAATAAGTGTTTCAGGCTGGATTTGAACTCAAGTCTTCCTGAATCCAGGTTCATGGCTCTATCCAATGAGCCACCTAGCTGCCTCCTGGAAGGGACTCTAGAGGTCATCTAATTCACCCAATGCAGAAATTCCTTCTACAACATCTCTGACAAGAGGTTATCTATTTTCTGCTTGAATACTTTTGGGAATGGGGAGTCCATTGCTACACAAGGCAACCCATTCTATTATTAGATAGCTCTAATTGTTTCAAAGTGACATTCAGTCCAGCAGCTGCCTTATAGTGTGCATATGTAATCTCTGCTGTTGCAGGAGGTTGAGGGGACTGGATCCCTTGAGTTTGGGAGTTCCGAGCTTTAATGGGCTAAGCCAATCTGATACCTGAACTGTGTGGCCCCAAAATGGTGAACCCAAGAGAGCAAGGGGGCCACAGGGCTGGAGAAGGAAGGGCTAGGACAGGTTAAAAGCAGAGCAATTTGAAAACCTCTGTGCTGATCACAAGCGGGATAGCATTACAAGAGGGGAGGAGAGGGGAAGGAAGAGGAAGGGAGGGGAGGGGAGGAGAGAGGAAGGGAAGGGAGGGTTGCTAGTAGTCTAACCTTGGCTCTCTGCCACTTCCACTTGTTGCTCCTAGTTCTATCTTCTGGAGCTAAGCAAAACTTAAACTCTCTTCTATGTGACAGCCCTTCAAAGATAGCTATCATATTTCTCTGAAGACTGCTTTAGGCTTTCGTTCAGTTGTGTCTGACTCATTGTAACCCTATTTGTGCTTTTCATGGCAGAGATACTGAATTGATTTGCTAATTCCTTTTCCAGCTCATTTTACAGAAGAGGAAACTGAGGCAAACAGGGTTAAGTGACTTGCCCAGGGTCACACAGCTAGTGTCTGAGGCTAGATTTGAACCCACGAAGATGAGTCTTCCTTACTTCAGGACGGGCAGAGCTCTATCCACTGTGCCACCTCAAGCAGTCAATCAGCAAATATCTGAATGGTTACTATGTGCTAGATACTGGCTAATTTTACTAGTCCAGGGCTAGCGAACCTTTGGCCTCAAGGCCACATGTGACCCTCTAGGTCCTTTATGGTTGCCCTTTGATTGAATCCAGACTTCACAGAACAAATCCATTTAATAAAAGGATTTGTTCTGTGAAACTTGAATTCAATCAAAAGGCCACACACAAGAAGCTAGAAGGCCACATGTGGCCTTGAGGCTGCAGGTTCCCCACCCCTGTGGTAGACACTGATTCCCATGACAGTCTTCATGTCAACATTACAAGGCCTTTCACCATATTAGTCACCCTACTTCGGACAAACTTCAGTTTTTCTTAAAAAAACGTGACCCCATCCTCATCCCCTCAACTGAACACAACAGTGCAGTTGTGGTCTGATCAGCCTAGGACAAAGTAAGGCACTCGTATCCCTCATTCTGGACATTAGAACAGACTAAAATGAAATTAATTTCTTTTTTTAAAGCATTCTGGACATTAAAACAGCCTAAAATGAAATTCATTTCTTTTTTAAAAAGCAATAACTTCCCTTTTGGGGCAATTATTAAGCTTCCAGCCCCAAGATGACCAAGTTGTCAAATCCCTCTCCCTGTCACATCCACAGCTTCCAAACCCTGTTTCATTTCATCTTGTTAGCTAGGGCCCTTTGTTTTAGTCCACTCAGACCTTTTCAGATCTTGGTTCTCTTACTCAACATGTTATTCCTCCTAGAGTTCTAATCTGCAAATTAGAGAAGCATTCTTCATTCAAAATTAATTTTAAAAAACTGACAGAAAGGACTGGCCACTGGAGATAAAGACGTTCGATAATCTGATAGTCATCTAATCTAGATAATCGAGATTTTAAAGGGGAAAAAACCCCTGTATTTTACTTCAACAGACTATTACTTCATCAACAGACTCATTTATAGCTTCATCTATTATACCTTCATGTGCTTGTATGATCCTATGCTCAGTCAACTGGTGTCAGAGGGCCCAGGAGCAGAACCCTGAAGAACACTGGACTGATTTAACATTTAAAAAAAATGGTTCTAGGCAGGTGCCTGAAGATGCAAAAGATTGCTACTCTTCCGAAAATACTGGTTTATCAGTAGCTAAGGAGAAACCCTGAGGCTGTTTAGCACCTCGTTCAATGCCTTAGAAGCAACTAGAATTTTCTGCTGGATGCCAGCATCTGACCCTCTTATTAGACGCTTCAGCACAGTTATAGTCCTCAGCATAACCAAATCTTAAATCACTTTTAATGGCTATAGATAAAAAAACAGCCTAAAATCTGTTACAGATTTCTTACCAATTATAAGTATATAGTTATAATAACAACAAATTGCTTTCCAAAATACTTTCCCTTACCTATAGGGTAGAAGTTTACACATAAGGAGTGAAATGATTTGCTTAGGATCACACTACAATGGAGACACAAGATTTGAACCCCGACCTCTTGACTCTAAAAGAAAAAAAATCCAGTGTACTCACCATTCTACCACACTCTCTCTTGAAGATGTACTTCAACTGTGTTGGAACGGGCATATTGCGTGAGTTCACATAGACCTATGCAGGGGGGGTTCCTCAAAGCAAAAGATGTCCCTGCCAACCCAACTTCCTCTCATGGCCATCCCCAGCCACCGGCAACAAAATTAAGGTGGGGCAGATCAGAATCTAGCTAACCACAGTAGACCCCAATCTGCTTTTCCTCATCATCATTTGCTTGGTTCAGGAAAGACAGCCCCAATCCTGCTAAGCTCCACCCCTCCACCAAGCATCCTGCTGCCGTGCCTCAGTTAACTGGCTGGGCTGCGGTCCGACATCTACTCGAGCTGATCATGTTCCAGGCCTCCTGCTGAGCCCAGCAGCTGGAGAACCATTTCTGAGGAGGCTGACTGAGTCTGGCAGGGACTGGGTCAGAGAGATGAATGACTCTCCCCAGCTATTTATCTTCATTAGTGTGAAAAGAGCCAGAACTTGTGGAGTGAGGAGGCCTCCCAGCCTGTCTCCTAGTCTTAAAAAAAAAACCAAACCAACAAAAAATCGCCTCAATTGGAACTCAAAAATCATATGCCTCATTCCTTGGACCAGGGGGAGCTAAAGATCAAACACTCTGGGTCTTTCAAAGACAGGATTCTTCGACAAAGTAATCCAGAGCCAAGTAGATAAGGCCTTAAAGGCAGCACGGGCACATGAGACCACTTCCAATATTTGGAAATATTAGCATAGTCCATCCTCCATTCAGAACCCTAACTAGACCAGGGCTTTCTCCAAGGATACTGACATTGGGAGGACGTGTGTGTGGCAGGGAAAGGGATAGCAGCAGAAGAGGAGGACATAATACTCTTTCTCTGGCTTTTCAGAGATTGCCCTCTTGTTGGTTCACACCTCTCTACTCCTAGCCCACATCAGATTTCCCTGCAGAGGTACAGGGAAAAGAGGGGTTCAAAAATCAGGAGAAGGTAAAAGAGTGAAGCAAGAGGAATTGGGAGGGGGGTGAAAATAAGTATTTATCTGGCACTATCTATGTTCCAGACACTGCACTAAATGCTTTTTACAAATATGATCTCATTTGACTCTCACAACAACGCTGGGAGGTGGGTGCTCTTATTATCTCCATTTTACAGTTGAGAAAACTGAGGCAAACAGAAGTCCAATGACTTACCCAGGGCCGTACATCTAATGTCTGAGACCAGATTTTAATTCAGGTCTTCCTGACTTCAGGTATAATACTGTAGGTACTGTACCACCAGCTGCCTCTGAATAGGCTGATGGACTGCCCCCTCTTGTAGCATGACTATATCCATGTGGGAAGCTAAGTGGTGCAGCGGAAAGAATGCTGGGCTTGAAGTCAGGAAGATTCATCTTCCTGATTTTAAGTCTGGCCTCAGACACTTCCTAGCTGTGAGACCCTGGGCAAGTCACTTACCCCTGTTTACCTGTTTCCTCATCAGTAAAATGAGCTGGAGAAGGAAATGTCAAACCATGCCAGTGGTTTGCCAAGAAAATCCCAAATGGAATCACAAAGAGTCAGACAAAATGGTTGACTGAACAACAAAAATACCCCTGGTCAAACTGTTTTCTCCAAAGCCTCTGTTCTTGCTTCAACTGTTTTTGCCCTAGATGAAAAAAAAAATCCTAGTAATGCCTCTGCCTCTACTAATGTCCTTTCTCCACAAGATAAAATACTGAACTTGGTCTCTAAAAAGCAACTGCAGTGGATCCTACCAAACTCAGAAGGTTTCTTTTACAACCTGGGAATAGACTGTATGGCTGAGATCTCAGGACTAAATCAACTAAATTCTTGGAGGCCTGCACTAGATTGGCCTCAGGGTGATGAATTTTTGGATCACAGCAAGTGTCAAAGAATTTCTACTAAATCAAAGAAGGACTGTGATCTGCATGGGTGGAGGGGGTACCCACAGCAAAGAAATCATAGGCCAGCAGATGACTATGAAATATGAAATGCAATCTCTGGACTACCACAGGGAGGAAGTACACCGCCCCCACGTTGATACCCTGGGACAAAGCCCTGACTACCCTGCTCTAGTTACAGCTCAAGGGGAGGATCTATGAAATAATGTATTAGTATGTACAATATCACCAAAATACAAAGCTATTGTATATGGATTTTACTTAAATTAATTTGAAAATAACAATAAGATATTTCCTTTGTTTCATATGGAAATTTTTCTTTATAGAAAATGGAACTTTGGTTACCAAACCTGGGGTTCTTGGAGCAACTGTATCTTTTGTGATTATATTGTACCTCTAGGAGAGAAGAACAAAATCCTCATATTTATACCATGTCAACTGCCCTAGTGATCTAGTGCCTCTAGGATCAAAGATAAACTCCTTTGTTTGCTCTTCAAAACCTAGGGGTGGACCTACCTTCCTAGTTTTATTATACATTACTCCTCTTTATACAGACTATAATCCAGTCAAACTGACTTTATTGTTGTTCCTCACACATAGCTCCATCTCCAGTCTCCATTCCTTTGAACAGGCCATCTCTTACTCCTGGAATGTCCTTTCTTGCCTCTACCGCTTACAATCCCTAGCTTCCCCAGATGTTCATGCTTTCATTTGCCCAATTACTTTGTATCCATATATATATGTATATATATGTATATACATACACACATATATATATACACTTATATGTATATATTATGTGTATGTAGACATAGATACAGTCTAGACAACAACATAGACATAGACATAGACATAGACATTGACAAAGACATAGACATAGACACAAGTTATCTACCATGATAGAATGTAAGCTTCTTGCAACCAGAGTCTGTTTTACTTTTGTCTTTATATCCTCAGCACCTAGTACAGGACTTAGCACATAACAAGTGTTTAATAAATATTCGTTGACTGATTGATTGGCTATAACTACATCTGAATGTACTACTTCTATTTTTCTCTAAAGTGTTTTTTATCTATCACAACCTGAAAAAATTGAAAAGCAATGTGATATAGCAGAACAAATACTTGACTGGCAGTCAGGAGATCTGAGTTCTACTTCCAGCTTTTCCACTAAGCTACTTGTGTGACTTAATAATAATTAATTTGTTATTAAAAGGACGCTAGGCAGATTACAAATCACTTTCTCATACTTTTATCACATCTGAGCCTGCAAACACCGTGTGAGTAGGATATCACACCCGTTTTTATAGATGAGGAAACTGAAGCTCTGGTGACTTGTCCAAGGTCACACAGCAAGTAAATGTTAGATTTAGGACTCATAATTAGGTCTTTTGGATTCAAATCCATTGCGTTCTAGAACTCAGTTTCTTCATACATAAAATAAGAATTCATAGAAAGATATTTCTAGGACTCTTTCCCACTCTAAAACCAATGACCTCTAAAGTATTACGACTTTATGACTATAGACACTAACTAAATAACTAGTTCTATAGCATAATTTAATAAGAGACTAAGTTTATAAGCACCGAGATCCAAAAGATAGATGGCACCTTGTTCAACTGAAAACTAATGGTCGCCTTGGAAGGATGCAGCCCCATGTCATGGTGCACGCCGAGCATTGTTTGGGGGTTAAATGTTGGGCCAGATTTTGCCAGTGAAGAGCTTTCTCCTCTGAGCAGATTTCAGAAAGGTTCTGAGAAGTTCCTGCCCTCAGGACACCTATTGGTCTTAACCACACCTCCCAGGTTGGAAAAAAGGCTAGGAAGGAACAGAGGGGGAATGAGGTGCTGGGGGTGGTGACCACTGGAGTTTCTCTCACATAAAGATAGTTTGTATAGGGCAGTACCGTGATGTTGTACAGGGTCTCAGATGCAGACAGGATGGTGACATTCTGAAAGGCATCCTTCGTTTGCTGCAAAGGGAGACATAAGAGAGTGAGAGAAATCAGCAAATCACAGGATCTGTGAGCAGAAAGGGACCTTGGAGGTCATCCAGTCCAATCCCCTCATACAGATGAGGAATCTGTGGCCTAGAAAGGTTAACTGACTTGTCTAAGGTCACACAGATAGAGATGAAGGCCAGATTCAAACTCATATCTTCTGACTCCTAATCCAAGACTCTTATGGTACAGTGGATAGAGCACTGAACCTGGATTCAGGAAGGACAGAGTTCAAATCCAATCTCAGCCACTTACTCGTTGGGTGACCCTGAGCAAGTTGTGCTATCTGCCTCAGCTTCCTCATCTGTAAAATGCGTCAATAATAGCACCCGCCTCCCAGGTTTATTGTGAGGATAAAATGAGATAAATTTTGAAAGCACTTTGGAAACCTTAAAGTGCCATATAAATGCTAGCTACCTATTATGATATTCTCCTGGAACCCCACAAGGGGCACTTGTTTTGAATAAGGTCTGCGGCATATCTGTTGTTGTTCAATTGTGTCTGACTCTTTGTGACCCCATGGACCGTACTGCCCATGGGGTTTTCTTAGCAAAGACACTGGAGCAGTTTGCCTTTTCCTCCTCCAGTAGATTAAGGCAAACACAGGTTTAGTGACTTGTGCAGGGTCACACAGCTAGTAAATGTCTAAGGCCAAATTTGAACTCAGGTCTTCTTAGGCCCATTGCTCCATTCACTGAGCCACCTAGCCCACCAGGGCATATCTGCACCCACTCCTACTCCCATCTGAGCCCATACTCACAATTGTACTTTTTATTCCCTGGAAGCTCTTTTCTATGTGATGTATATCCATGGAGATCAGACACTTCTTGAGAGACCAGGCATGTGCTAGCCACAGGAGAAGGGCTACACACAGAAGATAGAGAGGAAATCCAGAAAGCTTCATTGTTCTGAAGGAGACAGGAGGTAGCTGTCCAACTGGGAGTGCTTCTGAGAGAAAATGCAAAGAAAAAAAATCCTCCATCATCTCTCTTTTTAAACTTTTAAAGTAAAAAGCATTTGAAACAATTATATACAATCTGAAGATTGGTGAAAGTTCAGAAAAGCACATGTCCTAATCTGACTTTCTTGAATCAATTATATTTTGGTTCCTTCACTTCCTCTCTCCAATTTATTTATCCCAAAACATGATAAAATGTTTTTAATTCTCAGAGAACATATTTGTCTGAGCATCACTCTGAGTATGAGTCAACACAGCTCACTTTGTAAAACGGAGTTGGGGGTGGGTGGAAAGACTTGTTTTTCACAAGTAAATAAGAAAAAACAGAGTTTAAAAAATGGCCTAGGAATTAAGTAACAATTCAATTCAACAAATATTTATCTGGGAGCCTTCTATGAGTAAGGACCTGTGCCAGGTGCTGTAAGAACTTTGAAAAGCAATAAATGTATATCCCCTAACCCCTCACCCCCAAATCCATTTGTAAATAAAGGTAAAACAGAAGTTATCAATCATAATTATTTTTTTAAAATTATATCAACAACTCCACCAAAAAAGTCAAGATTCTGTCACTCTACAGCTACAACGTGTCTCTCATTTTACTTGGCCTTAAAATTAATTGAAGCCAACTATGCAAGTTATCCTTCCCTATACCCTCATATACACACTCACACACCAAATGAAATGGGAAAGACAGGTGATAAAAATATCCCCTCTCATGTTAGGTAAAGAGATGCAAAGGGGTACAGTGGGAGGATCCTGACACAGAGTCACAATACCTGGGTTCAAACATCACTTTTACCTCTCTCTAACTCGGTGACCTCCGGCAAGTTACTTCCCCTCTGGGCCTTAGTTTCCTCCCTTATAAGAGAGGTATAATTTACAAGGCATCAACTATGTCTTCCATTATGGAGCCTCCTCTATGATCCAGGAAATCATAAGATTCTACCTTCATTTTACCTCTGCCCTTGAGATCAGACACAGATGGTTCTCTCTGTCTCTGTGTCTCTGTCTCTGTCTGTCTCTCTCTGTGTCTCTGTCTCTGTTTCTCTTTGTCTTTCTGTTTCTCTCTGTCTCTCTCTTTGTCTCTGTCTATCTCTGTCTCTTTTTCTCTGTCTCTCTCCATCTCTTTGTCTGTTTCTCTGTCTCTCTGTCTCTCTGTCTCTGTTTCTCTCTGTCTCTGTCTCTCTCTCTCTCTCTCTCTCTCTCTCTCTCTCTCTCTCTCTCTCTCTCTCCTAGAAGATCCCATTGGCAGATATCGAAGCCCATAGGAATGTCACTGGCACTTTCACTGTGTTTTGCATGATCTTCCTCTTCCTTTTTCTGGTGATGGTCCATTATAACACATTTACCTTCTCACCTCTGGTC
>CM053626.1:251699169-251731536 GCA_028646595.1 Phalanger gymnotis
TCTCTCTGTCTCTGTCTCTCTCTCTCTCTCTCTCTCTCTCTCTCTCTCTCTCTCTCTCTCTCTCTCCTAGAAGATCCCATTGGCAGATATCGAAGCCCATAGGAATGTCACTGGCACTTTCACTGTGTTTTGCATGATCTTCCTCTTCCTTTTTCTGGTGATGGTCCATTATAACACATTTACCTTCTCACCTCTGGTCTTTGTGGGGCAGTAGTCCAACAAGAGCCTCTGCTTAAAGATCTCTAATGAAGGGAAACCCATCACCTCCCATTGTACTTCTAGATGGCTTGAAATGTCAAGTACTTTCTCTGCCATCAAATCAACATTGGTCTCTTCTACATTTCCACTTGTTGCCCTTGGTTTTCCCTTCTGGGACAAAACCAGAATTTAATCCCTCTTCCAAATAACAACTTTTGAAATACTTGAAGAAAGCTATCCCTTTCCACTGTGTCAGCTAAACGTGCCCAATACCTTCCATTGATCATTGTATGACATGAATTCCAGGCCTTTCACCATGCTGTTGGCCCTTCTCTGGATGTTCTGAAGCTTATTAATATCTATTTTTGACTATAATGCCCAGAACTGAACACAGCACTCCAGATTTCATCCAGCAAGGTCAGAGGACCACAGAACTATCACCTCCTTATTCCTAGAAGCTATAACTCTCTTAGGGAGGACCAAGAAGACAATAGGCTTGTTGGCCACCATATTACACTACCTGGCCATGTTGAATTTTTAGTCCACCAAAATCTTCAAATCTTTTTCATAACAATTGCTGGCTTGCCCCACCTCCTTCATCTTTACAATTGAGAAACTGACTTTTTTTTTTGTACCTAAGTGTCCACTAGCTTCACATTTATCTCCATTGAATTTTATCTTATTAAATTCAGTCTGATGCTGTAATCTGTCAAGATCCTTTTGGATCCTGATTCTGTCCTATGGTATATTAATTACTCTCCCCAACTTTGTGGCATCTGTGAATGTGATAGATACTTCATTCATGCCTTCATCCAAGTCATTGATTAAACATTAAACAATACAGGGTCAAGCACAGATCCCTGAAGTACTCCACTGGAGACCTCTTGCCAAGTGGACATAGAACAATTAACAACTACTCTTTAGTCCAGCCGTTGATCCAGGTTCAAATCCATGTAATTTTATTATTGACTAGTCCACATCACTCCATCGTCTCCACAAAAATAGTATGTAACATAGTACCAAAGGCTTCGTAAAATCTCAGCTAACTTTATCTCTGATAATCCCTTTGTCTACCTAGTATTTTATTGAAAAAAAAAGAGGAAATAAAGCTAGCCTAGCCTGACTCTTCTTTGGTGAAGCCATGCTGACTCTTTGTAATCTTTGTATTATTTTTCATCTTTGTATCCCTGGCCCCTTGCAAAGAGTAACTGTTTATTGAGGCAGCTAAACAGCACAGTAGGCAAGGGTCTGGGCCTGGAGTGAGGGAAAGCCTAAATTCAAATTTAGCCTCAGTTGTGTGACCCTGGGCAAGTCACTTAATCTGTCTGCCTCAGTTTCCTTAGCTGTAAAATGGGAGAAGAACAACACCTACCTCCCAGAGTCGTTATGTGGATCAAATGAGATATTTGCAAAGTGATTAGAACTGTCTCCGGCACATAGTAGGTACCAGATAAATGCCTATTTCCTTCCCTTTCCTACAAGGACAGAGAGTTGTAGTAGAAATTGAATTTGGAGTCAAAGGACCTAGGTTTGAATACCAGGTCCACTATTTTCATGAGTGGGTTACAGTTGGTAACAGTCTACAGTAGGTTACAGTTGGTAAGTCTATAGAATGAGAGAGGTGTGTGAGATGGTCCTCCACCCCAAATCCTATGATTCCAATATGAATTGAATTAAATTGGATAACAAATCCCAGGTGAAATTAACTCCTGCCTTTTCTCCATCTCTCTCTGCCTCTCTCTGGCACAGAACAAAAACCTATCACCAGCCACTTCAGCAAGATAGAGAATTCCCTGCACAGAAGGATGAGTGGAAGAAACCTGAGATTGTCAAGCCAATTTCCTTTTTTTACAGATGAGGAAACTGAGGCTTAGAGTAATAAAATGACTTGCCCAGGATCACAAGGCAGAAAGTAGCACTTAAAATGTGAAACCAGGTCCTCCGGCTTCAAACAATGCTCTTTCTACTACTCCAAGTGGCATCGACACTGATACATATAATACACTTAAAATGAAAATCCTAAGAAAACCATAGGTTCGTTTTGAAGCACAGGTACATTTAATTCATCAAACGTTCATTCAGCATCTATCTGGGCTGGAAAATTGTACTAAGCTCCGAAGGAGAAACCAAGTTTAAATCAGACACAGCCTCTGACCTCTTCCCCAGAAGATTTAGAGCTAAAAGGGATGTCAGAAATCATCTAGTCTAAACTTTTCATTTTGCAGCTGTGAAAACTGAGGCCCAGAGAGATTAAGTGACTTGCCTAAGGTCATACAAATAGTTGGTGAAAAGCAGGATTTGAATCCACAACCTCTAATCCCAAATCCATTGCTATTTCTACACTGATTCTTTGCCCAGAGTACCCCTAGTCCCTAGAAGGACTTCTAGAAAGAAAAATGGCTTGGCAAAGAACACATTCCCTTTCCAGCAAGAAACTTCTCCAGAGCCAGGGAAACTTGCCTGCTCCCTTAAAAAGTTGACAGAGATCCTTAAAAACAAACCTGTAGACAGAGCTCGTTCCCCAGCCAGCCAGCCCAGTCCTCACACCCACCCATCTCGTGCCCAAGTTGCTTGGCACTTTGCTAAAGAGATAATTGCCTCACTAAATTCGGATTTCTGAATATCTCGACCTTTTCAATGGAGTCCGCTGTTATATACTTCTTGTCCACCCTCTACCACTGCTAAAGCAACTATTTGGACCCTACTGCCTGTAAGAAAGGACCAGAGAACTGCTTGACCTGACCCTTCCCTTCCCCCACTTATTTAAGGAGCTCCTAATAGACAAGCAGGGTCATTTTCTCTGGCTGCATAATCTATGACCCTAGATAGCATTAGGCACCTGTAACACCCTAAGGAAAGACATAAAAAGGTTACGGAGGAACTCCGAGCCACTAAGAAGGATGGGTTTGGATGGCAATGAATAAAATCAGCAGGTGGAGAAATGTGGGTGTCTTACCTCTAGCCCTAGGCTGCTCCAAGCTGTCCCAGTGGCTTGTGTTGTGCAGCATCTGGGGAAGGCTGGTCACTTTTATGCAGGTGGCTAAGAGGAAATGCCACAGAGGTGTGTTGGGTGGGTCTGCCCCTTGGAAAACTTTTTTTCTCCCCAGTTTTCTCAGCATCTCTTTCCCTGATTGTTTTCTTTTCTTCTGTTTTTTGGAGACATCAACTGATTAATCATTATTAAGAAATTCCTCTCCTTCTTCTGGGTCTTGACATGCATTTTCTAAGGAAAATGAACTCCTGGTTCATATGCAAATGAGATTTTCTTGCAATCCTACAACCACAGTGAAAAAAATAATTCTCCTCTTTTTTGTGGCATGACACCAACAGTGTCCTGCAGGCAAACTCCAGGAACAGGCCTCGCCAAACATGTTCTTCTGCCAACCAGCTCCCGTGAAATTTGCTGCTGGTGCAATCTGGCCCTGCTCAGCAGCCTGACATAGGACATATGCCTTTCTTGAGGAATACATGTGGATAGAAACCACAGATTCACAACATCATACAATGTTGAGCTAGAAAACACCTTAGTGATCATCTAACCCTCATTTCTGACTCGCAGATCTAGCATCCTCTCTAGTATATTAGGCTGCCTGAGGTTCGGGCTAGTTTGGGTTCGGTCTCAGCTCTGCTCCTTACTTACCAGTTAGGTGACCTTGGACAAGTCACTTAACTGCTTTGGACTTTATCTTCCCCTATCTGTAAAATGAGAATGTAGGACTATCTAGCAGTCAGGGCTGGGGAACCTGTAGCCTCAAGGCTACATGTTGCCTTCTAGGTACGACCTTTTGACTGAAACCAGACTTCACAGAACAAATCTTTTTAATATATAAATTCCTTTTATTAAAGAAATTTGTTCTGTGAAGTTTGGATTCAGTCAAAGGGCTGCACTTGAGGACCTAGAGGGCCATATGTGGCCTTAAGGCCACAGGTTCCCCACCCCAGAAGCCCTTCCAGAGCCAAATTCCATAGGTACAATGCTCTTTTCATCATAACAGGCTATGTATCTGCATGGTATAGTGGTACAAGGATTAGACTTAAAGCAGGAAGACCTGAATTCAAATCCTACCTCAGACTTTTAATAACTATATGACCTAGACAAGGTATTTAAATTTTCTGAACCTCAGTTTTCTTATCTAGAAAATTGAGGAAATAATAGCATTTTCTATGTAGGGTTTTGTGAGGGTCCACTGAGATAATCCATGTAAAATCATTTTGCAAACCTAAGATAATGGATTTAGATCTGGAAGGAAGCTTAGAGGCTATTTAGTTTAACCCCCTCATTTTAGAGGTGGAGGCTGAGAGGAATTGTGACTCACTCAAGGTCATACAGGGAGTGAGAGAGATAGGCTTTGAACCCAAGTCCTCTGCCTCTAAAGCCCATGCTCTTTTCAGTAACATAAATGTGATTTCTATAGTAGATCCCACCATCATACCTCTACCAGTCCCTACGAGGACTAGAATCAAAAAAGAAGTTTCATCTTTCCAAGAAGAGCCAGAACAACATACAAGATCCCAGGGGGCCAGGAAGGATCTACTGGTAGCAGCTGAAATGGAGGGGTCACTGTTCCAATACATGTGTCATCTGAGCCCACAAAAAAGGAAAGGAAACCCCATTGGGAATGGTATGGGATCTAGCTGCAGCCCACTTAGGGATTTTCTGTATAAGACAGGGTCACTGTTCTAATACATGTGTCACCTGAGCCTATAAAAAAAGAAAGAAAACCTCATTGGGAATGGTATGGGACCTAGCTGCAGCCCATTTAGGGATTTTCTGTATAAGACAGGGTCACTGTTCTAATACATGTGTCACCTGAGACTATAAAAAAGGAAAGGAAACCTCATTGGGAATGGTATGGGACCTAGCTGCAGCCCACTTAGGGATTTTCCATATAACACAGGGTCAATTTCATTCTCTCCATTATAAAGAAAAGAAAAATTGAGATTATGAAGGGGGAGAAAGGCTTAATTCCAGAGGACACAGAGCCAGAAGTTGTCAGGCACCCTGACTCCTAGGCCAGGACCCCTTACCTCTACTGCTTCTCATTCACACAACTACAAAAACATTTTTGAAGTGACACAGTGTGGTGTTCAGTCATTTTTCAGTCATGTTCAACTCTTTGTGTCCCCTTTTGGGGTTTTCTTGGCAAAGATACTGGAGTGGTTTGCTATATCCTTCTCCAGTTCATTTTATAGATGAGGAAACTGAGGCAAAGAGGGTTAAATGACTCGTTCAGGGTCACACAGCCGGTAAGTGTCTGAGGCAATGTTGGAACTCAGAAAGATGAGCCTTCCTGATTCCAGGTCCAACACACTATGTGCTGTGCTACCCAGCTGCCCCTGGATTGAGTGTACCAAGCAGCAAATAACTGCTGGGGTCTTTACAATATGACAATCCTCCCAGTCGAGCACCCACCTCCCCCAGGAAATGGAGAAGTGAGTGAGAAGTTGGGTTTTTACCAAATAAATAAGCCCCATGGGTGGATTAACAGAGGGAACCCCCACCCACCCCAGCTTCTCCTGAGCTGATCGTATAAAGCAGACTGGCACAACTTGGCAGTAAGTAGGGGCCAAAATTAAAAAGAGGTTTAATGTCCTCAGGCCGCAGACAGGTTTTTAGTGGAGCACTTTCCAAGTAAAGTAATTAATGATTAAGCTATTTTGCAAATAAACCACATAAAAGGAAGGGAAATTTCAATTACTATCAATTACTTAAGATTTTTATTTATCATGAAATCATGTTAATGTTAAAAAAAATTACTTTGCTGCACTCACTTTGTCCCTGTTCATCACTGGTAACAACCAAAAACACAGCAAAAAGATACCTCTCTCACTCCTTTCAGATTAAAGACAGACTGACGATGGTTGCTGAGGTTAATGTGATAAACAGGAGAGAGTGTACAGTGGCAACCCATCTGCCAAGTTACATGGTGGGCACAATAGTGACTAGTGGAAGGTGAGTTAAGCAGGGCATGGACAAAGCACCTGTTACATTTTTACTTTCTTTTATATCCTCTGCATGGTTCTCAGGCCATCAAAAATCCTTTGGTGGGGTTGCAAGCTGCCCACGGGCCTGTTGTGTAGGCAGGTTGGCATTAAGTATAGTAGAGTTTGAGGTTTAGAGTAAATCTGAATCCTGGTTCTGACATATACTACGTGTATGGCCATGGGCGCTTTAAGCCTCAGTTTCCACTTCTGTAAGATAGATATGATTATACGAGCTAATTCACAGAGTAATTACGAAGAAAGTACTCTGTAGACCTTAAGGTACTATGGAAACGTGAGTTAATATTACCTATAGTATACATGGCAAAGGCGCAAAGGCAAGAGAATTTTGAGCATCACGATTGTTGGGGTTCTCAGATGAGTGAACAGAGATGGTAAAGAAGTCATAATGTCAGACTTGGAAGGGGACTCTGGCCATCTAGTCCAATTCATAGCAGAACAGCTGCTATTATTCCTCTCTGTCTCTCCCGCTGACCTTTGGGGTCTCTCCCTAAACACTGCAGCTTCACTCCTTCTGCCTTTGGAACCCTAAAGCCTCAGAAATAGACTCTAGAGGTATCCCTAACTAAACCTCTGCTGATGCATTTAGCCAGCCTGCTCAAGCAGACTCATTAACAAGCCCACTAGTGAAAGGTCCCTCATGTAGGGCTCAGGGGGGGCCATTCATCTGAGCTTCTCAGGGGATGACCTTCAGGCAGCCACCACTGCTCTCTCCATCCCTATCCTGTTTGCAAAAAGAAAGAGGAAATGAAACACCATTTTTGAAAGGTTGTCAGTTGGGGTTTCAGAAAAGGAAGGCTTCAGCAGTGGGAGAGAATGGGAATGTGGATTGGGAGAGCTCTGGTGGGAATGGCTAGGACTAAAACAGAGGGTAATGGGCAGCACAGAAGGGGAGCCAAAGAAAAGTGCTAAAAGTAAGCAAGGATGGGGGTGCTGCAGTCTCTTTGAAAGAGACAGAGATCTGAATTTTGCCTGAGTAGGGTTGGTTGGTTCCTTCTGTCATCACAGGAGAAGAAGCTTAAACTCTGTTACTGTACAGATATGTAAAGCTTATGTATCTAGTAAGTATCAGGGCTGGGAGCGCAAACAAGGTCTTCTGACCACAAAACCAATGCTCTTTCTCCTGCACAATGGAATCTGGAATATCTGTACCCAGCCCAAGGGTAGAAAAAGGACTCCCAAGAAGGGGAGGATGGATAGCAGCCGTGATGGAGAAACATCAAGATTTTTCCCTTTTAGGTTCAAGAAAATAGTAATGGTCAGAGCCTTTGAACTTCCTGGCTATCCATTGACCTGACCAAGTATATTCCCACCACCATGCCTAAATCCTGCCTCTTTCCAATTTCCCCATTACTGTCTAGGGAACCACCATTCTCCTAGGGTCATCTTCTCCTCACTTGGACTCACCCCTTATTTCCAACCTACTGCCAAATCTAGTTTCTACCTTTATGACATATCTCCAATGACGACCCCTTCACAGGGTTACCACCCTGTTCACCCCTTAAATGGTCTGTAGCAATAGCCTTCTAGCTGGTCCTCTTGACCCATCCATCCCCCATTCAGGTGCTAAAGTGATCTTAAAGCACAGGTCTGCCCATGTCACCTGCCTTCTGAGTAAATTCTAGTGGCTTCCTATTACCTCTAGGATCAAATTTACAGAAGGAGCCCAAAGTTTTCATGCAGCTTCTGAGGCACTTCACAAAATTCTGTTTGACATTTAAAGTCCTTCACAATCTGGGCCCTTCCAACCTTTCCAGTCTTTCTACGCTCTATTCTTCCCAGTATACTCTATGATACAGTAATCCTGGCTTTCTTATTCTTCCTGCACAATACTCCATCTCCCAACTCCATGACTTTTCACTGGTTTTCCCTTACCCCCTGGAATTCTCTCTCCTCACCTCTTCCTCCTGGCTCCCAGCCTCCGCTAAGACCCAATCTTATAATCAAGCTCAAATCCTACCTTCTGAAAGAGGCCTTTCCCAGTGTATTCCCTTCCCCAGACCTAATCCTCAAGGATTCTCTAAGAATCCTTCTCTCTGAGATTCCCTTAATTTACACTTTATATATTTTGTATGTACATAGTTATTTGTATGTTTTCTCCACTAGAATTGAAAACAGGGACTGTGGTTTTTGCATTCCTTTGTAGCCCCTGCACTTAGCACTGTGCCAGGCACATAGTAAATGCTTGTTGACTGTTGACTTGTCTCACATTGTAGGTGCTGGTAGAGTGTGGGGATAGAAGTTCCAGTCTCCAGAGGTCAAGGACAGGAGAGAGAAATAGAAGGTCTGGTTAAAAGAGCCATCTTGGCTTCCATTTCCTCTCTTTAGCCTGAGCTCCCTCAGCTTCCAGACAGTAGGCCAGCTGCTCATGTGATCATCGGATTACCACACTGCCCTTGTTGACTCCCACACCCACAATCGTACTCTTGTACTCAAACTGTATGTTCTGACCCAGCTTTTGACTTCAGGGCAAAGATGTCAGAGCAGAAATCTTATTGTCAGGAAGGAAAACAGATTATGGAGTCACAGTAATTAACCACTAGCTTGGGCACTTAACCATTCTTCTCAGGCAGCATTTTGAGCTTCTAGGTGTGGGGAAATACATACAAGTACACATACACACATGCACACACACATACATGTGTATCTGTACACATACACATGTATTTTATATGCACATATATATGTATATATATTTGTGTGTATATAAATATATAGTTATTTATTTATGCGTTTTGAAGTGGGGAGGTGGCACTCAAATAATTCTAATGACCAGTACTACTCAGGAGAATAGATAATGAAGCACTCCTCTCTCCTTTTGATAGAGAGTTGGGGACTATGGATGAGGGACATTACATATACTATTGTTATTGTGTCAGTGAGTTTTACTTAACTGTTTCTCTTTGTTACAAGGAAGGAAGCCTTGAGGAGGGATGTACCTAAAAGTGATTGTGACAGATGAACAAAAGGAATCAATCTTTTTTTTTTTTTTCAAAATGACCAGCCTCAGAGAAGTTATAAGATTTGTCCACGGTCACACGATAAACAGATAGAAAAGTAACAAAATAACACCAAAGTCCTGAGCCTTGTTACCTACTACTAGAGTAGAGTGGAATGCCATTCTATGATCAGGACTAGAAACGTATAATGGTCCCAGGAATTGACCCAATAGTGGTCTGGGATTCACAGCCTCTAGGTTCTATTACAATTGACTATGGAGATTCAAAGACAGCTAGGTGGTATGATGACTAGAGCCCTGAGCTTGGAATCAAAAAGACTCATCTTCAGGAGTTCAAATCTGGCCTCAGACACTTACTAACTGTGTGACCCTTGTCAAGTCACTTCACCCTGCTTGCTTCAGTTCCTCATCTGTAAAATGAGCTGGAGAAGGAAATGGAGAACTACTCCAGTATCTCTGCCAAGAAAACCCCAAATGGGGCCATGAAGAGTCAAACATAACTGAAAACAACCCAGAATAATAACAACTGAGCCTCAAGGCCCCCATCTTAACCACCGAACAGCCGGCAGGCAAGACGACAAGAGCAGAAACTACTTTGAGTTCTTTAGCAGACAGGTGCATACTGAGCCATGCCAACAGGAGCTCTCTTGGTGCCAAAATAAAATTATTAACAACTATCCCAACCCTACCTCCACCTCCACAACATATGTTGAGCATGACTTCTTCAGAGTTATCTCTTTACCAGAAAAGAGTGGCACCTGCCAGGGCCCCGGGCCATTCTCTATATCAAGGAAAACCCCTGCCGTTCTCCGATTCCACCGAAGGCTGACACAGTGGAAACATGGTGAGACTTCAGCAGGAGAGATTTAGGTTAAACTCAAAGGAGAACTTCCAGGTATTGTGTGAGACACTAATTTGGGTGGAGACAGAGGAATATGAAAATGAAGAAAATAATCATTAGGGTGTGGAGGTAGTATAATTGAGTGAAATGGGCCCCAGATTTGCAATCGGAGGACCTCAGCTCCAATTAATGTTTGGTCACCTGTGTGACTTTGGGCAAATATCTTAACCTCTCTGAACTTGAGTCTTCTCATCTGTAAAAGGGGAGGAATGGAAGAAAAGATCTCTAAGGACCCTTTCAGCTCTAACAGTATGACTCTGTGAGTGGATCTTTTTGTTGGGAAAATGAAGATGAACTTGAAAGAATACAAACAAGTGCCATTTTGGGAAAAATATTTTAAAGTATATATATGTTTTATACTTTTCAGTATCCCTCCTCACCCAAAAAAAATTCTGTGATTACATTACAGTGGTCACTCCTACCTCTGTTAGGTTCGTAAGTGGAACTGACCCCTCTAAGGCCTTGTCCAATTGAGTTGATCTGGGGAAAATGTTGGTGTTAAGCGATAAGCTGATGAGCCATGAAGCAATTCTCATTGGAGTAAGCACTGCACAATTTCCCAAAGATGAGCCAATCCTAGTTATTTTTTGGTCAAGGTCACCCATGAAGCTGAATGAAAAATACTGCCTTTGGCATCGAGCACAAACATTTACAATACAAAAGAACACACAGAGATGATACAGTAGGAAAAACAAACAGAAAACCCAAAGCCAGAGTCATTGGATTGGGGCTCAGATGCCACTTTGGAAGCTTACTGGCTGTGTGACCTTGAGCAGATTACTAACCCCACCCCGCCTCGGGCCTCAGTTTCTTCAGGTGTAAAGTGACTCATCTTCCTGAGTTCAAATCTAGCCTCAGACATTTACTGGCTGTGTGACCCTGGACAAGTCATTTAACTCTGTTTGCCTCAGTTTCCTCATCTGTAAAATGAGCTGACAAAGGAAATGGCAAACTGCTCCAGTATATCTGCCAAGAAATGGGGTCATGAAGAGTCAGACATGACTGAAAAGACGAAACAACAAAATGAGGGGGCTTGACTTAGATGATTTTTGAGACCTCTCCCAGTTCAAAGGTGATCACCTATGAGCCAAGTGCTTTAAAGAGTTGCTGATAAGGTGTTATGCGAAGCTACAAGATGAGATCATTATTACTGGTGGGGAAGGTGGAAATCAAAGAAGGCTCCCTGGAGAAGGTGGCATTGGAACTGGACCTTAAAGGAGAATGATAATAAGTCACATTTATAAAACATTTCCCCCCATAACAACCCTATGAGGTATGGAATAGGTCAGGCAGAGAGGCTGGGCCTGAGATTTCATTGGCATAAGGAACTCCTAGAGGAGGACAATCCTTCTACCAAGGTATGTCTGCACTTCCTCTGTCTCTTATACTCACAGAGAATTGCCTAGAACCATCAGCATAATAATAACAGATTTCTTTTTTTTTTTTGAGGGGCAAAGGCAGGGCAATTAGGGTTAAGTCACTTGACCAAGGTCACACAGCTAGTAAATGTGTCAAGTGTCTGAGGCCGTCCTTAAACTCAGGTCCTCCTGACTCCAGGGCAGGTGTTCTACTCACTGCACCACCTAGTTGCCCCCATCATAATAATAATGATAGCCAACATTTATGTAGCTCTTATTATGTGTCGGGTAGGGTGCTAAGTGTTTTACAATTATTATCTTATTTGATCATCACAATAACCCTAGGAGGTAGGTGCTATTGTTGTCTCCATTTGACAGATGAAGAGAGAGAGGCAAATGGAGTTACCCAGGGTCAAACAGTCAGTAAGTGCCTGAGGTAGGAGTTCAACTCAGGTCTTCCTGACTCTGGGCCTGGAGCTCTATTTGCTGTTCTACCTAGCTGCCCAAGGTCACACTTGGGCCAAGTGGCACTTGAACTCATGGATTCCTGGTTCAATCCTGCCAGAGCTCTGTCTTGAGCCCAAGAGTGTCAGTATAATTCTCCTCATTTTGATTAAGTGACCTGCTCATTGTCTCCAGCTAGTAAGGTTGGAATAAGGATTCAAACCCACATGCCCTGGCTAAATCCAGTTCTCTCTCCACAGTGTTTTGCCGTGAGGAGAACATTAAGGCCAATAAAGCAGCGAATGATACACATATTTAGCGTAGAAAAATAAAAGAGTCTTTGAAGAAGCTTGTGTTTGGGAGAGGGGACAGAGGTCTGAGCCAATGGAACCCAAGTGGGAAGAAGACAAAACTACTCAGTTCCCATTTTGCTTCTGCTTTCTCTCCTAAAGTGGGTGATGTTCATACTAGAAAGTACGGGACAACAATAACAAAAGATTAACACAGAATTGCAACTCCAGATAAATGAAGAGATGATAAGAGTATATCTCCAGGGGCTGATGTCACCAGCCCTAGATGAATTACATTCCAAGGTATCGAAAGAGCTGGCAGGAGGTGGATACTGAGTCACCCTCAGTGAGCTTTGAAAAGCCCGCGCAAATAAGGAGAGGTGCCACAGGTCTCAAGACAGCCCAGGGTTGGCCCAGTTTTCAAAAAGGTGAATTCTTTAAAGTATAGAGCAGGGAGGCTGACTTCTATTCCTAGCAGAAATGTAGGATATCTAACTAAAGGGATGGTTTGTGAGTACTTAGAAAAGGAAGAAGGGGTCGCTCTGAACTGATGAAAATAGACTCTTGACACAGCAAGTTAACATAATGCTCTTTTTTCTTTTTTTGACAGTCACCACATTGGTAGGTCAGGACAATAACAAAAATCTAGTACATCTGCATTATAGGAAGGCATCTGACATAATCTTTTGGGATGTTCTTGTGGATTGGATGGAGAGATGGGGACTAGATAACGATATGCTTAAGTGGATTTGGAACTGATTATAAAACTGTGCCCAAGGATTAATAATTAATGGATCCATGTTATCCTGGATCCTGGAGGGTTCTGTCCTTGATTAGGGGTAGGGAAGAATTTAAGAGGCAGTTTGGTGGCACAGTGGGACAGCAGGTGGCACAATGGACAGAGTGCTGGGCCTGGAGTCAGGAAGACTCATCTTTCTGAATTCAAATTTGGCCTCAGATACGAGCTGCATGAACCTTGAAAAATCACTTAATCTTTGTTTGCCTCAGTTTTCCTAACTGTAAAGTGGGGGCAATAACAACATCTATTTCTTAGGGTTATTGTGATGATTACATGAGATAAATATTTGTTGTAATTAGCACAGTGCCTGGCACATTGTAAGTACTAGATTAATGCTAATTCCTTTCTCTTCCTCCAAGGTAGAAGAGAGGGTTGAAGAAGTAGGACTAAACTGGGCTTTGGTTTAAAAAAAAAGGGGGAGATATTGAGGATGGTTATCAGCCCTAGAGATCAGAGAAAGAGACTGACTCAAGCCTTCAGTTTTATCCATCTTTTCAATTACTGGACTGAAGGATGTACCAAAAAAGGCAATCCCTCCTCTCCATGTGGGGAACTTATGGTGATGGTGACCCGCACTGTAGGTTGCTAGATGTAGGTAGATATTCTGTCTTTCTTTTCCCCCCACAACAATGGTAAGGAGCCTCACCAATGGCCCATTTAGCTTTCACATTCCAAGTGTCTAAGGTCCTTTCCATTCTGACATTACTTTCCACAGTCTCCTCCCCGTGGCTCTCCAATCATTTCCCTTTCTGTATTTGCTCCTCCGCTCTCCTCCAGCCATGCACAGGATGGTCGTAGCCTTGACCTTGCCATCCATTGCCCACAAATGTTCCACTTCCATGTTCGTGAATTCTGACACTACTTCATCTAGTCATATTTTCTCATTCCATCTTTCCCTTTGCCTTGTGATCCTTAATCCCACTCTTCATCCTTAATGTGACTTCTAATCCCTCGGACACTGAGCTCTTTTCCAGGCTATTACCCCCTACACCGGCTATATCCTCCTCCTTTCACTAACACCACCTCTTGAGGAATCGAATCAGTTCTTCCCTGTCTTCTACAATCAAGTCTTTTGTCCTCTTTTCCTAGCACTGATCACATCTTCCCACATCCCAATCTTGGATCACTTCCAACATCCAGTGCCTTCCTTTCAATTCACATGCTTCTGAATGGAGCTGGAGAAAATCATACTGACTAGGTCTACTAAAATTGACGTTACGTGATCTCAACTTGCCTCTTACTGCAGCAGAGCAATTGTTTTGTACATCCACGCACTATCCTACTTATCACACCAGTTATTTCAAAACTTTTCATCCCTCTTTTAGCATTGTATGGCACCCCCTCTCTTCACTTCTTTAGCTCAGCTCTGTGCATCATACTTTACTGAGGAAACAATGGAGACTATGCTCCAAGAGCTCCCTCTTCTCCCCTCCTCTTCTCTAATCTCTCATCATTCAGATGTTTTCCTCCACTACCGCCTCCTTCACCCCTATTTCATATGAAGAGGGAGCCCTTCTTGCCAAGGCAAACCCCTCATATGCACCTTTGGTCCCATCCCATCCTGTCTTCCCTAGTAGATTGCCCCCACCATCATCCTTACTCTCTCACTAATCTTCAGTCTCTTCCCCATCTACTTCCCTTTCCTACTGTCTACAAACTCACCCCATCTCCACCATCCTTAAAAAAAAACGCTCTCACACAGACCCCAGTCATCCCCACTATTGTCCTATTCCTCTACTCTGCTTCCTAACTTTCTGAAAAAGCCAGCCAGACTCAATGCCTCCACTTCTTCTCATCCCTCTTAATTTTAACCTTTTGCAGTCTGGTTTCTAACCTCACAATTCAGCTGAAATTGTTCTCTCCAAGGTTACCAATGACTTCTTGATCAGCATTTCTAATGATCTTTTCTCACACCACATCCTTCTTGACCTCTCCACAGCCTTTGACACTGCTTAGTGCAGGCACTTCATAAATGCTTGTCTACTGCCTGCCTGCCTTCCTCTTGGACATCTCAAACTGGAGGTCCTGGAAACATTTCAAATCCAACGTGTCAGAAACAGAACTCATTTTCTTTCCCCCCAAGTCTCCCTTTCTTCTGAACTTTCCTATTACTGTCAAGAGCACCGCTATCTTCCCAGTCACCTGGGCTCCTAGCCTTGGTGTCTTCCTTGAGTCCCTACTCCCACTCAGGATATGTATCCAATCTGTCGCCATGTCTTATCACGTCTACTTTCACATGTCTTGCACATGTTCCCTTTTCTTCACTCATACTGAAGCCATCCTGGCTCAGGCCCTCATTATCTCATGCCTGGACATTTGCAGTAGCCTTGTGGTTATTGGTAATAGTCTCCCTGCCTCAGGCCTCTCTCCATTCTAGTCTATCTTCCACTCAGCTGCTAAAGGATCTTCCTAAAGTGTCTACCAATATCATCTTCCATTTAATAAACTCCAATGATTCTCTATCATCTCCAGGATCTAATTTTTTTTTAAAAAATCCTCTGGCTTTTAAAGCCCTTCACAATCTGGCCCCTACCTACCTTTCCATTTTTTCCTACTTCACACCAGTCTCCATATTCTAGAATCCAGTTACCCTGGTCTTCTCACTGCTCTTCATACAACACCCCTCCTGACTTAGTGCCTTTGTCCTGGCTGTGCTCCATGGATGGAATGCTCTTCATCTTCACTTCTACTTGCTAGTTTTCCTGGTTTGCTTCAAGATTCTGCTCAAATTCCACCTTCTTCAAGAAGCCTTTTCCAGCTCTGCACCCCCACCACACTACTGGTGCTTTCCCTCTGAGGTTCCCTTTAATGCTTTCTGTATATATCTTATATATTATACATATTATCTCTCCCCATTAGAATGTGATCTCCTTGAGAACAGGTATCACATCTTGGTATCCCCGGCATTTAGTACATGGGCTCGGCATATAGGTGGCAGTGGGAGAGAGGTCTTGGAACCCCTTGGTGATGTATAGTCACTGGAACAGGACTGTCTCTTGCCTAGCTCCAGGGAACTTGACTCCCCTTTACGATTGGCAGACACAACCAGCAGAGGATGCAACTTTGGACCTGGAATAAGGGGGGGGGGCCTGTGTTCAAAATCCAGGCACAAATACTTATCAGATGTGTAACCTTGGGTAAATCTCTTAACCCAATCCTATCTCAGTTTCTTCATCTGTAAAATGAGAGTAATAATAGGGCCAACCTCCCAGCATTGTTGTAAATATAAAAAGAGATGTTCGTGAAGCACTGTTATTATCTTTAGGGCAGCTAGGTGGTGCAGTGGCTACAGCTCAGGGCCTGGAGCCAAGAAGACTCTTCTTGTGTTCAAATGCAGCTTCAAATACTTCCTAGCTATGTGACCCTGGGCAAATCACTTAACCCTGTTTGCCTCAGTTTCTTTACCTGTAAAATGAACTGGAGAAGGAAATGGAAAATTACTCCAATATCATTGCCAAGAAAACCTCGGATGAGGAATTGGAAACAACTGGAAAATAACCAAACAATAACTATTATTATGGAGAGGATTGCCACAGATATTAAACATTACATATCAGCTTTTTTTTACATATTAATTATTTTTGCTGGATTTTTTTCTTGTGCCTTTTTCCTCCTCCTCTTCCTCTTCTTCCTCCTCCTCCTCTTCCTTTTTCTCCTCATCCTCCTCCTTCTTCTCCAAAAATTATTTGTCGTAAGGGAAGGCCCTTTGGGAGCAAGAGGAGAAGAGATAGAGGGGGAAACCTAGACAAAATATACCAACAAAAATCTATTTTTGGAAAGAAAGAAAATTCCTGCATTTAAGAAGCCTCCAATGATCTCCTTGTTGGCTACTGAGACCAAGTTGAGAGAAGGGAGACTGACTGATTTTTTTTCTCACTCCCACCCCAGCACACACACAGGCAGTATACCTTCCCCACTTTTGTGTATGTTTCCTCTTGGGATTTTTGTTTTTTCCCACTAGTACCTTTAGGAGGTAAACCCACCATTTGTTTGTTTGTGGAGAAAAGGGCTGGAAATAAATCCATTGCCTATTGGTTTTCCCATGAATTGCTTTATTGTATTAATTAAATATTTTCCTATTTGATTTGTGGTTCTTTCATCTATAACAGAGAATGTTTAAACCATAAAATGAGTTCCCAAAATACTCCTTGCGAACATGGAGATAGATGGGGACCGAGATTATGAGGAGGATTATATGAATTACAAATAATGACAACTCATATTTTTACAGAGTTTGGGGTTTAAAAAAAGCTTTCTTCACAATAATTGTATGAGATGGGTTGTGCAAATGGTATCATCCTCATTTTATAGAGGAAGAAGTTGAGGCTCATTAAGGTTAAGAGATTTGCCCGAGTTCACACATCTAGCAAATGGTAGAGCTACCTAGTGAGGTGCAGAAGGGCAAAGACCATAGAATCTCAAAATTAGAAAGGACCTCAGGAGTCACATAATGAAAACCCTCTCTGATATAAGCAGATCCCTCTACAATATCCCCAACCAGGGGTCATCCAGTCTCTACTTGTATAGAGAAGTCTTCGTAGATAACATGGAACTCAACCTGGGTCTCAAGAGGTAGGTATGATTTGGTCATAGAAAGCAGATAAGGTAGAGCATTCTAGGCAGGAGAACACTATGTACAGTCATAGATTACACACAGAGGCTACGCCCAGAGGATGGTGAAAGGAGCTCAGGGGACAGTGAAGGGACTAATTAGCTGAAAGTAAGTTTCATGGGGGAAGTAGTAAGGTAAGGTAGGGGGGGTTATAGGAAAAACTATTGTGAAACCAGGATGTCATATACAGGAATTTGGATCTGCCCTTACAGGCAACAGAGAGCCATTCAAGATTTTTGTGCAAGAGAATGGTATGTGTTAAGAAGATGAATTTAAAAGCAGTCAGTAAGAATGGTTGAAGAGTAGAGAGACTGGAGGTAGAGATTCCAGGTAGAAGCCTGTTGCAATAGCCTGGGAGAGATGTGATAAGAACTGATTTAGAGTCATGTGGTGAAAATGGAAAAGGAAATGGTACTTGAGAGAGATTCTTCCATGGAAAGATTAGGCAACAGATAAGAGACCAGGGGGCAAGCTAGGTGGTGCAGTGGATAGAGCCCTGGACCTGGAGTCTGAGTTCAAAACCAGCCTCAGATACTTACTAGCTGTGTGATCCTAGGCAAGTCATTTAATTCTGTTTGCCTCAGTTTCCTCATCTGTAAAAAGGGCTGGAGAAGGAAATGGTAAATCACTTCAGTGTCTTTGCTAAACCTCAAATGGGGTCAAAAAGAATGGGACAAGACTGAACAACAACAACAAGAGACGGGAAATGAATGAGAGGGAAGAATCTAATACCTCTCAACTTTCTAGTCTGGGTCACTGGGTCAATAGTTGCAGAAACCGAGGAGCCCAGAAAGTGAGCCAACTTGGAAAGGAAGAAGATACGTTTCATTTGAGGAGACAGGACCACGTATTTTTGCACATGACCAATGTGCACTTTTGTTATAAAGGTTCTGTTTTTCTTTTTTTTTTCCAGAGGTAGGAAGGAAGTAATGCCTAGTTAACTGAAAATTTGAATTAGAAAAAATAAGAGGCAAGGCATATATGAAGCAGTCATGAAATGTAGATTCATGAAGTTTCAATGGTCTCCTATTGCCTCTAGGATAAAATACATACTCCTCTGTTTGGCATTTAAAGCCCTTCTTACTCTTTGCTCAGTTGTGTCCAAATCTTCATGACCCCATTGGGGATTTTCTCGGCAGAGATACTAGATTGATTTGCCATTTCCATCTCATGCCAATTTTACAGATGAGGAAACTGAGGCAAACAGGGGTGAGTCACTAGCCTAGGATCACACAGCTAGTAAGTGTCTGAGGCTGGATTTGAACTTAGGAAAATGAGTCTTCCTGACTCCAGGTCCACTGCTCTACCCACTCCTCCTTATCTTTCCTGGCTGATTAAATAAGACTCTATCCCTCACACTCTAGCCCAACTGGCCTGTCTGATGGTTTCTGTAGAAGGCATTCCATCTCCCATCTCTATGCTTTAATATGGATTGTCCTCCATGCCTGGAATGCTCTCTCTCCTCACCTCTACTTGTTGGAGTCTCTATGTCTGCTCCCTATGGGAGGCCTTTTCTGATTCCTCGATCAGGCCTCTAGAATCACTTTGTATGACTTCTCCGTCTAAGTGTCATTTCCTCACAATAAAATATAAGCTCTTCCAGAGCTGTCACTGTTTCATTTTTGTCTGGGCATCCCCCATACCCTGCACAGTGCCTGGCACTTAAGTACTTTGTAAATGCTTACTGAATACTCATTACACATTAAAAGATACACTCATTAGACTGAATGCTCCTTCCACACAACCCCCCTCTCTCCCCACTCTGGTCTCATCTGTCACCAATCTTTCCTGCTGTAAATATTGATCACCAGCTTTTTTTTCCTAGAAAAGAGTCAGGGAAGGCATTAGATTCACAGAGTATCAGAGTGGGAAACGGCTTTGAGGTCAGCCAGTCCAACAACCCATCCAATGACTGGGGATTTCTATTTCCGTTTTACAAAGAACTTGACAAGCATTTTCTAAGGGGTTCCTCACATGGTCACATCCTCACACCCTCTGAAGTAGGTGCTAAAGATATTTTCATTCCATTTGGCATACGGGGGAAATGAGGTTTGGAGAGGGTAAGTGATTTGCCAAAGTCACACAGCATTTGATATGAGATTCAGACCCATCTTCTTGATTCCTAGTCCAATGTTCTATCCATTATGCCCATGGTGTCAAACTCAAACAGAAACAGAGGCCACTAAGTCCAAACATAAGGACCCCTGTGGGCCACATATTGGCTTAATTTTAAACTGTAGTATTATCTGTGTTTTATTATACTTTTATTTATTTTATTAAATATTTTCCAATTACATTTGAATCTGGTTTGGGCCACACTGGAGTAGTGTTTTGAGTCCAATGTGGCCCCCACTGCAGCCTCTGCCCTACAGCACCTGATCTCCAGTGGGATAACCCTCAATATACTGTCCCTGCCTCTCACTGGGCAGATAGTCTGCCTAAATCTTAGCAGTGGCCTTAAAGGCTCATGACAAAGATGTAGCACCCTTCAAGCTGGCTGAGCCCTGTAGGATCAATTCTGTCCACCTCCTGTCTCAGGTTAAGATTATACCCAAACTAAGCCCAATAGCTGTGAGTCTTTCACATCCTCCCAGTTTTTCAGGGTAGGAGAATGGATATGCTCCCTCAGGCTTCATTTTAAAGTTCTATATCTCTCTCAAGGGTACCAAGGCATTGCATCGTAACATGGCTTCACCTATCTCCAACTATTTTATCCACATTTTGTTCTAAACTAGCATTAAAATACTGTGTATTGCTCTTTTTTAAAGTATTTGCCATCTACTTAAGCTTTTGTTTCCTTGCCCTTGTTTGCCATGGTCTACTAACCACTTCCAAGGTCATACTTCCATGTTACTTAGCAATTTCATCAATCAGGCAGCTAATAACAATTTATTAAGCACCTACTATGTGCTAAGTGCTGAGGCTACACAGAAAGGGTTAAAAAAATCAGTCCCTGCTCTCAATTGTAGCTCCCAATCTAATGGGAGAGACAGCATGAAAACAACTACATGCAAATGAGCTCTCTATATACAGGGTAAATTGGAAATAATTAACAGAGGGATGGCTCTAGAATTAAGAAGAATACAAAGCAGTCAATACAATGCAGCCTACAGTGTACATGTTGGGAGGGGGAGGCGGGGAGGAGGAGGCGAGGGGGCTCAGATATAAAGTTTAGATTAGTGATCATCCATACTTTAGCCCCTTACTAACTTCGAGTTACTACAGCAACCAAACACCAACATGGAGAACTCTAACACACAACACTGAATGAGGATTCAGTTCAATCCTACAAAGAGATCTTAGACATCTACTATGTGTAAGGCAGAGAAGGATATCTGCCCGGCCTGGAGTCAGGAAAACTCATCTTCCTGAATTAAAATCTGGCATCAGATACTTACTAGTTGTGTGACCCTGGGCAAGTCACTTAACCCTGTTTGTCTCAGTTTTTTCATCTGTAAAATGAGCTGGAAAAGGAAATGGCAAACCACTCCAGTATCTTTATCAAGAAAACCCCAAATGGAGTCACAAAGAGTCAGACATGACTGAACTGACTCAACGACAACAACAAAGGGAGAAAGTAAAAATGTGAAAAACAAAACAGTCCCTGTGCTCAAGGAGTTTATACTCCACTAGAATTACAAAATAAATTGGTAGGCAGTGAGTGGTATTGGAAAGGTTCTCGGGGTCTGGAGCCAGGAGACACATATAAGGGCAGTGGTGTAACCTGGAACAAATCCCGTTATTTCTCTTGTCCTCACTTTCTTTATCTGTAAAATGAGGGAAGGTGGCCTAGATCATCTCAAAGGTTCCTTCCAGCACTACAACCTAACATCTTTTTAAAAATTTAATTCAATTTAATTTTTATTTTCAGTTCCTAATTCTCTCCTTCCCTCTCCCACCCATTGAGAAAGCAAGACATACCTACATCCTATCATCTTTAAGCTATAAGTGACCTTTGGGATAATTTAATCCCCAATTCCTCCCCTGCCCCACCATGTCCCTGGGGCGGGGAGGGGGGAGAATCAGTTTTTTTGAAGAGGAGAAAAATGAGATAGAGAAAAGTGCAGAGGAGACCAAAGAGATGAAGTGATTCATCCGGGTTATTTAGCTATTAGCAGAAGGACTAGAACTATAACCCAGGTGTCCAGACCTTGTGCCCACTGTACTCAGGCTGGACCCTCCCTGCCCTGTCTAACTTCAATCTTTCCTGCTGCCATGGTAAATCCATCTCTGCCCATCCTGGATGCAGCGGAAGGGTCTTCCCTCTTAGAGCAACACATTCAGACATGTTAGAAGGACCTGAGTTTCTAGAGAAACCGATCATGGTTTTTCCCTTGTTAGTGAAACTGGTCATCTCCATAGAAAGGAGCTGCCCACACAGGCACTGGGCTCCTGGGCGTTGCTGGGGAAAGCTGAGTTTTCCTTGCCCCTGTGTAAGCTGTACCTTTTGTTATAGTTCCCCTGCCAAGGAGGTGCACCCAGAGAGAGTCCCTACCCCCACCCCTGTAGCCTGGGGAGGGGAGGGGCAGTGAGCAACAATTTACAGTATACTTACAGTAAGCAGATGAAAAAAAAGTATCTCTAACTGGCAGGGCAAAAAAAAAGTTAAAGCAATTCTGGGATGTTTGTCAAGTTCATGGTAAGAATACAGAAAATTCAAACAAAGCAAAACAATCCTGGGTCATGTTGGGCCAGCCCAGGCTTGTGGGGCCTATTTTTGAAAGTCTGCAAAAGTGGCAGGAAATGATTCTCGGGAGCTGCGTTCTTCTATAGCATCATCTCTGCTTTCACAGCTGTAGACAGATGTGGGTCCTTTGTCAGCCAGGCTGGAGTTGCAGCTTTGCCTGTTTCCGGCATTGCCTTTCTTGGTGCATCTTTTTGACAGGGCCAGGAAGACTGTGTTCACTGAGAAATAAAGGCAGTGTAGTTTGGTAGAAAGGGCCCTGGGTTTGGAGTCAGGAGGCCGAGGTTCAAATCCTGGCTCTGATACTCCACTCACTACCTGTCTGACACTAAGCAAGCCTTTTACCCCTTCAGCCTCAGTTTCTACATCAATAAAATTCGAAGTTTGGACTAGATTACCTCTGAAATCCCCTTGACTCTAAATCTCTGACTATGGTAAAAGAGAGATTGGGAAACGGGCTGAGGGCTCAAATCCTAGACAAAAATTCATTTCCATCTGCTCGATGGACCTCTGCCCGCCATGTTTGCAAGTCACCTTGGCACTCACGTGCTGGATTTGTGCTATATTCAGTTACATTTGCATGCTCCCATGTACTGCTGGGAATTCTATTTCCTCAGTGTTTGTCTTTATCTAACAAAAGAGGCAAGAAGGCAACAAGCCATTTATGAAGCATTTACGTGCCCATTTGCTAAGGGTTGGGGACAGAGATACGAACAAAAAGAAAGAGGGTGTCTGCCCTCTATTGGGGCTTACATTCTAGTGGGGAAAGACAATGTGCAAGAGGAAGCTGGGGTGATGATACCTACTCAAGGGGGGCAAGGTATCAAAGTCTAGAAAGTCAGGATTGATGGGAGGGGAATGAAGATTGACCTGCCTGGGGCCCTGCCCCAAAATGGAGACCCTGGAAGAAATTTGCCACTGGGAGAAGGATTCTGGCATAGAGGAGGGGTGTCCCATTGTGAGAAGGCCACAGAGATGGTTGGATGTTCAGGGTGAGGAAGTTTCAGGCATCGAAATTTCTTGGATGAGACTGTAGCTGAGGCACGATTGAAGTCCAGAAAGTCAATCAGGAAGGGTATAAAGGTTGCCCAGCCTGAGTCCTTTTCCAAAGTGGAGGCCCTAGAAGGAACTCACCAATGGGAGACTGGAAAGTCCTCAAGGGAAGGAACTGTGACTATCCCATCATTTTAGGAGGTCTCTGAGAACAAGGACTATGTCTCCCCCATCAAACCAAGTATTCCCTGAGAGCAAAGATTGAGTCTCCCTTGTTGTTCTTGGGGATCCCTAAGGTAGAGATCAAGTGTCCCCCATCTGAATGACAGCTCCCTGAAGGCAAGTACTGGTGTTCCTCCACATCCCCCAGTCCAGAACTCTGCACACAATGAAAATTCATTCAGATTTGGTTGATTAACATGGCTGGAGTCCAAAGGAGGGGACACATCGGATTCTCTTACTATAGGAGCATTGTTGTATCAAGCAACTCCTGGGGAGAACCCGAGTATTGGCACCAGGCACAAAGCTTGTGAGTGCTGTCGTCTGTCGGGGCAAAACAGTCATTTCACAGTTTTCTTCCCACAGAAATTCCCTATAAGTAGGAATAATGAAAAGACCCCTTCAGGCTCACATGAGGAAGGTAGAGAAGGGAAGGGAATAAGTGTTTTTATTTATGTCTTCATTCATTCGTTTGTTTGTTCATAATGCCTACTATATGCCAGGCATCGTGCTAAGTGCTTTCCAAATAGTATTTCATTTAATAATAGCTAACATCCACATGTTTCTTATTATGTGCCAGACACTGTGCTAAGCACTTTATATTAATTGGCTTCTTTGATCCTCACAATGCTGGGAGGTAGGAGCTATTCTTAGCCCCATTTTATGGATGAGGAAACTGAGGTAAATAGGGTAAAGTGACTTGCCCAGGGTCATACAGCTAGTCAATTTCTGAGGCTAGATTTGAACTGAGATCTTCCTGCCTCCAGGCCAGGCATTCTCCCCTCTGTACCACCTGGCTGCCCTGCTATCCTGTTACAGGTCTTTTTATCCTCATTTTAAAAAAAGGACTTGGAGGATTCTGGAACCTCAGAGTAGGAAGAGGTGTTAGAGACCCTCAAGGCCTGGGGGTTTTAACCTTCTTTGTGTCATGGGCCCCCTTTGGCAGTCTGATGTCTCTTATGGACCCCATCTCAGAATCATGCTTTTTAAATAATTGGACATCATGCTAAATTTCAGTTTGAAATTATTGAAATAAAGATTTATTTTCTTCCCCTTCCAAGTTCCAATCTATAAGGAAATCTCAATACAGACCCCCAAGGGATCTCAGTTTAAGAGCCCCAATCTAGTCCCACCCATCCCTGAGCAGTGATTCTCTCTACAACTCTCCCCTCCCCCAAGAAGCAGCTATCCAGCCTTTATCTGGAGACCCCCAGTGATGGGGCAGCTCCTGCCCTCCCCACTCCCTGAGGCTGACTTCTCCGCTCTGGGATACTTCCAAGTCTTCATCTCAAACCTTTCCTTCCATCTGCCTTTTCATGACTTCCAGTCATTGTCTTTTGTTAAGTGTTCTAGAGCCAAGTAAAACAAGTTGGATCCCTCTTCGCTTGGACAGCCCTTCAAGTACTTGCAGACAGCTGTCACCTGTCATGTCCCCTCCTGCCTCCCAAGTCTTCTATTTTCCAGGGTAAACATCAACTATTCTTCACCCGACATTATCTCACGGTCTGTCACCATCCAGGTTGGTCTCTTCTAAATACTCACTAACTTATCGACACCCTTCCTAAACTGTGCTGCCCGAAACTGAACACAACAAGTCAGATAGGATCTGCCCAAGGCAGACAACAGAGGTACCTCCCAAATCTTGGCGTTATGCGTTTTTCTTACTGTGAATTTCTTCTCAATTTTCTATTATCCTATTCTATTCTATTCTATCCTACTATTCTATTAGCAAATTTCTATTCAAACAAAATTAAGAATTGATTAAAAGTGTTTGTAATAATAAATGTTAAACACACAATAAAAATGGGGTGACAAATATATTAATACATTTTTATTTGTAAATATATAGATTTAGATTTATATATAAATAAATTATATCTAAATGTATCTAATTTATAAAATAAATATATTAATGCATTTAAATGTTCATATTTCTACTTTATAAAATAACAACCTATAATAATTTATTGATAATTATATCATATATTATATAATTAATAATTATTAATAATAATAACCATTTATAAGTTTAATGAGCTTGATTTTTTTTCTCACCAAATTTCTGAAAATCTGATGTCAAAGATAACAGTTCTGTTCTGTTCTTTATCTTCTTAAAATAAACTTTTTATTGTGAACTTTTTCTTTTTTATCATTACTTTTTAATTTAATAGTATCTTATTTTTCCAGTTACAAGTAAAGACAATTTTCAACATTCTTTTTTTGAAAGATTTTGTGAAATTCTTCATAATCTATTATGAAGTCATCGACGAATATGAATATGTCCATATACAGAAACACAGAAAAGAAAATAGTATGTGGGGGGCAGCTAGGTGGCACAGTGAGTAGAGCATCGGCCCTGGAGACAGGAGGCCCTGAGTTCAAATCCGGCCTCAGACACTTGACACATGTACTAGCTGTGTGACCTTGGGCAAGTCACTTAACCCCAATTGCCCTGCCCCCCCCGAAAAAAAACCAAAGCCAAAAAAAGAAAATAGTATATGAAACTGTGAAACTACCACGTTATTGCTTTGTTAAGTATACATCAAATTTAGCATGCCAATAATAACCCAGTTCTTCTTGCTTATGTTCCCTTCTGAACTCCTCTGTTCTCTTCTGGGTCTATATGTTCCCTTTGAGGCAGCCAAAAGTCTCACTCCCTCTCTTGGCCACCATAACATGCACTTAACTCAAATACTGAATTTTTGTATTTTCCTAAAATCCTCAGATCTTTTTCAGAGGAGCTCTCATCTATCTATGCCACCTCCATTTTGTAGTTGTGTGGTTGGTTTTTTGAACCCAAATATAAGACTACACATTTCTCCTTATTGGATTTCCCCTTATAGATTTACCACACTGTTCTAGTCCTGAGTTTGGCAAACTACTGCCCACGGGCCAAATCTAACTTACTGCCTTCTTTTTTTTTTTTTTTTTTTTTTTTTTTGTTTGGATAGCCCACAGGCTTAGAATGGTTTTTATGTTTTTAATGAAATTCTTAGCTTACGGGATGCACGAAACAAGCGGCGGGCCATATCTGGCCACCAGGCTGTAGTTTGCCAACTCTTATTTTAGTTTAAGATTCTTTTCAAGAATGAGATTGTCCTCCATTTTGTAAACTATCACTCCTAGTTTTTTAAATCATCAGCAAATTTTGTAAGCATGATGCTCAGTGCATTTTTATCAGCCGAAGTCGTTGATAAAAATGTTCGACAGGGAAAACAGGTTCATCCTTTGCTCTCGTCATGTGGACAGCTAGAGTACTCCCCTGGTATCTCCAAAATGACAAAAAAGACAAATAGAGATTCCTGGGGCGCTCTCCTAGAAACTTGGATCCAAGCTAGCATCAAATCATTAATAGCTCCTCTGAATTTTGTCATTCAAGTTTTTCATCTTATTCTTTTCATCTTATTCTGATGGGAAAACTGGGGCCCAAGTGCCCAAAGTCACACAGCAAGTAAGGAGTGGAACCAGGGCTAGAACCCAGGTTTTCTGATTCCTAGACAAGAATTCTTTCCTCTACACCATGCTGCCTTCATCTATCATAGCAACAGTAGCATCCCTGGCCTGGTCAGCGTCTAGTTTCTCTTATCTCCAGAGTGCAAACAATTCCCTCATTGTACGATAATAGGGATCTGTCAGAAGGGAGGGCAAATTTGCAGGGTGGCACAAAATCATAGGCTCAGAGGTGGGGAACTAGAAGGAATCATAGAGCTCATCTAGTCAAACCCTATTATTTTAAAGTTGGAAAAACTGAGGCCCAGGAAAATTAAGTGACTCGCCCCAGTTCACACAGTTAAGTATCAGGGGTGAGATCTGAACCTAGGTCCTGCAGCTACACGGTCAGTGTTGGCTTTACTCTACCATGTACCATACTGCCTGCCAAGAAGAGATCAGGCAAAATGCTGATGAAAGGTCAGGAAGATGGGGATCTAGTACCAGACACAATCCTTGGTTCCCTTATTTAGTCTTTTCTCTGTGGCTGTGTTTCTCTTCTTTCCCCTTTCTCTGATCTTCCCCATGGTCCGGCCTCTTTAACTGTTGAGTTACTATTGCAACCTGGATTTCAGATAAGCTTGGTCTCATGAGAAGGAAAAAAGCATCTGGAAATACATGGACAAACAACCGACCTATCACTCCAATACAGAATCATCTTTGGGACTATAAAGTTCTTGCCTTGAACCTAAAAACAATGGAACATTAAAATAGAAATCCATTCTGACCTAAGCTGTCCCTAGAAATAGAATTCCTCTGATTTAATGCCAGAAGGTCAGCATAGTAAATAACTAGTGACCTAGACTTGGAACCAATAAAACCCAAATTCCAAACCTCCCTTTGACACTACCTTTGTGACTTTGGGTAAGTCGTTACCCACTGAGTAATGGGTAAGTGGGTAATGGGTAAAGACTTTACCCACTGGGTAAGCCTCTCAGCCTTAGTTTCATCCTCTGTGAAATCGGAGTAATAATGGTGCCTACCTCCAGAGCTGGCATAAGACTCAAACGAGACAATACATGTAAAGCATTTTGCAAACCTTAAATTGCTATGTAATTGTTAGCTATTACTATTTGAAGGGGAAAAGAAGAAAGAGTTTTTCAGCATTGATTCCTTAGTGTCTGGTCATCCCTCGCTCCTATCAGGTGGACAGCTAGAGAGCTCCACAGGTATCTCCAAAATGACAAATAAGATAACGTATGTAAAGCACTTTGCAAACCTTAAAGAATTATATAAATACTAACTCTGCCAGGAGAAATAGAGGAAGATCTCCAGCATATGAGTGGACCCGCTATGGTGAATTTATGGGAGGCCAATGAATAGAGTGCCAGGTCTACAGGCTGGAAAACCTGTGTTCAAATCCAACCTTAGACACTTGCTAGCTATGTGACCATGAACAAGTCACCTAACCTCTGTTCGCCTCAGTTTCCTCAATTGTAAAATGGGAATAATTACAATACTACTTCCTCCCAGGGTTGTTGTGAGGATCAAATGAGATAATAGTAAAGCACTTAGCACAGTGCTTGGTACATAGTAAGTACAATAGAAATTTTAGCTACTATTGTCATTATAATTAAAGTGGCCAGGCATGGATGAATTGTGATCTGCTTGGTTGGAAGAAACTTCTAAAAGGATGAAATCACTGATCCATTTGAGTCCTGAGGGTAGCGATGCTGGCTCCTGGTGATCACTACTTTCTTTTACAATCAGGGCATTCCTGGAACCTTATTCTTTGAAGAATTTCCATAATGCCTTAGAGACCAGGAGACTGAAACAGCGATTTAGGAAAACAAGAGAGATTTCACCTGTACACAATCTGATTTGCCTCACATCCCACACTCTCCTACTGATGATTTTAACCCTAGTCCACCATACTTGAATCTCATTATCTTCACATCCTTTCGCTCCTGACTTTTTAAGAAACTGTAGAGTTCCCTGGCCTCCATGTCTTATATTCCATTTGCCTCCACTTGGCTCCTGATTCAGTCTTTCCCAGATAGGGGTATTCCCCTCTAGAGTCAATGCCATCTTTCCCATCTGCAACTATTATCACTACTCTTTCCCTCGAAGACTAGCTCTCCCTTGGGGCATCCAGGGAAGTACCCCAGCAATTATAAGTTCAGCCCCAAGTCTAAGTTTTCCCAACACCAAATATGGTAACTTTGAAATTTCCAGCCCTAAGTCTCCCATCCCTGGTTCCTGGAAGGATGGGGCAGGGACATGATGGCGGTACTGATGAGCAACATGGGACTTTTCAGCTCTCCCTGCAAAAAGACAGAACAAGAGTCAAGCCCAATAGTGACTTTAAGAAAATTTGGGTCTCATTCCCTCCAGCTATGACCTTGCCTAGTCCTCTCTACCCTCATATCCCCACTCCCTATTCTCCAGTTGTATATTTGCCCTAAGGTCACTGGGTCCGGAGACCAGTGGTTGCAAAAAGATACTGTTTACTTCTCATGCCCTCATGCTCAAGGGGGTCACTAGTTTCCTAAATTCTGTAGGAGTTGAAAAAGCACATGGACAAGCAATGGCTGCTACCTTCATTCTCTTGGCACTGGGGTATAACCTGCAATGATTAGCAAATACTGCAACAGGTCAAGCTGTCATGCCCCCAGCCTCCAGTCCCTGACTCAAATGATCTCTGTCAATCAATCTAAAGGCATTTTAAAACCCTTAATATGTTACAGGCACTGTGATAGTTATTGTCTTTAGGCTACAAAGTATTCAAGGGAGAGAGATTTCACAACCTCTCTTAGTCACTTCCAGACAGGAAGTTTTCCCTTTTGTTTAACCTAATTCCTTTATGTTAAACCTTTCCACTGAAGAGTAAGTCCATTTCCTCTTCTTCTGCCCACAGGAGAATAGAAGCAAATTTTTAAAAAAATAAAGTAAAAAAATGGAAGTAAAATAAGTCAGGAGACCTGAGTTCTGCCTGTGAAAGCCATAATCATAACTCTCTGACTTTCCATCTCTTCAATGGCAATGATAGAAATAACTTGTACTGTCTACCTTACAGGTTGTTGTGAGGAAAGTTCTTTATAAAGCATTAATATGAACCATTAATGTTGTTAGTTCATCATCCTCTGGAAAATAGCCTTTCTTTGGCTTAAAAATGGTTATTCAGATTCCTGAGTCTTCTGTTCCCAAGCCTGAGCATTCCCTTAGATTGTTACAGCATTTATCATAGTTTATTATTATATTCTTAACCACCAGGTGGTGCTGCTGATCAATAACCTGATTCTACTCAAAAGCAATGTTCAGCTGACATGCTTGTTTTCATGATTATGCATCCCACACAACTAAGTAGAAATGCTAGGGAAACTCCAAGATCTCTACATTTTTAAGGGAATAGAAAACGGCTGTCTAAAAGTTCTAACTCTCTCCGGATGGTCACTTTTACTCATTAGTCCAAGATGTGTTCTTAGCTTTCATTGTGTCATAAACCTCTTTGGCAGTCTGATGAAGCCCAGAGACTTCTTTTCAGAATACTGTTTTTATATGCAGAAAATAAAAGACATAGATAAATTATTTTTAAAAATCAATTGTACTGAAATATAGGTATTAAAATATTTATAAAAACAAGTTCATCTTTTGAGTATGTACAGGTCTGGGAGGGGATCCTGTGAAAGTTACAGCTAGCTGCCCAT
This sequence comes from Phalanger gymnotis, assembly GCA_028646595.1. Taxonomy (NCBI): domain Eukaryota; kingdom Metazoa; phylum Chordata; class Mammalia; order Diprotodontia; family Phalangeridae; genus Phalanger; species Phalanger gymnotis. The sequence goes on from CM053626.1 coordinate 251,729,766, forward strand.
GTTGCTCCCCCAGAGGGTATCCCAGGCCTCAAGGGAGCCAAGTGTGTATGAATTACTCCTCCCCTTAACCCCTCACATGCAGAGTGCCAATAAAAGGCTCAAGGTCTAAAAAAAAATTGGGCCCCAGATTAAGAACTCCTGGTCTAAGGGATGTTGTAGATGTGAATCCAATCAGAATCAACTCACTGGCAAAATATCATCTCTTCTCTGAATTTTCTAATGCCTTAACCATGTGACTTTAACATAATGGAGTTAACACCCCAAAGAATGGCCAAAATTGTTAGCATACTGACTACACTTTAACATAATGGAGTTAACACCCCAAAGAATGGCCAAAATTGTTAGCATACTGACTACACTGTTTAACTCTCTCCATAAAAACAATTAAAACAACAAAACAATACATAAGTAACATTTGGTTACACTGTTATAGGTTCTTCTATCCCTGGGGTCTGTTAATTTTTTTAAAAAAAATTTTGATAACTGTATTTCAATATTGGTTTCCTAACCCATAATCCTCTGTGTGTGTGTGTGTGTTTATTTAAAAACATTATGCTGAGAAGGGGGTTTAGGACAGATTGTTGAAGAGGTCTCTGACATATACAAAGAAAGTTAAGAACCCGAAGTCTAAACCCAGGGCGTCCTCAGATATTACAAACCCTGAAATTTTATCGAAGATTCAGTTTTGTTCATTTAGTTCTTGGCTTCTGCTCCTTCTGTGAAAAAACAAAGGAATATACAACATCTACAGTTCCCAATTGATTCTTGACTCATGGCATCTGGTAGGGTTTATCATTAAACCAAGACTCAAGAACACTGGAGATAATATCTGACTTAGCTCCTCCTTCCAGCATGGGTCAAGAACTCAGGGCCCAGTGCAGACTCATACATAGCCAGTGCATAGGTGTGAACAGAGCATGTAGTAGGTGGGCCAGCACACTACAAAAGATTATTCCTACCCGCTCCTGAGGCAGCTAAGTGGCAAAGTAGGTAGACAGACCCCTGGGCTTGGAGTCAGGAAAATCTGAGCTCAAGTTTGATGGTGGACACTTACTAGTTGTGTAACTCTGGCCAAATCGCTGTACTTCTGCTTCCTTAAGTTTTCTCAATTATACAATAGGGATAATAAGAGCATCTACTTCCCTGTGTTGTCATGAGATTCAAATGAGGCATACAGGAAATATTTAATTTCCATGTTTCCTCCTGCCCTGGAGAAGAAAGCACCAAGGACAATGCTCTTGCAGCTAGGCAGCCTATGTTCTATGTGTATCTTCAAGCAATGCTTTTCTAATCATGGTCTTAGGAGAGAAAAAGACTCAGTGGCAGTTTCCAGCAAGAAGAGCATGCTGCTTACTTCACATGTATAATTGATATTGTATTGCTTGCCTTGCAATGGGTGGGGGAAGAGCTGGATGGAGGGAGAGAATTTGGAACTCAAAACTTTAAAAAATGAATGTTAAAATAAGTAAAAGAGGAGGAGGAGGAGGAGGAGGAGGAGGAGGAGGAGGAGAAGAAGAAGAAGAAGAAGAAGAAGAAGAAGAAGAAGAAGAAGAAGAAGAAGAAGAAGAAGAAGAAGAAGAAGAAGAAGAAGAAAATGATGCCATTGCATCCTGGCATCCCTTGATTCTTTCAATTCCCATCTCCCCTGGCCAAGAGGTATGCCTCAGCCTTTCTGTCCCTCTAAGTCTTAATCTCACCCATGACTCTTCCCCTAGGTTGCCAGTTTTATCACTTCTTCTTACACATTCCTTTCTTAATCCTTACCAGGCAG
>CM053626.1:251739611-251765850 GCA_028646595.1 Phalanger gymnotis
TACCACTCCTAGGGTTGTATCCCAAAGAGATCACACAAGTGGGAAAAGGACCCATGTGTACAAAAATATTTATAGCGGCTCTTTTTGTAGTAGCTAAGAACTGGAAATCGAAGAGATGCCCATCAATTGGGGAATGGCTGAACAAGCTGTGGTATATGAAGGTAATGGAATACTATTGTGCTATAAGAAATGGGGATGATATGGACTTCGTAACAACCTGGAAGAACCTACACAACCTAATGCTGTGTGAGTGGAGCAGAGCCAGGAGAACATTATACACAACCACAGATATATGGATTCTGTGATGACTAACCCTGACAGACTTTGCTCTTCTCAGCAACACAATATGCAGAGACAGCTCCAAGGGACTCATGATAGACAGTGCTATCTACATCCAGAGAAGGAACTACGAAGTGTGAATGCAGATCAAGACACACTTCATGCTCACCTTTTTCTGCCCACCCCCTTTTTTTTTTCTCTCTCTCTTTTGTATTTGTTGTTGGGTTGTGTTTTTGGTTTTATTTTTGGTTCTGTTTCTTCTTTCTCATGATTCATTCCATTGGTCATAATTCTTCTCCACAACTTGACTAGTGTGTAAATTAATTCAATGCCAAGTTACACATGGAAGTTATATGGGATTCCATTCCGTCTTGGGGAGGGAGTGGGGGAGGGAAGAAAATCTGGAACTCAAAATTATGTAGAATCGTGTGTTGCAAACTAAAAATAAAAATTAAAAAAAAAGAATTTAGGAACCCTAGAACTTGGAAATGGAAGAACTGAGAATTACCCACAAGTTAATCCCCAGAGTAGAACTGCCCCTTCTCAGCATCACTAGTCTCTCGCTTGTGCTGTGAAAAGGAAATATGAAGACAGAAGAAGGCAACCGGGAACCGGAACGTCCAGCAATTGACCTTTCGGGCTTATTTGGACAAAGCCAAACCCCATGTGCTTCTCTTGCAAGTCCTCTTTTCACACTCCTGGTTAGGAGGGTGGGGAAGTAGTAAAGAGAATTCTCCTCCCTTGACACATATATTCTGTAGCTCTCCATGTTTAAGCGGGGTCAAGGAAAAGAAAGTGAAAGAAATAAGTCATTTCACAACTCATTCAAATAGGACCCTGGGGTAAGGCCTTCCTCTGAAAGTGATCTCTTGTTTACTCTCAGTCACTCAAGTCATCCTGGAAGCAGCCCAGTCATTGGCAGCCAATCAGAGGATTGTGTCCACTCCTCAAGGGACTATGGGTCCTAGGGGAAGTGTCCCTGGAACAAAAGTCCATGTCCCATGATCTCATCAAGGTAATAGGGAAGAGGAGATGGGAGTCATCAAATTAAACAGAGGCTCCCTAAATTATCCCCCACTTAAATGTCTGTAAATTAATCTAGGAAGAATGGACATTTTTGCTATATTTTCTTGACTGTGAATCTCACCATTCCAGGAAAAGTTGTGAAAAATTATTCTCTTTGAGATTGAGGACTTAAGGAACCACTCAAAAGAGATGCTTTTCAGTGGCCTTACTGCTATTTCTTAAAGTCCTTGTGTATCTTGGTACAATGAAAAGAGGACTGGAGTCAAAGGGCCTGGGTTCAAATCCTGCCTATGATGCTTACTATTTGTGTGACCTTGGGCAAATATTCTGAATCTCCCTGAATGTAGGTTCCTCATCTGTAAAATCAGAAGGTTGGACTAGATGGCCTCTGAGAGTCCCTCCATGATCCTATGATCAACCTATAATAATGGTAAGAAAAAAAAGGATTGGGAATATCATAATATCTTTTGCATTCTACATAGAAGAACTAAGGGGGATTGGCTGTAGGATGCCCTGGACTGTATGCTGGGCAGTCAGTGGTTCTCTGTCTTAAACCTACAAAATAGGTGCTTTTAGATCCCCATGGCCAAGGAAGTTAAGGAAAGGAGAGTCTTCATTTGTCCAGAGGAATTCTACGCCACCAGAGATTTCTATAGCACCATCCACTTTTCAGTGGCTCATGGAGAAAATGGTGGGTGATGTGTCCCTCCTTACTGATGCTGATCTATCTGAAGGACCACACTGTTTTGGGGAGGCAGGAAAAGGGTGAGAGGAGAAACTACTTAAAGTATTAGACTGGAAGTTGTTGGCCTGAAACTGTCAATTAACAATCAATCCATTGATCAATATTTATTAAGCACCTACTATGTGCCAGGCACTGGGCTAAGTACTAGAGATACAAAAGACAGTCCCTGCCCTCAAGAGCTTACAGTTTAATGGGGAAGATGACATGAAAGAAATATGTATTGAAAGCAAACTAAATATAAGATAAATAAGAAATAATTAAAAGAGGGAAGGCATTGGGATTAAGAGGGGTTGGGAAAGACTTTCTATAGTGTCACCATTGCTGAGAATCTGTCAATCAATTGACAAGCATTTATTAAGTTGCTATTATTTATGCCTCTATCAGGGATACAAAAACCAAAGTGAAGTAGTTCTTGCTTTCAAAGAGATTACATTCTATTGAGGGAAGCAACGTGTGTGTATGTATACATGAAATAAATGCAATGTAATAGGGGAAGGAGGACCTTATCAGTTAGGGGGATCTGAAAAGCTCCATGTAGATGGAGCCTGCCACTAAATTTTGAAGGAAACAAGGGATTGTAAGAGTAGAAGTGAGGAAAGAATGCATCCAGGCATCAGAAACAGCCAATGCAATAGCGCAGAGATGGGAGGCAGAGTGTCCTTTGTGAGGAACAGCAATTTGTGAAGGGTTTTAAAAGCAAAACAGAGCATTTTATATTTGATTCTGGAGGTCATAAGGAGTCATGGAAGTTTATTAAGTGAGGGAGGGGTGAGTAACATGGTCAAACTTGTGCTTTAGGAAAATCACTTTGGTGGCTGAGTGGAGGATGTAATGGAGTAAGAAGGAAATTGAAGCATGGAGATGAATGAGCAGGCTACTACACCAGTCCAAGAATGAAGTGATGGGTGCCTCCACTGGGGTGATGGCTTTGTGAATGGAAAGAAAGAGATGTAAACATTGTTGTTCATCCTTCATACTTGAAAAGAACCAATGACATCACCATGCTGGGGGCTGTGTTGACTGTGGCTGATCAGTCCAACATGAGCTCAGAAAGCTCAGAAAACCACAGTTTTAGCACAAATAGTTCATTTGAACATTTGGGATGGAGATGTCTCTAGATTTGTACATCTCACTTTCCTTTGTGCTACTGAGATTCTACTTTGCTCATGGAGAACAGTGCCTTCCTTGATGTGAGCACACCATGCTCTGCCACCCTATGCCAGCTTCTCCCATGTCCCACAATCAATACTAAAGTTCTTCAGAGAGACTTTGAGAGTATCCTTGTATTGCTTCTTCTGACCTCTGTGTGAGCACTTGCCTTGTATGAGTTCTCCATAAAATACCCTTCTGGGTAAACACATGTTTAGCATTTGGCCAGCCCATCAGAGTTGCCCTCTCTGAAGCAGTTTGACTGGCAGTTTAGCTCAAGAGAGGACCTCAGTGTCCCATATCTTATCTTGCCAGGTAATCTTTGGAATCTTCCTAAGATAATTCAAATGGAAGTCGTTCAATTTTCTGGCACAGCACTTGTAGACTGTCTAGGTTTCACAGGCATACAACAATAAAGGCAGCACAATGACTCTATAGACCTTCAGTTTGGTAGGCAGCCTAATACTTCTTGTCTCCCACACTTTGCTTTGGAACTTCCCGAACACTGAACTAGCTCTGGCAACTCATGCATCAATCTCATTATCTATGTGGATATCCCTGGGAAGTATACTGCTACGGTAAGTGGACTTATCCACAGCATTCAGAATTTCTCCATTTACTATAACCAATGATTCCACATATGAATGGTGCGGTGCTGGCTGATAGAGAACCTCTGTTTTCTTGGTGCTGATTGTCAAGCCAAAATTAGCACAAGTGGCAGAGAATTGAGCTATACTCTGCTGCATCTCAGCCTCAGAGATTGAGTGCACAATAATCTTAAGAAAAAAAACAAGCACCAATTCTCCCTCCACTTTAGTCTTGGCTGGTAGCCTTTTCAAGTTAGTTTGCCATCAGCATGGCAAGTGATCTGATGTCATTTTCATCCTTGTTGAAGGCATTTGACAACGTGAAAAACATAATGCTAAAAAGGGTAGGAGCAAGCACACACCCCTGCTTCATTCCACTGGTGACTGGGAAAGTGTGAGGGCATCATCCTTTATCCAGAACTCATGCAACTATGTCATCATGAAACTGGTATACAATACTGATGAACTTCTCCAGGCAACCAAATTTCACCATGATTTTCCATAAGCCCTCATGACTGATAGCGTCAAAGGCCTTGGTCAGGTCGACAAACATCGTGTATAGCACATTTGCTCATCTGGGCCAGAAAACTCTCAAACATCAAGATTGGTTTGATAAAAACAACAGGAAAATTCAGAAGCTGCTTAAGAAAAAACAAGAACTTCACAGGGTTTGCCAGCAGGACAGTTTATCTGTCTCTAAGAAGGCAGCATTTAACTCTATCAAAAGTAAAGTAAAAGCAAAGCTTGGAGGAGTGCAGGCATCTTGGCTGGATGAGAAGACAGATAGGATACAGTTTTACATTGATAACCATCCAAAGCACTTCTATGATGCGTTGAAAGTTATTTGTGGGCCAGCCCAACTCAACTACTCAGTGCTGAGAGAGCCGCACCTCTCAGTGATAAGGACATGATTCTGGAGAGGTGGCTGAACACTTCCATAGTGTTCTCAACAGACCATCACCAACCAATGCTGAAGCCATTGACTGTATACCTCAGACTGAAGTCAATCCCTCTCTAGCTGAACTTCCAAAGGACGAAGAGGTTTTGAAGGCCATCAGGCTCCTCTCATGTGGCAAAATGCCTGGTTGCTGATTCTATTCTGAATGAGATTTACAAGGCAGGGGGTCCATTGCTCATACAGAAGCTGACTGAAATCTTCTGGGTTATATCACAAAAGGAGGTTATCCCCAGAAGTTCAAGGATGCTTCCGTTGTCCACCTCTGTAAAGGTAAAGGAAATAAATTGTCCTGTGATAATCACAGTTATTGCTGGCAAGATTCTTGCCAGTCTTCCCTAATTAGCTGATCCTTCACCTGAAAGATGGTCGTCCACCTGAGAGCCAGAGTAGTTTCAGAGAGAGCCAAGGAATGGCTGACATGGTGTTTGCTGCCCAACGATTCCAGGAGAAATGCCAGGAGCTGAACAGAGATCTGTATACAAGATTCGACAATCTGCCAAGATGTACACAAGAGACAATGTGAAGGTAGAAATGCTAAGACTTGGTAACAGATTAGATGTGTGAAGGTGAGTATGAGGAAGGAAAGAGGGTGATGTTGAGGTTGTAGCCTGGTTGACTAGGGGGATGGTACATTCCTCTACAGTAATATGGAAGTTGGAGGAGGGGGAAAATGTGAAGGGAAAGAATGAGTTTTGATTTGTATATGCAGAGTTTGAGATGTCTAAGACACATCCAGGTCAAGATATCCAAGAGGCAATTGGTGATCTGAATCTGGAGCTTAAGAAAGAGGCTAGGGCTGGCTATATAGATCTGGGAATCATCTGCATAGAGATGGTCATTGAAGCCAGGAGAATTAATTAGATTACTCACCATAACAGTAGACAGCGCTTAGCAAAGTGCCTGGCACATCACAGATGCTCTGTAAGTGTCATTATTGTTATTAGTAAGCAGTGAGGTTGGAAAGGTTGGTTGGGAACAGCTTGTGAAGGGATTTAAATGCCCAACAGAGGAGTTTATATTTCATCCTTTCAGTAATAGGGAGCCATTGGAGTTGACTGAGTAGGGGAATGATGTGGTCAGATCCATACTTTAGGAACATCACTTTGGCAGCTCAGTGGAAGACGGACTGAAATGGGAAGAGACATGAGACAAGGAGACCAATTAGAAAGCTGTTGGAAGAGTCCAGGTAAGAAATGATGAAGGTGGGGAAACGGTTTTCTGAGTGGGTATGTGATTTGGCCAAAGTGACAAACTAGGGCAGCTAGGTGGCGCCACAGTACACAGAGCACCAGGCCTGGAGTAGGAAAGACTCATCTTCCTGAGTTCAAATCCAGCCTTAGACATTCAATGGCGTTGTGACCCTGGGCAAGTCACTTAACTCTGTTTGCCTCAGTTTCCCCATTTGTCAAATGAGTTGGAGAAGGAAATGGCAAACTACTTTAGTATCTTGGCCAAGAAAACCTCAAGTGGGGTCACAATGAGTCAGACACGACTGAACAACGACAACAAAGTAATTAGTTGCAGAGTTGAAATCTGAACTCAGGCCTCCCAACTTCTGGCCCTGTGATTTTTATTTTTCCTTTGTACCTCCATGGAAATGATTGCCTATTCTCAACTGAGCCTTACCATGCTAAGACTTCAGGATTTCCTCAGATTCCCAGGCCACAAACAGAAGAGATCCAGATGTTTCTGCCTATGAAATAATCCCTACTTCCTATGTGGTGGAGGCCCATGAGCCCCAGATGTCCCTGGGGCTGGAAGCCGCTCCTCTAGCCTTGTCTTGAATTTTGTTTCTGCTGCCTCACCCAGGGAGACAGTCATTTCCTTCTCAGATCTTCACTCCTGGTTCCTCAACCCTCTCCTCAGGTAAAAGGAAGGTCCAGACAGTGGGTGGTCTGATCCTTCCCCTCATACTATATGAACAGTCTCAAATCCATACTTTTGCAGTCACCTCACTCAACATTCTCCCCTCTACTCAACACTTACCCAAATCCTACCCATCTTTCAAGGCAACTGCTAAAGTCTTACTCCTTCATGAAGAATTTCCCAGTGGCGTCATCCTATAGCAATTTCTAAGTCCCTTGACCTCTTACTGTGCTTATTATTCAAAGGATAATAGGGTGAAGGGGAGAAGGGAAACAAACATTTATTCATTTCCTCTTTGTGCCAGGCACTATGCTAACTAAGTACTTTACAAATAATATCTCCTTTGATCCTTACAACGACCCTGGTTTTGTTATTCAGTTGTTTCGGTCCTGTCCAATTTTTTGTCACTCCATTAGGGGTTTTCTTGACAAAGATACCGGAGTGGTTGGCCATTTCCTTCTCCAGCCCACTTTACAGATGAGGAAACTGAGACAAATAAGGTTAAATAACTTGTCCAGGATCTCACAGCTAGTAAGTGTCTGAGGACGATTTGAACTTGGGAAGATGAGTCTTCCTGCCTCCAGGCCCAGCACCATGCCACCTAGCTGCCCATACATCCTTGGAAGGTAGGTGCTATTATGATCCCCATTTTATAGTTGAGAAAACTAAGGCAGATGGAGGTTAAGTGATTTGCCCAGGGACACACAGCTAGTAAAAGTCTCAGGCTAGATTTGAACTCAGGTCTTCCTGACTTCAGGCCCAGTCTTCCATCCACTGAACCACCTAGCTGCCAAAAAAAAAAAAAACCCTGAAGAACATAACACCTTAGAAAACAGAATAGGCCAAATGGTAAAAGAGGCACAAAAATCCACTAAAGAGAAAAACTCTTTAAAAAGCAGAATTGGCCAAATGGAAAAAGATACACAAAATGTATAAGCCCAAATCAGTCATATTGGTACTTACTCAGCCCTGCTATGTGTAGTTACTTAGTATTTCCAAATAGTTAGTTGGTCAATCAGCCAACAGAGAGTAAAACTGACATGATCAAAATATGCAGCATTCATTAGACCATAGTACAAAATTGGTTGGGTAGGTAGCTCTTTATTTAATTGAATCAAACACATAGCTGTTTCTCTATTCCATTAGTTCCTGAAATTCTGCACGGGTTGCAGAAAAGATAGAAGCAGAATCTTGTTGTCTTTAATTCTAGTAGAAGGTAATGCTTCTGAATGTTTCTCCCAAAGAGCATTGTATTTAGCCTGGGTGATATTTTTTAAATTAAAACAAGATCCAACTGTGAAGTGCCTTAAAGTTGGTCATAAGAGTTTGAGTTTAATGTGATAGAAAATAGGGAACTGTGATTGGTGGTGGTGGTGTTTGTCCTTCATTCTCAAATAGGACCATGGCATCAGGAAGATGATACCATTACTTGCCAGTGAATTGGATTGAAGTGAGGCAGAGCTGCACAAGGTCGCCAGCCTCACTTCCACCTCTGGAGCCATCTGGGTCTAGTGGCCAGATATTCATCAGGACAACTAGAGATGGGGCCCTGGAAGTTATTAGAGAAGAAGCAATATGATCACATGATGAAAACTATTTGGGGAGATTAATCTGGCTGTAGTGTAAATGACAGCTTGGAAGTGGTAAGACTGGAGGCAGAAAAAATAAAAGAGCTATTGTCAGGAATAGGAGTGACCACAGCCTTAAAAAAAAATCACAGATTGCTAGAGCTAGAGGTCATTTCATCCAACTTCCTTGTTTTATAGATGAGGAAAATCCCCTCATTTTATACTTTGGGGCTCAGAGAAGTGAATTAACTTGTTTGAGCCCCATACAGCTAGAAAGTATCAGAACCAGGATTCAAACACAGATCTGACTTCAAATCGAGTGTTCTTGCAACTTCTTTTTTTTTTTTTGGTGGGGGGAGGTAGGGCAATTGGGGTTAATTGACTTGCCCAAGGTCAGACAGCTAGTAAGTGTATCAAGTGTCTGAGGCTGGATTTGAACTCAGGTCCTCCTGACTCCAGGGCTGGGGCTCTACTTACTGCACCACCTAGCTGCCCCAACCTCTTTCAAACTAAGTAACTCCTTATACTTGAGTCAAGACAGGAAAGTGACAGGACATTCTAAATGTAATTCACCTTCACTCTAAGTAAGCTGAGATGAGTTATAGACATACAGCATGGCGAAAAGAAGCCTGGACTGGGGGGTCAGAAGACACTCCAGGGTTCATATTCTATCTCCGATATTAACTAGGTATGTGAACATGAGCCAGACATTTAACCTCTCTCATCCTCAGTTTCCTCGTCTGTGAAATGGGGATGATAATAATATCTATGCCACTAGGTTGTTGGAAGAATCAAATGAGATTGTGTTTATTCCAGAAATTATTTCTCCTCACAAGATCCTAGGAGTTAGGGCTGGGGTTTACTCTCTAGGGAAAGAGCTACACATTTGAATAGATGCTACTGAACAGTAGTGGGGAGGAGTTTCCATGGGAATAATTGAGAAGAGGGGAAAGTCATGAATCCCAGAGGCACAGATAGGTTCTTGGAGCTGATATCCTGGCTCTTCCTCCTGGCTTATCCCACAACCTGTCCAGACGGTGGCAGCAGCCTCTGAAGATTTCTCTAGGCAGCAGGAGGTTGGCTCAGAAACCTCTTTGAGGCTAAAGGCAGAGGTGCATAGGAAAAAGTGCCCTGGCTTTTGTAGCAGAGGACCAGAGTTCAAATCCCTGTCATCCAGGTAGAAAGCAGCAGGGGCAGGAATTAAACCCAGGTCTAAAATTCACACTTCCATGGCATCTGAGGCTATCCAAGACATCTTCCCCACTGTGACAACAACGCTGTGAAGTTTGACTATTGGTATAAAGATTATTCTCCGCATTTTATGACATATGGTCAGATATGTGCTAAACCTAGCTCATGTTGTCCGGGAGAGTGGATTGTTTAATCTTCAGGGTCAGCATTTACACCTTTGAAATTGGCAAACACTATAAATCAGGGCTTGAATTATTGTTTTGTTGATTATCTAGATTTAATAAAGTGATGGAGAAAATGAGAATAACGCAGATTAAATTTAAAGGTCTGTCTTAGGTACATTGTTTTGCCGAAGAGCCAAAAACTTTTTTCATTTATATTATTTTTTACTTTAACACTTTCTTTTTCCCAATTACAAGTAAAAACAATTTTTAACCTTCATCTTTACAATTTTGGGTTCCAAATTCTCTCTCACCCTCCTTCCCCTCCTCTATCTTTGAGAAGGCAAACAGTTTGATAAAAGTTATACATGCTCATGCAAAACATATTTCCATATTAGTCACGTCATGAAAGAAAAAGCAGATTTTTAAAACACCAAGAAATATAAAGAAAGTAAAATAGACAGTATGCTTCATCTGTATTCACATTCTCTCAGTTCTTTCTCAGAGGTGGACATCGTTTTTCATCATAGGTCCTTCAGAAATGTCTTGGATCTTTGTGTTGCTGGGAAGAGCTAAGTCATCATACAGTCATCATATGATGTTACTGTTACTGTATGCAATGTTCTCTTGGTTCTACTCATTTCATTTTGCATCAGTTCATGTAAGTCCAGGTTTTTCTGAGAGCATCCTGCTCATCATTTCTTTCTTTTTTTGGCAGTAAAATAGTGCTTTAAGGTCAAAGTGGAACACCCAACAGAACATGTTGGGAACAAACCTTTAAAAAACACAAGTATTTTACACTCCTGCTTCCCTGTGATATTTCCACTCTAAGCCCAAATGCTGATGATAATTCCCTCCTTCTGGCCAAAACTGAGGCTGGGAATGACCAGATTTGGAAAAAGAAAACTGCCTTTCAAGAAGTATTGCCATCCAAGACCCCATTCCCTTGTCCATTACACACAGATCAGGCACTCTAAAGATAATGGAACCTGGAAAAAATGGGCAAGGCTGGGCTGGAGAGAAGCAGCTGTAAATCATAATTTCCTCTGGCCAAGTAGAACAAATCCTGGTCTTTGGAATAGGAAAGGGTAAACTCCCCATCCCCTTACCTTCATGGCCTCTGAGGGGCATCTGGTAGACCTAGCCCAGGTCCACTCAGAAGGCCCCATCCTGCCAAGGCTCAGAAGCAGAGATGAATGACAGGTCTATGGGTTCCCATGCACCCCAGGCCTAGAGCTCCTCATAGTCTCCACCCCCATGTCGTTTAGAGGCTATGCCGCTCATCATTTCTTAAAGCATAATAATATTCCATCACAATCACATACCACAGCTTGTTCAGCCATTCTCCAATTGATGGGTGTCTCTTTAATTTCCAATTCTTTGCCACCACAAAAAGAGTTGCTATAAATATTTTTGTACATATAGGTCCTTTTCCTTGTTTTTTTTAATCTCTTTTGGATACAGACCTAGCAATAGTATTGCTCAGTCAAAGGGTATGTGCAGTTTTATAGCCCTTTGGCCATAGTTCCAAACTGCTCTCTAGAATGGTTAGATCAGTTCACAACTCAACCAACAGTACATTAGTCTCCCAATTTTCCCCCATTCCCACATTTATCATTTTCCTTTTCTGTCATATAAACCAATCTGATAGCTTGAGACGGTACCTTACAGTTATCTTAATTTGCATTTCTCTAATGAATAGTGGGCATCGAGGTGGTACAGTGGATAGAGTGCTAGGCCTGAAGTCAGGAAGACTCATCTTCCTGAGTTCAAATCCAGCCCTGAGACACTTACTAGCTGGGTGACCCTGGGCAAATCACTGAATCCTGTTGGCCTCAGTTTCCTCATCAATCAAATGAGCTAGAGAAGGACATGGTGAATCACTCCAGTATCGCTGCCAAGAAAATCCCAAATGGGGTCATGAAGAGTCAGACACAACTACAGCAACTAAAGGACAAAAAATCAGTGATTTACAGTATTTTTTCATATGAATATAGATAAGCCTTGACTGTTTCATCTGAAAGCTGCCTGTTCATATCATTTGATCATTTATCAATTGGGGAATGATTCATATTATTATAAATTTGACTCAGTTCTCTATATATTTGAGAGATGAGGCTTTTATTGGAGAAACTTGCTATAAATTTTTTCACAATTTTCTGCAGAAAGCCAATTGTGAAGCATTCACTTACACGCCCGTGAGTAACCAAGAAGCAGAGAAGTAGCACATTGTGCCATCACACACGAGATCACACAAGATCCCAAGGAATAAATGGCCAAACTAGGACTCAAACCCAATTTTCCTCTCTCCAGTCCTCTGCCCTATCCCATATTGCTCCTTATTTAACACTTCTGAGTCTCGGTTTGGATATCTGTAAAGTGAGCTCTAACATTTCTATAGATCCATAAACTTTGGATGGAGAGATAATAAGCAACTAACCTAAAAATTAGCCTAGTAGCCAGGCCTCGTGGTACTTTGCCTATAATCTCTGCTCCTGAGGGAGGCTGCAGTTGGTGGATCTCATAGTGTATGTCCTAGACCCAGCACCAAAATGGAGAGTCCCTAGGAGAGGATGGTCACCAGGCTGCATAAAGTGGAGCAAACCTGCCCAGGTTGGAAGAGAACAGGTCAAAGCCTCCAGGATGGAGCAGCAACGGGAGTGGGCCAGTGACGCACTTCCAGTCTGGGCAAGACGGAAAGACCTAGTCTCAAAGCAAAACAAAACATTAGGAGAGTGAACTCTCAGAGGGAAAAGAGGTATTAAAGACCTCCAACCCAATCTCCTGCCCCATGTAGAAGTCTCTCTCAGATTCTCATCCAACCTCTGCCCTAAACATTAGAAGTGACTGATTGAGACTCTGTAGGCCTATGTAAATTACATGTAAACTGCTTGCAAATTGCTGCTCCCCTCAACTCCCCCACCTCCCCCACCATCTAGGTCCTATAGCTGGATATTGCCTTGAATTTACAAGACAAATTAGGAAGAATTTTCTACCACTTTATGTGGAGATGAAGGGGGAAAGTTAAGAAAGGGTGACAAAAGAGAAAACCAATACTATGCAATTCAGACTTAGAAAGGGGAAATTTCAATGAGCTTAGAATATTTCGGCCTAGATCACACTCTTTCTGGTAGCCAAGGATGGCACAGTCCCCCAAAGTCTTGCAAATAAAAGCACTTATCTACTTTTTGGTTTAGGTATTTTGTATAAAGTCTTTTTGAGACTGTCAGAAGGCAGCTCCTATTAGTCTATAGGAAGAACTAACTCTCCTACTTTCCTCACCCCTCTCCCCTCCACCATGCACAAATACCCAGCCATGCCCAAGAGGGAGCACCAGGGCCTTGAGACCAAGGCATCTCTGGTTCAGCACCACTTTCAAGTCACCCAAGCATCCATCCCCCTTACCTGCTTTGTTCCTTGCCAAAACAAGACGCTGACATCAACATAAACTTGTTTTTGAAAGTAGACACCAGTTATGACTCAAATGACGCACATATACAAGTTGAAAAGGAGCCTTGGGTACACCTCACCTCCTTCCGTCTGCAGACAGTCACGTTCAGAACTCTAACCACACAGTTAATTCCGAAAGCCCGGGTTCCTCCATCACACAATCAGGAGGCCCATGGGAGGGGAGGTTGGGCTTCTTTCTACCTTTCAGTGGGGATTACAATAACAACAACAACAACTCAAATTTCTATAACTAGAAAGTTCACAACACTCCTATGAGTAGTTGGTACAAGTATGAGTGTTCCCATTTTACAGATGAAGAAAATGAACTCTGAGAGAAAAAGTGACTTGCTTGTGGCCACATAGCTAGTCTATGTTGGAGCAAGATTATGAACCCAAATTTCCAATTGTTTCAAGTCCAGCAGCTAGACTTGTTTTAAATTAATTTTTAAAAATTGACAACCATTTAATTTCTCTCCCTCACTGCCTCCTTTTCCTTCCTTCTTTCTTCCCTCCACCCAAATGAAAAGGAAACAAAGCAAAACAGAAACCTCTAGACTTTCAATTCTGTTACACTGTTTCTAAAGCTCTCAGTCTCTCATGTCTTCTCCTCCTTCTCCTCCTACTCATTCTTCTTCTTCTTTTTCTTCTTCTTCTTCTTTTTCTGCTGCCACTGCTTTTTTATTGACTTCTTGTTTTTACATCAACTTCATTTTTGAATATATTCCTCTTCATCCATCAAGCCACTCCAGTAACAATAAATAAAAACCCAAAGAGGAGACCAAAATGAGTTCAGCAAAACTGGCCAACACATCAAACCAATGTTCCCCTGCTTCTTCAAAGAAAGAAAAAATATGTTCTCATTTCTTCTCCCTCTCAAGTCATCTTTTTGTTTGTTTTTAATAAGTTTTTATTGATATTTTCTGCTTCTTACATCATGATAGTATCCTAAGCATTCCCCTCCCAGAAACATACCACCCCATATGACAATAAGCATTTTTTGGAAAGGAAAAAAAGATCAGCCTAAATTGATGAATATCATGAAAAAGTCCGCTCCCCCAAAAAAGTACAATGTATAACACCTGTGGATCTTCTGCCTCCACAGATGGGTGGATTAGGGGTATTTTCTCTTCATATCTCTTCATTTGAGTACCACTTGATCTTTATAATTTTGTTGCATTTAGTTTTGATTTTTTGGAGTACGGCTGTTTTTTCCATTTACATTGCTGTTGTCTCTATGCATATTGTTTTCTGGGTTCTACTACCTTCACTCTGCATCAGTTTACGTAGATCTTTCTATGCTTCTCTCTCTTATGACACACATCATTTCTTACAGCACAGTAATATTCCATTACATTCATGTACCACATTCCCCGATTGATGGGCATCTGCTTTCAATTCTTAGCTATTGCAAAAAGAGAAAAAAATGCTGCTATAAATATTTTGGAGTTCCTGGGGACTTTTTTCTTATCAATAGCTTTCTTCCTCCCAAGTGACCTTAATCAGACCAGCCGCCAGCCCAAGAGAATAACTACATATGTACAAGGGGCTCTAGACCACAGGCCCAATATCAGATGGGCTTTGGAGCAATCCTTGCCCTGCCAGGTCCCTGTGAACATGTCCTCTTTGTCCTCATGGTCAAAGCCTTTCTCAAGCCTCTTCAGGTTTCCTATTTTTCTACCTTCCTGTATACCCCCTAGAGAGACCTAGACAAAGCAATCATCCTCATTTTGGTGGCTTACATTTCCCTCTCCCTCTCTCTCCCTCCCTTTCCCTCTGCCCCCTTCTCCCTCTCCCCCTCCCTCCTCTGCCCAAAGGAAAGTAAGTATATGTCGATGGCTGAAGGCTTCCTCCTTAACTCTGGGTTTACTGGCTAGATTTCTTTCTCAAAAACCAAGCCTTAAACCCAATTCACTCTGGAGCTCATAGGTTGGACAATAGCTCCCTTCCCTCCTAGCACAGAGTGAATGTAAATACTAAGTAGTAACTGTTTCTCTTTTGGCCAGGAACCCTGAGGATCCTTCCCCAAGCAATTTTATTTTATTTTAGTTTAGTTTAGTTTAGTTTAGTTTTGATTAAAGGGGCCATCCCTTGATTAACTTCTTAAAGAGACCTATTCACTGAATGGGCTTTACCTCATTCAAAGTGAGCACCAGAAAAAACCTTATCCTGAAAGGTCCAGAGTCTCCCAATGCATCCTGGGCCATCTCCAGTCCTCCTGGTGAATATCAGGTACTGGACCCAGGTGGCTCTGGAGGAGAAAGTGAGGCTGGTGACCTTGCACAGCTCTGCCTCACTCAAATCAAAGTCAACTGCAAGTCATGTCATCATTTCCCTGATGTCATGGTCCTCCTCTCCAAGAACGAAGGACAAACACAACAACAACAACAACAGCCTTAGAGGAAGGAGTTTGAATCTGTATAAGGGGAAGAGGGAAGATAGGTGGCACAGTGGTTAGAGTAGAGCCTGGGCCTGGAGTTAGCAAGATACATCTTCCCGAGTTCAAATCTGGCCTCAGACACTTACTAGCTGTGTGACTCTGGGCAAGTCATTTAATCCTGTATGTCTCAGTTTCCTTATCTTAAAATGAACTTGAGAAGGAAATGGCAAACCACCGTAGTATCCTTGCCAAGAAAAGCCCAAGTGGGGTTACCAAGAGTTGGACATGACTGATACAACTGAACAAAAATAACAATAAGGGGGAGTGAAGTAGAGCTGGGGGCAAAGCCCAGTGGGGTGAAGGTAGGAGAGGAGTGGAAAGACAATATGTGTTTTTCTTTCCTTTTTACAATTTTATTCATGGAGGGGAAGGGTTGTGTGATCTGTCACATTTCCAATGAGTCTTAAAATTTACTGAGTCAGGAGATTCCTAGTCGTACCTCTATCAAGCCCTGCCAACTTTGTGGAAGTTAGATCCAACCTGAATGAGTTCATGCCATCTCTGACAATGGAGGCTCCCCCAGGAACTAGCCCAAAAGCCCTGTGAGGTAAATAACATAGATAGCAGAATGCCCATTTTATAGATGAGGAAACTGAGGTATACAGAGATTTAAGCAACTTACCCAAATTTAAGTAACTAATAAATGACACAAATGAGATGAGAATTGAGACCCTCTGATTTCAAATCCAATGCACTTTCCACCACACGGTGAGTTCATTGTCTGATTTCAGGACTAGAGCAAAGGATTGTTGTGCCCAAAGTAATACAAACCACGCTCGGGGGCACCAAACATGCCTCCAAATCAACTTATTGAAAGGAGGGGTACTGGGTGAGAGGATAGCAATGTCAACAAGGGAGGTTGTGATCTCAACTCATACAAAGCCAGTGGCCTTGCCATCTGTGGTTCCTCCCCACAAACATAGTGGTGATATGATCCCACAGGTTTGTGATACTTCCTTCTCCCTTCTATGGAGAGAGAGCATAGAGAGAAGTGGGGGATAAATATGGATATGTGTGTGTGCATAAGTGTATATGAGTATGTGCATGCCATTAGTGACGGGGGACCTACTTGCCCCGGGTTGACAACACCACCATAAGCACCCACTCCTAACACCTTCACACTTTGACAGAGGGTTGTTGTTGTTTGTCCTTCATTTTTGAAGAGGAGCAGTGACACCATGGGGTGATGTCTTGACTTAGGCATGAATTGAAGTGAGGCAGAATTGCACAAAGTTGTCAGCCTCACTCTCTCTTCCAGAATCATCAAAGTCTAATGGCAAGACAAAAGTCAGGAGGACCGGAGATGGCCCAGGATGCAGCAGATGACCTTGGTGTCTTGAATGTCTGACAATCTCTTAGCACCTGGCCCTTTGACACCCCTTGCCTGGGGCTAAATCTCACCTGCTTTCGCCTTGAAGAAGGTATGGCAGATGTTAGAGATTTCAAGCACCACAGACAGAGTGGAGGGGAAAGGTAGGTAGGATGGGTAGGGGATATTAGCCCTCACTCTCTCAAAACCTGCTGACCCAGTCCCTACAAGACCGTTGATATATGGTCTCAAAATGGCACCAAACTAGGGGACTCTGTGGCCTCCCCACTCTTAGCATCCAGCAAAGGTGATACCACATAGCCCCATCATAGTGCTACATTTCTTCTCTTTCTCTACAGCAGAGACCCCCAAGACCCCAAACAACAAGGAGGGGTAGGCAGCATGTAAAAGAGAAAGATGGAGCCTTGGTATACAACTGTCAGAAGGAAACATATGAAAGGCTATTGTTTCACTGTTGATGAAGAATTTCAAGTGTTTTCAGTGATCCCTAAACTTAGCACCCTGAGACAAAGCTCCAGTTAACCCACCCTAAGTCCAGTACTCTTTCCAATAGGCTACAATTCATTTATTGTACCACAACTATGTACAAACACTATGTTAAGCTCTGACAAAAAGAGGCATAAGATGTGGTCCTAACCCTCGGGGCACTGACCTCTAGTTCACGGGAATCGGTTAAATGGTCAGACTCTTGTGAAACTTTCATCACAAAATTGCAGACTTCACAAGACTCCTGACTTTCACTCCATCATGGCAAGGGGGGGGGAGGGGGAAGAGAAGAGGAATTTTCATAGTTTTGCAATTGCATTTAGGCAATCAGAAGAGGTACACATGATACTCAACCCTTCCCATTCCTTGTCTCTTAGATTACAGTTCTATAGCCTATCAAAGCCCCGTCCTCAGGTGAGAAAGGTGGCTCATGGCTAATGAAAACTGGAAGTGACACCTTTTCCAATGAGAAACCCTCCTCTGGAATCCTCTCTGGTGGAAAGAAAAATGGACTTGGAATCAGAAGCCCTGGTTTGGTTTAAGTCCCAGGTTGGGCACTTATTGGTTGAGTCACCATACTCAAGTCACTTCACATTTTTGTCTCTCTGCCTCAATTTCCTACTCTCTGAAATGGAGGTAATGATACTTGCATTAATCAACCAACAAGCATTTATTAAGTGCTTCCCGTGTGCTAGACACTGGAGTTACAAACAGAAAACAAAACAAGCTCCTTTAAGGAGCTGGTATTCTAATGGGGGAGATAACATGCAGAAAAATCAGTACATACATACAAGATAAATGCAGAGTAAGTGGAAGGCAGCCTTAGAGGAGAAGGCACCAGCACTGAGGAAACTAGGAAAGGTTTACTGCAGGAGATGCTCATTCTCAGACTTGCCGTGAGGAAAGTACTTTGTAAACCTTGGAGCCTTGTGCCTCTTGGCTTGAGGCATTTTTCTCTGCCTGCCTCCCATGCTTGGAATGCTCTCCTCCTCTGCTCTAACTGCTGACCTCCCTGGTTTCCTGCATCCTGGACCATCTCTGGTCATCCTGATGAATATCAGGCCACCGGACCCAGATGGCTCTGGAAGAGAAAGTGAAGTTGGTGACCTTGCATAGCCGTCCCTCACTCAAATCAAAGTCAACTGCAAGTCATGTCATCATCTCCCTGATATCGATGTCCTCTTAAAGAACAAAGGACAAACATGACAAGTCCCTTCCTTAAAGAATTCCTAAAATCCTACCTTCTACAGGAAGCCTTAGCACAACCTCTTAATTCCAGTGCTTTCCCTCTGATAATTAGTTCCTATTTATCCTGTATATATCCTGTATGTATGTTTGTATGAATATATATTTGCCTGCATATTGTCTCCTCCATTAAATTGTCAGCTCCTTGAGAGGACTGTATTTGCCTCTTTTTCTATTCCCAGCACTTAACACAATGCCTGGTATATAGCGGGCATTTAACGAATGTTTATTAATTGATTTATTAATTGATTCTTTGGGTGGTCTCAGAGCCCGTGGTTTTCACTGTAGGAACAAGAAGGTCAGTTTCACCCCAATCCTTGCCCAGTCACACAGGATAAATCATATGTGTGTCTATATAAATGCTTTGGGACTCAGAGAAGAGGATGCCATGGAAATTGGGGAGAGGAACCAAAAGATTGAATGAAATAGGGAAGAAGGAGGAAAGGAGGTTTGGAGTTCCACAGGTTAGGAACACAGTTCAATAATTTGAACATGAAACACCTGCCATGTACATAACACCCCCTGCCCTCAAAGATTTTGTAGATTGCTGTGAGGCTGTAATATTGAAACAAGGTTATAAATAAATACAAGATAATCTGAGAATCTGAGGAAGGAAAGAACATTTTGAACTAGGGTGATCAGAAAAGACTTCCTGTAGGAGTTGGCCCTAGACCCTTAAAAATTTGAAGAGACAGAAGCGAGGAGGGGAGTGCATTCCAGTCACAGAGTTCTGTCTATGCAAAAAGCATGGAGGCAATGTGCTTACCACATCTTCACAACCCCAAGTTAGGGGGCATAGCTAGTCTGTGGACCTATTAGTGATGCAGCTAACAAAAGCCTGTGGGCCTGGCTCAGTGAATCTGGGTGAGAAGCCGGCTTCCTGGATGGCTAAAGGCAGAGCAGCTCTCTGGATACTGGAATACAATCCTTGCAAATCATTGAACAAATCTATCTCTTACAGTTCATTGCCAGTGAAGGGGACCTCATAGCATAGGAAAGCTCATTGCAGTGAAGAGAATCTAGGAGTGTAATTTGTGTGTATGTGCATATGTGTTTATGTGTGCTTGTATACACACACATGTAAATGTACCTATCTCAGCTATGCCATGATGCTGAGCATTGAACACCCTCATTTTCTTCCTCTTTAAAGAAAAGAACTTTAAACTACATGATCTCTCAGGTACCTTCCAGCTCTGACTCTCTACAGTTTCAGGTATAGATACCCACCCACATGGCTATGTATGGATTCCCAGAAGGAAGCCACCCAAATTACGCAAACCTCAAACTGGGAGAAATCATGCAGAGAGTCAGTGTTACAAAGAAAACCCTTCGAATTCCAACCATGGTGGCTTTGAGGTCAGTAAACGAACTCACACTGAAACCTCTACAAAAAATCAGCAATTCTCAATCACAAGGAGTTGAATCAATCGGCCTCACTTAAGCTTCACAGTGAGAGGCAAGGTGGGACTCATTTGCCAGGGTGAGGAGGGAATCTGGTATTTGACAGCCATAGGTAGGGGAGCTGAGCTTTGATTTTGGAGTCTTCCTTCTGTTTTCATGTCAAACCATGCAAGTCGAGGACCTGGAAGACAGGGAGCCACAAGAAGCCCTGGTAGGGCAGGAAGAGCTCTGAATTGGGGTTCAAATCCTGACTTTGCCATTTACCGTCCGGGTGACCTGGAGCAAGTCATCTAACTCACTAGTCCTCAATTTCCTTATCTCAAAAAGGAAGGGACTCCTCCCTCTGAGGTCCCTGCCTCAGGTCTATCCTCCATACGACCCATCCATTGCTCTGATCCACTGGAACCTGGATAGGAGTTCCTTCTAAACTGGCAGCCCTAGGAAGGCAGTGCCTAGAACAGTTACCTGCACACTGTGGGAGCTTAATAAATATTTGTTTGGGCTTTTGGTATTGTGGCAGATCATCGGGAACCCAAAGAGGTATAAATGGGTGACATTAGACTGGACTTTCCAGTCTGTTGGTTGGACAGTTGAGCTGTTGTCTTTCATTCTTGAAGAGGACCAAAATGACATCTCTATGTTAGAGTCAAGTTACATTGTACCTGACTGTGACTGATCAGGCTAATATGAGCTCGGAAGACATAATCAACTCCAAAGGTCTTCCAGCTTCCAAAGTACCTGGCGAGGCCTTGGTCCCTAGTTGTAGTTCCAGAAATAGCTCCAGAATTGGAGCCAAAGGACTAGGGTTCAAATCCTGAGTCTGTTTTTTATTATCCAGCTGACCTTGGGTAAACTACTCAATGCCTCTCTTAAATGAAGCTGTTGGACTAAGGGGATCTCAGGGTATTTTCTAATTCTAAATCCTATAAATCTCTGAGTTTGGTCAGGCCTGGTAGATATTTTCTATTCCCTATATTATTCTAGGCAGTGATTCTCAAATTGTTTTATCCTGCCTTTTTTTTGCCCACCTCCTCTGGCTTATCTACCCTGCTCTCGTTGCCCTCTACACCCCGCCCCCACCCCAACTCCAACCTCAACTGAAAAGGAATCTCTCAGTTCATCTTGCAGATAGCTCCATCCAATAGGAAATTGGTGTTTCACAGCTTTAGTTTATGGTTGGTACTGGAATGGCTTGCCATTTCCTTCTCCAGTGGAATAAGGCAAACAGAAATTAAGTGACCTGCCCAGGGTCACACAGCTAGCAAGTATCTGAGGCCATATTTGAGCTCAGGTCTTCTTGTCTCCAGGTCCAGAGCTCTATCCACCGAGCCACCTAGCTGCAGTCAGACACACTGTAACTCGACTCTAACAGAGATGTCATTTTGGTCGCCTTTGAGAGCAAAGGACAATGACTAATCAACAAACTTATGGTTGATATAGTAAATGTAAGGAACATGGGGAGAGGAAAAGGAAGAAAAAGCTAGAAATAAAAGATGAAAAGGAGACTCAAGAAGTGTGGTCATTTTCCCCAAGTAGAGGCCAAGAGAAATAGCTGAGGGCTTGAAGTCAGAAGACCTTGTTTCTTTTCTTTTATCCAGCGTCTGCTGACTGGGCAAGCCACTTGATTGGGCAAGGCTCTTCCTCTCTCGCTTTCCTCATCTGTAAAAGGAAAGAGTGGGAGAAAACAGTCTGTAAGATCCCTTACAGCTCCAAATCCTCTGAAACCTCTCTGGGCCCTAGTTTCTTCATCTGTAGATACAATGGGCTTCCTCCTAGGGTTGGTGGAAAGAAAGCATGCGGCACTCTGAAAATACTGCTGTTATTTGTGGTCCGTGATGTTTCATTTCTGTTGAGTGCTGTGATAGTCCAGCGGCTATTAGAGCTGGGCAGCTCTGTTCTCTTTTACTCTCTAGGGTTTGCAAACGCCTGTTTGAAAATTTCCTTCAGTCTTTTTTTTTTTTTGAGGCAATCAGAGTTATGTAACTTGCCCAGGCTCACATAGCTAGTAAGTATCTGAGGCCAGATTTGAACTCAGGTCCATCCTGACTCCAGAGCCAGTGCTCTATCCACTGTGCCACCTAGCTGCTCCTCCAGCCCCTATTTCTGAGGAGCTCTAAGCATTTTTCTGACATCCTGTACTCTAACCTCAACCACTCTTCAGAGTGGTAGGAGATAGACCAGGTATCTACCATTCTGCTTGCTCTTGTAGAGGGACAAGGCAAAACTCAGAAATGATATAAGATTCACCCAGAGTCTCATAGCAAATTGAGGGCAGAGCAAGGAGAGCTGAAGCATCCTAGGACGTTGGGGCTGCACATTTGCCTTCTCTCCGCTGTGCTGGTTCTTATCAGCCAAATAGGATGGTGCTTGAGGAGCAAGAGACTTCATCTCTGTCTGGAGAAGGCAAAACGGGGCAGGGGTGGGGCAGAGACCTTCGGGGAGGGACCCAAGGATCAGGTACGAGGGCCTCTGTTCTCCAGGACTAGCCACAAATGTTCTCTGCCTCTCTCCTCCAGCCTAAGCACAAAGGAATCTAGAAAAGTGTTGCTGCTGCTGCTGCTTCAGAAATGACTGGATCTCCAAAAGCCACCAGAAAGCCAAACCTCAGAGACATGTCTGTCCCTCCCTCACCCCAAGCCCCTGCCATCCTGCCTCAGAGAAAGGCCTGACACTGGAGAAGACCCAGCCCTACAGCAAGGGGCCCTGGGTCTTTTTTGCCCTGATGCCTCCAAAATGTTGGGTGGGAGAGGGGAGAGAAGGCAAGCAGGAGTCTTTGCCCTAGGGAAGATAACAGAACAGAACTGTCCAAGCTAAGGAAGAAAAAGAGAAATGCTGTAGAAAACTGAGGATGGGGCTCTGGCCCCCATTGTACATGCACAGGGTCAAGAGGAATTCAATTCCAACTGGCACTGAGAGACCTTGAGATCACAGAGATCCTGGGATTTAGAGCTGGAAGTACCCTTGACGTTATCTAGTCCAACCCTTGGACAGGTCATTTCAAATTTCTGAGACTCAGCTTCTTCATCTGTATGACGAGAGCTTTAAAGCAGACTATCCAGAAGGTCCTTACCAACTCTGAATCTGAGGATTTCCTTTATTTTACAGATGAGGAAAGTGAGGCCCAGAGAAAAAAGACACCTTGCCCAAGACTACACAGTAAGTGAAAGAGCTGTAATTCAAACCCACACCTTCTGATCTGAGGTTCAACATGAAGAACTTCCTGCAATTATCACATTTTAAAACTGGAAGAAACTTTAGGGATCACAGGTCTCTTAGAAGCCATCGAATCCAATCTTCTCATATGACAGATAAAGAAACTCATCTGTAAAGGCCCATATAAATCAATTGACTTGCCCAGTATCACAAATGTACCAAATGTCTAAGGGTGGGATTCAAAGCCAAGTCCTCCTGATTCCAAGGCCAGTGCCTTATTCATTATGCCTTTTTGCCATGATCACATAAGCCATTAACACAGAGTTCTGAGGTACAGAAATGGGCAATTAGGGGAAGCCAGAGAACCTCCTTCCCTGAAGAGACTCTCCCCTGTCCAATATGGTTTTGGGGTGGTCCTGCCTGTAGGAAGAGATGGTATGACCCCTATAGAGCCTTGTATCAGTAAGGCAAGATTCGTGGTATTGATGGTAATCATGAATATGCCCGTATAGTTCAGAATCACAAAATATAAGAGACTTTCTATATAGAAGGCAGAAGAAGTAAAACATTTATTCAGACACCAGAGGATCAAATCCTAAAACCAATAATTCCAATTCAACATAGCAACAATTGTATTCCAAAACCAGTAAGTCACTTCAATGTAACAGCAAGGAAATTAAAACACAATATTGCAGCAATGAGCCAAGCCATCTTGTAACCTTCCTCTCTGCTGGGGCCTTCCCATAAACACTCACTCACAAATCCTAACTTTCTGCTCCTCTGCATTCTCTGCCCCAAGGTGCTGAGAGCCCTTGTAGTCCTCTTTCTCTCAGTCCTTCCAGTTCTCTCTCTTCCTGCCTCTGAGTTTAATGGCTACCTTCAGGATATATATACCCTGTTTAGGGCCCGAGGGCTTCATACCTAATCAGCAAAAGGGTCTGTGCCTGGGGCTGAGTACCTAATCAGCAAAAGGGTGTGTGCCTGGGGCTGAGCACCTAATCAGCAAAAGGGTGTAGGCCTTCCTACAAACAAGCCTCCCCTAATCAAGCTTCCTTTAACTAGCTCTACCTGAGACCTATTAAATGGACAGAGAAGATCTTTGATCAAATTAACACCACAAACTCTTCTGGTCTGAGGTTTCTAAGACTCTGTAAGTGATAAGCCTTTAAAGACTGCCCGGAGAACTGACTGTCAAGATCTTCAGAGTTTAAATCCTAGCACAAAGTCAGGGAAGCCTCACTCCTCTCATTCCCACCTGGCCTCATCCACCCCAGGAGCAGGGAATCTCTGACCTTGAGCCACTGGGCATCATCCCTGAACTGAGTGCCACTGATCGAAGAGCCTTGTACCTACAGAAGGACCCAGTATCCCAAGGGGACATAGGATGAGCAAAGGGAAAAGAAAGGGGAGGACAGGGAACAAACATTTATTAAGCTCCTACTATGTGCTAGGCACCGTGGTAAGTACTTTACATCTATTTCATTTGATCCTCATAACTTGGGAGATAGGTGCTATTATTATCCCCATCTTACAGCTGAAGAATCTGAGGCACAGAGAGATTGTGACTTACTGAGGGTCACACAGCTAAGAAGGCTCTGAGGTCAAATTTGAACTTGGGTCTTCCTAACTCCGGGCCCAGCTGTACCACCTAGAGGTGAAAAATGGTATATACAAAGAAACAGAATAAACTCCACATCAAGAAACCTAATGGTACGTGAAAACTTGCATCATGTAGATTACATACAGGAGAAATTGGGACAAAATGGGACCCATCAGGAAAGACTTCCTGGAAAAGATAAGTTTGAAGCAGGAGTTGGAAGGAAGTGAGAGCCAAGGATTCATTCTCTCTTTGGTTTTTGGTTGGTTAAAAAGAGGGCATAGCAAAGAGTGAGGCAAGTGTGATTGGGGTGGACTGCATTGCTCTACGACCAATCCAGATTCCTGTAACAAGTCTTTCTCAGCATAGGAAGATTCCACCCTACACTCCCCCTAGAATCAGCAGCAATGCTGTGAGCCCAACATGCAGCCCAATGGCTATTCACAATCTATTGAGATGGCAGCAGATAAGCAGAAAGCTATCAGGGAAAAGGACAAGAAGAGGCAGGGCCAGCCCCATTGGGAACCCTGCTGTGGCCCAGAGTGGAATTCTTCCTACCACTATGTCAGTAAGGTGGATTTCAGTATAAGTAAGGTGGACTTCAATGTGTGGAAAATAGATCTTTGTTATTATTTCTTAGGGTTCAGTTCCCAGGATCCATAGCCATAATAATCTCTGTTTCCCATGTATTAGATATGACTTCCCAGGCTCTTGGTTCAAAACATCTCCACCACACTTGCGCAGCATTATATAAGGATAAATAATATAAACATACATGCTGAAAGTATAAACATCCACTGCGACTGCACAGTGAGATATAGGGATGAGGTGATGTGAACTTGTGAGGTTATTCTTGGCAATATGCCTTCTTTAGCTGTTGCCCTATTAAGCAGGTGGTCAGTGGTCAGTGAGTCGGGGAAACTTTTTGGTTGAATTAACAAGCTGGAATGCTATGTGCCTTGACTGGCCCCCATGAAGGCTTGGGAGGGGAAATCTGTGTTTGCCTCAACTGGCCCCCACTGAGGCTTGAGGGGATTTAGGGGATGTACAAGTTGCGCCTGTCTCGGTTGACCCCATCAAGACTAGGGGTAGTTGCTCCCCCCTTCTCACCAGCTCCTGCCAGAGGGTGATTAGGGAATCCTGTAGGAGTTTGTGGTGCTTCCATTATCAGCAATATTGTGTTAGAGAAACTAGATTAGAATAAAACTTATTATTAACCCTTTTGGAGCTCTCTTTGCTGTATGACCAGATCAAGAGTGAACCTGTTAGAGACTGGAGTCTGAAACCTCCAGTGCCTCCTGTGTGTTATTTGTCTAACACATTAACAGACCTTTCCCAAGAGCAGATTATCCCTGAATATTTAACTTTCCATATAACTGAAGCCATGGGTTCAAATTCCCACCTCAGACATTTAGAAGTTATGTGACCCAGCAATACCACTCCTAGGGCTATATCCCAAAGAGATCACACAAGTGGGAAAGGGACCTGTATGTACAAAAATATTTATAGCAACTCTTTTTGTGGTGGCAAAGAAATGGAAATCAAGGGGATGCCCATCAATTGGGGAATGGGTGAACAAGTTGTAGTATATGAATGTAATAGAATACTAT
>CM053626.1:251766350-251785316 GCA_028646595.1 Phalanger gymnotis
TGCATTCAAAAGGCAGTAGTCAACCAAAGCAAGACTCTTGCTCTTTCTTGTTCAGCCATCAAGTGAGGAGGCAAGGACTGTTGTAAGCCTTTGGTGGAAAGAGAAGATTCAAACTTTTATCTCCCCTCCTGGGATTGCCGTCATTCGGCCCATGACTACCATGGTCTTGTCATTGCTTCTGTCCCTATAGTGTCTACTCTTCTTGCTTTTAGGTGAAGGAGTATTAGGGTTACAAAGCTTGGAATAGCAAAGCCAGAAGTCCAGGAACTGGATGCTGAGTTTGAGGTCAATCAAGCCAAGTCCACCAATGTAGCTCAGCAATGGATTTCCTCCCTACACAGTCTCCTCTTCCAGCCCACACTGAAGGCAAGATGCCAGTGCCTTCATTCGAGGGAGTGGTTCAGTACATGAGATATTCCAAATGTGGAAGTGAAGTTAGTGGGGCAAGTGCTTTGTAAAGCCTGCTTTGAGCTCACTCTCTCCAGGGAAAGTGATAGAAAGAATAATATGCCCTTAGGGTTAGGGTAGAGTATTTCGTAATATCTGTTCTTGTTATATCTTTACAGTAAAAGTTGATTGATGTTAATTATAAATTTGTAAAATCCGATTGGTATTAATCAGTTAAATGAAACCAGGGAACTAATCGTCAGTGGCTAACATTGGAGAGAACACATCTGAATGGAAAAATCAAGGTAAAAGTATCAGAGAAGGCACCTAACCACTTAGAGATACCCTTGAACCACAAGAGAGAAATGTTCCCAGAATTGCTCTGGGGGACCTGACTCTTTTATGAAAGTGGGAGTTCAAAGAAGGTTTCTCACAATATATAAAGGCTACGCAATGGGGCGAGCCTTAGCTGTCAAATTGCTCTGTACAGCAAGAATCCAAACACTAACCTCAAGGTTTCCTTTATGTTTCCTCGCTTCATCTCTTAACACAGACAGAGAAGAGGTGGCATAGAGACACTAGAAGTGAGAAGCATGGCTGGGCAGTATCAGCTACAGGGGCCCTAGCACAGGCTGAATTCATTCACAAGAATCATTTAATGCTAGGGCAGACAATCATGTAAGATCACGTAACCCAACCTGTTTATTTTACAGATAACAGGCTTTGGGTCAAGAAGACCCGTGTTCAAATCCTACTTCAGACATTTGCTACGTGTGTGACCCTGGGCAGCTACTTAATCTCTTTGGGCCTTAGTTTTCACATCTGTAAAATCAAGGTATAAACTCTATGATCTCTGAGATCCTTTCCAGTCCTAAAATCTATGATCTGTGAGCCTGCAGCCTATAAAAATGAGACCCAGATTGATGCCCAAGGTCATGCATCTATTTAAGGGAAGAGCTGGGACTCTTTTGACTCAGGATTCTTTTCATTGAAAATATATCAAATCCCATGCTTATCCAACTTAGGAAATGGATTGGCATGTGGCAGAGGAGTTGGAGGAAATTGAAAGGCCAAGAAGGGAAAAACCCAGGACAATACGACGCTAGGCTTACATGAGGACCAAAGCCTTAGATGGTGCCAAACAGACATCTCTATGTCTAGCTTTGCTGTTGTCTGGGAAACTTTGTACCAATACAGCTCAGGACGGCAATTAGTCATGCATTAACTTAACAAAACATTTGTGGCCTACTCTAGGTCTTGTAAGAAACAGAAAGAAAAACAAGACGCTATCCCTGTCCTCCAGCCGTTCGTGACTTAGCAGGAAAAAAGATGACTCCTACATAAATATCAATCTATTCAAAGAAATGAATGGCAATGCATAGGAATACAAGAATCAAAATGACATGGCAGTGGTAGATCAGGGAACCAAAACTATTACACATTTGGTGAATTCCAAATTCCACTTAGTGAATACTAAGAAAAAGAAATCCCCAAGGCAGGAAATCTTCAGGAAACTGGTAACCCCATTGGCAAACCAATTGACTGATCAAAGAATAAGCATTTATTAAGTGCCAATTATGGTTGGATTAGATGGCTTCTGAGACCCCTTCTAGCTCCAAACCTGTGGTCCTACAAAACTATGCACCAAACATTGTATTAGGCACAGAGGATCTGACAATAAAAATAAAAGAATCTTTACCTTCAAGGAACTTACATGGTTGCATATGAGTATATAGAAATATACAAAACAAAAGCCCGCTAATGTTGGCAGGAAGGTATTAGCGGCTGGGGAACTCAAGGAAGGCCTTAGGTAGATGATGGCATTTGAGACAAGCTGCTAGGTGATGCAGTGGATAGAATTTGAAGCCCAGAGTGAGGAAGACTCCTCTTCTTGAGTTCAAATCTAGCCTCAGACATTAATTAGCTATGTGACCTAGGCAAATCATTTAACCCTGTATGCCTTGGTTTCCTCATCTGTAAAAGGAGCTGGAGAAGGAAATGACAAACCGCAAATGGGGTCAAAAAGAGTTGGACATGATTGAAAACAACAACAAAGTGATTCTAAGAAGTGGCAAAGCAGGCTAGACATGAAGGACAGCTAGCGCAAAGACAGAAAAATTGGGGAATGGAGTGTCACAGGTGAGAAACAGCAAGGAAGACAGTTTAGCTGGATTGAAGAGTGCATGAAGGGGAATGATGTATAATGGGTCTGGAAAGAGAGATTGGGGTCGGATTTGGAAGGGTTATAAAGGACAAAAAGAGGAGCTTGAATTTCATTCTAGAGGTAATTGAGAGCTACTAGTCTTTCTGAGGAGGGGAATGACGTGATCAGAATAAGTGCATTGGCATTTAAGTTGAGGAAAGATTGAAAAGGGGGGGTTCTAAGGCAAAGACTAACTCAACGGAGACAAAAAAGAAAGGGGAAAATGGTAGACAACTGATTAATTAAATTAATTAAAAGGTTTGGGGTAGACTTACCAGTCTATAGGACAAAAGGAAGCTCTGTGAGGAGGGAAACAGTCATGGAAGACTTCACAGAAGAGACAGGCCTCAAAGTCACAGGTTTATAAGATTCTAAAGAGAGAAGAGACTTTAGAGTTTATCTAGTGCGACTCACTCTAGAATTGAGAAAAGGTGAAGGCCAAGGCTATGCAGTTCAGAATCCAATGCTCAGGATCCTGGCACCATATTGGCGACACTTTTATCTTAAATAACGAGGATTCAAGAAGTCTGAGAGGGGTTGAAAGGGGCTGAAAATTCCATATGGGAAGGTTCTAGACTAGACAGATTCTGAGGTTCCTTCCAACTCTGAAATTTTGGGATTCTGCAAATAGTATGAGTTTTTATGTTGTGTGTGTGTTGTGTTGTGTTATGGTTTGTCCTTCATTCTGGAAGAGAGCCATGACATCAGGGAGATGATGACATGACTTGCAATTGATTTTGATTTCAATGAGGGAGGGCTGTGCAAGGTCACCAGCCTCACTTTCTCCTCCTGAGCCACCTGGGTCCAGTGGCCAGATATTCATCAGGATGACTGAAGATGCCCATCCAGGCCTCTTTAAGAAGTGAGTCAAGGGATGGCTCCTTTAGTAAAAAAAAAAAAATCAAACTGGTAGGGGAAGACCCTCAGGGTTGCTGACCAAAAGAGAAATTTACATTTACTCTGAGGGCCCAAAAAATAATCATTAAGTGGTATGAAGCCACCAGCACCTTTAGTTATGGAAATGAGTGGAAAAGCACTATTGGTCAGAGTTCAAAGGAAGGAAGGTATGGTACTTTGGTAAAGCAATGAGGACAATAATCTTACCAAAGTAAAGGGTGCCTCCACTTCTAGTAGTAGTAGGAGATAAGGTTAAATGTATAAGGTAGGACCAGATTGAGAAAATAATAGTAATAGCTAACATTTTCATTCTGCTTCAAGGTTTACCAAGAGCTTTATGTACATTATCTAATCCCCTCCACAGTTTTATTTGGTAGGTGCTCCTTGCTACCTCCATCTTACAAATCAAGGAACTGAGGCTGAGAACAGTTAAGTGACTTGCCTAATACCACATAACTAGGAGGTGTCTGATGCTGGTATTTGAACCTGGGTTTTCCTGCTTCCACATGCACCATGTTATTTACTATGCCACTTAGTGGCATAGTAAAAGCCAGACAGAGATTTAACTTTGATTCCATAATGGGGAGTCCTTGGAGAGTCCATTGTAGGTTCTTCTTAAGCAGGAAAGGGACACTGAATCATAGAACCAGAAGAAACTTTGAAGGTCATTTAGTCCAGGGATATCAAACTCAAATAGAAACTGATCTCTGTGACCAGTATATTGCCAGGGTCTCCCATTGCATCCTGGGCCATCTCCAGTCATCCTGATGAATATCTGGCCACTGGACCCAGGTGGCTCAGGAGGAGAAAGTGATGCTGGTGACCTTGCACAGCCATCTCACTCAAATCAAAGTCAACTGTGAGTCATGTCATCATTTCCCTGATGTCATAGTCCTCTTCGAGAATGAAGGACAAACACAACACAACACACACACACACACAACATAAAAACTCATACTATTGACAGAATTGCAGAATTGGAAGGAACCTCAGAAGTGTTCTACAAATATATATATATATATTACTTCATTTGATTTGCTCTTCACAACAATCCTGGGAAGTAGGTGCTATTAATATCCAAAATTTACAGATGTGAAAATTGATGTGGAGAGAGGTTTGGTGCCTGGCCCAGGGTCACATAGCTAATAAGTGTCTCCTGGAGGATTTGAACACAGGTGGTGAAGTAGGCAGCATGCTGAGCCTTAAGTCAGCAAGATTCAGCTTTTTAAGTTCAAATCTGACCTCAGACACTGACGGGCTGTGTGATCCCGAGCAACTCACTTAACCCTGTTTGCCTCAGTTGCCTCAACTGTAAAATGGGCTGGGGAAGGAAATGGCAAACCACTGCAGTATCTCTGCCGAGAAAACCCCAAAGGGGGTCACAAAAGTTGGACACGACTGAACAACAACTTCTTGACTACAAACTCAGCACTCAGTATCAAACTATGCTACCTGGATACCTCGATACAGGATTGCTTGGAGCATCTTTGTACCCAAAGTGGGGAGAGAGCAGGGTAGAAGGATGAAGGAAAGAAAGCCTTTGACTTTTACTACTTAAGGGTAGGTGACTTTGACCTTGGTGATTCACATTTAAAAAATTGGAGTCCTCAGTCTCAATCCCAGTGAAATGGGACCTGTTGCAATATATATGGGTGGCTTTCACTCCATCAGGCAAAGCCTGGTCGCCTTCACCTGAGGAGGGCCCCTAAAGTCTAGTTTCTTCTTCCTGTCAAATGAGAGAAACTCACCTCCAAACCTTTCAAAGGGTGGGAAAATGATGCACTCCTCACCAAATGTTATTAGGTCACCAAGGTGTTATCAGTCTAAACCTCCCAAATGCAGGGACTATGACTAATCTGGTAGTATTAAAACCACAAGGCATTTATTAATTTTTTTTTTTGGTTCATTGAAGGCCTTTTTGCCTCCTGTTTTGAGGGCCTGATAAATGAGGGGGAAGGACAGAAAAGAAAGGACAAGCATTTCCAGGAATTGAGAACATTCAGCCTTTCCTTCCAGCCCGTGGGGGTGGGGGGTAGCCCGCCAGGGTCCCATTTGACTGTCTAAGCGGCACCTTAATGGAGGTCTATGTATCAATGAGTAATGAAGAGGCCCTACTGAATCAGGACAGACACAAACTTGAACCGCTCGCTGGAGCACAGTTGCAAAAAAAAGACGAAGCGGGGGAATCCCTTTGGGGAATCTTGTTCCTGCCTTATCAGACATGTGCCAGGAGAAAAATCCTGTCTTGCTACATGACTCCTGATTCACTACTTTCCCAGCCTGAGGTTCAGCTGGCTATTTCTGAGACTTCTCAGTCTCACATGTGAGTGACACCCACACCCCGGGTCACACTGGGCTTCCAGAGACTCAATCTACTCACTGCTTAAGTAAGCCCTGCTTTGCCTAAGAAGGAAGGAAGGAAGGAAGGAAGGAAGGAAGGAAGGAAGGAAGGAAGGAAGGAAGGAAGGAAGGAAGGAAGGAAGGAAGGAAGGAAGGAAGGGAAAAAAAGGCAAAGTTAGTTCCAGTGCTCAGGAAGCTTACATTCTAATGAGGGGAAACAGTGCCTATAGATGAGTGGTGGTCAGGGAGAAGAATCTGGGTTTGGAAAGTTACAGGGATGTTGAATGGAGCTATAGCGGAGTAGAGTGACGCATCATGTTCATCTGAGTTTAAATTCCAGCTCTGCTACAAGGTCACTTAACTACCCCAAGTCTAAGTTCTACAAAATGAGAGATGACCTGGAAGCTTCTTCCATCTTTAAATGACCTTTTGATCCCATGATCCTATAGCAATGGTAACATTGATTTCATTATGGATCTAGAACAGGGAAGTGATGAGGAGGTGGGGGGAGGGGGCACTTATCAATCAGTCTTCTTGCCCTGTCCCCCCAAAAGCCCCAAACAGATCCACTATCAGGTTGTTCAGAAGAGCAGATGTGGCCAAAGATTAGGTCCCCTGTGGTTAGACAGGACTGGCTTACTTGATATGGCCTATTTGACCCACTTTACACACATACACACAATGCCCATTGCCCAAAACATAGCCCGCCAGATAACCCTGAAAGTCATTGATTAAAGGATTTCAGAGTTGGAAGGGACCTCAGCTTCTAGTCTAAAACCAACATCCCGCCAACACCACCAAAAAAAGATCTCCTTCTACATCCTAACCAAAAAGTTGCAGTCACACCTCTGCTTGAAGACCCATAATGGGGAGGAGGAAGCAGCTCCCTGAAACCCAAGGAAGGCTGGTCCATTCTTAAGTATATCTAATTAATCCTGACAGCAGCTTCCTTTGCCTTCATTGTCACTTTTATCTATTGCTCCTAGTTCTGACTTCTGAGACCAAACAGAGCACGTCTGACCCCCTTTCCATAGACTTGAAGAGGAGGAGCTACCATGTCCTTCTAGGGGTTCTCTTCTTAGGGCCAATTATCCTCTCAGTGTCTATAACCAGTCCTCATGCAGCATGAAGGTGAGGCCTTCACGAGTCACTCCACCTTCCTCTGGGATCTCTCTAGCTAACGGGACCATTACCTCCATATTCCCTGAAGCTATGACTTAATGCTGCTCAAAGTCAGTTTTGCTGAAAAGGAAAAAAAAACCATGTAAAGTACTTTTTAAAAAAAAAGAGCTACTTTTATCTACAAAATAAGATAACTATAATTAACTGGAAGATGTACCAAATAGATCATTTTAGTTGGGGGTGGGGGAGGAGATTGTTTATTAGACAGGACACAAGGTCCTTTCTTTAACAATCACTGATAGCTATCAATGAGCATTGAATTTGGACCCAGCTCTGATACTTACTATCTATGTGGCCCTGGGCAAGTTATTTGACTTGTCTTGAGTTTCAGTTTCCTCATCTGCAAAATGGGAACAGTAATACCTTCATTACCAGCCCTTACAGAGTTATTGTAAAGAAAGGGTTTTGGTGAACCTCAAAGTGCTGATATGTGCATTATTGTTATTATTACAGTTCAGAATGACTTAGAATGCAAATGCTCCTGCGAGGGGGTAATAACCAGACTTAAATACACACTAAGGTAAAAATGACTGGCATCAGATCCTCTCCAGAGTGCTGCAAGCATGAGTATCCTGTGTGTCTCTGGGTGTTGGTGTGCTGATGAGTGGGTGCCCCACGGGGGAAGTTGGGCCACCATATTGTCAACCATTTGCTAATTTTTCCTGGCACCAGTCCCTCTAGGTCTAGGAGAAACTGGTTTGAAGTAAGGACCGAGGCAAGAGCTAAGGCTAGCACTAGGGAATAGATCTGGAGCGGGGCCATAAATACCCAAGGAACACTGCTCTATTGGGAGATATCTGCAACCCCACCGTCTATTCCTCTTCCCCTGCAACCAGTTTCTTGCAGTTCCATGATTATTTCTGGGACTCTATTAATATAAAATTCCTGCACACATATGGTCCTAAGCTGAGGAACCTAGTCCTTTCCCAGGCCAAAATAGTCAAGTCACAGCATTGGTTAATTCAGCATTGGCTAAAGTTTTCAGAGACCAAAAATGAAGACAGAAGGGAAACCAACTAAGTTTTGTAACTCCTTTAGAGGTTTATTAAATAAATGGGATGGAACCACCCCAGAGATCAAATGCCCATGTGCCCATCTGGCTGGTGACCTGCATTGCTTGTTGGGTACCCCTCTGCTCATAAACATCTCCTACTCTGCCTGAAATTCTGCCCTGGGAAGGTCCCTGCTGCCCCAAAATATTTCCCTCACACTTCCTAAAATTTGTGCATTTAGTCACTGGCTGCCTAACATATCATCAATTAAAGATGGGGGTTGGGAAGTTAACAATCATCCTCTGTAAAATGCAAATACCCTAGGGGAGATCAAGTTGGTCATGGATCTTTGACTGCTTGATATGAATCAGCTCAATAAAATTGCTCTCCTATTGACAACGCCCAGAGCTGAAAGGGTTAATTTTCCCTAGAGGGAGCTCTAGGAAATGAGATGGAGGGCCATGGAAAGGGAGGGAAGAAGACAGTCATCACATACATAATGATTCTGTCCAAACCAAGCCTGATGGGAGGGAGAAGCTCCTGAGCAGAGCGGCCTGAGCCCTAGTCACTCTGCCTAGAGGGCTATTATTCTAGGGATTTCCTTCTCCTACTTCAGGGTGGCCTCTCACCCTATGGAAATCAAATAAAGTTTTTGAAAATAGGATTTGATTTCTCGGCAGAGTTTCAGCCTTATTCAGAGTCTTTATCAGTTAAGAATTCTTCAAATGTTATAGGGGGAAGATAGTAATGACTCCTAACATTAAACATAGTGCTCACTGTGCTGCAGTCACTGTGCTAAGCACTTTACAATTAATATCTCCTTCTACCCCTAAAACAATCCAGGAATGTAAGTCTTGTTATTACCCCTATTTTACAAATGAGGAAATTGAGGCAAACAAGTTAAGTGATTTATCCAGGATCACCCAGGTAGGAAGTATCTGAGGCTGGATTTGAACTTGTATCTTCTTAACTCAAGGTCTGGCACTCTATCTACTACCCCACCTAGCTGTCTTTGGAGACAAGGAATGACCTAAAGTTTATCTATCCATCTAAACTCTATTGAAATCCTACAAGAAAGCTTTTGAATGATATCAGCTAGCCTAGGCACCACCATCCATTCTACATCCCAGCCCCTAACACACACCAAAAGAAACTCTGGAAAAACACCAGTAAGCACAAAGAGTTTCGAACTCTGTCTTAGCCCTAGTACCTCTTTTCAGCCTCCTCCTGTCTCATGCAATCCAAGCAGCAGAGGCCTGGGGAAGCCGGGTCCCCGGGATGGAGATGGATCAGTGCTCTGGGAAACAAGAAGGGCCCAGTTCTCAGCCAGCCTCACACACTCACTAGTTGCATCTGGACAAAATGAGGATAGTGATAGCATCTTCCTCCCAGGATCATTGTGAGGACCAAATGAGGTGACAGGTGGAAGGCTTCCTGCAAACCTTAATGAATTCTAAAACTGATAGCTGTCATCTTATAATGAGATTATTTCATGATTATATCTTTATAACATAAGGGAGGCAAGAGGTCATTTCTACACCTCTGGCTTTGAGCCCCCAGACTCAATCAGAAGTCAGTTCCATGACATGAAATCACAGCAGGCAGAGTGGAAAGTGAAGCTCTGATGGAGTTTTGGGGAGGGGGCGGGACTTTTACTGGGGGAAACTTCTGTTAATGAACTATATTGGGTTTCAGGGTTGTTTGTCCTTCACGGGTTGTCAAGGCTTGGGGGTTTTCTCTCTGGGCACCTGTGGAGTGTGCGTAAGTGTGACTTTTCCCCTTCACTGCTGCCGTTGTGGTGGCTGTTTTGCCATTCAGTGTGCAGGTGGGGTCCCGGGCAGGGGTAGACATTCAGAATGCTTGAATGTCTGTGGTAAAGGAGAGGAAGGAGCAGAATAGCTTTGGGGGGGGTGTTAGGGGGGGAAGCACCTCAGAGACCGTCTGGTCCAAACCACAAATAAAAAAGAATCCTCCCTTACAGCATCACCACCCAGTTTTGCCTTCAAGATCTCTAGGGAAGAAGAAAATTTGTTACCTCCAGAAGCAGGTCCTTCCATATTTGGATAGTTTAGGGACACCTAGATGACGTGGTAGATAGAGAGATGGACCTGGGGTCAGGAAAATCTGAGTTCAGATCTAGCCTCAGACATTTACTCTAGCTGTGTTACCTTGAGCAACTCACTTAATGCTGTTTGCCTCAGTTTCCTCACCTGTAAAATGAAGATAACAATAGAATCTACCACCCAGGGTTGTTGTGAGAACTTTACAATTAAAATGATCTAAAATGATGTAACATTTGCAAAGTGCTTTGTAAACCTTAAAGCACTAAAAGCTAGCTATCATTATTTTCTTTTCATCAAACCATAGAATGTCACCAGTAATCAAGTTTCCCCTGGATACCAGGAAAAGTTTCAGCACAAGGAGTTCTTATCTAATATGAAGAGTCAGGTAGGACTTTGTCTGGTGTGGTAGCAAAAATGAAAATGTCATTTCTTCCTACCTCAGTTCATGGACCCCCTTGAAATCTGACTATGGCGTCCATCAGTGCCAAGTTAAGGACCCCTGCGCTGAAACTGGCAATCCCATTGGTGTGAGTACTCTCTCCTCCACCAGTGTGGGTCAGGAACCTTGTATAATTCAGCATGTTGTCCAAAAGTGATTGGGATTGAAAAATCCAGCACCCTGCTGCCAACCTGGCTTCTCTATCTGTAAAACAGGAATAGTAATGCTACCTGCATCACTGGGCTATTGTGAAGACCATACAGCTGGAACAGGACCTTAAAGGTCATCTAGTCCAATGCCTTTGCTTTATGGATGAAGAAATTGAGGATATAAGTGAGATGAAGTGACATGTTCTCAGTCACCCAGGTATTTAGTGGTAGAACCAGGGTTCAAGTTTGGGAGCTCTCACCCCAGATCTTGGGCACTATGCTGAGTGATTCTAGGCTTCAGACAAAATCTGAAGTCTTTATCTTCAGACAAAGTACATACAATCTATCATAAGACCTCTCTCTGCATACCTGAAACCTTTCCAGCTGGATGGGTCCTGCTGAGCTTGCCCTCCACTGGCATAGTCCTTGAACGCCTAGAGCTGCCTCTACGGTGAGCCCCCAGAAGACAGTGAAGAGTGTCTAGAGGTGGGCAGCTAGGATGGTGACACTAGAAGCAAGGATCCAAGAGGTTCCATCCAAGGAACTGGGGAAGTTGGAACTAGAAAAGAGAAAATTTAAAGGGAACGTGAGAGGTGTCTTTAAACTTTAGAGAGCAATCTTTTTTAATACCCTAGAGCAGAGTTTCTTAACTTAGGGGCTGTTAACTTGCTTGTTTAAAATATTTTGAAAACCACATTTCAATGTAATTGATTTCCTTTGTAGTCCTGTGTATTTTATTTTATGGAATTGAGAACATTATTCTGAGAAGGGGTCCACAGACACAAAAAAAGTTAAGAATTCCTGCCCTGGAGCACAGTGGTAGTAGTCATAATAATAGCAGCAGTGGTAGTGGTGGTGGTGGTGGTGGTGGTAGTGGTGGTAGTAATAGCAGTAGTTGTAGTAGTAGTAGTTTGTTGTAGTAGTAGAAGTAATAGTAATAGCTAATATTTAAATAGTGTTTGCTATATGTCAAGTACTGTGCTGAGCACTTGACAATTAGAATCTCATTTGACAGCCCTGGAAGATAGGTACCATTATAATACCCATTTTACGGAAGAGGAAACATCGACAAATAGAGTTTAAGTCAGTTGCCCAGGGAACACACAGCTAGTTTAGCATCCGAAGTTGAATTTGAACTCAGGTCTTGGATTCTGATGGCAATGTCAAGGAATAAGACTTCAGCTTATTATGATAAAGATAAAAATTCCAAAATGGAATGTACAGTCCTGTGAAGGAGTGAGCTCCCCCCAGCACTGGAGGTGTGTAAGCAAATGGATACTCTGAATATGCTAGGAGGTTAGATTCAGTGACCTCAAAAGGGTCTTCTGACTCAGATTCTATTATTTCAGAGAAGGAATAAATACAAATATTAAAAGTCAAGGAGGAATCCAGCCAGCAACATTAAAACTGATCTGCCTCACTTTATTAGCATGGGAAGTGGGTGTCAGGGTGAAGACAAAAGGGTATGGGTTGGACCACATGGTTCTGAGGCCCCCTCCAACTCTGAGCTTCTGGGACCCTGGAACTCAGGTCACGTGGTAATACCAGAGGCCCAGTCCTGGGACTGACACATCTTTTTTTGGAGGGGGACCTCCTAGTTGGTGTCTACTGAGTAGACTCACCCTGAAGGTTGTCAAGCCCAGTGTTTCTTTTTCTAGATCAACTAGGTTAGAAAGCTGTAAGAAAGAATCTGTGCGTTTTCCTCCTCAACATCCCTTAGTCACAGGAAAGCAGCAAATCTCATACACACATACGTACAGAGGTATCCAAGCACACACACATACATACAACATAGGTGATTGCTTAAGCTTGTCATTCCCAGGAGCAAGTTGATGAATAACGAGTCTGCAGTCTGTATGTGTTTCCCCAGACGTGTCATAATGAGCAAACGAGGCTAGAGCCCAGCAAGGTCCTGGGTAGATGGGAAATTTAGAAGTCGTCTCACTGAGCAGCAATAATTCCCTGGACCTTAAATGTCTTGTGGTAAGTGAAGACCTCAATGTGTGGGTTGCCTTGTGACCATAAGAGTGATTAATGCATTCCAAGCATATATTGGGGCCATTTGGTTTATGGCAAGAGGGAGCACAGGAAATTCCTGTGCCCTAATCTTGGCTCTGACTCAAGAAACCTATTTATTCAAGGAAGGAGAACTGAGATCTTTATCCCAATATATGTCTAAGTGAGGAAGCCAGCACAACAAGATCTTGACTTTCCACTAGTTAGATTCACAGCCGTGGGAATCACTGCTTCTCAGAGAGCCGCTCAAATTCCCACCAGCCCACGGTAAGTCATCACCCTGTCTCTAAATGTCAGCTGTCTCTAAAGCTAGCAGTTTGAACTGAGGACCCCCAAGGCTTTTTTCCAACTCCTAGTCTTCTGCACCAGATACAGATTCACAGGATTTGAGAATGGGCAATAGCCTCAATGGCCATTCAGTCCAACTCATACATGAAAGTAATCCCATCCCCAACAAATGAGCGTCTAGCCAATTGATGCGCAATAATGGCCAATCGAGGAGAACCCAGAGCCTTGGGAGGTAGCCCATTCTACTTTGGGTCAGTTCTAATTTTTAGGAAGGGACAGCTAGGAGGTGCAATAGATAGAGCACTGGGCTTGGAAGACTCATCTTCATGGGTTCAAATCCAGCCTCAGACACTTACCAGCTGTGTGATTCTGGGCAAACTACACTAGTATCCTTGCCAAGAAAACCCCAGATGGGGTCATGAAGAGTTGGACACGACTGAAATGACTGAACATCAATAACAAATAGAGACAATGGCATCCACAAACATAAAAATAATTAAAAATAAAAGGAAATCTTTGCTATCGGCAGCATGACAAAGTAGATAGAGGGATCTATTTGGAGTCAGGAAGACTTTGGTTTGGATCATACCTTTTTTGAGTCTTAGCTTTCTTATTTTGAGAATGGAGATGGTAATAGTATCTACCTCGCAGAGTTAAGACAATCAAATGACAATGTATGTCAAGTGCTATGCCAACCTTAAGGTGCTAAAAACAGAGGTCAGTGATGATTCTTATTGGGGGACTATTAGAATGTAGAGGAGATGCTATGGAGATGGAGAACAAGCTTCATGGAGGAGGTGGCTCTTGGCCTGGGCAGAGGATAGAGAGGAGGCTAGAGAAGTCTTTGTGACCTTTTGAGAGTACTTTGAGATCATGGGAAATCAGTTTGCGTTACTCTTGGTATTTGTGCCTAGCAATAACATTTGCAAAATGAAGATAATAGCTGCCTTACAAATAAGGATCAAACAAGATAACTTAGAGAAAGTGCTTCTTTGTAAATTAGAAAGCATGGTACAAATATGAGCCATTACCATTATTAGTGTTGGCTCCTTTTTTCTCATTCTTTTGGTAGGGTTATATAAAAATATGTATTATAATATATAAAAATAGGCTGAGAACACAAGTGTTATCATCCCCCATCATCATCAACCTTATTATGATAACCACGTGACAGGGAGACAACTGACATATTCCCATGATAGCTTTGTGATATCAAGAGAAATTGAAAAAGCACCTTGGATGGACTCTCATATATTCACTGATTATGATGACGAGTCATATAGGATGAGCAATTGTGGATGAGTTGTGTTTCAAATCTCCTACCTCCATGTTTTTGTATGGGCTGCCTTCTGTGACTGGAAATTCTCCTACTAATCTCCACCTCTTGGAATCTCTTGCTCAATTCAAAGCTCACCTCAAGTGACATCTCCTCTTCAGATTTCCCACAGTTGCTAGTTATCTTTACATTTACTTATTATATAGTTTGTATTTACTGATCTGTGTACATATTATTTCTACTTAATAGAATCT
This sequence comes from Phalanger gymnotis, assembly GCA_028646595.1. NCBI lineage: Eukaryota > Metazoa > Chordata > Mammalia > Diprotodontia > Phalangeridae > Phalanger > Phalanger gymnotis. The sequence goes on from CM053626.1 coordinate 251,780,837, forward strand.
AAGTTTTTTGAGGGCAGAAATTTTTTTTTGTCTTTATATTTCCAGTACCTAGTGCAATGTCCAGCATACAATTGGCACTTAATAAATGCTTGTTGAATGAATGACTTAGAATGGAAGCTTTCTTCCTTTCTGAAGATTCCCACATGAGAGAAATTCTATATGTGTTCTGTGTCTTGGAAGTCTCGGAAACAAGTAAGACCTGGGCTTGGATCTCTGATATTTGGTGGCCAAGGTGGAATTTTTATGGGTCCTGGAGTTGGACTCCTCTCTTTGATGAGCATGGGAAACTTCCACAGCTCCTTTGGCTATTGTTAAGCCATAGTCCCATCATAAAGGGTCCTGTGCTCAAAAAAAAATTGATTCCCTCCCCTGACTAGCTTCTGACAGCCCAAAGTGGGTACAATAGTGAGACTGCACAAGTGAGTGGAGACATCAGAAGCCTCCTAATTTACCCTCACCCATGGAAAACATAATGTCAAGAACAATACATATAGGCTCTCCATCAACAAGTATTTTTTAAGCATTTACCATGTGCCAGACACTATGTCAAGCACTGGGGATATAACAAAAGCCAAAAACATAGTACCTGCTCCTAAGGCACTCACATTCTCATGTGGGAGACAACATCCAAATAACTAGATATTTAACATTGACTACCCTAGCCCTTCCTTCTTGAAGGCCAGGTTTATTCCATTTCATTCCCCTCCAGGGTTCTCTGATACCCTTAAGCTGGTTGGGAGTGCCTCAGCAGTCAGCTAAAAGAAAAGCAATCCCTTACATTTCAGTGGGTGAAGATAACACATGGGCTGTATCCCAAAGAGATCACACAAGTGGGAAAGAGACCCATATGTATGAAAATATTTATAACAGCTCTTTTTGTGGTAGCAAAGAATTGGAAATCAAGGGGATGCCCATCAATTGGGGAATGGCTGAACAAGCTGTGGTATATGAATGTAATGGAATACTATTGTGCTATAAGAAATGAGGACTTCATAATAACCTGGAAAGACCTACATGGTATGATGCTGAGTAAGGGAAGCAGAACCAGGAGAACATTGTGCACAACCACAGACATATTGCTTCTGTGATGACTAAGTTTGATAGACTTGGCTCTTCTCAGCAATACAAGGTTCAAAGACAGCTCCAAAGTACTTATGGTGGAAAGAGCTATCTATATCCAGAGAAACAATTACTGAGTCTGAATGCTGATTGAGGCAAACTACTTGCTTTCTCTCTTTTTGTTTCCTTCTTCTTTGGTGGTTTTGTTTCTTCTTTCTCATGATTCATTCCATTGGTCATAATTCTTCTTTACAACTTGACTATTGTGTAAATAAGTTTAATGCAAAGGTATACGTAGAATATATATCGGATTCCATGCCATCTTGGGGGGGAGGGGGAAGGGGAAGGAGGAGAAGAAAATTTGGAACTCAAAAACTTGTGGAACTGAGTGTTATAAACTAAAAATTTTTTTAAATCTAATAAATAAACAAATAAGGGGGTGGGGGTGGGGTGGGGATAGTGTCCAGGTCTGGAAAGTCAGAAACAGACAGAAGACAAATGAAATGTGGCTGGCCTGTGACCTTCCTCAATATGGAGGTCCCAGGAGGAAGTTGCCAATGGGAGATGGGAACCAAGGAGTTAGAGGGATGTTTTGGGATGAGAAGGAAGCTGAGGCATTGTAGAAAAGTCTGAACTGTGAGAAACAAAATCTCTCTAAAGGTTTATGAAGATGCAGAGATCCAATAAATATGGATTGGATGCACATAGGTGGAGGGAAGAAAGGGCATGACCTCAGGCTGGAAGATAGAAAAGTAAAAGGGGTGGGTGTGGGGGTGGGAAGGGCACAGCAGGAGGGTGGTGGTGGGGAGTGGGAGACAGATAAAGGAAGACTAGATGGAGCAAATAGTTTATGAAAGGGAATTGTAGGAAATAAGACTGGAATATAGCCCACATTCCATTCATCTCTGGTTTCACATAAACTATTGAGTTCAACATGGTGTTGGTTTAAGACCTTGTCTCAACTTAGCTGGGAACCTTGAAAATGTCTGCTCCATTGGAATGTAGATTCCTGTCCCCAGGATCCCTGGGTTCTGGTAGGTGAGCTTTCACCTTACATGGTGTGGTGACCTGGAACCAGGTCCAAACCATATCACCTATATCCTGTCCCTTTCTCTTGGTAAGAAGTGATACAAGGACACTCTCAAGGTCTCTTTGAAGAACTTTGGAATCTATTGTGTGACATGGGAGACACTGTCAAAGGACTGCACAGCATGGAGTGCCCAAATCAAAGAAGGCATCATGCTCTATGAGTGAAGCAGAATTGCAGTAGCTTGAAAGAAATTAAAATGTGCAAATTTAGAGACATCTGCCCTCCAAATGTTCATATGGACTATTAGTGCCCAACCTGTGACAGAGCCTTCTGAGTTTGTATGGGTCTGATCAGCCACAGTCAGACACACTGTAGCTCTACTCCAACATAGTGGTGTTATTTTGGTCCTCTTTAAGAATGAAGGACAAAACCAACCAACATCTAGCTTCCCATGTGTGTTGTTTCCCCTACTGAAATGTAAGTTTTTTAAGGACAAAGGCCATCTTGCTTGCTTTTTTTTTTATCGTACAACATAGCACAGTGCCAGTAAGAGCTTTTAACAAATAAATAATAATTTAATGATAATAATAAATATTTAAATAAATAAAATCCTTTCAGTCACCAAAATTCAAGTTGCACTTCACTGCAGTTTTAGACAGAGAACAAGAATTTTAGAAGTAAAACATTTAAAGGAGATTAGAAACAGTAAATGAATAGAGAAATCACTCTCAACGAACACTTAGGAAATTAGAGTCTACTCCCTGGTGGTTAAAAACAAAACAAAACAAAACAAAACAAAAAACAAAACTGGACAACAATCCCTGGAAAGACTCATACTCTGAGGTGGAAGGGGGATAGCAAAGCCTCTGAAGAGGATGGACCTGGCTTGGTCAATTCCACCCATGCAACATCAGAGTCTTCCATCTCCTAGACCATCTTTCTCCAAAATGGATGTCTCCTCTCCTTGCTTGGTGAAGTACTGAGAAGGAAGTTTTCAGGTGCTTAAGAACTTGCCCCTGGGCTCCTGGAAACCAATGCATTCTCTCTCCATGAATATCCCTTTCTTCCTCCAACCGAGAAGTCTCCATAGCACCCCTGATCTAAACAGCATTCATCATTGGCATAGCATCCCCCAAGAAATGGAGTCCTAGGAACTTCAATCAGTCCTGCCTTTCAGACTCAGTCTCATGACATGCAGCGCCCCCTTAAACTAAATAACTTTCCTATTATAAGAAGGTATATGAGGGTCAAACTGTGTAATGTTTCAAATACCAGATACAAGAGTTTGGAGTTTGGTCTTTTAGATAAAGGGGAATTATTGAAGGCTTTTAGGCAGAGGAGAAATAAAGGCTCACAGGATTTTAGAGATGGAAGGAAACTTAGACATCATTTTGTCCAAGCCTCTCATTTTACAGATGAGGAAACCGAGATCCAGAAAGGCAGATTCACAATAAGCAACAGTACCAGGATTTGAACCCAGGTCCTTTTAACTTCAAATCCAGTGGGAATTTTTGTTTTCTTTTGTCCTGTTTTTTTTTTTTAAGATTAATTTAATCAGCAACATTGTGTGATGATCAAGTATGAATGATGATTCAGTTCTTCTCAGCAATATAATGATCCAAGAGAAGTACAAAGGACTCACGAAAGAAAATGCTATTCACATCCAGATAAAGAACTCATGGACTCTGAATGCAGATCAAAGCATTTTTTTTTCACTTACTTTATTCTTTCTCATTTTTGCCTTTTGCTCTGTTTCTTCTTTCACAGCTATGACTAATATGGAAATATTTTTACATGATAGCACATGTATAAATGATATCAAACTGCCTACCATTTTTGGAAGAGGGGAGGGGACAGAGGGAGGAAGAAACATTTGAAACTCAAAATCTTGTAAAAACGAATGCTAAAAATTTTCTTGACATGTAACTGGGCAAAAAAAAAATACTCTAAAAAGGAAAAAAAGTGATTGGTTTACCATCAATGTATAAGATGGACTAAAGGTTGTGGGAAGAGATTCAGAAGCTAAAACCATTTCGCAAGCAGTGGGGGCCCCCAGAATCCTCTAATTTATGTTCTCAGAGCTATTAATAGCTGTCATCACCAGCATCATCTCAGTCCTAGGTCAGTCACATGTATTTCTACTCATTAAGCAAATTCTGACTTTGTAGGGGAAGAGAGCCTGGTTTAGTGGTCAAATCAGGGTTCACTGCGACCCTCACACCAGTTTCTCAGTTTAACATCGCAGCGACAGCAGCAGCCCCTGGGCCTCAGCTTTTCCTGTAAAGTCAGAGATTGTCCGTCCCACCCCCCCCCCCCCCCCCCCCCCCCCCCCCCCCCCCCCCCCCCCCCCCCCCCCCCCCCCCCCCCCCCCCCCCCCCCCCCCCCCCCCCC
>CM053626.1:251785416-251834132 GCA_028646595.1 Phalanger gymnotis
TACTTGCAAACTAAAAGCTTTTATGTGAAATGACGTAGTCTCCTTGACATGGTTGTCACCAAAGACCAGAAGTAAGCCTCCAAACCTGCTGTGGTCAGAGACACTAGAAATAAAAATCTTAAGACTTTCTAGGTCCTGATCCCCACTTCTCCTGCTTTTTCCTCTTCTCCTTCACTCCCAGAGGTCCTTGCTATACCAAGTACAGCAGTAAATTTCCCTAACGCTTCCTGTGATTGACTGAAACGTCACTTTCTATCTGTATTGGGAGCCCATAGGATTAAATAGGAGACAGCAAAATTGTATAGCTTTCTCCTGTTATGCTGAATACACAAGCTGAGTAGAGGGACACTGGACCTAGAGTTTAGGTGAAGGAATTTTGTGGTGGTGTCATTTAGTCAACAAATTATTGTACCAGGCACTGGACTAGGCGCTGGGATATAAGAAGCAAAAGGCAATGCCCCCTCTCATGGGTCACACAGTCTAATCAGAGACAGCCAGCAATTACAACCCTTGGCTCAAGGGGCTGTTTTCATGGGACTCTCTCCTCATTGGTGAGGGTTTGTTACTCAATGACCCCTGTCTTTATGAAAGCTGGGCAGAGTTGGTAAGAACTGGAGAGAAGAGAGATCAAGTCTTCTGGGCTTTGAGTTTAGAAAGACAAGGTGCTTTGTGCCAATCTCTTTTCAGGGCCCTAAGAGAGAAAAAGAATCTAAAAAAGAAGCAGATATGTAAAGGAATTTGTTCACAGCCCTATTTCCAGATCACTACATTGGAGACTTAAGGGAATTTCCCTTGAGTAAGATCTGAGACTCTTTTGATTGAGTTGAGTTATTTTGCTCCAAATATACGAGAAATTTATATATTGTCTGATATATATTCTCCTATGTATATTTTCTGTGATTTGTGTTGTGCTAACAACTTGAATAAATAGATTTATTTGCTATTTGCTATGCGTGTTCATTGTGGAACTGGTGGGAAGCCTCAGATATATAGCATCTGGTAGGAAGGGGATCAAACCTCAGATATATGCACATTCCTTCCCCATCAAGAAATAGTGATCAGGAGTGCAGATTGAACCTAAAAATGGTACATAATAAATAAACAAACAAACAAATTAATGAATGCATGAATAAATAAAGAAATAAATTAATACATAATATAATAAAAAGGAGCAGATAGAGATCATTCTAGCCTAGTACCCCCTCTCTCTAAGGAGAGCAGAGTGGCCAGCCTCTGGCCTCAACCTCCTGGCAAGAATCCTGGAGAAGAGTAGGGTGAAAAAATTCTGCATCCTTGCAGGCCATATCTAGACAGATCCCTGTAGTCATGCATAACCAAAAAACACAGTGTATCCACACACATAGTCCTAAATGCAAACAAGCCATATTTAGGATACATTGGAAATCATCAACAGAGGGAAGGCACTAGAATTGAGGGAAATTGGGAAAGACTTCTTGCAGGAGGTTGGGTTTTAATTGGGACTTGAAGAAATTCAGGGAAGCCAGAAGACAAAAATAAGGAGGGAAAGCATTTTAGGCATGGGAGACAGCCATTTAAAATGCAGGGTGTTGAGAGATAATGCGATAGTGTTTGTTGTTTATGTTATATTCCTATTATTTGCCTTATGTTTCTACTTTAAGTAAATCTTCCTCCCTTTTTGCATTACTTTTAAATTCATAAGGAAGGGGTGGTACTGGCCTCTAGCCTGATCTTGTTAAATGATGAGAAAAAGCACGGCACAGTTTCACATTGACTGAGGTGGTAATGTACTTCACCAACACCTAGGGGAAAATACTAAATTCTCTGTGTTTCTCAGAGAATAGCTACCTCTATCCCCAGCTCTTGCTCTTTGACAGGTGCTAGAATTCATTTCATTAACTTAGAAATGTGACCTATGTGTGTTTATTTGATTAAACTCTTGACCCAGGCTTCCACCCACTAGGAAACTCTATTCTCTTTCTATGTTGTTTTCAATGAACCCTGATCATGCGAATATGATATAATGAAAATGGCCACAAGTTTGTTTGTGTAGTTTATTTATAATCAAAGAAGGAGGGATGGAGGGATAGAGGGATGGAGGGATGGAGGGAGGAGGAAAGAGAGAGAGAGAATAGATGTTAAAATAACTGCCATGTCGGCACAAAGCACAAAGCTTTTAACCAGTCTATACAACTACACAACTCAGGCATCTTTGAACACTGTTCAGCAAATGTTCCCAATGCTAGACTAACAGGGTCATTATTCAGATTGCTGGAGGAACTTGGAAGCTGATTAGACCTTAGCATTGTGCCTGGCACATAATAGGTACTTAATAAATGTTTATTGACTATTGACTGATTACGGCCAACCCTTGCTGTCTTTTCATCCATCCCAAGTCAATTGGGAGAGTGAAGTCAAGAGCTTGGCAGGGTAATTTTGTCTTCTTTTTGACTCTTCTTGTCCCAACATTTATTCACTAGCATCAGATGTCATAGGGTGGTGGAACGATCACTGAGTTTGGAATCAGAGTATCTGCATTCAAATCCCAGCTCTGGCATTTACAGGTTGTATGACTTCTCTGGGCTTCAGTTTTCTCATCTGTAAAATGAAAGTATTGGATTACATCATGTCTCAGGTGTCTTCAAACTCTACAACCCTCCCAAGGAAGTCAAAGGTAGGAACAAAAGTCTGCATCTACTAGAACATTTATACCAGTCTTTGTGGTAGCAAAGTACTAGGGACAAAGTAGGTGTCCATCAAATGGGTAATGGCTAAAAAAAAAACTATGATAAATGTAAAGGAATAAGACTATACAGTAAAAAGTGATGAATACGAGGAATTCAGAGGAAGATGGGAAGATTTTATGAACCGATAAAGAACAAAATAAGTAGAACTAAGAGAACAACATACACAATAACTACAATAATGAAAAGATGACTGGAACGAGTCATATTATGAGTAAAAACCAATGAACAGCTCAGGAAAAAAAAAAAGGTAATGAAACATACTGGCCCCATCAAGACAGTCAGACAGAGAACTACTAGGAGGGAATATTATGTACACATACTACCAGATGCAGTCATTATGTTGAATGGTTTTTCTGAATTATTTTTTGTCACAAGAGAAGGTTTGATCTGGAAGAAGAGGTTGATTTGTCTGTGATGTAAAGACAAAAAGTATCAATAAAATGTATTTTTAAAATCTATCATCCTATAAGTTTATGTCATTTGAGCTCTAGCCCCATGGTGCTTTTTGTGTCAGCCAAAGCTTTGGTGGAACTGACCTGACACATGGAGCCCATGCTGCTCAGATGAAGTATAGACAGAATTCTTGCTATCCAACTGGGTGCGTATGTGCACGCATGAGTATGCATGTGTGAGAGATAGAGACAGAGAGATAGCATGAGAGACTCTAGCTGCTAAGACTCGTGGTAATTTTTCCTGAACAACAGAATAGCATTCTTGGAATAGATTCTGGGAATTGATATATAACAGCAAAGAATGTTACTTACATTTTAACCCTGAAGTTTCTCTGCTTCAACATTCACACTTCTCATCTGCTCACCCCTTCAATGACTTCCTGGGTAACGTCATCCCTTGCCAAACTCATAGAGTTCTTGGGGGGGAGGGTGTTGTTTTCAAAGAGAACATAATAGCATCATCCCTGGTCAGGGACACAGGAACACCTCTTATATAAATGTGTTACCCATTATTTTATAGTCAAATGCCACCTTGGGAAGGATCAGCCTCTGTAATGCAGGATGTATTTTTCTCATAGAAATAATGTCATGCATGGTGGTTAAGGTATACATATATACATACATACATACATACATACATACATATGTACATATATATGTGTGTGTGGCTATACCATATATATAGTTATATCTCTATATAGTTCTCCTCTTAATAACTAACTGATTTATAAGTGTTCTGTATGTACATATACATGTATATATGAATACATGTGTGTATGTATAGGTATACATAAAATATGTTTGTGTGTATGTGCATACAGCAACATACGCATACATATACAGACACATATCTGAATAATGTATCATCTCTTCAGTATAGGCATGAGATCAAAGGAATGTAGTTGGGTGGGAAATGAGATGGTTGCTTACCCTGAGCTTTCTCCTCAAATGGAAGGTTTGGATCCATCATTCCACAGGGCGACAGGTACTTATGAGGTGTAATTACCAAAGCTGGTGGCATCATGCAGGATAATGAGATTTCCCAGTGATGAGGTTCCTGAGGGCAAGGTGAAGTCCTAGGGAGTGTAGCCAAGTGGGAAATGAAGGGATCAAGCTCATGTCAAAAATCCCCCAATCTCTCTTGTCCCCCTCTAGGACAAAGGCAGTTGCTGGAGCCATCCATCCCTGAAACATTTCCAGCTTAGTAGGACCTCCTAGAACTGCTCTCTGCATTTCTTAGTCTCTAAGAAAGAGTGAACATTTCTACATCAAAATGAGGCACCCAAGGAAAACCTGAGTGGAGGAAGTTTGTGTACACACACCACACACACACACACACACACACACACACACACACACATACACACACAAATGGAGAAACTCATTTAAGGGACCTAGGCCTGTGATTTCACTGATATAGAAAATCTCAGATGTGGAAATTCCTTCAACTAATGCAGGAGAGTACCTTCTCCGAGTTAATGACTGCAATGTGTATATCTGTGTGTGTTCGTATGATATATGTACTTCCACATGGGGTTACCTAAACTGTGGGTCATGGGTGTTTTGAAGTATCTCTGAGGTCAGGCCTACTTCTGACAAGAGAAGAGCCCAGGTCAGGGCATACTGTACTACCGCTGGCATGCTAGCCCAGTAGAGAGGTAAGCAGGTTCCTTACAAGACAACACTACAAGGATGGGTATTCTTTTCCCTAGTCTTGGTAAGGTGCCAGACTAGGATTATATTTCTATGCTACTCTTAAACAGTGCCAGTCTAAGGGTATGAGCCTAGTACAGAACAAAGCTTCTTCATTGGCCATTCACCTTTAGTTTATAATTGTTAAGTTATACAAAAGACCATCACCAATAACAAATAGTGAATAAACCCATTTGCACAAACAAAATACAAAGAGGAATCATAAAAGTCAGATTAGAATGTACCAGTAAGTACATGACAATGAATAAGCTCTCTAGATGGAAGTGAGATAAGATTTCAGCTCAACCAAGAGAGAGACCCCAATCTCACCCAATGGGAAAGTCTCCTAAGTCTATAAAGAAGCAAGGTGGACATGAGGAACACGTTAAGAAGCCAGCTTCTTTCACATATTTATAGCTTCCCAAGTCTTTCTGCTTCTCCTCCTAGTGTGTCCTCTCCGGAAAAGCACCTGGGACCACAGCTTTCTCTCTAAACACTCTGGCCTCATCTCTGCCCCTCACACAAGTATGCAGAATTGTTTCACCAGCTCTAATTAGGAGTCACATTAGGAGTCATGACTCCCTCTGCAAATGCAGCAATGTGCATATGCCCCAGTCTTGAGTGAAATCTGCCTTAAACACTCTATATATTTATACATGGTTGTGTGTACTTATGTGTCTATATGTGTATGTACGTATGATCATTTGGTCCTTTTTAGCGGCCATGTGTCTCTTTGCTTTGTACTCATCAGGTCTGTGTGTCTCCTCTATCACATTGAGAGCTCCCCACTCTATTTGCTCCATCAGACTAAAGGATCCCAGAGGGCAGAGACCAGCCTTTAGGTCCAAGGTAAATACAGTGGCAGGTTCAAGGTTCTATTCACAGTGTCTCAGTCCATGGGACTAACTGACTTATTTCTGGCTGATACATTCTTTTCAGTCTTCACTTTCCCCCAACACAGTCCTATAATATCTTAAAATCCCATAACCTAGACCTAGATCTCAAAAGAAACTTAGAGGCCATCAAGTCCAACAATTTATCTCTTTCTGGCTCATAAGCTCTGCAAGTAATGGATCCTAAGGAAAAGGATCTTGGGACTAAGAACTAGAGGAAACTTTAGAATTCCTCTAATCTAACCTTCTTATTTTACAGATAAGGAAACTGAGGCATAAAGGAGGGTGAGTGATTTGCTCAAGGTCACACAGTAGCAGGGTTTTAACCCATGTCTGTTGATCCCAAATCCAAGTGGTTGTTGAATAGCACAGACAGAATAGTCATGAGAAATCATCTTTTCCAGGGTGGCAATCAACAATTTTATCCATATTGGCAATGGTCCCAGTCATCCGGGGTACAACTACCACATTCTCCACTGAAGAAGCTACATTGCACAAGTGCCAGGGCATGAGCCAAGAGCTCCTACATGACATTTCACCATCTCACTCTATGGCACAACAATTACACAGGTCTGGGGGTGGTTTTGTTGTTGTTTTTAAACCACAGAGTGAGGATCATTTAATGAGAACACAGAGTCTTCAATGACAAAGATGGAGAGATTGGACAGAGCTTTCCAGTAATATTCTTTCCTGCCTGAAATTGGCTCTTGTCAGCAAATGAAAGCCCTCAGCATCTGAAAGGTGATCACCTCCCTCCCACTCCCCACTCTCCTTCCAGCCCCCACACTGAATACTCTTGAGGAAAAGGCCACATCATACCCTGCTGCCAGCTGCCCAGGCCCTCTGCTTTCCACTACTCTCAGCAGGGCTGACTCAGATCGAAACTCCAACCTCAAGGGTGCAGAAGCCAGGGCCACGAAAAGGAAATACAGGTGAACACACCACGGTGGAGTGAAGAACAGGTTCCAATTTCCCTTACAGAATGGGCACCTCCAGAGAAGGGGAAGGGAGAGTTAACTGGAAGGGGCAGAATAGAGGTAGGCGTGATGTCAGGCAGGCAGAATTGGGGGCAAACACCGGGATCTGATAAGCTGACTGCCTCACTTTGCCATAGAGATGAGGAAATTGAAGCCAGAGAAGTTCAGCCCAAGGTCACACATTGAACTAGTACCAAAGTAGGGACAAAAGTCCAAGTATCTTTCCTCTTATCCCTGTACCCTTTCCATGATATCGCACACCTCCCAACTCTTCTGGATGGTCTCTGAGCTTCTTGAGGGAAGGAACTGCTATGTGTCTTTCTTTGCATCCCAAGTGCTTAGCAAAGTTACCGGCACTGGGGCAGCTAGTTGGTACAGGCACTGGAGTCAGGAGTACCTGAGTTCAAATCCAGCCTCAGGCACTTGACACTTACTAGCCACGTGAACCAAGGCAAGTAACTTAACCTTGATTGCCTCACATACACACACACACACACACACACACACACACACACACACACACACACACAAGCTACTGGCACATAATAGGTGCTTAATAAATGCTTCTCGATTGACTGATTGGGGTAGAGATCTTAAGTGGTGAACTGAGTACTGGATTTAGAGCCAGAAAATCAGGATTCAAATTTAGGATCTCTACCTGTGTGACATGGGTTCCTTATCTATAAAATGGACCAAATGAGCTCTAATATCCCTACTGGATCTAAATTCCAAGATCCTTTTCTTGAGAAGCCCTCCTTTTCAGAATTTTGCAGGCCAAGAAGAGAGAGATGCCTTTGACTTGGATTCCAAACCTCTGCTAGTATATTCTTTCTTGCCTATTAATGTGGTTGTGCCATTCTTCTGTACGGACATCTTCTGTGATTCCCTACAAGAGGAAAAGTCAGACTCTTTGGTCTGTCTTCTACAAGCTGGCAATACACTGTCTTTCCAGCTTGCTCAGATAAGCATAGCCCTCTGCCCCCTCTAACACAGATTTTGTTGTGATTCCTTGCCTCTGCTCATGTTGGTCCCAGAGCCTGAAATGCCTTACCACTCCCAAATCATCACTTCCTCTAGGAAGTCTTCCCCGATCCCTGGACTGGTCACAACCTCATAACTCTCAAATGAACTGACTATGCAATCCTTTATATTGTAGGTTTCTGTGTTGGTCTCTCATTCCCCTGCAAAGTCTTTAAATTCCTTGAGGTCAGACACCATATCTTAGCTAAATGTTGCATCTCTCTCATCATAGCATTGTAGATTTAGAACTAGATTCTAGAGTCTGAGAACCTTGTCCTCTGTCACTTACAGCTTGGATTCTTTGACTTTGTACAGGTCACAAACTTCTCTGAACCTAAATTTTAAAATCCTGGGATTATTTGTTGCTTTAGAGCTAAAAATGACCTGCAGAAAAAATGATTCCAAAAGTCTCATTTTACAAATAAGGAAATTAAAGTTCAGTGGCTGATCCAAAGTCATGCAGGTAGTCAGTCAACAGCCAAGCAGGGATTTAAACCTACTCCTCTCAATCTCAAGCTTTCCACAATTCTTTGCAACTTCTCTGGTGGGGTTGGCCCAAATGGGGTTTAAAAGTTTCCTTCCAAATTCTACTACCCATGAGATAGTCCCAAACAACAGATGATAAATACAAACATGATTTCTTCCCTCAAGGGGCTTGTGGGAAACTGTCCCAGAAGCGGAGAGTAGGAAGTAAGAAGTCTTTGCTTTCCCCATTTTACAGATGGGGAAACCGAGTATCTCACCAAGATGGAGTTCCTGTCAAAATCAGATGGGCAAGTCAGAGACTGAACTAAGATCTAGGATCTACTTGTTGACTCGACATCTTCTTTCCTGGCACAAAAATCATTTCATTATCAAAGCACCAAACTTCTCTTGGTAGCTGCAAAGTCAGCTCGACTAGGGAAAACATTTGCTTGCTCAGCATGAGTAATTTACAAAGCAGGCCCCGGTAGGAAAGGTTAGGAAATGTTTAGCTTTTGTTGGTGGGGACGTAGCCTGGCCAGAGCTGACCAGAGTCCTTGACGTCCATTTAGGGATGTGAAAGTTGACCAAAGAAAGAACAGAGAACGAAAATGAAAGGAACACTGGCACCCAGAATAAGGAGGGAAAGCTGAGCAGATCTTTACAATTTGGATTTCCAATCCAGGCCCAGCTCCAAACCCAAGCCAGTGACCGGCTCCCAAACTGGTACCATCATGGGACTCAAGGTAGGAAGCCATTTCTGGGAATAGGTAAGATCTTAGGGTTCAACCCAGAAACTCCCAGCCTCTTTCTGTTCTCAAACCACAAAAACCCTGAGTGTGAAGCACATTCGCTTCCATGACACACGTTGTGTTCACAATAGCTGCTGAATCGGCCATTTGGAAACTCTGATTAACAGACTCCAGCTACAGGCTGCCACCTGGACCTACCTTGTCCTCACTTGAGAAAGAGGGTCCTGTGGATCCATCCCTGCCTTTTCCTTTTAGGCTGTTTTCTCTTCTTCCTGTTCCTCCTCAATTTCACCTATTATTGGCTAATTGGTTGATAAGCTGAGTAGGAAAGAAAATTGGACCTAGAAGCAGATCTGAATCCTAATCCTGGCCCTATCACCCATTACACAAGTGGAGTGACTGGACAAATAGTTTCCCTTCTTCGAGACCATCTTTACCCCATCTTTAAAATGGAGACAGTATTTTCACTACCTACTTCTCAAGATTGTTGTGAGTCTTGAAAGATAGAACGCATATGAAGTCCTATCAGACAGCAGAGATTTAGAGCTGGAAAGAAACCCACCAGAGGCCCTCTAGTCCAGCCCCGCTCATTGTGCAGGGGAGGGAACTAGGGTTCAAGGAGCCTAACTGAGATACCCAAGTTTACAAAGGTAATAAGCATCAGAAACAGGATGTGAACCTAGGCCCTCTGATTCTGCTATACCACACAGCTTCCTTAAACAAATGTCACTTTTTTTAGTAGTAAAGCTAATTACAATATTGGGAGAAGGGGTATGACATAACCAATCAATCAACAAGCACTTAGTAAGCACCTATTATATGCCAAACACTATAAAAAGCCCCAGGAATACAGAGAAAGGCAAAAACTTTCCCTGCCTTCAAGAAGCTCATAGTCTAATGGGGGAGACCACATGCAAATTACTAGGCACAAGACAAAATATGTATGTATGTGTATATATGTACATATAGGTATACATATGTGTTGTATAGAGAGAGAAGGAGGAAGGAAGGGGAGGAGAGACAGAGAGGACAGAGAGAGAGACAGAGATAGGGTGTAAAGGAAGAGAAATAGAGAGGTGGGGAGGAAGGAATGGAATTTCAGGGAGGAGGCATTAGCAGTGAAGGATAAAGAGATGGATTTAGAATCAAAAAGACTTGAGTTCAAGTCCCCCTTCTGATTCATACTGGTTGTATGATCCTGGGCAAGTCACTCACATTGTCAGTGACACAAAGCAATTCTCTAAGACTGTATATTGAAGAATAGGGGCAGAGCTGCTTTGGTAAAGAATGTTCCTCAATGGAAGCTGCTATACTAATGAAATCATAGGTCCAGTTTAATTGTCATCACCATCATCATCATTATCACCTAATTGTACATGATGCTTGGATACTCTTAAGGAGCGTGATGTGGAGATAGTCCCTGCCCTAAGAGAACTGGTGATCTAATCAATCAGCCTAAAAGAATTTATTAAGTTGAGGAGAGATATAGACAAAAAAAAAAAGATCTCTGCTTTCAAGGAGCTCGTACCCTATGGGGAAAAATAATATATATACATATAAGCATACTATATGTGTATACACACATGTATTTATATACATATACATATATACACATTTACATGCATATATGCATGTATATGTGTGTACATGTGTGTGTGTGTATATATACACACACACACACACACAGAGAAAGAGAGAGTAAATACATAGTACTTGGGAGGAGGAGATACTAGCATCTGGGGGAAGTAGGGAAGGAGTCAGAAAACGTTTCACATTGGAAAGATACATAAACAGAATTCAGAACATAAACACTAATCATAGAAAGAGATCAACAACTAAATATCCATATCATTAGGGCTCAAATGTTGAGAATTTCAATGGTAGGAGACAAGAATGTATATATAATTTGAGTAGAGATTAGCTTGGATGGGGTAAACAGAAAGTCATTTCTTTAGTCAATACAAGAATTTCACGGAAGCAGTAAGATGGATTTATTAAAAATCTAGCCCAAAAGTTTTATACTATTGCAGTCAAATTTGGGGAAACAAAAGCCACTATGAAGCCCTTTTCTCTTGAACCATGTGTTGCCAAATTCCAACAATGAGCTCTCTTGCCAGGACACAAAGTACATCTATCTCCCTTACATGTGGGGGAATTGAGCAGACTTTAGGGAGATATAATTCTGGAAAATATGTAGGTTAATTATTGGATCCAGTAAAAGTAGATTATAGGAACCAGACCAGCAAACAGGACAGAATCTAGGAGAATACCTATTAAATCAGTAAGGCAAGATTCATGACCTCAAGGATGACCACGAACATGTCTATATGGTTTGGAATCGCAAAGTGTGAAAAACTCTCTAGGTAGGAGGTAGAGGGAGTATGACATTTATTTAGGCACCAGAGGATCAAACCCCAAGACCAATAACTCCAATGTGATATAGCAGTGATTATATTCAAAACCAGTAAGCCCACTTCAATATAGCAACAAGAAAATTATAACACAGTATTATAGCAAGGAACCAAGTCATCCTGTAACCTTCCCCCTGTCTGCTTGCTTGTGTTCTCTCCCCCCTCAGTTCTCTGGTCTCTTCAGCAACCTGGTTTCTACTCTTATCAAGGCTTTTATCAAACCCCTATTGGAAATCTGAAAGAGACAGACAGAAACAGATAAAGTTATAGAGCACAGATCCACAGCAAGACAGGAAGCTGTTTCTCCCCCTAAACCATTCAAATCTATGCAGTGCTACACCCTCCTAACTGCGGGCATTCATCTGTATGCCCAGCTCCAGAAAACTCTCTGAGTTCCTGGGAAAGACTAAGAAAGATCCTCCTAAGTGCCTCTCAGTACTCTGCATCATAGTCCCAACAAAGTCTACATGGCATGGTTCACAATGGTCTCCCCAAAAATCCCAAGCAATTCCTTTAATTAGCACAATCCTTCAGACTATCCCAAAATGATAGTGGGAGGGAAGGGAGGCCCAGGTCCATCAGCTGTAATTACCACTATCCCTTCCCTAATTAAAAAAAAAAAGCATGCAAATTCAACACAGCTCAATTTACTGCAATTACCTTCAAAGTACAGTTCTTCAAGACACAAAGAATATTGACATATATCTGTAGCTGCTAAATGGCCACAGACAGTTTACATTCTAATCTCCCATAAGCAGAGGCCTTACCAGAAGCATGCCTAGAAACACCAGTGGGGCTCCCCTTTCTCTGTACTGCCCATCTCTGATTTTGGCAAGGTCATTCTGACCCAATCTTGAATGACTATGCTAAATAATAAAGGAAAGGCCTCCTCAAGCCAGAACTCAGCCTGAGTTTCCATGTTGAAATGAAATGAAATATTTATAGGAGATGTGATGGTAAGCAAAATATTTACTTAGCCATGGGAGGGGAAGGATATTCAATAAAGCTGTCCCTCAAAGACTCCACATTGACATAGCTGAACTATGCTATCTTGCCTTTGTGTTGTTGATCATAGCAATCTGTCAGTCAGTTTCTGGGAGGAGCTGGAGATCTTTATGGATTGTGGTACTCATGTGACCAAAAAACAATATCGGTGGCCTAAGACTTTAGTCCTCTGTCTTGAGGATCATTTTATGCCTTTTAAGGAAAAGAACTGCTAGCCTAGCCCACTTGGAGGGAGACTCTGGTACACTAACTACCTGGCCTCATCACAGGCTCAAGATTAGTTCATACCTTCCAAGCAATAGATAGGGGATTGGCTTTGCAGGAAAAGAGATTGGATAGCTAGACTATAAGCTCCATGAGGACAAGGACCATGTTTTATCTGAACTTTCAGCTCAATCCAGATGCTTAGATCCATGCTCTACAGATGCTATATGCTTAATAGTATTACTTATTGGGAAGCAACATGGTATAATGGAAAGAGTTTAGGACTTGAATTCAAATCCTACCATAAAAGTTTACTAAAAGTGTGGTGATGGGCACATCACTTAAACTCTTAGAGCTTCACCTGTAAAAGGAGATTAATAACACTTGCACAACATGTCTCATGATGTTCTTGTAAGGAAAATGATTTTTCAAACTTTAAAGTACCATGTAAATGCACATTGTTATTTTTGTTGTTGTTGAATTGAAAGAAGGACTGTACCCTGTGGAAAAGGCCCTAAGTTCTCTGATCCATCTTTCCTTGCCTTTCATGAGACAGCCAAATATCTAAGATACTGCTGGCTCAAGACCTCCGAGTACAAGAAATTAGAGGTCAATGAGTTCCCTGAGAAAAATTCAATTGTCTGCTTAGGGAAGAAAGCTGGCACCACACTTGCATAAAGGGGAATTTCACTTTGGCTGTCCAAAGACTAGCTCTTCCCCTCTAGTTTGCAAATGTCCTCTTGGCTTGCTTAGCTTCACAGATGGCGCCACAGTTCAATTTTCCCAAGCTTTGCCTGGTTTGACAAAAAGACCACTCTAGCTTAGCTCCTTTATGATTCCTGAGAACATGTTTCACTTATAACCTGACCAAAGGCGGAAGGAAGACAATTGCAAGCAATTAAGTGCCAGAGATTTCCTCACTCTGCCTACCCTCCTCCCCCACCCTTCCTTTCCAGGGTCTTGCCTTTCACTAAATCCTATTGCAGAACAATTACTGAGAAATTCAGAGCTTTATCAAGGTCAAGAAAGGTTGTAGAAGTGAACAATAAGACATCAAGCAAAGAACGCTGTCAAAGTGAATGTCCTAGAAAAGGAGAAATGAAACTCTATCATCAGCCAAAAACATAAGCATGGACCTAAGAAACAAGTTGACCCCAACATAGGAGGCATCTTAAGCTAAAGGAATACCCTTCAATCTGGGTCAGACATCCTGAAGGCTTGAGTTAGAAGAAATCTGCTAGTCAGGGGTGAGAACACTACTCGATAGTGTTCTCCAAGGGAATGGGACACAGTCATTTCCTAACACCTTGTTGAGAAATAGTTCCATAGCTCCCTACTTGGAGCACAAATAAATGAGATCAATTCCTTGTAAGAAACAACAGGGCATTTTGAAAGGGTATCCAAGGGAGAAGGGAGATTCCCTCTTCCTTCAGCTTCCCTCTCTTTCCTTAATGAGTCACTTCAAGGTCTACGTCTTAAAAATGGTATTTACATTTTCTTGAAAGAGAGTACCTAGATAGACGATACTTTGTGACTCACCCTTGGCCTTAGCCACTATTTTACACCCGGCCTGAGTCCTACTGTTCCAGCAATTATAACCCAACCTCAAAGTTCCTGAAAAGTGGATGACCTGCATCATTCACTCTCATATAAACTGAGGATATGGGTCTTTCAGAACTGAGTAGCTATTTTTAAAGGAACAAAAGGATTATTTTTGTTGATGGCATTTTTTTACAATCTAAATAAATAGAATTTATTATTGGTTATCATCATTAACATCATCATCATTATTACCAATATTTTTACTATGCCCTCATACGTGACACTCAATTTCCCATTATAGAGGCAGCAAGATGGCACGGTGGATAAAGAGCTGGACCTGGAACAAGGAAGACCTGTGTTCAGATCTGGTCTCAAACATTTAGCAGCTGTGTGACCCTGGGCAAGTCATTTAACCTGTCTCAGTAGAATGTGAACTCCTTGAAATCAGGGATTATTCCATTTTTGTATCTATATCCCCAGTACCTAGCACAGTACCTAGTATGCAGTAGGCACTTACTAAATGCTTGTTGATTGATTAAATATTCAGAATACCTTACATTTTGCATGACATTCCTACCTTCCTGAAGTTCTTTCTAGTCAATCTCTCATTTCATCCTTATATCAACCCTGTGAAGGAGAGGAATGGAATGTTTTGAGCTCCATTTGACAGGGGACCACTCTGGAACCCAGAGAGATTAGTTCTTTTGCTAAAAAGTTGCCCATTTGTCTTGGGCTATCTAATTGTATAGTCCATTTGGAATAAGAAGGTGGCCATTTTAAGTGCCATGTAGTTACTGTGGGCATCTATTTCCATGTCTGAAAAAACATTTCCATTTGAGCATTCCTTGGAACTTTTTGTATCTTTTTTGGCTTAGATCTGGGATTTCAAAGAAATTTCACTTCACTTTCTGTATCAGCCATCTTCTGCAATTTAGAGTCTCATAAAGAGTTGCCTAGGGCATGAGAGAAATTTCAGAGATAGGTGATATCATAGTGAAGAATCTAAGAAGGCATCTAATCCACTTCCCTTATTTTACAGGTGAGGAAACATGACTCAACCATGATCATACAGTTAGAATCTGTCAGAAATGGGGCTGGATCTCAGGTCTTTCTGACTATAAGACTGAACTTCTATCCTTCTTCCACCTGGGTCTAATCCCCTGTAACAGAACAATGGTTACAATTTGACACAAAGCTGGCCAGATTGTCTCCACCTCCACCAAGATCAGAGCAAGAGGGAATGAATCAGTTTAATCAATAGAAGGCAGGTGGAATCTGGGACATGCCCACGGAAGAACTGAGGACTTGGGGAAGTAATTCAAATCTAGGATGAATCACCAAGGGCCAAACTGAGGAATCTTTTCCAGAAATCCATAACAATAAGGGGAGAGTGCCTTCGGTTGGGAATTATTAGGTATAGTTTTGCTGGAAGGCAAAACTGTGTGAGACAGTATCCCACCCACTTCTTTAGTCAGAATCATTCTATGAAATGTAAACACACAAGGATGTTCATTCTCTTACTACAGCAGAATATGGAGCAAGTTCTCTTTCTCCTTTGACTAGAGCAAATTACTAGTTTTATTAACCCCCAGATATTGCAGTTCTTAGTAAGGTGCCCCACCCTCTATTAGGCAATCACAGCCTTACTCAGGGTATCCCCAGGTTGTGGAGGAAGGGACTGGAGAAAGGTGTGAGTTATTGATTCTCAGGAAAATGATACTATACTCTTGAGTTCTATCCTAGTTAAAATTTCAGAGAGCATTCTTTTGCCCTTTGTAAAGTGTGAAGCAAATGTCAACCACCACCACCCCCCACTTCATAGCAATAAAGGACCTCAGAGGTTCTGTAGTCCAAATCCCTCAGGGAACTGAGGCCTGAGGAGATGGGTTGACTTGCTCGTGGTTGTGCAGATTCTGAATGTCAGAAGTGGGATCTGAATTCAGATCTTCTGACTCTATGGTTAGTACCCTTTCCAATATACCAGAGCGCTCTTAACAGACCGACTGTGGGTAGGCATCCTGCTTAGCCTTACCAATAGGTGATATGTGTGATGTGAGTCTCTCTTTGTCCCCTAAAATAACTCCCCCAATTACCTGGTTCTTTACATTCCATTGTAAGGGGTTTGAGAACTAGCTCACCTCACTGGATTTTAAAGACAAGGCAAATAGCTCAGAGGAGGAAGGCAACTTCCCTAAGGTCACAGAACTAGTTAGTAGCAGTTGGGGCTTAATCTAGGTTTTCCATCTTCACTCCTGGTTCTGCGCCAAGGTTGTCCATGGCGTCCCAAGCCATTGCCAGCTATCCTACTTTTGTCTTGCCTCTAGACTTCCATGACTCTGGAGGAGAAAGAGGATGACAATTTGGGCAACTCCACCTCATTTAAATGCAGTTTGTGCACAAGCCTAAATAGTACTCATTCATGATGTCATTGGTCTTCTTTGGAAATGAAGGACAAACAAGTGTTTTTTCACACTAACGTCTTGACCAAGATCGTATAGGGAATATTAAATGATTAAATGAAGGTCTTCTAACTTCAGTTCTTGGGCTCTATCTCCATCACCCCACTAAAGTCTTTTGAGTTCAACCTGGCACTTTTCCTGTGGCCCTCTTTTAAATTGCAAGTATCCCTAGGAGGGCTAACACACCCCACACTTTAGTGTGACTAAGCTTATCCAACTTATTCCCTCAGGAGAATGGGGACTGGACAACAAGAAACAACACATGGCCTCCTAGAAGGAAGGGGGATGCCAGAAAGGAAAGGAGAGGAACCCACCACACATCACAATGTGGCTAAGGGCCAATCTTAATGGACACGACTTCTGCAGAAACTCCATTTGCCCCTTCGAGGGGCATCTGCCCCATGATCTAAACCACAGATTCCCAAAAGCAGCACAAACAGCTGACTCAAGTTGAAAAGACAACCTTCCCTGCCATCATAACTAAGTTCTCTTTCACATTCCATATCAACATCCAAAATCTGGCCCGGGGAGTGGCTTCTAGCTCTTTCCCGCCCCATTTCCTAGAGGCATTTGGAGTCTGACTCCTAGGTTCCCAGAACTCTGAGGGAAATGACTTGGTCTTTGGAGCAATTTAACTAAGTTCATCAAGTTGAGAGGCGGGAGTGCCCTACATCTCTCCTTCCTCCCTCCTGCCCGGGCTTCAACTTGGCTGCTATGTTGCTTTAGCAAAATGGCCCATCCTTCATCATCCTTAGAGCTCAAGTCTCAGTTCTGTTCCTTCCATGTAGGCCCAATGAGTGCAAATTGTAGTAAGAACAAAAGTAATACCTTGGAGTCAAACGCAGGGGTCTGGGAGGAAACTTAGAGGCCATTTAGTCCAATCCTCTCATTTTATAGACAAGGAAACTGAGACCCAGGGAAGCGACGTGACTTGTAAAGGTCACATGGCTGGTGTGAGAGCATGGCATGATGGAGAAAACTTTATACTTGGAATGAGGAGGAACCACATTTGTCATACCACCAAAGTCCTAGGTTTGGTCTGGCATGCTAGGGTCTTTCTTTGCTGATTATCTGCAATTTACCCTGCCTATATCTTATACAAGATATCCCAAACCCTAACCCTGTACATCAGTTTTTGTATGTTGTCTCCTCCACGAATCAGTCAGTCAGTATCTCACCGCTCTGAAACTTGCTAATTGTGTTATCTTGGGCAAGAGGCACTAAGGCAGAGTTTCAGTTTCCTCATCTATAAAATGGGTATAGTAATGCATGTGCCACATGCATCACAGGTTTGTGGTGAGGAAAGTACTTGGCAAATCTTAAAACCCCGAAGAAACGGAGTTCTAATCTTTTCCCTTCACATATCTGTAGAATACTTCCATATGCGTCATTCCAGGTGATCTTCGACATAACATGTGAAATAGCTCGTCGTTGGTCAGTTGTTTCAGTCGTGTCTGACTCTTTGTGACCCCATTTGGAGTTTCCTTGGCAAAGATACTGGAATCATTTGCCATTTCCTTCTCCGGCTCATTTGACAGATGAGGAAACCGAGGTCAACAGGGTAACGTGATCTGCCCAGGGTCACACAGCTAGTAAGTGTCTAAGGCCAGATTGAAACTCAGCTCTTTCTGACTCCATGCCTGGCACTCTACCCACTGTACCAAGCAGCTGCGTTGTGAAATTGTTTAGCGAGGGCATTATCATCTCAAATTGTCAGTTGGGGAGTTTGAAGCACGTGAGCCAAGTGACTTCCCAAGGGTACATAGCTATTTCACAGAGCCTCGAACTGAAACCAATTCACTATTTCTCCCAGTACCTCACACTTCTTTCTAGAGGAGACCCTGGCTGAGAGGCAGAGAAGGATCTTTGGAACAGAGAGAAGATACCCTTTCAGGAAAGAATAAGGAAGGGAAAATGTTGAAATCAAAATGTTCTCATTGACTTCAAATCCTAGTAGTTCTAGGGAGTGCTAGGACATTCTTCTGCCCTCCCTGACATGAAATATCCATCTTTCCTGCCTCTAACTCTCATACCAACAAGTCAACAAGCAGTTAGTTACTAAGCATTTACTGTGTGCCTGGCCCTGTGCTAAATGCTGGGGGCATAAAGACAAAAAAAAACAAAACAAAAACAAGGTCCCTATTCTCAAGGCACTCACGGTCTCCTGGCATTTTCTCTGACTGTTCCCCATGGAATGCTCTCTCTCTCCTTTCAATCCCAACTAAAATCTCATCTTCTACAGGAAGCTTTTTTCAACCCCTCTTAATTCTAGTGGCTTCTCTCTCTTATTTCTTTTTTAACCTGTATAGGGCTTGTTGGTAAATATTTGTTTGCTTATCATCTCCTCCATTAGATTATGAGTTCCCTGAAGGCGGAGACAGACTTTTGCCTCTTTTTGTATCCCGAATGCTTAGCACAGTGCCTGGCACGTAGTAACCATAGAGGAGATGACACGCAAACAAACAAGATACAGGCAGCATAAATTGCAGATAATCAATTTGAAAAGGCATTAACTCACCAGACTAAGCCTAGGACTGGTGTGTGATGACAAGCGGAGGGGTAAGGGTGCCCCATGACCACGAGTCATAGACTTGTCCATCTGCATCATCCATGTCACTATTCTCCTCTTTCCCTTTTCTGTCCCCAAACCTTCCTTTTATGACTCTGCTTCTCTGTCCTGAAATAGTTCCTATGTGATGCCTATATAGCATGGACTTCCCTCTGAAGTTGAGGGAAATTTAGTTGGCAAGGTGAAGGTTGAGTCAGGGAGAGAAAACTGCCCAGAGCAGATAGGTGAGATCATTTCTATTTTTAGAATAAGAGGGAGAGCTTCTACCTAAGTAACTCCCATTCAAATCCTTTCTAGTTAGTACTTATTCTAATAATAATAATAGCTAGCCATTAAATAGTGCTTTAAGGTGTGCAAAACAATTTGTTTAAGTTATCTCATTTGATGATCACAACCCTATAAGGGAGGTGGTATTATTCTTCCCTATTTCATCATCCTAGATGAGAAAACTAAGGCACAGGGAAATGAAGTGACTTGCCTGGACTCATATGGCTAGTGTCTGAGGCAGGATTTGAACTCGGGTCTAGCCCTTTACCTACTGTGCCAAACCCCCTAATTTCTATAGTTACATAACCCTTTTCGAATTAAACCTTCAGAAGAGAAAACCAAGTCCAAAGTCCATGTCTCAGAAAACTTTCTTAGATGGGAATCTCTCAACTAAATATTCAATTGGGTCTTTCTCTTCAACGCTTAATTAGTGCGGTGCCTCACACATATCAGATGTCCAATAAATGTTTTATCTATTGCTGGCCTGATTTCACTGAAGCTTAAGAAGGGAAGAGGAGCCCATGTCACTCAAGCTAAGTTAGGTGTGATCTTGCAGAAGGTGGGAAGATAACTAGCCTAGGTCTGTACAATTCTGTAAGTGACATACTACTTGAAACTCCTCCAAGCTGGCGATGCTCGATGCAGCAGAGACAGAGAATGGGCAGAGAATCCATTGGGATTCCAGCCTTGAGCCAGAGCTGATCCCAGCACAGGGGTCATGGGTGCTGGAGGAATCTCTAGATAGATTTCAGAGAGTCCAAAAACTTGGATGGGAAAAAAAATGACTTCTTTACTTTATATATTTAAAAGTATTCTTCTGAAAACAGGTCCATAGGCATCAAAAGATAATGAACCTTTTGTTTGAGGCACGACTAATATACAAGTTTGGATGCCTATACTTGCCCTATTGGGAAACCGGCCTTCTTTTGATAGAGGTAAGAAGTAGAGGTCACTACTTTCTAAACTAAACAGGTTTAAAGCCTTGATTTTTCAAATGACATGCAACAAAGAATTTCTCAACAGACAGCATCCTGAAATGGGCTCACATCCACGTCACCGTAGGCAAGGAACATTCTCTCTATGACAGCCTCAGGCCTGTAATGTTTGAGGTAAAAGCTGCATATTATGTAAGCAATACAGTACAGAAGTGTCAAAAAAAAAAAAAGAGAGAGAGCTTATCTCCCCCCTCCCCAACCCAAGCCCTATAAATAGCCCTAGTGGAGAAGTGTAAAGATCAACCACATGCTTACAATGCAGAAATTAAAAAAAAAATACATAAACTCAAAGCTTCTACTCCAATTCAGTGGAGGGGGAGGGGGGAGAGGTGGTTGGGGGTGGGGCAGGGAAAGGGAGGGGCTGTACTTAGAAAATCTCTGCCCGGAAGCATTTGTGGTTTTTATGAATGAGGGATAGTCCCCATTGAGTATAAATGAAGACCAGCAAAGTGAAGGACAGTATCAGCAGGGCTTGCTCTTGCAAAACAGAGCTGCCAGCCAGCCCCCAGAAGACAAAGCAAAGCCCTACCATGCCTACCTGGATGCTGCTGCTCTGCTTGCTTTGTGTGACTGGCTCCAGCCTCAGTTCTGCCTCAGAGGACGACTGCAAGACCTTCTCCACCACATTGCCCAACATGCTCCGAGAACTTCGAGCAGCCTTCAGCAGTGTGAAGACATACTTTGTAAGTACACCCACCTACCTACTCTACGTACTGTTTCCCTTTTTGGAGTCCTTGCCCTGAACAAGATCCCTAATGGGGAGAAAACCCTTCTGCTCACTCTTCACCATCAGTTCAGTGAGTCGGGCAAAGCCCTACCGATAGATAGATAGATAGATAGATAGATAGATAGATAGATAGATAGATAGATAGATAGATAGATAGATAGTAGATGGATGGATGGATGGATTTATACATACATACATACACACAAACAGACATAGATGAATGCATAGACAGATAATTTCTAAGACATTTCCAAGCTTTTCAACACACCCACTGCTTTATCTATTGAGAGCCACCAAAAAGGCAGTCTTACAAATTTATAGAATCATAGAATATTAAACCTGGGAAGGGATGGTTTGGCTCACTAGTGCAATCCCTATATTTTACAGTGGAGAAAGCTGAGGCTTGGAGAGGTCAAGGATGCAGCTGTAGTGATGGCTAAGCTGGGATTCCAACCCAGTTCTTGACTCCTAGTGCAATGGTTTTTTGTTATTGCTTTTGGTGGGTTTCCCCCACCCTGGTTTCCCTATATCTGATCTGAGGTACATAATGCAAAGTTCTCCTTTAAGAGCTCCCATTGTCCCAAAGATTGATTGATGGGCTCTGAGGGATGTCCATCAATAGATATTTTCAAGCATAGGTTGGACTAGATGATCTCTGAGGTCTCTTCCAATTCTCAAATTCTGATTCTATGGCACTTGCTCAGAAAAGCCTATGCCAACTGATATCTTCCCTTCCCTGTGATCCTTAAGAACTTGGCACTGGGTATCTGTAGTAGAGGAGGAAAGGAAGTGCTGGAGATTGAAGGCAAAAGAACAGAGCCATTGAGACCAGCACGGCCCTTTTAACCAGAGCGGCTTATGGTTTTGCTGAAGTCAGCAGAGAGCCATTGGACAGAGGCAAGCCTGAGAAGCCCTTCCCTAGCGCTGGGTTAGGACTTTGTCTTTACTTGGAATTCAATAAGATACTATGTGGGGAGAGGGCCAGCAAGAGGAGGAAGCTTACCTTAATTTGTGAATCCAGCCATGCTGGGTCAATCAATCAATTTATTTTGTGCCTACTGTGTATGTGCCAGGCTCTGGAAATAAATACACAAAGACTGAACTGATTCCTACTGACAAGTAGCTAACATTCTAAGGGGGTCTTCCACTAAACCCAATTGTTTGGAGGTCCTATTTGGTTAAGCCGGAGCCCACCAAGGCCACAACCCCTGAAATATATTGTCAACCTCTAGACAGAAAAAGAGGGACCCAAGAGACGGCAGCATCAACAGTGCATGGTTACTTCAGGTACATTCTAACTCTTTGCTTCTTACAGCAAACGAGAGACAAGCTGGAAACCAAATTGATAGACAAATCTTTGCTGGAAGAATTAAAGGTGAGGACTTTTCCATGTTCGGGGTAAAATATCCCAGGGCTCCAAAATATGAATTTACTTTTTGGCTGCAGGGAGGTCTGTCTGCTTCCTTGGTACCAAAAAGGGGAAGCTGCAAAGGAGACCTTCACCCACAGCCTAGCCACCGAGGGAGGCCACAGTCCCTGCTAAAGGCTGGAATAGTGGCTGGGAGTGGGGCTTTCAGGGTCTGCATAGGAGACCTTGGGGGAGAGAGTCCAAACCAGAGTTAATCTAATTCATCATTCCCTCTTCCCTTTCCTCACAACTGCTCCAACTTTGCATCCTCACAGAGTTACCTGGGCTGCCAGGCCTTGTCAGAGATGATTAAGTTTTACCTGGAGGAAGTGATGCCTCAGGCAGAGGAGAATGAGCTGGATGTCAAAGAGGATGTGGGCTCCTTAGGAGAGAAATTGAAGGCACTGAGACTGAGGCTCAAGCGATGTGTGAGTAGGAGAGGATATATGGAACAGCCCTCCTGGCACTACACATACACACACACACACACACACACAAATGCAGAAATACATACAACCACATACATATGTGCATGCAAAACATAAACAATCACATACAGGCAGAAAGACAGGCACACAGACCACACAAAAAGACATATACAGAGACACACAGAGAAACTCACAAGTACATATACACAGAGACCTACCCATAGAGATGTATATCCAACCATACGTATGCCAACGTACATAGACATACAACCACATAACCACAACCACCCACACAGAGACACACAGAAACACACACATACACACAGAGACACAATGACACAGAGACATACAACCACACACAGAGAGACAGATACAAAGAGACTCACAACCATATACACACATAGACATCAATACACAAACACGTCTATACAGAGAGACAGATCAGCTATTTGTTTCTCACTGGGGGTGGTGGAAGGGAAGGGAGGCAGTTAAGCATTTACATAGCATTGACAATTTGCAAAAACTTTCCTGTCATTTCTGAGTCATTAGTGAGTTTATTAACAACTCCTCCTTCCCCTTCTCCTTCCACCTCCCCTAGTCTCTTCCCCTGGGACTCCCCCACCACCACATACAATTAGGAATCATTGAGCTCCACTGGGAGACTGACTTCTTAACATGCTGGATAAGAGGCCTTGGGCAAGAAGGAGGAGGAGACTGAGGGTAACATGTGCCCCTCAAGCTCCTAGGAAAGTACCAATAACACCCTAATTGTTCCTTTGAATTGTGGGGATACTAGTGACTTATCATTTCTAAGTTATTCTGGAGCAGAACTCAAAGTGGAAGTGTATGGGGTGAGAAGTCAACCCACTTCGCTTCAGAAAAGCCAAGGCCGGGCCTTTCAATGAGTTTCTGTGCCCATAGATAAATATCGAACTTCCTTATTTCTCTGGCTGAAATTATGAAGGCATCCCTTCTCCCTCCGCCCCCCTCTAACCATATATACACTTCCTCTGCTTGTTCATTTCCATATATTTATCCAGAGAAATCAGAACATGGAGCTAGCAGATCGTGTCCACTGTGGCCACTAGCTAAATCTTAAGGCTGGGTTCTATTGCCTTACGAGATGTTTACTGGTGGTTAGAGGGTCTCATTCTCAGTTCCGTTGTGAGGGTAAAACCCAGAGTGGAGAGCCAATAGATCGGAGCTGTAAATCCCAATTTTGCCAAGGATTCCCTATATGTGACTTGAGACTCTCCATGTGGCCAGTTCATCTTTTCTGGGCCTAAATTATCTCCCTCTATTAAAAAAAAAAGTCAATATTTCTTACCCCCTTCCAAGCAAGAATGAGGTGATGGGTATGCAGAGCTCAGAGGGCCACAGGACATGAAGAAATCAGAGTGTTGCTGCCTGAGTGCCCCACTCTGAAGCAGGAAGAGAGGGGCCCCTTTCCTTTATCTAGCTGGCCTGACCCCCAGCCTTTGAGATTACAAAGCACCCTAGAAAGCCTCGCTTACCTGTCCTTGCTTCTCTCTTTACAGCACAGATTCCTTCCCTGTGAAGACAACAGCAGGGTTGTCAAGCAAGTCAGGAACACCTATAAGGAGGTGAGTCCTGCTGAGTGGGAGGTGATGGAGGTGAAGGGGACATTGTATTTGTTTCTGCTGCTCCCAAGCTGTCCCAGTTTCCCCTCTTGGCCCAACAGTCCCCTCTGTCCCCTCACCACCTTAGGCAAGTGTGGGAACTCAGCAAATGGTGTCAGATAGGAGTTGCTGTCTTGGTTACATTTTGTTTTCTGTGAAGTGTCTTTGAGGGTTTCTAAATGACTCCTCAAGGCATTCACAGGCCTGTTCAGTGGGTCGGTTGATATAACAGCCGGTGAGCACTTCATATTGAGCAGCGGGGGCAGTGCAAGATAGCTCCTCTCTTCCAGGAGCATTTACAGCCTCGCTGTGAACAGAGAATCATCACGTGTGCAGGGAACAGACGTGAAAAGTGGCACAGGCTCTGCAGGCTTAGTCAGGCGCACAACAGTCATTGCCTCAGCCCTGAGCTCATTCTGTCTGCCATTTACACTTACCTTAGTCAGCGCAGGCATAGTTCGAGGGCTGAGGGGAGGCTCATACCTCCTTCTCTCTGACAAAGAAAGCCCCAGCTCATAATTAATTCATCCGACTGCCAGAAATCCTATAATTTTAAGTTGGTAGAGGGACATACAGCCTACTGCACTCGAAAGAAGGACAGGCAGAGATTCAGAAGGCTCAGGCGTCCTCTCTAATACGCTGCTTGTGTGACCCCGGAGAAGTCTGTGGTCCTCAGATTTCTTCTCTGTAAAATAAAGACTTTGATTGGATCAACTATGATGCCCCTTTCAGCTCTATATCTATGAACTAAGATGACTCTTTCATTTTACAGAGGAGGAAACTGAGTCCCAGAGATGAATCTTTTCCTCACAAACTACTTTCATGAGGGATGAGATGAAGGGAGCACAGAAACTTCCCTCAGAGAAGGCCACACAAATGCCCATGAATTGCGAGAACTAAGGCTGCAGCTATGCCCTCCCCCTCCTAGGGAAATTATAAAAGAGCAAGTGCTCCCACAGGTCACCAAATAGCCATGCCACCATGCTTTGAGAACCCCTCTTATTGCCCTTAATGAGGTTTTGGTGTGCTTTGGGAAGATAATAATAAAAATAATAGTATTTATATGGTGCTTTAAGGCTTACAAAGTGCTCATTTTACATCTCATTTGATCCTCATCACAACCTTGAGAAGTTGGTGTTATTATAATCCAGATTTGACAAATGAGGAAACTGAGGCAGATGGCAGTTAAGTGCCTTGCCCAGGGAAGTGTCTAAGTTCCAGATCTGAACTTAGGTTTTGCTGAATGTTGGTCCAGTGCTTCAACCGCTGCATGACCTGTTCAGCCCAGCTAGAAGGTGAGAGGTCTAGATTCTGACCAAATGTTTCTTCCTTCCTTGGACAGCTCCAGGAACGAGGAGTCTACAAAGCAATGGGGGATTTTGACATATTCATCAGCTACATGGAGGAATATTTGACGATGCATATTGGAAACTAAGAGATTCCACAGACCAGGAAAACCAAAATGGTGCCTCTGTTGGAAACTGTGGAACAGCATAAGACACCTCCACATTTACATGCCAGGGTTCCATGGAAGCCGAGCCAGTATTCGGAAATGCCAGTGACACCTCTTCCCCTCATCCCTTGGGCTATTTATTACCTTCATTCAATACCTCATCTAACATCTCTATTTATTTATCAAACTTCTCTTTGAACTGTTTAGAAAGAAGATTATTTCTTTTATTTTTTAAACTATTTATTGTTTTTATCTGTTATATTGTACATCCATAGGATGACATCCTGTGTATTTTTAAAAACAGGTTATAGGCTACATGTATGTATACATGTGTATGTGTATATTTATATACATATGTACATGTATTTAACTTCTTTTTTCAAGACTAATGGATTCCACTTTCTCACCAGTCAGATTTTTGTCCTTTTTCTGGGTCCCTTCACCTAGGATTTCAGGATCTTAGAAGCAGAGCTATAACAGAGTTTAGGGGTTATCTAATCCAACCCCTTCATTTTATGGAGAAGGAAATTGTGATCCAAGAGGCTTAATTATTTACCCAGGGTCACAGAGTTAGAAAATGGCAGAGTAAGAATTTCAACCCAGAGCCTCTGACACCAAGTCCAGCATGAGCTCCAGAGTGCCATGTATCAGCCTCGTGGACCTGCTGTCATCATGACTTCTTTTTTCTCCTTCAGAAAGAGGAACTGGCAAATGCCTTGGGCAACCATACCAATGATCTGATTCATACTCTAGAGGGACTTCAGGGTTTTTTTCCTTAATTATCTTGAAATCCCATCACGCCACAGCTCCCCTTTATCATACCCCATTCATGTCTGTTACATGCTTCATTCTTGGAGGCCACAGATTGTATTTTATTTTAAATGACCTGATTTTGGTTCTAATAGAACTCAATTTTAATTCTAAGAGCTATAAAATTCCTCTGGGAATTGCAAGGTATAATTTTGTATCAGAGTTTTATTTTGTAATAAAAAAGAAAGAACACTCATGAAATGCGTGTTGTTGATACAAACTGAGGGAAATGTGGGTAATATCAGCTGGTCTGAAAAAGATTTGGGGGAATTTAGTGGACTTCAACTCAACATAGAGCAATTTATGATCTTGGGCTGTTTGAATAAAGAGGAAACAGTCCAGCCACACTCTTTCCTGGTCAAACCACATCTAGAATATTATGTTCAGTTCTGAATGTTACAGTTTAAGTAAAATGATAAGCAGGCTACAGGAAAATGAGAGTTCATGCCATGAAAGATCTAGGAATGTGAAGCCTGGAGAAGCAAAAACACAAGACAAGCATAATGGTTGCATTCAAGCTTCTGAACGGCCATCACATAGAAGAAGGACTGGACTTGTCTTGTTTGACCACATAGGACAGAACCAGTAACTATGTATGGGAGTTTCAAAGAGGTCAATTCGGGCTTGATACCAGGAAAAACTCATAATTAGAATTCTTCAAAAGTAGAAAGGGCTGTCAGGTGGGACTGAGTTGCCTGTCATTGGAGGTCTTCAAGAAGAAGGTGGATGACCACTTTTTGGATAAGCTGGAGTGACTTTTTTTAGGTATAGGCTGGATCGAATGGCTACTGAGGACCCTTCCAATACCAAAATTACGATTCTGTAACTTTCACCCTATTGAGATTACCACGGTAGCAGTCTCCTCTATAGAAGAGATGCATTTGCCCTGCTCTGGTCTGTCTCGCTTCTCTCTATTATGGGTTTCCTACATCACTCCCATCTCTGGAAGCAGTTCTGGACCAGGAAATCATATGGGCAGAGTTACAGCATCTGAATTTCAGTCCTTATGGAAACTACTTTACTAAGTCTCTCTTGATATACTTGTTGGCCAGACGAAGAGATGCGGGCTCGATAACAAAACATTATCAGGATTCATGGTTGGTTAAATGATTGTTGTTCAGGCATTTCAGTTGTGTCTGACTCTTTGTGACCCCAAAGATACTGGAGTGGTTTGCCATTTTCCTTCTCTAGCTCATTTTACAGATGAGGAAACTGAGGCAAGCAGGCTTAAGTGACTTGCCCAAGGTCACACGGCTAGTAAATGTCCGAGGTCATATTTGAACTCAGGAAAATGAGTCTTCCTGACTTCAGGCCCAGCACTCTATCCACTGAGCCCAGTTGATTGATTAGACCCGAAGTATTCATTGATAGGTAAATGTCGACCAGGAGGAAGGTCTCTGCTGGAGTGACCCAGGGTTACTCTTGGCTCTAATCTGTTTAGCATTTTTACCAGTGGCCTAGATGATGACATGGATGGCACACATATTAGTCAAATTATCACATGAGACATTGGCCATCCCTTAGAGGGAATCAAGACTCAGAATCAGCTCAACTGGCTGGAAGGATGGCCTAAAGCTAATAAGATTAAATTTAATATGCTTACATGTTATATGTTAGTATGTTTGAGATGTTTACATATAAAATCCTTAGCTTAAAAAATAAAAGTGCACAAATACAGAATGGGAAAGATATAGCTAGGAAGTAACTTGCTGTAATTTAAAAAAAGAAACATAAAGAAATTTTAGTTTGTTGCTAGCTCAACCTTAGATAGGTCTGGTTGACCAAGATATTAATCATAGACTTTAAAGTTAGAAGAAAAATCTGAAGCTTCTACTCCTACTCCCCTACCCAAGCTCTCATTCCTGTGGCAGATTTATTCCTTTTCTAGATGGTGTTAATTGTTGGAGATTGCTTTTCTTAATATCAAGTCTAAACATAGAGGTTTAATTCAAATCCATTGTTCCTAATTCCACTCTCTGAGGCCAAGAAGAAGAAAGCTAATCTCTGTCTTATGCAACTCTTAAAATAATTGAAGACAGCTGTCATGTCCCATTCCTTTTCTCCAAGCTAAACATTCTTAGTTCCTCATGTCAGTTTGTAATCTTCTCACCATCCTGGTCACTGTCTTCAGGATGTGTTCTCTTATTAATGTCTCTTCTTCAAGGTGACACCCTGAGCTAAAGATGAATTTCCAGATGTTGTCGGATCAGGATAGAATTCAGGGGGATGGCCACCTCCCTCTCTGCATATGATCTAAGCTCCTCACAGGTGGCTCTTCACAGGACTTAGTGAAATCGGCACAATGCCATCTGCAAACATCTGGAGAATGTTTGGATGTTGGATGAACATCTGGAGGATCCCACCCTTTTTGGTTCAAACCCCGCATAGGACTTTCTCCACTAAAGTAGCGAACACATTCTATGGGCATACATCTCCCTGGTTTATTGCTCACTTGATACTAGTAATCTGAAAGTGGATGAACAAAGTAAACAATGTTGTTAAATCTTTCAGTGACTCTTTCAATGCTTCCCTTCATCATAAGTTCACATAAGGTAGAATGTGGACAAAATTCACACAGCATAGGCAGGTATGAACAGATAGTAACCTGTATCATTGAAAGAAATAGCTATAGCGATTACATCATAGAGACATTAGCGTAAGGGAAAAATATAAATTAGTTTTTAAACTGTTGTATCACCATTAACTTTTAGCTTTCAGTCCAAAAGAACCCACCATAGTATTTTTCAAGTAAACTATTTGCTAGCTACCCCACCCTGTCCCCACTCCTGTACTCATATAGCTGGGGGTGTTGTTGTTGTCATTTTTGGAGTTTTTTGTTGCTCTGTTACTCACTACCTGTGTGACCTTAGGCAAATCACTCTTAACCTCTGGACCTCATTTTCCTTTGTGAAAGCAAGAGGTTAAAATAGATGACCTCAAAGGTGGCTTCTACTCTTGAATCTACGATCTTATGAATCTAAGAATCTAAAAAGGAATTTTATTTATTCCAATTCAATTTTGTCTTGTTTAGGTTAGCTGACCACCAGAGTGGGGATTTATGCAGTAAGTAAGGTTCCAGGTCTTTGAGCTTTCAGGTTTGGACATGGACAGAGGAAAATTTCAAGTGAATATCCAACAACTTATGATCTCTCTTTTAAGGACCAGCAACAAGTGTGTTGGCAAAGAGTTCCAAACATGGGGTCAGGAAGATTCATCTCCCTAAGTTCACATCTGGCCCCAGAGTCTTACTAGCTGTAGTGACCCTGGTCAAGTCACTTGACCCCATTTACCTCAGTTTCCTCATCTATAAAATGACCTGGAGAAGGAAATGGCAAACCAGTCCAGTATCTTTGCCAAGAAAACCCCAAATGGGTCCATAGAGAGTCAGGCATAACTGAAATGGCTGAATAACAACAAAAACAACAAAATAAGTATGTATTAAGGTCTTCCCCTTGGGTGGCTTCATTAGAGATAGATTCTTAGACATACATTCCCATGAAATGCAAAGACTCCTGTAATAAACATTTAGTCAACATAGGTCTAGAGGAAAAAACTTAGTTTCTCATAATGCTTTGGGCCCAGGGCAGGAATACACTAGTAAATGTTTAATAGCTGGCTCTCTAGGAGACCAAATGTACTCACAACACACTTGTAAGTTTAATCTGCATTATCAACATTTTCCCTATCACTTTCTTAACAATCGACAAAACAACAAATCAAACCTTGACATTTTCTGAGGCATGCTATAAATGCCTTGGAATGAGTAGTATAAATGCTCACACTGAAAATTTAACAATAGATTCTCATGAACCTGAGTCCCCAGTAAACCCCTGGCCCAGGCATATACGAAATGAGGAGGAAATAAGGGATTGTTGGGGTGAAGAGACCAGCTATCCATGGGGGTGGTAGGCAGTCAATAAGCATTTGTTAAGCCTTTACATTGTACCAGGAACTGTGATAAGTTCTGGGGATACAAAGAAAAGCAAAAACACAGATACTGCCCTCAAGAAGCTCACATTCTAATGGAGAAGACAACATGCCAAAAAAAATTGCATATATAAGACATCGACAGGGTGAACAGAAAAGAGAGAAGTCATTAGCAGTGGAGAAAACCAGGAAATGCCTCCTGCAGGAAATGGGCTTTAGGCTAAGTCTTGAAGGAAGCCAGGGAAGCCAGTAGGCAGAAATGAGTACGGAGAACATTTCGGGCATGCTAGCAAAAAGGAACAGAGATCAAAGATAGAGAAGAGTTTATGAGGAACAAGAAGTGTGGCTAGATCGTCAAGTATGTGGAAGGGAGAGAGTCAAGTGGAAGAGAACTAGAAAAGTAGGAAGGAAGCAGGTTGTGAAGGGGTTTTAAATACCAAATGACAGTGACCTGGTGATGCCAATTAAAAACACCTAACCCATAAGGCAGGATAAGCAGGCTGCTGACTAAGCAGCAATGGACACTCAAGTCTAGTACAAGGTAGGAGATACAACAAACTGGTGGTGTCCTGAACCATGTTGTACGACCTAGAGCTGAAACAGGCATACATCAGGTATGTAAATGCCTAAACCAGGGGTGGGAAACTTGCTGCCTCAAGGCCACGTGTGACCCTCTAGGTCCTGAAGTGCAGCCCTTTGATTTGGATTTTGTCAAAGGGCCACACTTGAGGACCTAGAGGGCCACATGAGGCCTCGGGGCCACAGGTTCCCCACCCCTGGAAACCAAGACTCTGAGGGAAGTAGATGTCGCCACATGAACATTGCCATCAGTGGAGTTCCTAAATCCTTGCATGCTACTTCCCCATTAGTGTTCTGAAGCTTGTTTCTATAGAGATGGGGTCTTGACTCTCCACAGAAGGAAGGAGAAGAGTCCTATTCCATGACTGCTTGATTCAAAAGCAAGTCTTATGTCTGCTAGAAATAAGTATGCTTTTGGTAGAAATTTTAGTAACCAAGTGACCAATCAACAAACATTTATTAAGCATCCATGACACACCAGGCACTACATTGGATTCTGGGGATACAAATGCAAAGAATTAAACAATTCTCACTCTCAAGGAACTTACATACGTGCATGTGTATTTGCATGTCTATATACATAGAAGTATGGGAGACAATATGCACATATATAAATAAAAAGTCAATACAAAGTGAAGTTGGACAGAGGACTTTAGAAGTTGGGGGATGAATCAGACAAGGTTTCATATAGAAGGTAGAGCATGAGTTGCTTCTTAAAGAAAGAGATCCCATGAAGCAAAGATACAAGGTGTGCATTCCAAGTTTGGCCAGTACGAAAACATGGGGACAAAAGATATGGTGCTAAGCGAGAAGGCCAGTTAATCCAAAAATCATAGAGCAGAGGAACAGGAATAATGTCTAATGATCATTTGCAACTTTAGGAACAAGTTTCAGGGGAGTGATGAGATCAGGAGCCATATTTCAAAGGGCTGAGCAGTGAGCCAGAGGAGAGTAGGTCAAGGTAGAGTAGAAATAGTTACTGCAAGGAGCTGGGTGGAGACAGGAAGGTTAAGGAAATCCAGCTTGATGGTATGATGGAGTCTCATGAAGGTTTTTCAAAGATGAGGAGGCTTGGATATGTTTGAAGTCAGTAGGGAGGAACCAGCAGAGAGGGAAAGGTTGGAGGTTGGAGAGAAGAGGAGTGTTTGAGGGATCAGTCTGCTGGAGGGAATGGCATTAAGAAAGGGCATGTATTGAGAACTGGCAAAGAGAAGGGCCATCTCATTTTCAAAAATTGGGAGAATGGACAACAAAGTTGGGAGTGGGAGGTGATGTCAAGGGGTTTTGAGATAAAGAGAGATGAAGCTTAAGGTCTCAATTCCCTTAATAAAAAGGCAAAGTCTTTAGCAGAGAAAGTGGGGGGAAGGAGGAGATGTGGAAAGCTTGAGAAGAGAAGAGAAGATTTTGAACCGCTTAAGAGCTTTGTGCTTTCAGAGAAATTACTGAGCAATCTCAGGGGATAGTTAGAAACAAGCCAAATTAAGATATTTCCAGAGATGCTTCTGGATAAGGGCAAACATGAACTATGCTATTTATTAGAAAGATATTAAAATAAAGTATTAAATTTTCATGTTTTAAATTTATTAAGTTTAAATTTTAAATTATTAAAGAGAAGTTTTCCAAGATGAAAATCTATGTATCCTTAGTTGGCACATGGAAGACAAATAGATTTGACCAAATTTGTCCAGAGGTATGTAGGTAGGAATTAATTTGCATAAATATTCCTCTTTCAACAGTGAAAGACTGTATCTGCCCTCTCAAAATCCCCCTACGCCAACCTCAACATGACAGTGCTGATGTTATTTTTCCTGGCCAGAATTCCCATCAAAGCCACCCTAGGCCTGGAGCAAGAGGCAAGAGTGACCAACCTTTCAAAGCAGGCTGAGCACATAGCCATATTGTCAGGCCACTGACTAGGATATTGCAAGGATGCAAACTATTCCTACCCTTTTCATTCTTCTTTGGCTTCTGAGGGATCCAGAGGACTGACCATGACTTCAATGGAAGGAGAGGAAATAAGAGCAAATTGAGTATTTTTAGAGTAAACTCAGACTGGTTGTGATTGTGGGGTCAGTTTTTCAGTTATGACCTAACTCATTTTGCTTAGAGTAACCCTCAGAAGGAAGTGAAAATCATCAAAGGGACTATTCTGACATTAAAAGTTCGAATTTGACTAGGGCATTGGGTAGGAACTATTGATGGAGGAATTTTAAAGAGGATAAGGAACTCTTCTGGGTTCTAGGTTAATCCAAGGACGACTAAAATGGGCAGAACAGGACCATCATCTAAGGCCATTGACTTCTTTGGTCTTGGGCCCCCATGCCAGTCATCCCGAAGCCACCTCTCCTTCCTCACTCCAGGTAATGTATGTCCTGGTCAATAAACTAGACAGGCATATGATATGCACAATGCTTAGCACATAATTCTTGTTGCCATTTTACTCATTATAATCAAGCCAGTGGAGGAATGCCACACAAGAAAACCCTCCATTCCCCACCCCCATCACTGCCACTAACCTGAACTGATCTAGTTCATGGTTATGAATTCACTCAGCTAACTGATTGGTTTGGTGCTAATAAGGATATGGCAGCACAAAGAGGTGGAAAGAATATTGGATTTGGAGTCAGAGGATATGAGTTCAAATCCCTGCTTTGCCACTTACTACCTGTATGACTGGGCTCGGTTTCCTCATCTATAAAGTGAATGGGGTACCCTAGATATCTCCAAGGCTCCCTTCTAGCTCTGAATCTACCATCTCATAAACTATGTCAACAAGTGAGTAAATGACAATATCCTAAAGGACTAACTGAGCATTGTCAGTGGCCTCCAGGAAGACTATATTGGCCCAGGGTCCATAATAGCCCTGGGAAGCAATTCAGCTAATGGTCCCTGGCCTGTGGGATGATCCAAATGACCCAAAATTTACTTTGGATTCAGAGACAAGCTAGCTGACTGGAGTCTAAGGACAGCAGTTCAAGAATCTCAGCTGAGGACCATAAAGATACCACCAGTCTGCATAAGAAATCATCCATCCTACAAGGACACATTGTAAACACAATCCTTTTAACATGTTGGCTTCAGGCACTTTCTCTGGCTGACTCCCATGCCTGGAATTCTCTCCCTCCTTATCA
Source organism: Phalanger gymnotis (assembly GCA_028646595.1). Classification (NCBI taxonomy): domain Eukaryota; kingdom Metazoa; phylum Chordata; class Mammalia; order Diprotodontia; family Phalangeridae; genus Phalanger; species Phalanger gymnotis. Next base: position 251,819,946 of record CM053626.1, read on the forward strand.
CCTCTAGGCTTCCCTGACTTCCTTCAAGTCCCAGATTAAAATCCCACCTGCTATCGGAAACCTTTCCTAAACCCCCTTAATTCTAAGGCCTTCCCTCTGTTGATTATTTCCTATATATCTTGCTCTCCACTGCATTCTGGGCTATCTCCAGTTGTCCTGATCTATATCTGGCCACTGGACCCAGATGGCTTTGGAGGATGGTGACTTTGCACAGCTCTCCCTTACTTAAATCCAATTCATTTGCATGTTATGGCATCCTGATGTAATGGTCCTCTGAGAACAAAGGACAAACAGCAGCATTTATCCTATACACACATACATATACATATAAACATATATATATATATACACACACATACATATACATATGTACATCTCTATATGTGTGTGTATGTAGCTTGCTTGTACATATCTGTTTGCTTATTATCTCCCCCATTAAATTGTAAGCTCCTGGAGGACAGGGGCTTTCTTTTGCTACTTTTTGTATATCCTCTGCTCTTAACATGGTTCCTGGCACATAATATATGTTTATTGCCTGATTGTCTGACAGTCAATGTTACATAAAAGGTCTAAGGCTTTTCAGTGATAGCTGGGGGGCATTTTTGTCACATTTCTGTGGTCCATTCTTGTATTAATAACTTCTAAAAACCCCGTGGGCAGCACCAACTGAGAACAATGTGTGTTTATGCATATATATGCATGTATGTGTATGTATGTATGTGTGATTGCATGCCTGCACATGCACTCTTTTCAAGTCCCTAATAAATACCTTGGGGATTCAAAGGCACTCGTTCCATACTTTTAATATGAGTGTTAACTGATAATAAGAGTTAACTAGCCAAGGCAAAAAACACCCATTGACAATTGGGGTTGGCACAGCGTAAAGGTGAGAGGTTAGCCTGAGACACAAAAATTCACCACAGATAACCCACAAAGTTTGTACGATAAGTCACGTGTAAATAAGAGAGGTGACTTTATAGGCATACCCCACATAAGGCTACCCTGTGACAATGTGGTAAACTGGAAAGAAGGCTGACCTTTTTTGTTCTGATTCAAATTCATTCTGATATTTATTATCTGAATAATTATGGGCAAGTGATTCTGCTTATCTGAACCTCAGTTTCCTCATCAGCAAAATGCGGATGATAACACTTGCACTCCCTATCTCTCGGCTGTTCAGAGGAAAATTATCTGAAAACCTTAAAATGTTGTAGAAATATAAACGATCATTATCATCATTTTGTGGAAATGCTTCGGATACAATTCTCAGTAATTTTGCACAGCCCCCTATCCAGTCATAATTTTATTGATACAGAAGCAACATCCTCCTCCTGTAGCCGTGTTTCACCTGTGGGTGGATATGCTGTATTCAGCCTGAAGGGGAATGAGTGGTAACAAGCATTTAATCGCCTACTATGTACAAAGCACTTCACAAATATCATCTCATTTTGTCCTCACCATAGCCCTGGTAGGTAAGTGTTAAGCAAATGACTATTTCCACAGGTTGTCTAAGAAACACCTGGGAAAGGCCCAACAGCCTCCCAAAAGTGGAGAAAGGTGATCCGATTGATTGATAGTGAAAACAAAAGTCACACTTTCAATTAGTTAGTCAATCTCAACAATAATTAATCGCTTGATTAGTAATGAAAATTAAGTGGTGTTTTCTAGCATAGTCTCTGTTCACAGCCCAGTCTCTTCCAGGTTCAACCTGGCCCTAGGCACTGAGGCCTATTCTCTCTTGCAAAACACAAAAGATTGCAGCAGTCCCAATCACCAGTGCAGTAGATAGAGCACTGGGCCTGGAATCAGGAAGACCCGAGTTCCAATCCACCCTCAGACACTTAACTGTATAACCCTGGGCAAATCACTTCATCTATGTCTCAGTTTCTTTGTCTGTAAAATGGAGATAATAATTAATCAAATGAAATACTATTCATACAGTGCTAATAATTACTTTTGAGAAGATCTCAGAGGGAAGGCTCAGTGAGAGCCAAGGATACCAGTCTCAAAAAGAATGGGACCCTGGTCAGAAGAAATTCCTCTGAGATCATTGGTCGCTACCTGGCATGGCCCCTTCTCTTCCATTCCCATGTTACCATTCAGGTATGAAACCTGAAGGGTTGGAAAGAGAAATACAGGTTCTATAGTCCCCTGAGAGTTGGGGCGGGGACACTGGAACCCACCAGCGGAAGCTGCTGTGGTTACCCCCGTCTGACAACTGGTAGAAGAGGAAAAAGTAAAAGACTTCCTCAAAGGTAAATGCTTCCTCCTGAGCCTCCCCCTAAAACAGAAGCCAGGAAGAGGTGTTACTCATGACTCCTTCTGACTCACCTTTCATCCGGTCAGCCTTTTCCCACCTCATAGTCTACAAGAAGCATGTGCTTCCCACCCCATGTTGATCACCATGGAGAGTTCCCCTGAGCAAGGCCCAGGGGTAGCTATAACCCATAAAATGCCACCCCTCCCACCCACCCAGCCACACAAGCTTCTGTTTATTGTGTACAGCTGATCTCCAAGTTTCTAGGTATTTTATTCTAGTGTCAGCTTACTATAAAGAGCTTAGAACAGTGCCTGGCACATAGTAGGCCTTTAATAAATGCTTGCCTTCCCCCACCCCATAATTGTCTCCCCTCTAATCTACCATCACCCCACTCTAGGCAGAGTGAGGTGAGGGAAGGAGACAGAAAGATGGAGGGGAGGGGGTGCGGAGAATCATAAGCTCTATCAAGGGTAGCTGCATTAGGCCCTGGGGTAGGGTGGAAAAGAGGGAAAGAGAAGGCAAGATGAGGAGAGATGTAGTGATATTGATGGCAATATCTAAGATCGTAGATTAATTTCAAAGTAAGCAAAGTTTGCCTCTGGGACCCTGAGAACTTTCCTCCTTTCCAGGAACCCAACACTTTCATGCTACCCAAAGTCCTCCAAACAACTGCTGACATGTAAAGTTTTTCCATTTCATTTGATACTCATGAAAATCTTCTGGGAGAGATAGTACATTCTTTATTTTACAGATGAAGAAATTGAGGCCTAAAGAGGTCAAGAGGCTTATCTAAGGTCCCAGAAAGCCAGGACTGGACCTGGTTATCCTTCACCCATCTCCCTCCTTAGCCTAGGCTTGATGTGCTCTGGGTTCTACCTGCCTGACTCTTCCTCTCCTCTGCTCCATTTCTCAGCCAGGAAAGTAGTCTGATTAAACTAACCCCCACTGCCCTGTGAATGTGGACACTTGTAAGAGGGTTTGGCTATGAATCCAAGTGAGTTTCCAATTGGGTAGTATTTCAGGTCACCCAGAGGATATATTTTCATTTGGGAGAATCCTTCCCTTAAACAATTCCACTCAGCTCATTCAATTCAACAAAGCATTTTTCAAATTCAACTCTATTTCAATGGTATTTTGAAGTTTTACTTGTTGATATGAGGCATCTCACATCCAAATAATCTTAAATTTAGTAGGTTTTTTTTATTTTCTAATTTTTTAAAACATTTTTATTTAAAGTTTTGAGTTCCAAATTCTATTCCTCCCTCTCTCCCTCTCTTTTCCCCTCCCTCCTTCTCCTTCCCCCTCCCTGAGACGGTAAGCAATCAAATATAGGTCAGACATGTGCAATTATGTAAAACATTTCCATATTAGTCATTTTGTTCAAGAAAACTTGAATAAAAAAATGAAAGAAAGTAAAAAATAGTATACTTCAGTCTGCATTCAAACAATATCAGTTCTTTCTCTGGAGAAAGATAGCATGCTTCATCATTAGTCCTTTGGGATTGTTTAAATCATTATATTTATGAGAATAGCTAAGTCATTCACAGTTCTTCATTGAACAATATTGCTGTTACTGTGTATGATGGGAATCCCTTCAATTTCCAGTTCTTAGCCACCACAAAAAAAGCTGCTATAAATTTTTTTGTACAAATAGGTCCTTTCCCCCCTTTTTTGAATGTCTTTGGGATACAGACCAAGCAGTGGTATTGCTGGATCAAAGGGAATGAACAGTTTTACGGCCCTTTGAGCATAGTTCCAAATCACTCTCCATTATGGTTGGATCAGTTCACAACTCCCTTTCAACATTCAACATTTTCCTTTTTTGTCATATTAGCCATTCTGATAGGTGTGAGGTGGTACCTCAGAAATGTTTTAATTTGCATTTCTCTAGTCAATTTTTCATATAACTATAGTTTTGATTTCTTCATCTGAAAAGTTCATATCCTTTGACCATTTATCAGTTGGGTAATGACTTGTCTTTTTATAAATTTGAATCAGTTCTTTATATATTTGAGAAACAAGGTCTTTATCAGAGATAATTATTGCAAAAAAATTTTCTCAGTTTTCTGATTTCGTTATATTTTTGGTTGCATTGATTTGTTTGTGCAAAACTTTTAAATTTTGTATAATCAAAATTATCTATTTTACATTTTGTAATGCTCTACATATCTTCTTTGATCCTAAATTCTTCCTTTATCCATAAATCTGACAAACAAACTATTCTATGCTCTCTTAATTTGCTTATGGTATCACCCTTTTTGTACCCTTTTTGTCCTTATCTTGGTATATAGTGTGAGATGATGATCTATACCTAGTTTCTGCCATACTGTTTTCCAGTTTTCCCAGCATTTTTTGCCAAATAATGTGTTTTTGTTCCAAAAGCTTGGATCTCTGGGTTTATTATATACTAGACAACTATGGTTATTTACTATAATGTAACTTGTACCTAATCTATTCCACCAGTCCACCACTCCATTTCTTAGCTACTACCGGATTGTTTTGAAAATTACCACTTTGTAATACAGTTTGAGGTCTGGTCCAGCTAGATCACCTTCTTTCACATTTTTTTTTCATCGATTCCCTTGATATCCTTGAGCTTGGTTCTTCCAGATGAATTTTGTTACTGTTTTTTCTCACTCTGTAAAATAATTCTTTGATAGTTTGATTGGTATGGCATTGAATAAATAGATTAATTTAGGTATTATATTGGCTTGGCCTGCCCATGAGCAATTAACATTTTTCCAGTTGTTTAGATCTGACTGTATTTGTGTGAAAAATGTTTTGTAGTTGTCTTCATATAGTTCCTGAGTTTGTCTTAGCAGGTAGACTCCCAAATATTTTATATTGTCTACAATTATTTTAAATGGAATATCTCTATCTCTTGCTGCTGGACTTTGTTGGTAGTATGCAGAAATGCCGATGATTTGTGTGGGTTTATCTTGCAACTTTGCTAAAGTTGTTTATAATTTCAAGTGATAGTTTTGTTCCCTCATTGTTTAATTCCCTTAATTTCTTTTTCTTCTTTTACTGGTATAGCTAATATTTCTAGTATCATACTAAATAATAGAGGGGATAAATGGGCATCTTGCTTCACCACTGACACTATTGGGAACACTTCTAGATTATTCCCATTTATAAATAATGCTTGCTAATGGTTGTAGATAAGTAGTATTTATCATTGTAAGGTAAACTCCATTTATTCTTATGCTCTCTAGTGTTTTTAATAGGAAGGGGAGCTGTATTTTGTCAAAGGCTTTTTCTGCATCTATTAAGATAATCATGTGATTTCTGTTGGTTTTGTTATTGATGTGGTCAATTATGCTGATAGTTTTCCTAATATTGAACCAGCCCTGCATTCCTGTTATAAATCCCACCTGGTCATAGTGTATGATCCTTATGATATCTTACTGTAATCATTTAGCTAGCATTTTATTTAAAGTTTTTGCATCAATATTCATTAGGGAAATTGGTCTATAATTTTCTTTTTCTGTTTTTCTTTTTCCTGATTTAGGTACCAGCACCATATTTGTGTTATAAAAGGAATTTGGGAGGACTCTACCTATTTTCCCAAATAGTTTAATAGTATTGAGATTAATAGTTCTCTAAATGTTTGGTAGAATTCTCTTGTGAATCCATCTGGTCCTGGGGATTTTTTCTTAGAAAGTTCATTGACGGCTTGTTTAATTTTTTGTAAAAGATTGAGTTATTCAAGTATTTTATTTCTTCTTCTATTAATCTGGATAATTTATATTTTTATAGATATTCATCCATTTCATTTAGATTGTCAAATTTATTGACAAATAATCAGGCAAAATAGCTCCTAAAAATTGTCCAGATTTCCTCTTCACTGGTGGCAAATTCACCCCATTCATTCTTGACACTAGTAATTTGGTTTTCTTCTTTCCTTTTTTTTAATCAAATTAGCCAATAATTTATCTATTTTAGTGATTTTTTTTCATAAAATCGGCTTCTAGTTTTATTTACTAATTCAATAGTTTTCTTACTTTCAATTTCAGGATTTCCCATTTCTAATTTAATTGGGGATTTTGAAGTTCTTTTTCTAGTTTTTGTAGCTGCATGCCCAATTCATTGATCTGCTTTTTCTCTACTTTATTGATGTAAGCAATTAAAGATATAAATTTTCCCCTAAGTATCACTTTGGCTTCATCTCTCATAAATTTTGTTATGTTGTCTCATTGTTGTCATTTTCTCTATTGAAATTATCAACTGTTTCTATGATTTGTTCTTTGACCTACTTATTTTTTCAGGATTACATTACTTAATCTCTCTACTATCCATTATTGAATGTAATTTTTATTGGATTATGATTTGAAAATGATACATTTACTATTTATCCTTTTCTGTATTTTGTTGTGAGATTTTTATATCCTAATACATGGTCAATTTTTTGTGTAAGTGCCATGTACTGCTGAGAAAAAGGTATGTTCTTATTTCCATTTAATTTTCTCCAAAGATCTGTCATATCTAACTCTCCCAGAATTTTATTCACCTCCTTAAATTCTTTCTTGTTTATTTTTTGGTTAGATTTATCTAGTTCTGAGAGAGGAAAGTTGAGGACCCCCACTAGTATAGTTTGTTTTATCTATTTTTTTCAGTAACTCATTCAACTTCTTCAAAAATTTAGATGCTATACCATTTGGTGCATATATGTTAAGAATTGATATGACTTCATTGTCTTTGGTATCTTTCAGCAAGATATAGTTTCCTTCCTTCTCTCTTTTAATTAGATCTATTTTTGCTTCTGCTTTGTCTGTGATCATGATTGCTACCCCTGCTTTCTTTGCTCCAACTGAAGCATAATAAATTCTGCTCCAATTCCTTACCTTTGCCTTATATGTATCTCTGCTTCAAGTGTGTTTCTTGTACACAGCATGTTGTAGGATTCTGGTTTATAATCTATTCTGCTATCCGCTTCCTTTTAATGGGTGAATTCATCCCATTCACACTTATAGTTATGTTAACTATGTATTTCCCTCCATGGTATTTTTCTCTTGTTTATCCCCATCCCATGCCTTTACCATCCTTACAAGTGTTTTACTTCTGATCACTGCCTTCTCCAATCTACCCTGCCTTTTATTAGTCCCTCCTTCCCCTTTTGTTATCACCATCCCCTTTTACTTCCTTAAAGGGTAAGTTAGATTTCTATATCCAACTGAATGTGTGTGTTACTCCCTCTTTGAGCCAATTTTGATGAGAGTAAGGTTTAAACTTTGTCTGCCACCCCTACCTTTTGTCTTGACCCCACCATTATAAGAGCTTTTTCATGCCTCTTTTTTGTGGGATAATTTACCCGTATTCATTTTCTCCCCTCCTTCTTCCAATGCAAGTTTTCTTTCTTGCCCCTTTATTTTGTTTTGCCAGAGAGGAGGGTATCATCTCATCAAAGTCATCTTATATCCACACTCTCTGTCTATATGTACTACTTCTAATTGCTCTTATAAAGTTCTTAAGAGTTACAAATATTATCTTGCCATATAGAAATATAAACAGTGGGGCAGCTAGGCGGTGCAGTGAATAGAGCACTGGCCCTGGAATCTGGAGGACCTGAGTTCAAATCTGACCTCCAACACTTGACACATGTACTAGCTGTGTGACTTGGACAAGTCACTTAACTCCAACTGCCCTGCCAAAAAAAAAAAGAAAAGAAATATAAACAGTTTAACATTATTGAATTTCTTACATTTTCATTTTCTTATTTCTTTTTTACCTTTTTATGTTTCCCCTTGAGTCTCGTATTTGAAGGTCACATTTTTTATTCAGCTCTGGTCTTTTAATTAGGAATGCTTGAACATCCTCTATTTCATTAGATGTCCATTTTTTCCCCTGAAAGATTATATTCAATTTTGCCGGGTAGGTGATCCTTAGTTGCAATTATAACTCCTTTACCTTCCAATACATCATATTCCAATTGCTCCAGTTCTAAATTATTTCTTTTTGGCTGCTTGCAGCACTTTCTCATTGATCTGTGAGCTCTGGAATTTGGCTATGATGCTCCTCAGGATTTTCGTTTTGGGATATCTTTCAGGTGGTGATTGGTGGATTCTTTTGATTTCTATTTTGCCCTCTGGTTCTTTGATAATATCTTGATATCTTGAAAGATGCTGTCCAGGCTTTTTTTTTTTTTTTGATCATGGCTTTCGGGTAGTTCAATAATTCTTATATTATCTCTCCCAGATCTATTTGCTAGGTCAGTTGTTTTTCCAATGAGAAATATCACATTTTCCTCTATTTCTTTTACTTTTTAATTTTTTTTTAATCATATCTTGACGTCTCATGGAGTCATTAGCCTCCACTTGCTCAATCCTAATTTTTAAGGAATTATTTTCTTCAGTGAACTTTTGTACTTCCTTTTCCATTTGGCCAATTTTATTTTTTAGGGAGTTATTTTCCTCAGTAAATTTTTATATATCTTTTCCCATACTATTGATTCTTTTTTCATGATTCTCTAGTATTGCTGTCATTTCTTTTCCCAGTTTTTCTTCTAGTTCTCTAACTTGCTTTTTAAAATCCTTTTTAAGCTCTTCCAGGAATTCTTTTTGAATCTGAGACCAAATTACATTTCTCTTTGAGGCTTCATATGTAGCCATTTTGACACTACAATCCTCTTCTAAATTTATGCCTTGATCCTGTTTGTCACCATAGTACCTTTCTATACTTGAGTTCTTTTTTATTCTTTGATAATTTTTTCTGCCCTTTTTGTGATTTAGTGTTTTTATATAAGAGTTGGGCTCTGGTCCTGTACTGTCCCAAGCTTTTCATGCTGGGCTCTTACTGCTGGCTTTCAATGGAGAGTAGGTTTCCCTTCTGGCTAGTACTGTGGGGTGGGGCCTCCCTGTTGGCCTCTCCTGGGTGTGGGATTTAGTTGCTGGCCTGTCCCAGGAGTGGGGCCCTGCTGCTAGACTGCTATAGAAACAAGATCTCTCTGCTGGCAGGCCCCAGGGGAAGGGTCCCACTATTGGCCAACCCTGGAGTAGGGCTTCACTACTAATCAGCAATGGGGTCAAGGCCCAGCTAGTGGCTTGTGCTGAGGGTGGGGCCTTGCTACTCTGCATAGACTGTTCCCTTGCCTAGGAGACTAATGGTTTACGGGAGGGCTGAGCCTCACTGGTGGATTGCCCCAGGCTTGAAGCCTTGGTGCAGGCACACAGCTGTGAGGCTGGCTGCTATGGTTGCTGCTGCTCTTGGACCTCACTCCCCTCTTACCACAGTGAAACAAAACTTTTCTGCTCCTAGATCAATTCTGAGGTGATTTTCCATCTGTCTAGAAGAGAATTTGGGAGGGCTTCAGAGGGCTCCTTCCTCACTCTGCCATCTTGGCACCAGAAGTGTGTTCAGAAGTGTGTTCTTAGGAAGCAAAGTGGTAAAGAATTACACATGTGTGGTCAAGATCTCTTCTAAGATTGAAATACCTGCATTCACTAGCTCTGTAGCTGCCAGCTTCCTTTCTTCTTAAAGACAGAAAGGAGTACAAATGTTCAAACCTATTATTTTGTAAATAGCATGTATAAAGTTTTTTGTATATTGTATCCCCATTAGAATATGAGCTCCTTGAGGGAAGGGGTTGTATTTTTTACTTTCTTTGTATCTCCAGAGCTTAACACAGTGCCTTGTACATAGTAAGTTCTTAGTAAATGTTTTTTAACTGACTGATATTATAGGGTAGTGGTATCAGACTCAGAAATGGGGCCACTAATCTGTACATGGGGCAGGGTAGGTGGCACAGTGGATAGAGTGCCAGGCCTGGAGTCAGGAAGACCTGAGTTCAAATCTAGCCTCAGACACTTACTAGCTGTGTAACCTTGGGTAAGTCACTTAAGCCTGTTTGCCTCAGTTTCTTCATCTGTGAAATGAGCTGGAGAAGGAAATGGCAAACTGCTCCCACATCTTTGCCAAGAAAACTCCAAATAGGGTCACAAAATACATAAAGAACAGTCATTCAAGTAGTTATGAATCCCTGCAATGTTTTATTATCTAAGAAGATTAGAAAGATGGGGGAGGGGAGGGAAGGAGACAGCTTATAAATGGTTTTGAGCATGAAACAACAGATTTTTTTTTAATCCTGGAAGTGATAGGAAGCCACTGGTGTTTACTGAGTTGGGGGGAAGGTGGAAAAGGGGAATTACCTGACATGGTCAGACGTGTACTTTAAGAAGATTATTTTGACAGCTGAATGGAGAGGATGGTCTGGAGTAGGGACAGACTTGTGGCAGGCAGACCCACCAGTAGGCCATTAGTCCAGGCATGGAGTGATAAAGGCCTGCACCATGGTGGTAGCAGCATCAGAGAAGAAAAGGGGGTATACTGAAGAGATGTTACAAAAGTAAATGATAAGCCTTGACAATAAATTGGATTGCAGGGTGAGAGAAAAGAGTTAAGGATACCACTTACAATTCAAACCTGGGTGACTAGGTAGTTGGTGGTAACCCAACAGTAACAGAGAAGCTTAGAAAGCAAGAGGGAGCACCTTGGGTGCCTTGATCAATACTAATCTCTATGATTCACTTTGCTCCCCACCAGCACTTCTCCTGGGACCATCAGAATTAGACTTTTCTTTCTAAGGATTTTTTATCTTTGCAATTAGCACTCAAGATAATGAGACCCTGGAGGGCTATGAAGGAAAAAATAGGAACATGAATGCACTCTTGGTGGAGCTGTGAAGTAGTAACCATTCTGGACAGAAATTTGGAACTATGCCCAAAAAGCTATTAAATTGTGCGCAGGATGGTGAGAGGTCTTGAGATCGTTTGGGAATCTATTACAGGACCTGGATGTGGTTAAGAAATGGAAAAGAAATATCCAGTAATATCAGTACTAACTTTATACCCCAAGGAGATCAAAAAGGTCTCATTTATACAAAAATATTTATAACAACTTTGGGGGAGCAAGGGGCAAAGAACTGGAAATTGAGAGGATGCCTATCAATTAAGGAATGGCTAAACAAATTATGGTATATGAATGTGATGGAATACTATTGTGGTGTAAGAAATAATGAAGGGAATGGTTTCAGAGAAACCTAGGAAGACACATCCACTGATACAAAGTGAAGTGAGCAGAACCAGAAGAATAATTTATAAACAGTATTGTATAATTAAAAACAGTATTGTAAAGATGATGAACTTTGAAAGACTTAGTAACTCTGATCAACAAACAATCAACCTTAATTCCAAAAAAACTCCTGATAAACATGCTATCTATCTCCCTATAGAAAGCTGATGGACTCGGAGTATAAATTGAAGCACATTCGTTTCTTTCTTTTTCTGTTTTTGCAGGGAAGAATATATGATTAATGCAGGAATTTGTTTTGTATGCTTAAACATATTTATAATGGTTTTTGTTTTTCTTGCCTTCTCAATAGGTAGAGGAAGGAGAAGGAGATTTGGGACTGAAAATAAAATTGAATTTTAAAAAAATGAGGCATTAGGTATAGAATAAGTTTTATTTAATCCCCTGAACAATCAGGAAATTCTTCATTTTCACAGAATTTCTGAGTTCGAAAGAACCTCAATGAGCAACTAGTTCAACTCAAAAACAATCACCCCTCCAGTGGGCCTGATGTGGTCATTCAGCCTCTGCTTGAAGACCTCCAAAGAGAGGGCAATCAGTTACATTCTAAGGTAGTCCATTCTACTTTCTGACTGCTCTTGCTGTTAGGAAATGTTTCCCAACATCGAGACTAAATTGTCCTCTTTACAACTTAATAGGGATAAATGTCAATTATTACATTCAAGTTTTTAAAAAAAATCAACTTCATGCATACAAAAAAGGAGAGGTAGAATTGGATATCACTTTGCTTGAAAAAGATCTGGGGGTTAAGTAACTGTAAATTCAGTATGAGTAAGCAGTTTGATGTGGCCACCAAAAAAGCTAATTCAATCTTGGGTTGCTTTGAGAGGTTTAGTTTCCAGGAATAAGAAATTGATAGTCCTTCTTTCTGTACTCTGCTCTAGTCAGTCAGCATAGGGAGAATTGAGTTTAAATATGGGCATTTAAGAATAACGTCTATGAACCAAGGTAAACTGGATGTGGTCATGCAGAAGATAGATTAAACGTTGATATCTTGCATGTTAATGAACTTAAATGGATGGGAAAGGGTGAATTTAATTCAGATGATCACCACATATACTACTGTGGGCAAGAATTCCCTGGAAGAAACAGAGTAGCCCTCACAGTCAATAAAAAAGTGAGAAAAGAGCAGTGGGGCATAATCTCAAAAATGACAGAATGATATTCTTTTGAATCCAAGGCAAGCCATTCAACATTGCAGTAAGGAAATTCTATGCCCCAGCCACTGATGCCAAAGTTGATCAGTTCCATGAAGACCTTACAACATCTTCTAGAAGTAACACCAAAAAAAAAAAAGAGGTGGGGGGTCACATTCTCCATACGGAAGTAGAATGCTAAAGTAGAAAATCAAAAGATAATTGGAATAATAGGCAAGTTTGGTCTTGGAGTGCAAAATAAAGCAAGGCTGAGGCTAATAGAGTTTTGTCAAGATAACTCATGGGTCATATAGCAAGCACTCCTTCACAACAACCCAAAAGGTGACTCTACACATGAACATCACCAGATGGTAAATATCAAAATCAGACTGATCATATACCTTACAGCCAAAGGTGGAAAAGCTTAATACATTCATTTAAAACAAGACCTGGAGCTGACTCAGGTGGCTCAGAACATGAGCTTCTTATTGCAAAATTCAGATTTAAATTGAAGAAAGTAGGGAAAACCATCAGACCATATCAATATAACCTAAATAACATCCCTTATAAATATGAAGTAGAAGTGATGAATAGATGTAAGGGATTAGATCTGGTAGATAGAGAGCCTGAAGAACTATGGACAGAGGTTCACAAGACTGTGTAAGAGGCAGGAACAAACAATACTCCAAAGAAAAAGGAGAGCGAGAAAGCAAAACGGCTATCTAAAGAGGTTTTATACATAGCTGAGGAAAGAAGGAAAGCAAAAAGGAAGGGAGGGAGGGAAAGACAGACCCAACTGACTGTAGAATTCCAGAGAATAGCAAGGAGAAATAAGGTTTTCTTAAATGAGCAATGCAAAGAAATAGGAAAAAAACAGTAGAATGAGAAAGACAAGAGATTACTTCAAGAAAATTAGAGATATCAAGGGAACAGTTCATGCAAAAATGGGCATGATAAAAGAAAAAAATAGTAAGGACTTAACAGTAGTAGAAGAGATCAAGAAAAGATGACAAGAATACACAAAAGAACTATACCTCATCCATAACCACAGTACTGTGGTTACTGATCTAGAACCAGACATCCTGGAGAAGAAAGTCAAGAGGGCCTTAGGAAGCATTGCTAACAATAAGACTAGTGGAAGCGATAGGATTCTAGTTTAGCCATTTAAAATCCTAGAAAATGATGCTGTTAAAGTGCTGCACTTTTGCCAGCAAATTTGGTCCTCGGTTTTTGGTTTGTTTTTGTGTGTGTGTGTGTGTGTGTGTGTGTGTGTGTGTGTGTGTGTGTGTTCTTCATGTTGGTTAGCCTTTTCCTGGCATTACAATAAATTTCTGCTTTTGGGGCTCAGGGCTCTCTGTCCCAGCTTTCTTATTCTGGGGATTGTGATTCTCGTTGTTGGCTTTGTGAATTGTAGCCTTCAGTTTCCTGAGGTGTGGGGGAGGGGGTCTGGCTGCCAGAAATCTCCTCTTCCCCTGGGGTTGTTCTCCACTACTGTTGCTCTTCAGCAATGGTCTCAGCTCTTTGTTGTTCGAGCTGGGTGTCTGGCACTTCCCCTGGAGGAGCAAGAGTATGTCTGGGCTCCTGGTGTTGACCCCTGCTGGCTCTGCCCCTCTGGGACTCAGGTACTCCCACTACTTGGCCACTGAAGCCCCACTTCTATCTCTTCTGTTCCAGCATTCTTCCCCCCCCTCCCCAGGAATTCTCTGG